>CM031603.1:70983578-71021078 GCA_018398815.1 Conus ventricosus
AAATGAACTGACAAGTGAACAGACAAGTTACCCAGTTTTCGAATTAAACTTATTCTGCTTTCGCCTTATCCATAATTTGAAGAGCCCAGACCAAAGAGAAACAAATTCCACATTTTAAGATGCACAAGAAGGTTATTTCATGTGCGTATGTATGCATGTGTTCATGTTTGCGTATAGGTTTGCTTTGTGTTACTTGATTATTGTTTGTTTGTTTTCAGAGAACTTTCAAAGAAAGTAAAACTGGATGTTACAATTACAATAAAAAACGAAAAGTTGCAGAAGAATAATGTTTCTGCGGAAAAGGAGATTCAAAATGGTGTAACGGATCGGTACTTCGTGGGGATATCTCCAAGGACGTAACATCATGACATTTCTCAACAATTTCAAGACAGTTTAACTGCAACTGAGGAAAACAGATAACGAAGATGGATCTTAAGACTGATTTTATCAGTCACATGGACGACTGATAAAACAATAAATGTAATACACAAATGCTAACTTCTTATTGTTTCAGCTTCCAAAATTTTCCAAAAACGAACAAAACTGAAAATGATTGCATTAACATGCCAACTGGAATCTGGCAGAAACGTAGAGAGGCAAGCACTCAGCACGTTGACAGTGAGATCAGCATGTAAACGGCATTTTGCGAATATGGAGCTTTCTTCTTAGTGTTCACTGAAAATAATTCCAGTATATTTTTTGTCCGTATTGCAAGACCTTCCCAATATGACTATATGTAATAGTAGTAAAATTAGACTTTCATCAATAATATTCAACTTCCAATGCTGAACGTTCATTTTATCTGCAAAGGTTCCGTTCAAAGACACAAACCATGCAAAATATGACTGACACTGGATAAATGTACACTTACCTTGTTATGTAAAAACGAAATGCAGAAAATTGGTAGCTTTTTTTCTAACGCTGTATTCCCGTTCATAAAAGCTCACTGTCAAATGCTGATGATAACATTTATCTTAAACCCACTTCCAGTTCCTCTATGGCAATTGATCGCTAGCGCTGATGCATATTGTATCTGTCTCTTGTCTCTTGCCACACGTGTGTCCATCAGAACGAACTAGCCTGTGAATCACTGCTCTATTTATACCACGAAGTCAGGTTTTCCACACAGTCCGCACAGACCGGCAGTAAGGCAGCCTGCGCCATGCATCTGCTCATCGTCTGTCTACGGGGGCTTACAATATTGTCACTTGCCAATACGTAAACACGCTAACGGAACGCATGTTATCAACACCGAAACGAATGACCGTTGGGTAGTCAAGCCAACTGTGTGCCGGCATGTCTCTTGCTCCATCTCTAACTGTATCTATTTCTCTGATGTGGCACGCACGCACGCACGCACGCACGCACGCCGCACGCACGCACGCACACACACACACACACACACACACACACACACACACACACACACACACACACACACACACACATACGCGCGAGCGCGCGCGCGCACGCACGTACGCACTCTCTTCTCTCTTCCCCTCCATCTCTCTCACTCTGTACCATCCTCTGCGTGTGTGTGTATGTGTGTGTGTGTGTGTGTGTGTGTGTGTGTGTGTGTGTGTGTGTGTGTGTGTGTGTGTGTGTGTGTGTGTGTGTGTGTGTGTGTGTGTGTGTGTGTCCATCAATCTAATGAATGTTATGTCGTTCCATCCTGATAACTCTTTTTAAATGAATTCAAAATTGAGAGTTAAGTTATATTTGTGCACTTTGAGAGAGAGAGAGAGAGAGAGGAGAGAGAAAGGAGAGAGAGAGAGAGAGAGAGAGAGAGGAGAGAGGGGAGAGAGAGAGAGAGAGAGAGAGAGAGAGAGAGAGAGAGACAGACAGACGGACAGACAGACAGACAGACAGACAGACAGAAGGAGGGAATTAGAGAGACAGAGACAGACTGAGACAGAGAGACAAGGACAAAGAGATTTCAGTAATGGCGTGCTGCTGCCTTTGTACACAAAGGGTTTTTGAGAATAGGGGAACAACAAGCTGGTGTTCATATTGTCATAATAATTTTGCACAACAGTTCATGTTTTGTAAAGTCAGTTATGTATTTAGTAACCTACTTGCTTAGTAGTACTCTTTAAAGATCATTCGAGCTCTTTCCTTGGGTACAATAAGCCTCAAGCAAAGGACAGTACACGTCAATCAGATGACAAAATAAGAAAATTAAAAGAAAGGAACACCTCAAGCACATTACCTCTATACTCTGAAAGTATGTCACTGGATGGTTCTTTTTGTATGTACCAGTGTTATGCACACAGACGCAAACCAAAATTGAAAGTGTTTAGTACTAGTCGACTGTATATCGAACTCGCCATGAAGAACTAACAAACCAAAAACAATTATGAAAATGTCTTATCTCTTTTAACCCTGCATTATGTTTTTTTGTTAAATCGTTGTCGCGTGCGGATTATCACATTGCCTTATCGGTATTTTTTAAAATATTCAGTTCAATGTTTAATTCAGGTCGGCTGGGTCGAGTAGAATATTAACTTGACCATACACCCCCATCCCCTACCCCACCCTAACCTCCCACCAGCTTTCCAGTAGTTCTGAGCGCTTGCATTGTATGTCTCAACGTACAGCTTGACAGGGAGTCAAACACATGGGAAATCGTGATATGGGCTCAGATGGAAACCGAGGAGGCTTTGACCAAGCAGTGGCTATGACACTGGCCGCAGTAGTGGCTTGGACAGAGGTCGTGGAGGTGACACGGATTCTGGTCGAGATGACTCCAGACGAGGAGAAAGACTAGCACGAGCTCACGGCACCATCACTGTTAGGAATGTCCCATTCAACATGTCATGGCGAGATTTGAAAGATTGTTTGCGGGACATTGGTGAGTGACTGCGGTTGTCCAACACGTGGTGCTGTGGTGCGCTTTGGTTCCAAGGGGGATGCTGTGAAGGCCTTCAACCTCGTGGATGGCACGAGCACTGTATAATAATAATAATAATAATAATAATAATAATAATAATAATAATAATAATAATAATAATAATGTTAATTTATATAGCGCCTATTCTCTATAATTTAGGGCTCTAAGCGCTTTACATTACCAACAACAACAACTCACACACACACACATACACACCCGCGCGCGCGCGCGCGCGCACACGTGCTCACGCATGACCACACACCCACGCTCTCAGACACCAGCACGCACGCACTCACAACACGGCCTGCACTTACAAGCAACACAACGACCAGGCACTCACGCGTGCATGCAAAACTCACTCAAGGTGGATTGGGGGGGTGGGGGTGGGGGGTTACGACTGATGAAAGAAGTTAGTTTTGACAGCAGATTTGAAAGAAGAGGGTGAAGGTAGGTGTCTGACACTGATGAGAAGTGTATTCCAGACAATTGGTCCTTGGAAGGAGAGAGAACGTTGACCAAAAGATTTTGTTCTGACAGAAGGAATGCGCAAGAGGCGACTGTCGGCAGATGAACGAAGTTGACGGGATGGGATGTAGATGTGGAGGATGTCGGAACCATCACTGTATGACCGCACTGTGCGTGTTGTGCTGCGAAACTGCGCGGCCCCCCCCCCCCCCCCCTCCCACGAAGGAGTCAGACGTACTTAGCCACAGTCGTTCATTGGTGATGTGAATTTTGTCAGTACAGCTCGCTTCTGGCGATGTTCAAGGGATGGCTGGTGGATGGCATAGTTCTTCTTCAACATCATGGTTTTCCCCCATCTTTCTGACATGGACAATGGCAGCAACAGAACTGAACTGTTCCTTTGTTGTTGTTTCCCCCCCCCCCCCCCGACAACTTTGACTTTGCCATGGTTTCAGTTCTGGGGGATTTGAAGTTGTGTTTAAAAGAAAAGGTTTGTCAGAATGATTGTGTTTCTCCAACGGTTTGAATGAAGAAATGGTATTGAAAACATGACGTGTGTCACTACCAGATGTGTATAGAAATACATCAGCGAGCTTTATCCATCTTTTAGTTTATTCACTCATTTAATAAACAAACACGGAGATCAGAGAAGGTCATGCAATAAGCGGTGGGTGATGTTTTGTTCCTTGATAATTTGCTACAGTTTGGAAAATGCAGCTTCAAAACATAGGAAATGGTGTTCCACATGGTTGTGTCTGGCGGGCACCTTGAGGAAGCTATTTGCCGGAGGATATCGAAAGCAGTTTACCTAGGAATGTAATAACGGTTTCCGCGTGACACGACTTTCCTTGTAAAATTTTCAGGGAATCGGTTACAAGTCACGCACTTGACATACCTCATCTTCTAAACATCGGAAGTAAAGGAATTAATAAAGCCTTCTCAGGTTCCATGTTATTATCGGTCAGAAATGTCGAGTTTACAGGAGAGAGAGAACAATGAAACTTTCATATTCATATGGATGACCCCCGACCAGGAAATTAATAGAGAATGATATGTTTTTTATAGTTAAATGTTCATACAAGTCTGTTTTTCAATTTTCACACCCCTATGAATTATCTCCCTTCGGTCTCTCTCTCTCTCTCTCTCTCTCTCTCTCTCTCTCTCTCTCTCTCTCTCTCTCTCTCTCTCTCTCTCTCTCTCTCTCTCTCTTTCTCTTCAAACATCTTACTTAGCAGTAAATCTTTTATTCCTGATTTGTATTTAACTCCGCAGGTTACTTTTACAGTTTACGTAATTATACATTTTGCAATATTATTGATCTTTTGAATGGTGCTATTGTTTTTGTTTTCTTTCTTTTTTATACTTAACTTTGAGCTTATCTTGGAGCGTTCTGTTTTACAGTTGGAGTGTTTATTTAAGTGTTGTTATAATATTGCATGTGTGATGGTGGTTTGTGGTGGTGATGTGTGCACCTGTGTGTGTGTGTGTGTGTGTGTGTGTGTGTGTGTGTGTGTGTGTGTGTGTGTGTGTGTGTGTGTGTGTGTGTGTGTGTGTGTGACACTGTTTTGGCGGTGTGTGTGTGTGTGATTCTGTTTTGGTGTGGGGTGTGTGTGTATCTGGGGGTGGGGGGTGGGGGAGAGGGTGGTAGGATGTGTGCGTGAATGTGTTAATATTTATATATATGTACAGAGTGACACAAGATGGATAAATGAATTGACAAGGAATGACTGAGCACAGTGCAAAGAGTGGAATATTTTTAATGATACACTTGTTTATAAGTTGTTGCAATATGTGAATTTTGATAATGGCACCACAAACAAATTTTCCTTGTATTCTATGAGGACAAATAAAATATCGTGTATCGTGTATCGTGTATCGTGATTTTTATTTTGTGTGTTCATGCTTTACTTGTATGTTTGTGTTTTTTCAGATGTTTTTCAGCGTATTGATGCATAGTATTAAACTAATCTGCAGATAAAGAACCGGTGACTTCAGCGGTAAAGGACCTTGACGCATCGTAATCTGTACATTAAGCATCTCCATCTTTAGATTTGGCAGCTTTGATTTTACGTTTGTTCATAGTACATCATGTCTTTTTTTCTGTGGGCAAGTTCTTCAGTTCATAAATGTTTCATCGACTTAAAAGAAAACTGATGATCCTGCTAACCCCCACTCCACCCTCCCCTTTGGAGGAACAATATAACTATAAAAGCACTCACTGGAGGAAAATTTCCTTTCACACCCCCTTCCCCTTTAAACGCAAGTATATTTCTCTTAATTAAGTGTTTTAAGTGGGACGGATATTGATGTTTGTTTCACCCCCGACCAGGAAATTAAAGGCATTTGGACCAGGTTTTACTACCATTTCTGTTTGTGCATGTCCTGCATCAATCTGGAAGCCTTTTAGGCTTCCAAAGCGGTGTCAATTGTTTTGGCTTGTGGTTTTTGAAGAGGAAAATATCATTCCTTGTGGATTTTTATTTCTGTTACTGGCCTCCATGAGATGTGTCTTTTCGATATCCACCTTTAGATTTTTATACACATTTTAACGACGATTTTTCTTCACAATTCTTAAATTTTCGCTTCACTACCTTTTTTTGAGACATTTATTATGTAGTCAGGGGGATCTACTGGATTTTCGAGAGGAGAGTTGTTGTTGTTGTTTTTTTTTTTTTTTTTTTTTTTTTGGGGGGGGGGGGGGGGGGTTGCTAAGATAACAATGGCTCCAACTCTGATCGGGATCCGGTAGTAAGCCTGAGGACCTTTTTTTATGAGGAAAACAGCTTTCGCTTGTCGTGCCTGCTGACCTTCTCTTTGGACTCACTGGAGGATGAGTTCCCTTCGTCACCCTTTCCCCTTCAAACGCAAGTCTGTCTTGAAAAGGATTTTTTTTTTTAAACTGGGATGTCTTTTTATATCTGCTGCACTCCTTTATCTGGAAGTTAAGGGCATTTGGGCCAAAGTTTTATAATCACTGCAATTTTAGCACGTCCTGCATCAACCTCTGAGTCCTTTCAGCTTTTGCAGGGTGCCTAGTTGTTTAGCTGGGGATTTTCAAACACACACACACACACACACACACACACACACACACACACACACACACACACACGCACACACACACACACGCACGCACACGCACACACACACACACACACACACACACACACACACACACACACACACACACACACACACCTTTCGGCAAACGTATTGTCATTAGTGTTCAGAGTTTCATCTGTAATATTAGAAGATCATCCTTTATTGAAAACAAACAAAAAGATCATCCTTAAAAGAGAATAGGCGTGTGTATGATGTCGGAATGGAAAGCAAAGCAACGAAAACAATAACGAAACTGGAAGTAAAAAGTACATGCACACTGCTGTCGTGCTTGCACATTACGCTGAAGACACGATGTAGCTACCTTACTGGCAGATAAAAAATGGTCACTAGCACAAACATCTCAGTAATATTCAGACCCGCAATTCTTGTCAAGAAATCATACATAATAATAATAATGAATACTTATATAGCGCCTATTCTCGGCTAGAGACCAAGCTCTAAGCGCTTTACAATCAACACTCGTTTACACAACGGGCTGCCTACCTGGGTAGTGCCGACTGAAGAGCTGCCAGCTGGCGCTTCATTCAGTCGTTTCCCGTGTCATCGGGTCAATATCGTTCAATACCGATCACTCAATTTCCTTACTTCCTTCATTCTTTCCATTTCTCACGCAGGGTGCATGCTATGTGTAACGTGTCATCCATACCAACGGCCAAACTGGCCTACTCTTCCGAAAGTTGGTGATGGGATTTTACGTGTGTGCAAGATGTTGTGCGTGCGTTCACACACGGAACCTCGGTTTATAGTCTCATGAAGACGAAGAGAGAGACGTGCAGATTAAAACATTGATTTTTCAGACAATTCAGTTCCATTTGTATCTTCTAAAAGCCAGACAAGAAACAATTGCATCAGGTCATTTTTTTTTCTTTTATTTTACACATTGCTTACTGTGACCTATGGGTATCGTAAGTATCTCACAGATACACGTTCAAAATGTCCGATGTTCTGTCCCCATCTCAATCGATTCTGAAAGTTCAGCCTCTTTTAATTTGGTGCATTTGGCGACCATGATGGGAGCTGGAAGTCATGAACATTTGTTACATTTTCTGTAGCAATGTCTTGAACACACATCTCAGAAACTGCATTGAACTATACAGACCAGCAGGGCGGCTATGCTATTCGTATTACTCTTGAACTTCGTCATCAGTGTTCATTCAGAAACCAGTAGCTCTTCCCTCTAAAACAAACTGCCACCCTTTTTAAATCACAGTCGACCACATCCTTTTCCATGTGTCTTGAAGTTCATTACCTCCAATCTGCTTGTGTTTACACGGTTTCACAACTCGCACTAGAATGACACTCTCAAGGGAGTGTGTGGTCTTTTTGTTCTATGTTTAGGTCTTGCATATACGGTCTCACTGAGTTCTTGAGCAGGTGTACGAACATATTGGCATTAATCGCGCGCGAGCACGCGCGCGTGTGTGTGTACAGGTAGATATATAGATAGATAGATACAATATGGATAGATAGAGATCGCGCGCGCGCGTGTGTGTGTGTGTGTGTGTGTGGGTGGGTGGGGTGCGTGTGTGTGTGTGGGGGGGGGGGGGGGGGGGGCGTGTGCGTGCGTATGCGTGTGAGCGCCTGTGTGCAAATGTGAGTGTATGCATGTGTGCGTACTTGCTTGTTTGTGTGCGTGTGTGTCTGCGCGCGCGTGCGCCTGTGCATGTGAGTGTATGTATGTATGTATGTGCGTGCGCGCGCGCGTGCGCGCGCGCGTGTGTGTGTGTGTGTGTGTGTGTGTGTGTGTGTGTGTGTTTGTGTGTGTGTGTGTGTGTGCGTGCGTGCGTGCGTGCGTGCGTGCGTGCGTGCGTGTGTGTGTGTGTGTGTGTGTGTGTGTGTGTGTGTGTGTGTGTGTGTGTGAAAGACAAAAACAGGACGAGAGAGTGTCAGACTCTCACTCAGGCAATGCCTGCAAAGTGTCAGGCAGACAAAACAAAAACAAAAAAAGAGTTAGCCCTCTTACTTAATAACTAAACTTTTTACACTATTTATATACAAATTCTATCTACTTTATAGAAAATGCTACAATATATTTCTCAAAAATACATCAGCAGGTGCTCACGGACTAAAAACAAAACTTTTTTTCTTTAAGTTGACACCCGTAGTGTAACATTCAAAACATAATCGTTTCTACCATCCGTCGCGGCGAAGTGGTTAGTGTCGCGGACTCCTGGCTGGGAGGTCGTGGGTTTGATTCCCATCAGAGTGATGTGGGATTTTATGCCCCGACCGGCTCTTATCCAGAGTTGAGTTTGCTGCGGACTCAATTGGGAAGACTGGGACCACACAGTCGAGTTTCATCCACCTAGTGGATGAGTCTCTTAGAGTGTTGCTCAAACTTCCTGACTACACTGCAGGCGTCTGCATCTCTCAGGCCTGGTTGGCGCCGGGATATATTATGAAAGCAGGCGTAGAGTACAGCCCTGTCATTCTGTCTCAGAGCGCGATGGCAATCCGTAGTATCATTTTCATCATTCTCATTCTCATCGACCAGCATTAAAAATTATCAAATTCTGTGGTCCTTCATGCTCTGCTCTCATGGTGACCTACGTTTTGATGTCCCTTCCACGTCTGTGGCCTTGGTTTGATTCCGTCGGGGTCACCGGTATTGGCGAGTCCATGGGAGCGCCGTTGGATGGATTGGTGGCGCCTTCCGGAAGGAGAGCTCACTCACGGCGGATCCGCGATTCAGCAATTATTGTCGTCAGTAGGTGGTGTCCTGCATATGTTGGATCAGAACAGGCGCCACTGAACACCACCAAAGTGACTCGCAGCAGTGCAGCGTCTCTTCCGGTGGGTTTCCTCGTGACGACTTGCCATTGACTGCTCCCTGTGGATTGCCGGTGTCAGGGTTACGGCGGGCCGGGCCGGACTGTGGCTGTGGACGAGGTGTCTGAAGGAGCAGCGTGAGTGCACTGCCACTGATATGGCACAGAAGATAGGGCAGCAAAAAAAATCGTTTCCATAAAAAGACGTTTCTGGTCCTCACATACCTGTAAAAAATCTTTCCCAATTTTCAGTCTCTGAGACCTCTCGTCGACTTACAAAACAAACCACATACGGGTCCTGTGCCCCTTTCAACAAAAAGACTTTAGTCCTACTCTAACTGGGATGAACGTTCCTGAAAGAAGGGAGAAAATAAATATTGATTATCACATTATTCTTTACCGAAAGAATATTTATTCACCTTTCATTCCCTTCATCATGACTTGTCTGATGATATTCTTCTTACTAAGGCCAGCCGTGGCCTCTCATTTTCAATGAAACAAGACAGCACCTGTGTTTTTGACCAACTATGAGGCTTGCGATCCTGCAGAGACTCGTAATTTGGCGCCGTCAACCGTCCTCCTCTCTCTCCCCATCAACTGCACATCTTAAGGTAACGAATCTCCCTCAGCTCTCTGTTCACCGCAGACACCAAGATTCTACAACCCTCCTTTATTCGATAGCCTGCACAAGCAGTGCATGTTTTTCCGTCAACTCACTGCCTTAACGAATAAACACATGAAACCACCAGGAAAACATGGAGAGAGAGAGGGAGAGAGAGAAAGAGAGAGAGAGAGAGAGAGAGAGAGAGAGAGAGAGAGAGAGAGAGAGAGAGAGAGAGAGACTCAAGACTCAAGACTCAAAAACTTTATTACTCAAGGATAGAGATTTTAGCAGTGCCTATTCTTCCAATCTGTCCTTGCTATTCAAACAACATTCAACTAAACAGACTGCACATATTAATAGTGACAGAAACAATGAAGAATATAGCAACATTAAAAATATTAACAATAACAATAGTAATAAGAATAATAATTGTTTAAAAAAAAAAAATCCATTACAAAATTACACAAACACAGTCAGTACACGTACGCGCGCGCGCTCACATGCATGCACAGGCCCACACATACACGCACGCATGCGCATACCCACATCCACACCACACACACACACACACACACACACACACACACACACACACACACACACACACACACACACATGTTCATTCGCTAATATAGAGGCAAGCATAAAAGTAGGGCGTTGAGACTATGATCAAGTAAATGTTTAAGTACTGCTGATTTGAAGGACGGCAGCGATTGACATGTTTTGGCAGACGGAGGAAGAGAGTTCCACACAGATGACCAAAAAATGCAAAACTAGATTTGAACAAATCAATGCGGACACGTGGTAAAATGTAATTATTTGAATCATATCGCGTTGTTGCCATTTGGATAAACTCAGCAAGATATGTTGGCGCCATGTTTGCATGGACTTTAAACATTAGACTGCCTTATTATAGGTCAGTTGGCTCTGCAGTGGTAACATCATTAGTTTTTGCGAATTTGCCCCTGGTTGATAGAGACTTGTCGGAAGAAAACACTTAATTCCCCGTCTATGCATAGAGTTGATCTTTTTTATGTGATTTTCACCGCACCACTCCAGACAGTGGACGCATAGTTATGTGAGAAAGGCAATGGGGTTCAAAAAATAATTTCCGGATATGTGGTTCAACATAATAACTGAGTTTATTGAGTAAAAACAAATTGCGAGCCAACTGTTTTGCAAACATGATTTATATGTGATTGCCATTTAAAGTTCTCATCAATGATCACGCCTAAGACACGGTGTTCGGTAACCCGCTCGATCAAGGTTTCACTCATTTTTAGGCTCAACATAAATGCTGTCGTTGATGTTTCTGTCTCGATGCTAGGACCATACATTTTGTTTTGTGCGGATTAAGGACCATTCGGTTTTGGTACACCAGTCAAGACATCAGTAATACTTTGTTGTAACGATATTTGTACAGACATGACGTTTGTATCACTACAGTGAAGAGAAACTAAACAATCAGCGAACAAAATCACAGCTGACATCATTGTGAGATATGTGCATCGGTAGGTCATTTATAAAAATACAGAAAGAAGAGGTCCAAGGACAGAGCCTTGTGGAACGCCACAGCACACTATTCCTTCAAGGAATAAGTACCGTTTAAGTAAACACGCTGGGTCCTGCTTTCAAGATATGACTGAAAGAAGGTGACTACTGCCGGATTTGAACATATGCAGTCATTTTTTTAAATAATAATGTTGTGGTCTACAAGATCAAACGCTTTCTTAAAATCGAGGAAAACAGTTCCAGTGAGTTTCTTTTCGTGTGATGGCTGATAAGCCATGTATCCACAAGGCGTGTTAAAAGGCCGTGGTGGCATGAGTGATTTCGACGAAAGCCTGACTAAATGGTGGAACATTTGTTGATGTTCCATATGTTTAGTAGTGTTTGTGAAAATGCATCTCAAGTTTCGAACAACGGATAAAAAGAAATATTGGTCTAAAATTGTTCAAATCATAGGATTCTCTTGATTTGGGTAGGGGAACCACTTTTTGCTGCTTGAGACCACAGGGAAGAACATTCTGTTCATACACAAATTATAAAACATAGCGTAAGGGTATCAACAATGAAGGGTAGAGCAAGCTTTGAGTATTGATGCATTTAAGTTATCTGACCCATTGCTTTTTTATTTTTAAAGTTTTGAAATTAAGTAACCACTTCATTTATAGCAAGGGAAGGGGAAGAAATGAAATCTCTAGTATTTTTAATCGTTTTTGAACACAAAACGATAGAAGAACACTGGAGTTTTCATAAGCGAATTAAAAAATGTGGACACTGGCAGCCGTTTGTACTGATTCATTAACCTGAAAGGAAATTATGTTGTGATAAAGTGTTAGCAGACCACAGATCGCAGTATTATCTGATTTCTTTCTCGACTTGTCAGTTATTTCATTAACAGCACGCCATAATGATGCTTAGCCTTTTGCGTTGATCGATTTCCTAAAATGCCTCAGATTTTGAGTTCTAACTAAAAATCTGAACGCTGTTTCTCCGGCTTTTAGATGCATCTTACTTTTATTGCGTTTTTAAGTGCATCCTTAGGCCGGATTTCTATAATAATGTCTGTTGTCATCCAGCTGGACTAACTCTGTAGTGTTACCCTATTTTTCTTCTAAGTGGGGCATGTTTATGCAAGGGGGGCATTTGAGAGAAAGAAATTATACCAGGTATGTATACGCTTCATTGGATCTGTGTAATTGAGCACACGTAGAAAGGTACTTAGCTTAAGTCGAGTAAAAATTCATCCTACTGAAATGTTTGGAAGCAGCGATATTGAATGGTTTGTGGGGGCCCTTATTCTGTGTGCATTGAATTACAAGACCAAGTGCAAACAAAATGAGACAGTGGTCGCCTTATGCTTTTGTTGCCCACTGTTATGTTAGATACATGGCCTTGGTTGTTTGTGTAATATGATCCATCAATGTAGAAAGATGTCCTTTGCGAGTCTTAGTGGATTATGAAATAAGCCTGATGCAAAAGCCAAAGAGTGTGGTGGTCGCTATCCCAGCCAGGGCGGCCGTTAAACAATCAATGTTTTAAAATCACCGAAAAAAGACATTTGGATTAGCTCTTATAACATCATCCATCATGTGTCACAAGAGTTGTCCATACCAAAGAAAAAGTTGGCAGCGGGATTCCTGTACACATATCCAACTAGAAGAGGGCTGAGTTGGAGGGTTTACCAGCAAGCCTCATGCATTCAACATTATCAGTTTTCAAGGTCACGCCGCCCTTTTGGAACAGTGACGATGATTGATGAATAGATATGCCAAGTCCTGTATCACCAAGGATGTGCATCGCGTCGGACACATTATAGTTATTTATGGATAAAGCTGTACAGTGAAACGGGAATCCAAGTCGAGTTTTCACTAAGACCAGCAGATGAATAAAGGGGATTCGTTTAGAAAGAAACAGACATCATGAATCTTAGTTGGCAGATATAAACATTTGTGACTCAATGCGTAATCCAGCATCATGATTTGAAGGACAGTACAATGGTCCATTGTATTAATCTAGAGTAAAAGTCCTGAGCAATAAAACAAAATAGATATACTTAACAACAACAATTAAAATATAAAATCAGCATTGACTGTTACAACAACAATGAAGAATATAAAATCAGCAATCATAAAAATATCCAAGAACACACAAAATCCGAAAAGCAGGCAATGAAGTTTCAGTCCATAGACAAATCAAGTATGGTATGATAACAATATTCAGGAAGTATGGACCAAACCAGACCAAATGTCTGCTTTCAACCGCTGTCCGGGTCACAATAGTCAGTCCATCCCACAGTAACAAGCAATACCGGGGAGAAGGGGGGGGGGGGGGGGGGGGGGGGGGGGGGGGGGGAACAATACTCACAGGGTTGGGGGGGAGGGGGGAAGGGAGGAGGAGTCAGTGCGTGATGGGAAGGTGAAGGTGAGACGGAGCAAGAAGGAGGGAAAGAAGACTCGGCTGGGGGTGAGGGGGGAAGGGGGAGGGTAGTGGAGCTGTGAGGCAGGGGATGGGTAAATTTGGGCGGGGGGGAGGGGGGGGGGAAGGGTAGGCAAGGGCTCGGGCGAGACAGCAAGCTGTTATCTGAATTCCGGATACCGGAATTTCTGTTAAGCAGGGGGAGAGGGAAGATAAGGATGCATTTGTGTCCAAGGATTGAAAGGCAGAGGTGGGAAGGGGGAGAAAGGCCAATGGGGGGGAAACATCGGCATTGATGTCATGGGAGGTCTGTTAAAGTACGGCATGGGTGGCATTGCATGGTGGGAAAAAGGTTTCATTTGAAGAACAACTGGATTTCTGGTGGACAATTTCAGGAGCATTGTCCAAGTGATTGTTTGAGCTACGTTGAACTGTCTCTGGGGGTAAATTTGTAGAATAAGAATCAGGACGATTTCCTACTGACTGGGGGTACTGGGATGCACACTCCGACGGAACTCAGTAGGGACAGGCTGCTTGACTTGGTTTTTTTTAATTTTGAAGACTGTGATCTGTTATGGTTTGTTGCAATGGGCTGTTCCTGACATAGCTCTGGGTTTGCCCATTACCTGTATTCCGTGGAGGCGGTTCACACGGAGTGCCAGAAACTGAATGATTTGCCGTAACCAGAGCGACAAGCCACTGGCAGACAGGTGAATACCATCCGATGTGAAATAGCTTTGAACGATCCTAAGATTTTGATCAACGAAATTTGTTTCAAACAAAAAACATGCACTTGTTTCTGCACATAGGACATGCAGTTCCCTATTCATCAAATTAATGAATTTCAAAGGAATAGGTTTTCTAGGAAGTAGAGCAGAGACAGCAATTATGGCAGCATGAAAAACTCTTTTCACCTGTCCCAGAAGCTGACCAAAGTCCTGCTGAAGCGTGTCTACAGAGTAGTGTTTGTGAAGGTCGTTTCCCCCCACATGCAATGCCACCCGCTGCACATCCTCTCGTACTGCACAATCTCTGAGGGCAGCAGTGACGTCAGTCACCTTTGCCCCAGGCATTGTGCGTACATGGGTGAGCCCCGAGAGAGAGAGAGAGAGAGAGAGAGAGAGAGATGAGAGAGAGAGGAAGAGGGGAGAGAGAGAGAGAGAGAGAGAGAGAGGAGAGGAGAAGAGAGAGAGAGAGAAACGAACGAACGAACGAACGAATCTTTTTTAATGAGGGAAAAAGCGGAATAAGCACAAAATGGCTTTTTTTACATCCGGCCCTCAGAGAGAGAGAGAGAGAGAGAGAGAGGAGAGAGAGGAGAGAGAGAGATGAGAGAGAGAGAGAGAGAGAGAGAGAGAGAGAGGCAGATAGACAGACAGACAGACAGACAGACGGACAGACAGACAGAGTGACAGAGACAGCGACAGAGACAAAGATGAAACCAGACCGTCTTGGAGTGGTTATTGAGGGGTGCGGTGGGAGGGGAGGGAGGGACAAAATGCAAGCAGAACGTCAATTAAATTACAAACTTTAATAGTAATGACAATATTGACAAATAGACAATGCTTAAAATTACAACTAATGCATATGTTACAAACACTTCTTTTTCTCAATGCAATATTGTTAATTACAGAGGAAGTAGCTTATAAATTTTGCCGATACTTGACACACAAATAGATTATATTGACGAGTGTCTGATGAGGTAATTATATAAAATCAAACGCACAAAAGCTTGAAGCCGTGAAAAAATATCTAACTCGCACAAGATGTGATGATGGTACAACGTCATTTCAGATTAACCATCAGACTCATGTAAGTTTGTTGACCAAAACCTAGAATAACTGGTACTGCGGTGAAGGCCTTTGCAGTATTAAATACTGAGAAAAGAAGAGTAATGAATAAGAAAATGTAAGCATTCATAACCATTTACATTGAACATTTAGTTGGTAAAACTCCTGAAATGTTAGCGTTCTACAATATTCCTTTATAACAGTATATAGCACAACAAAGAAAATATTGCAAGCACGCTTCCGCGCGCACAACATACATAGTCATTACATGATTCCTTACAAGATCATGCACCACCATTACAAGTGAATACTCAGTTACTACATCTCAGAAACAACGCCTTTTATCTACCAAATACTAAATAGTAATCAGTAATTATATTACAGAACCAACAACAGCCGGTGTGTACTGAATGTGTGCTATTTGCAGAAACAACATCTGGATTCAATGAACAGAAGGTTTCAACAAAATTAGCTCCCTATACTGCTGCTGATCAAACAATAACCACGAGGCTACAGCGCCGTTTTTTTTTCCATTAACATAACAATTTAAACGAAAAAAGAGAACCAACAATAAATTCAGCGCTGGGGCGTGTTCATCTGTTCGTATTGTAGGCACGGATGGAATGAAAGAGTACCATAAAAGACTTAAACTGAACGGTTGATTGTTCGTTAAACTAGTATTGTTCTGATAGTGTATATGAAAAAAGATGAAAATCTATATCACTTTCGGCGTCTGGTGTGCGCTGAAGATGGTACATTAAATAGAATGTTTCAATGTGGCCCGTATCAGACTCAAGGTACAAGCCAGCAGCATCTTAGAAAGAGGCAACGTCACCGCAGATATGGCGTAAATCTATTTAATGCATTAATCTGAACAACGATAATAAAAACCACACACAAAAACATTAACACACGATGTTACAACAGTAATAAAACATGTACATTTTATTGGTGTACGTTCACTGTATTATGTTCAAAACACCATTGGCGTAGCATATATTGATCATTTTATTCTTCTTGGTTTTCAAAATCATCTTCAAGAAAAGAAAGATGGTGGTATTTGCTTGGAGTAGAAATTCGGACATGAGTTTGTTAAGGACGACGTTGAAGAGAACAGGCGACAGCTGTCACATTTGACGAACACCGACTGTGGTAGGTAAGAAGTGTTCAACATCATAGTTCAGAATAACTGTGCTATAGGATCTCAATGATCGTAGCTAGGTCCTCATGTATATCGAAATTGCTCAAGACTTGACTGGTAATCGCATGTGCAATAGACAGTCGAAGGCTTTCTAAGAATCTATAATTGTGATAAATATTTCATTCTTGCTGCTGGTGTTTCCTAATTATCATCCTGCAGTGGGAAATCTGCTCAATTCTGCTTCTTTTTGCCTTGAAACCAGCCAGTTCTTCAGCCACTTAGTCTTCCTGTTCCTCATTAAGTCTGTTGCAGATGACCCTCAGCACGATTTATCTAGGGTGACTGAGGTATTCATTCTACCAGGGGCAAAAAAACTGTCACGTTAAACAAGGGCGAAATAGAAAATTGCATATGGCTTAATATGATAATACAGTTTCTGTTCAAAGAGAATCAATGGCCTTTACAAGCATCCATTGGAATTATGCAACATATTTCGTGCAGTCGTTCGGATATCTATTAATCAATCAATCAGTCAATAAAATAATCGATCAATCAATCAACCAATCAATCAATCACATTTGTCTACAGTTCACAACTCTGTGGCATCTGCTACGTTTGAAGCTCGTTACAATTGTTCTAGTTATGAATAAATTTGCCGCCCCGCCCCCCGCCCCAAACCAACCCTGAGACTCCTTGACCATCCTTCTCCTGTTACCACTCCCACCTCTCGCTTCGCCTCCTTGTCCCTGCTCCTTCCCCATCCCGCCTCCCTCCCTCTTTCCACTGATTCTCTCTGCCCTCCCCCTACCCCCGTTTCATCTTACCCATTCCTCCATTCCCGTCCTCTGTGTCTCCCCCCCCCCTCCTCTACTTTCCCTCGTCTCTCTCCCTAACCTGGTCATCATCCTCTCATATTCATGCTCTCCGATTTTCTACCCCCCTCTTCTCCCGTTTCACCCTCCCCCTCACTCCGATGCCCTACTTCCTTTGCCTTAGATCCGCTTCAAAAAAAGAAAAGAAAAAGAAAAACGAAAAACATGTAGATCTTCAGTCTCACGCTCTACCAGCTCAGCTGTTCTTGCTGGCAATAACTATGTTTGTTTGTTTGTTGCCCTGTTTGCTTGTTTATATCTGTGTGAACGCCAGTAACAGGACATACTTTTACTTGCTTCGAATGCCAACATCGCTTCGCTTTGCCCTATCTTAGCGTTCAAATTCGACTAACACGATTTTCTAGCGCAAAAGCATAAGTGCTCTTGATGTGCGCAGAAAGTTAAGTAGTTTACTCTACGAAATTTGAGAAAATTTGACGAAAAGTTCATTTGTATGGGAAACAACAAAAACAGATGAGACAAAGACATACTCACAGACAGACTGGCAAACAGACAGAACACGCATCATGTATTAGGTACGACAAGCTGCCTTTCAAAACGAAAACAAACATCACAGATCAAAAAGACAGAACTGGAACGGGTTAAAGATGATTCTTTTCGTACAATGAACAAACCTTGACCGACATTTGTACAATTTACGAAAACTTAAATATTGTATTCTATTTCAAGAAATCAAAGGCTAGAAAAAGGATACAGTAGTCACCAACCTTACGTGAGAATAAAGCAAATAAACTGCTGCGAATATTGGTAATTTTGTCACAGTGTCATACGTTTCAGTTTCAGAGTTATCGAATTCCAGTATATTCCTTTCAGGGTCACCACCTCAAAATCATTCCTGTCCTAAAAGAAGGCATCAAGCGCAACACAATCATCTTAAAGTATTTACAGCAATTAATATCATAGGTAAACCATTGGCATTTTACAGCAGACGTAGTTAGGCTATGGTAAACGCGCCATCCATTCTATTTAATTTCAATCTCTAAATTAAGACAGGAAAAAAAAACATATTATTACAAACGGACATTGTGGTTCTACAAAATATACATGAAACGATACAATGTAGAATGGACAGCTGATGTCCTCTGTAAGCAGCATTTTTTGTTTCAGTACAAACTATCCACATTAAGAAAAACGTCCAGCATAGTGTTAACCGTGACAACAGCAAAATTTGTAAATGCTCTTTAGACCAAAGACAGGTCAATGGACCATAACAATTGAAAAAAACACACCAATGAACAGTGAAGAAAGACAGGGTGAAAAGTCACAAGAGTCAAAGGCAGTGAAAGAATGAGGAAACTACCAGTAAAGAATATCCATACCATCAAGGTTTGTTGTATACTGAAAGACTGCAGGCATCCTAAAGGACCTCACGTTGTTATAAAAGTAAACGACTTTCTCAACAGAAAATATAACTACATATAAATTCTTCTTGAGCGTCATTTTCTTTACCTTAAAGATCAAGTAATTTGATTTATCTGATTTCAAGAGTACTTACTTTTTAAGTTTTAAAAAGGTAAAAATGATTCGTCCTTTTTGTTCTAGATTCATTTTAACTGTTTTCAGAGACAATGGGCAGCAAGGTTCTAACAATAGCTTACCTTCTTGAATCTCTTAAACTATGTTAAGCCATTTGCCAGAGAACTGGTCACTCATCTGACATATATGAGTACCAAAGTACTAGGAATTAAGACAAATTCCTACAGCCACCGTGGCGAAGTGGTTAGCGCCGCGGACTCCCGGCTGGGAGGTCGTGGGTTCGAATCCCATCAGAGTTATGTGGGTTTTTCTGCCCGACCGACTCCTACCCAGAGTTGAGTTTGCTGCGGACTCAGTTGGGAAGACTGGGACCACACAGTCGAGTTTCATCCACTTAATGGATGCGTTTCTGAGAGTGTTGCTCAAATTTCCTGACCAACACTGCAGGTGCCTGTATCTCTCGGGCCTGGTTTACGCCGGGATATATATTATGAAAAGAAGCGTAGAGTACAGCCCTGTCATGTAGTCTCAGACGGAAATGGAAATCCGTGGCATCATCTTAATCATCCTCATTCTCATTGATCAGCACAAAAAAAGACAAATTCCTGATATACGAAAAAACATACTATTGTGACGCCTTCTCTAAAACTCGTCAAGCTATGGACGTATGCTTCGAGCTAACGACCAATTTGAATTACCTCCCGTGTTGGGAAATTCACGGAGATAATCGAAAAAAAAAAATCAAAATGGTGTTTTACTGCAACAAAATGAACATGCATCTTTCTCAGAACACACTATTTAGAAATGGATGGTTTTTCATTCTTCACCTGACTCGACTTATTACACGAATGACATAAAAACCTTTTTTTCAAACTGAAAAGTATGATTACCACCTTCTTTTATATGGTATATCATTACCACCTTCTGTCATATCAGACTGCCTTCCGACAGTCTGAGGACGGCATCTTCCTCCACACAAGGAATGGTGGAAGGCTCTTCCACCTGGCGCGCCTCCGAGCAAAGACGAAGGTACGGAAAATCCTCAACATAGAATCGCTCTTCGCAGACGACGCCGACCTCACTGCCCACACCGAGGAAGCGCTACAACGGCTCATTACCTGCTTCGCTGGTGCCTGCACCGAGTTGGGCCTCGCTATCTGCCTGAATAACGCAAACATCATGGGCCAAGACGTCAGCAGCAGTCCCCTCATCTCCATCGGCGATCACATCTTCGAAGTGGTCACGACTTCACTTACCCGGGCTCCACCATCTCCAGCAACCTCTTTCTGGATGCCAAGCTGAACATGCGGATCGGCAAGGCAGCAACAGCGATGGCCGTCCAGCGAAGAGAGTGTACGACAACACTATGCTAACATCAAACACCAAGATGAAAGTGTACCAAGCCTGCGTGCTGAGTATTCTTCTCTGTGAAAGCAAAGCATGGACCCTGTACTCTCGACAAGAACGTAGAATGAATGCTTCCACCGACGCTGCCTCAGAAGACTCCTGGGCATCACTTGGCAGGACTGCATCACCAGCAAGGGTGTCCTGGCCCAAGCAGGGATGCCTAGCATGTTCGCTTTGCTGACACAGAGACGCCTGCGCTGGCTTGGCCACGTCAGCCACATGGATGACCGTCACATCCCAAAGGACATGCTGTTGGCGAGCTGGCTACAGGTTCCAGACCCACAGGACGGCCCGCCCTACGCTACAAGGATGTATGCAAGCGTTACCTGAGGGCAGGCTGCCTCGACCCAGCAGACCTGGAGACAGCAGCTTCAGACCGGGTCAGCTGGCGGTCCACCCTCAAGGCCAGCATCAAGCACGCACAGCGGAGGAGAGAGGCCCAGTGGGAAGAACGGAGGCGCCGCAGACGGCAAAAAATTGCGTCGGCACCCACAAACACTGATGGCCAACACTTCACCTGCAGCAACTGCAACAGGGTCTGTCGCTCAAGACTCGGATTCTTCAGACACAGCAGACGCTGCAACGCATCTGACTGATCCACGGCGCAACACCATTGTCTCTTCAGACAGACAGATGCAGTATGGTCATATCACTAAAGCTGATCAGAGCTTGTTGCACAGGCGACTTGTAACAGCTAAAAACACATAAATCTATATGTTTATGCTCACGACTGTGAGAAATCCTTCTTCACGAAAGAGATATTATGATGAAAAATCTTTTATTCATGTCAGAGATATTATAACTAAAGGGAAAGTAATTCTGCCAACCCGCAGGTGTATGAATGTGGAAATCCCATAGGGTACCATGATTTCTCCACGGTTATATGATTTAATGCTATTTTACTTAGAGAATTGACATCTTTATTTACCAAAGTGCAACAAAAGCTGATGACACAACAGTAAGAATTTGTACACACATAAATGAAAGAACAAGCTTACATTATGTCAATACTATGCAGATAATTTTCAAAAAGAGATCTCGATAAATTGAATGACTACATGCATTTGAATGCCTTTTACGTTTCTGTTGGAGAAAGTGCTTT
Source organism: Conus ventricosus (assembly GCA_018398815.1). Lineage (NCBI taxonomy): Eukaryota > Metazoa > Mollusca > Gastropoda > Neogastropoda > Conidae > Conus > Conus ventricosus. Next base: position 71,005,159 of record CM031603.1, read on the forward strand.
TGATTCTTTTTAATGGTCATTACAAATGCATACTGCCTCAATATGGAGGAGGAATGGGGGAAGGTTGGAGGAAGATGGAAAGAAATATTTTCATGTCAAAAATTCCTCGGTGTTCCGTTTATTTCAAAATCAAATCTGTAGAACCACACGAATAAAATATTACTATAGCTTTAAAAAGCTTGAGTGTACTGTAAAATTTGTGAGCCATTGCTTAAGGAAAACGATTCCACTGGTCTGTTGCCTCATTTGCATGCAGGTCAAGGAAAAATTGCCTCTTTTCATTGGTGATATTTTCTTTTTTCTCCATTTGTTTTTGTTATTCGTTGTTCCTTACTCTTTCCCCTTTTTTCCTTTCCCATTTCTCACCTTTTCCTCGTCTTTTCAAACTTATTTTCAGTTCAGTTTTACTTTAAACATTACAACAGACAACATTGTTAAGTTTAACTAGTGTCTGGGATTTTAGTTGCTCAAACGTCTATGGACTGAGCACTTGCATATGCTTACAGGTGTCTGAGTATGTGTTTGTCCTAATAGTTGTGAGGGGATACATCTATCTGTATTTTTACATAACCTATGTTCTATGCATATGGACTTGTTAAAGGCATTTGAATACATTTGTTTGGTTTGGGTTTGTTTTTCTTTTTTTCTTTAATTTTGCTCGTCTACGGGAAACAGCTCAGAAGTTCTGTCGTATTCAGCAACCTCTATTGTACGGTCTATATTGACCCATAATCATTATACTTTACAAAACTCTGAACTGTTTTTATTGTAAAGTTGTAAGTTGCCTAAACATACCAAGACACATTTAAAGCATATGAGCTTGCAGGTCTTTTTCCGCTCGAAGAAGTAAGAAAATGAAACATATTGATATATCCCATAGTATGTTTTTTTTCATGATTGAGTAGACAGAATATCAAAAAGGGAATAAATGAATATTTAAGCAATATACTAGTCACCTGCCTATTGTAGTACCAAATGATGAGTATATATTGAAACAGTCCTTGTTACGTACTTCATCTCATCTTAAAGCCTTGCAGACTTTGTTTTTGACCTTTAGATCTATTTCTAGTTTTTAAACAGACCCTATGCAATTTTTACGAATCAAATGCTGTCTAATGTAAAACGTATCTATCAAAGAGATGTTCCTGTTCAGCATACATTTCTTACAGGGAGTTAATGAAGCCTTTGATTCTGCGAAAGTGAGCCATCTGAAGACACGGGGTATGTTAACATTCTACGTGTTTTTCCTGATAGCGCTCCAACTCTGTACAAATCATCACGATGAACTGTCCACAGTCATTTATATGATAGCGCTCCAACTGTGTACAAACCATCACGATGAACTGTCCACAGTCATTTATATGCGTGACGGGATACTGAACAAACATACTTCCGTTCCTTCCACATGGCCTGCATTGCTTGCACTGACAAATAAAGAACATTTAACAATTACCAGACATGAAAAAAAAAAGAAGATAAAACAGTCTAAATCAAACCATAAAGCATGTTGTCGCGGGACCGTATTGTCATAGACATGATTTGCTATTATAAAACAAAGTAAAACGCTAAGAATTGTAGCCTAATGTGACACGAGTTGTGACCAGGTTAATACAAGTAATGTTCATCCTTCATATATGTCCCATACCTGTTTTCGGATTTGGTCGGGTTTGTCAACAGACCATTTTCCAGAAGCTTTCTGAACAACTGTAAGGCTTCTTCTTTACTGTAGTTACACTCATCCTGTCTGATTTCCGATACAACATCGAACACTCTGCTTTTGTTTTGAGACGAGCATACCTCATCCTCAATTCTGGGTCTGTGAGCTTTAGAGACTTTCCGACGCTTTTCCATGACAATGTTTATTGTATATAGGAAGGGATTTAAAGCAGAGTTGAAGGGCAGCACGAAGATGGCGATGGCCACGTTGATTTCGCTAGAAATTGGGACTCCACTACGAGCCATCAGTCCAAGCACTCCGATAGGAAACCAGCAAATGAAATCTGTCATGACCACAGCCAGCAGTCGTCTGGCAATAGCGGCATCTCTTGCATTTCTGCCAGAATCCCTGGAACTCACTGTGTTGACATGGATGGACCAGTAGATGAGAAGCTGACCAACAGCAATAAACAGGAAGACAACAAAGTTCATGACAATCAAAACACCAAAGGCATAATCACTGCCAGCAAACCTCTTTCTTGTGATGGGCAGAGGGATGCAAATTCCTGATTGGCTATAGAAATTCCAGTGAGAGGCCATAGGCAGAAGAGGGACAAGTGCCAGGATCAAACCAATAAGCCAGACTCCTACAGAAGCTACGTGGGCTGACAGTCTGTTAAAGCCGATGTTTTTATGGGGAAAACTAATCACCAGAAAACGTTCCAGAGTGATCAGACAGATGATACAGGCAGACACTTCACTTGATACAAGAGACAGAAAACCAGCCAACTTGCACGCCACACTGTGTTTCCACGCCTCGTCATTCCATCGATAATCCCCAAAATAAATTCTGTCAGCGATGCCGATGATGGCAAGGTACACACCCATCAAGAAATCGGCTACACTCAAATGAGTGACAAACACTTCATATCCAAGATTACCAGCACTGCGGTCTACACAAACTCGATATACAAAACTTCCAAAGTTCCCTATCAACGCCAGTATTGCATACAGCGTCAGGAAAACTCGATATACGTCCTTTCTCAGAAGAGCATCACATGAGGATATTTCGTTTGTAGGGCAAAACACAGTTCAGGTGTCATCTTTTTAGGTAAAACTGCAGCACAACACAATTGATAATTGTCAGCATAGACCACTTCAAGCCGATTTAGACCTTCAAACACACCAGGGTAGAACGTTTCCAACGGACAGCCACGAAGATCAAGCGTGTGCAATTTTTTCAGAGACTGAAATCCTCTTTCTGTTATCTTTTTCACGCCACAGCCTGACATGTTGAGAAGTTGAACTTTTGGAAACGTGTTGAAAAATGTGTCAGTTAGATGTGATATTGGAATGCCAGAAAAATGTATATTTTGAACACTGGATAAATTTAAACTGTTGTAGAGAAATGAATCAAGTGACATCATCGAATTGTAAGATAAAGATACATAAACCAAATGTTTGAGACTACGAAAGAGACTACTGCTTAATTCTCGAATGTCATTATGACTCAGATCCAAACTATGCAGGTTAGGAAAGTTCAGATGTCTGAGGCTAGTAATTCCACAGTTCTTTAAGCTAAGGTGTATGAGCTTTTTATTATGCAAAAAATCATCAGGTTTCATTCCTGTACCATTTGCGTCCACGTACCGAAGTTCAGTGTAATTGTCTGTTTGAAAGACACCGCTGCAGACAAAGGCATTGCCGTAACAGTGACAGTTTTCAGGACAGGTGAAGTTGCACATCAGTTCATCATCCTTCTCTGGACAGTGGGCCACGTTATCACAAAGGTGTTGCTCGTGAAGGCAGATTTGTGATCCTCGACAACGATAGAAACCAGGACAAGTGTACTGGTCACAACCCATTTCATCTTCTTTATCAGGACAATCATAGAATTCATTGCATCTGGTGTAGACAGGTAGACAATAGCCTCCACCTGAAAACAGTCATTTATTACAATATATTAGAAATATTATTCAGACTAATTAAAAATTAAAGAAGACTGACCCGGAAGGTTAAGTTTAATTGCACTTGTTTTAAGAATTTCGACGGGAAAAGGAAATCATAGGTGATGCGTGCACGCCACCAAGTTTCAGCTGCACGTGTTCCCAGAACTGCTTGTCTGGGAGGGATCTGCAATTATTTGTCTACAGTGATGGGTAGGCATGTGATTTTCTCCTCCCATCGACAGTCTAAAAAATGAAAAAAATTTCATTTGTAGCTTCAAGGTAACTTTCATTTGATTTCAGAATTATTTATGACATTGACTCACCTTGTTCACGTATCTGAATTTAAAAAAAGCAAACAAACAGTGTCCACTGTTTCTTGAGAAACTTATGAAGTGAAATGTTTTTATTCTTCTAGTACTTTACTCATTTTATAAATTACAGGTATGAAAACATCAAATGGGCATATACCTTACGTTTCTTAGTACTTCTGAAGAGTGGGTACACCTCTGAAAATGACTGTGTTAATTAACTTATCCATCTATCTACATGATTCTTTTTACTTACGGAAATATATTCATTTTGTTATCATTCGGTTATTATTCGAAATGAGGTGATCACTGCCTGAATAAAGTCGGATCATAATCACTGTTGCATTCACACTTGGATTCGAACATCAGAGATTTTATGCGCATCTGATGTTGCGACATTAATTCATAATGCACCGAGATGGTCTGATTCCTGTTTCAGCAAATAAACTACAGAAAGAATATAAATCGAACTTTTCAAAAGTCTGCAAAGTAAAACTGATTTTCGCTCAAGATTTAGTATGACTGGAATAAAGATGAAAATCACATCATTCGCCATAAGAAATGAGTTTTAGAGTTTTAAGACACAAAATAATCTGCAGGGCAATCATAAGAGGGCATAGAGCATGTACGTCATTAATCTAGATTAGAATTGTCCACATGATATTAGTCATCGAGGTTTTTTGTTGTTCATGGCAATGTAAAACAACCCGGTGTAGTTTTCGCCAGCAGGACAAAAGTAGCATGAGACAGATAATTCGAAATATCTATATTGGAATAGTGTTAGGCATTATATTCAAGTAACACTAAAAAGCAATAACAACCACTGTAAGAAAGGTCCTTCGCCCTTGGGCGTGTTAAATTCGAGCAAGTCAAACAGACAAAGCATTCACCTATATTCTACTGATTGGACATCTGTGTGGATGGATGGATAATAAAATCCATGATATTTGAGAGGTCTTTCGATGCAACATGAGTTACAGGAAAGTAGAGTCCAGCCAAAGAGAAATTGTTGTTGTAACCTTCTCAGCAACAGCGCACACTGGTCAAGTCAAACAGAGAAACACGAGGACTCAACGAACGCTTTACTGAAATTAACTGAAGACAAAATGCACTAAGAGAAATGTATTGTAATTGATACAATAATTCATTTATTTTGAGAGAGTGTAAAGAGAGAGAGAGAGAGAGAGAGAGAGAGAGAGAGAGAGAGAGAGAGTGTGTGTGTGTGTGTGTGTGTGTGTGTGTGTGTCTGTGTATTTTGTGTGTGTGTGTGTGTGTGTTGTGTGTGTGTGTGTGTGTGTGTGTGTGGTGTTGAGAGAGAAGAGAGAGAGAGAGAGAGAGAGGGAGAGAGAGAGAGTGAGAGAGTGAGAGAGAGAGTGCGTGCGTGAGAGAGAGAGAGAAGAGAGAGAGAGAGAGAGAGAGAGAGAGAGAGAGAGAGAGAGAGAGAGAGAGAGAGAGAGAGAGAGAGAGAGAGAGAGAGAGAGATAACGATAACGATAACGATAATTTATTCAAGAAAGGCCACAGCCCCATTTGAAGGGGTATTGACATATAACTGATGAAACAACACATTAATATACAAGCACATATAAACAAATTCAAGTCAGATAACTCCTCCTCTTGAAGGATTTATACAAATATAAGCTAGATCACCAACAACATTTTCATTTCTTGACGACAAAAGCAAAACAAGCCTAAAAAATGAAGGACGTCGATAATATTTCAAAGAATATATTTTTGTCTTAAATCTGTAAACAAAGGACAAACAATAGAAAATGAAGTTCGTTCTCTGGGGCAGACTTGCACAATGGACATAAAACATCTAATTCAGTATGAACATTGTAACGTTGCCTGTGTACAGCAATATCAGATACACCGAATCTAAACTTAGTTAATGCAGATCTGACAAAACTATTGATATTCATCGACAGATAAGGTTCCCTTCCATTACCTGATTTGACTTTAGAAATCGAAACAAAGAAAATCTCTCACTGTTCTTAATATGACTATTCCAGTCTTGCAAAGTTACAATCAATTATTCTCTGCTTAAAACAAGCCAAAAATGTTTTAACACATCCAACACTCTGTTCTAACCAAACAAACGAAAACCCATAACTACAAAGACATTTACGAACAGAAGTTGCCCAAGTTGATTTACCTCTAGAATCTAAATTAAACAATACTTTGTATGCTTTTGCAGGTAATCTGTGTTCTCCCATACGCACGAGCTTAAGCCAATAACTAATACATTTCACGTATGAATATACATAAATGGGATATCTGCCAAGCTCACCATAAACCAAATCATTAGGGGTTTTTCTATCCACATGCAAAAAGCGTTTCATAGCAAATAAATGTAATTTTTCAATTTCATGACCTTTATCCAATCCCCAAATCTCAGCGCCATACTGTACAATAGGCTGCACTTGGGCATCGAACAATTTAAAAAATAATTTAACCGAACACTTTCAAATTTATACAGCAAGCTTCAAATAGTCTATAACAGCACGCTTTCCACTGTTATCAAGACATGACAGGCAACGAAAGCTAAGTTTTGTTGAAAAATATATGCCCAGTTACTGTACGCATATACCACCGATCATTTGCAAACTTCCATACACCACCTTTCACGTATTGCTAAGAAACCACCCTTTCGAAAAACTAATAATGTTTGATTTACCCGATGTTTACTTTCAAATCAGTCAACATGCTGCAGAATGCAAATTTTCAATTGATTTGTAATCCTACACAGTTTCAGAGAGCAAGACGATATCCATCTGTAATAACAATATAAATAATTCAATCAAGTCAAACGTGACACGTGTCCTTCCCTTCTCAATAATTTCTAGTGCTAATTCATTATATACAATTAAAATAATACTGGGCTGAGCAGACAATCCCCTGTTTTTAACACCCTGAGTACATCAATATTCCACTAAATTTTGCCCCACATCTTATCGTAGCTTAAACAGAGAGAGAGAGAGAGAGAGAGAGAGAGAAGAAGAGAGAGAGAGAGAAGAGAGAGAGAGAGAGAGATAGAGAGAGAAATACAAGGGACCTTGTAACTCACTGCAGCCTTTGACCTCAGCCCAGGCTTCGTCTTCGTGACCTTTCAGTCGGGAATTTACAATCCAGACCTGTTCTGTAGATTGCCTCAGGTGTACAATGTGTTACACTGTCGCTTCGTATTGGCCATATATATATATAATATATATATAATATATATATAATATATATATATATATATTACATAGATATATATATATAATAATATATATATTAATGGTAGTTTAAAATACTCCAAAATGATTTTGATAGTGCTCGACCCCTTGGACGACCCCTTGAGCGCTACGCGCTCGAAACAAATTGAAGATTCTGTTATTTTAAAAACTATATTAACAAATTTCAAAATGGAGTGACTGAAGGCGGCGAACGTAGCAAGATCAGGAAAATAGAGTTTTAGAACTTACCGCCAATACATTGACAAACAAAGCACAAGACAAACACGATGCATTTCAACCACTTGTCTTCATCAGCGAAAAAATAAATCACATTTAAACATGTGGGTCAGTACAAACTACGAAAAACAAAAAAGGGGAATGAAAAATGACTTATCCGTAATTCTTTCATGAAGGCGGAAATGACATGAGGCCAGGGGGATTATGGAGAGGAAACCAGAGGGGGGGGGGGGGGGGGGGGTGGGGGGTGGGGGGGGGGGGGGGGGGGTTGGGGGGGGGGGGGGGGGGGGGGGGGGGGGGGGGGGGGGGGAGTGGGGGGGGGGGGGGGGGGGGGGGGGGGGGGGGGGGGGGGGGGGGGGGGGGGGGGGGTTGCGCAGGGAGGTTGTGTGTGTGATATGAAAGGGTTGTGTGTCTAGTTTATAGATGGTAATGATATCTTTGTGATGATGTGGAAATGTGATAGATAATGAAGGAAAAATAAAAAAATAAAAAAAAAAAAAAAAAAAAAAAAAAAAAAAAAAAAAGGAGAGAAGAAAGGTGTGTTGTGTGTGTGGGGGGGATTAAGGGAAGATCAAACAAAATTAAGATTAGATAGATGGAGGGTTGCTTTAACTACTGTATGAAGTGAGTGAAAGGATGTGGTGTGGTGTAAAGTAAGTGTTGTTTAATGTGTGTGTGTATGGTGTGTGTTTTGGTAGGGGGATATTGCCAACTTAAGTTAAGAGGTGGGTAATGTGTAGTTTGGTTATTGTTGATATTTGATGCCTGGGGTGAAAGGTGTGCCCAGTTTGGAAATGAGAATGGGATCTTGAGGTTGTGCGTTTTCAAAAGCTGTCCTCTGTGACAGCCAAGTGCCATTAACTTTGACATGGTCGGTTTGTTTGGTTGTTGTAGTGTAGGGCGAACGGGTTGGGTCGGTGGTGGCGATATCAGCCAGATGTTCAAGCGATGGCGTGTTTCAAGTGTGCGTGACGTTTCCCCTATTTAGATCTTGCCACACAGCTGCAGTGGATGGCATATATAATGTTTGCGCTCTGACATGAAAATGTGCTTTGACTGTGAAGAGTTTTTTTGGGGCCCTGTAAGATGGGTGTCTGGTTTGGTGATGGGCAGATTTTGCAGTTGGGTTTGAGCAGGGGTGAGTACCTGGTGTGTCGCTGTGTTCTGTTCAAACTGGCACGCACGAGGAGGTCTTTGAGATTATGTCACGTTTGAATGTGATCAAGGGTTATGGTATGGAAGCGTTTTGTGGTTATAGTAAAAGTGCCAATTGGATTTGATGATCCTACAGATGGGGCTGGTGGTGCGGGGTGGAAGAGAGGTAGGCCTGTGGGTCCCTGTCCTGTCCTGGTTGGAATGCTGGGTGTCCAAGCAGATGTACTTGCTACAGCTATGTGCGGCGGGTGCGGCGGAGTGCTGCATTGATGATGGAACAGGTATCCGCGGTTGTGAAGAAATGTGACATTTTGCTGCTTGTGTAGTGGACGTCCGCCTCGCGGAGCAGAGTCTGCGAGACGAGAAATTGTGAGTATGGATGCTGTCTTTAGATGTGGGTTTTGTGGGAGGTGAGTAGATCTAGGTCATGCATGTGCGTCTGAGGGTATGGTAGAAAAATGGAGGTTTGAGTAGGCCTTCTTTCTTAGGTGAGAAGGTGATGTCTAGGAAGTTGACCGACTGCGAAATGGTGAAGGTACGGTCCATAGATGATGGGAAGGTCTGGCAAAGTGAGGAAGTTGAGAGGTCTTGTTTTTGGCATAAGATTGCTCCCAGTCCATCATCGATATACCTTTTTGTACAGTTCAGGTGTGGGGCCTGTGTATGTGTTTTGAGTAGGCGGGATTCCAAGTGTCCCATGAAGAGGCAAGCATAGCTGTCCCATATTGGTAAACTACCATGGCAACACCACAAATTTGTGAGAATGTGTGATTGTTGAATTGAACATGTTTTCAGGTGAGGACTAATTCAGCGAGTCTGCCAGAGTGGTGGAGGGAGGGTGTTGTGGTTGGGGGGCCGTTTGTCAAGGAAAATATGTGAGGGGGCCTTCATCCAATCAGTGTGGGGGAAGGCAGTTATATGACAACCACGTCAAGGTGAAGAGGAGGCTGGGTGAAAAGCGTGGTCTGTTTGTCGAGTTAATCATGTTGATGTGTGTGGTTGTGTCTTAGAGGTAAGAGGGAGGCTATGTACATGGGTTGAAGGAGAAGCTAGTATTGCGAACTGTGTTCAGTGGGCAGCTGCAGGCTGAAACAATGGTTCTGGCTGTCTGCCCAGGGGGGGTTTGGGTTGTTCATTTTGTGTATTTTAGGGAGTAGGTAGAAGGTGGCAGTTGGTTTCTGTCAAATGAGCGTTATGGCTGAGTGGGTAGATTGTTTAATCTGATTCATCCCTTTGATTGAGTTTACAATGATTTCCTGGTGTTGAGGGAGGGGTGATGTTGTGAGTTGGGGTATAAATTTTGTTGGACAGTTGTTTTTGGTGCTTCTGCTATGTATAGTTTTTGTCCCAAACTACACGCAACCACCCTAGTCTGCTGTTTGATTGACAATGTCCTGTCGTTCTCGTATTGATGTTGAGGCTTTTGTTGGTTTTGTGAAAGGTTGCAGTGTCCGGATCAGTTTGGATTTGAACCGGCTGATGTCTATTTTGCATGTTTTTATGTAAAGTTCAACTTCACTGGATTTGTTTGAGGTGGTTGCGGAGCATTGGGGTTTGAAATATTGATTGAAGGTGTCGGAGTTTGGGGTGGAGGGGCCCTGGTATGTTTTTCAAGTGCTGCCATCCAACGAAGTTTCCCTAAAAACCTTTCCACTCAATGTGGTTCTGGTGATTGATGGTGGTGGGTTGAGTAGGGATGAATTTCAGTCCTTTGTTAAACTGATCTTTCATCGTCATAGAGGGGGATGTTGTCAGGGAATGCATTAGACAAAGGGTGGTGATGATCAGATGTGGTATGGGGTCAGGGGGGGGAAGCAGAATGGTCCGAGCGAGTGGTTGTTGTCTGTTTTTGTATTGGTGATAGTTTGTTTTGTTGGTCCTGTGCAGGTGGTTGTAATAGTTGGTTGAGTGTAGGTGATGAGTTGTCTGAGTTTGGAGGCAGTGCTGTGGGCATATGAATTGTTGTTTGTTGTTTGAAATGCAGGAGAAGGTTGGAGAAGAGATTTCATGGTGAAACTGAGTGTTTTTTATATGTTGCCTAACATGAGTTTACGACTGCCCTGGAAAGAGAATCTTTTCGGTGGTAGTGATGAGAGTGGGTTTGTGGAGTTGGAAAGGGGTGTGGGAAAGTGAGAAGCCACGGGGTGTGATGTTAGTTTAAGACATTGTAAAGAAAGTGGAAATGGGATGCTGATTTTGGTTTTCTGAACCTGTGTTTTGGCATAGCCTAGTGCGACTGGTTTGGATGGTGGGTGGTAGAAACTGAATGGACCTGCGAAGCTGCATGGTTACGGGAGAAAATTTGGCAGTTGGCCATTGTGTTGTGGTGTATGTTGGTTGCAGGTAAGTGAACAGAGACGATGGAACAAGAATGCACAATGACGATGAAAGTGTTTAGTTGGAAGTGAGGTGACTGGAGAATGGAATGTGGGACAGTCTGAATCAAAACAAAAAAAGAATCAAATGGAGGGAAGTGGGAGTGAGAAGTGGTATTTTTCAAAAACACAGTTTTCAGAAAACCAAATCAGCATCCCATTTCCACTTTCTTAAACAATTGACATAACTACAATCACACCCTTGCTTTTTTCTCACTTTCCACACCCTTCCAACCTCCACAACACCACTCTCATCACTACCACCGAAAAGATTCTCTCCGGGCCAGTCGTAACATCATGTTGGCACATATAAAACACTCAGTTTCACCATGAAATCTCCACTCACAACCTTCTCCAACATTCAAACAACAAACAACAATCATCATGCCCACACACCTGCCTCCAAACTCCAGACCAACTCACGCATACACACAACCAACTCATTTACAACCACTGCAACCAACCAAAACAAAACAAACTATCACAAATACAAAACAGACAAACACCACTCGCCCCGGACCATCTGCTTCCACAACCCACAACCCTGACCCCACTACCACATCTGATCACCACCACCCTCTTGTCTACTGCATCCCTGACAACCTCCCCTCTCTGACGATGAAGGATCAGTCTAACAAAAGGAACTGAATTCCATCCCTATCAACCCCACCACAACAATCACCAGAACACATAGACGTGGAAGGTTTTTTAGAAACTTCGTTGGATGGCAGCACTGAAAACATACCCAGCCCTAGGGGGGGGGGGGGGGGTACCACCCCAAAAAAACTCCGACACCTTTCACTCAACTATTTCAAACCCCAATGCTCCGCCAACCACCCACAAACAAATCCAGTGAAGTTGAACTCTACATAAAAACATGCAAAATAGACATCACCGGATCAAACCAAACGCTGTCCGACACTGCAACCTTTCACAAAACCAACAAAAAGCCCTCAAATCCTGACAGAACGACAGGACATTGTCATCAACCATTAGAACAAGGGTGGTGCATGGAGTTTTGGGACAAACAACTATACATAGCAGAAGCGATAAAAACAACTGTCCAACAATAATTTCTACACCCCACTAAAACAACATCACCTCCCTCAACACCAGATACTCATTGCTAACTCAATCAAAGAAGAAATAAATTCACAATCTTACCCACTACAGCCCAACTCCTCATTATCACAGACACCAAACACCAACCTTCTACCTACTCCCCAAAATACACAAATAACACACCCCTGGCAGACCAATTGTTCAGTCTGGCAGCTGCCCCACAGAACACATTTCGCAATACCTAGACTTCCTCCTCAACCATAGTACAAAGCTCCCAAACCTCAAAGAATACAACCCACACACACAACATGAGTAACTCGCACAACACAGCCCCCGCATTTCACCCAGCCTCCTCTCACCTTGACGTGGTGTCACTCTACACTTCCATCCCCCAACTGTGGAACTAAGGCCCTCACATATTTCCTTGAAAAACGGCCCCAACCATCAACACCCTCCCACCACACTCTGGTCCAGACTCGCTGAATTAGTCCTCACCCTGAAACAACATTTCAATCAACAAGCCACACATTCTCACAATTAGTGGTGTTTGCCATGGTACGACAAGATGGTGACCCACCTATGCTGCCTCTTTCATGGGACACTTGGAACACCGCCTACTCCAACACATACACAGGCCCCACACCTGAACTGTACAAAAGTATATCGATGATGGACTGGGCGCAACATCTATGCCAAAACAAGACTCCTCAACTTCCTCAACTTTGCCCAGACCTTCCAACCATCTATCCGACTTACCTACACCTTTCGCAGTCGGTCACTTCCTATACATCACCATCTCACCTAGAAGAAGCGACTCAAAACCTCCTTTTTCTACAAACCCCCCGACGCACAGCATACCTAGACTACCTCAACCTCCCACAACCCACACACTAAAGACAGCATCACATACTCACAATTTCTCCGTCTCCGCAGACTCTGCTCCATCGAGGAAGTCTTCCCTACACAAAGCAGCCAAAAGTCACAATTCTACACCAACCGCGGATACCCCAGTCCATCATCATTGCAGCACCTCCGCCGCCCCATAGCTGTATCCCAGAACATCTGCTCTGGACACCCAGATCCAACCAAGACAGACAGACCCACAGCCTACCTCCTCTACCACCCGCACACCCTCCCATCTGTAATTCCTCAAACCAATTGGCAACATATACATAACCCACAAACCCGCCTTCCATACCAAACCCATGATCACATTTCAAACTGACAAAAACCTCAAAAGAACCTCCTCTGCGATCCAGTTTGAACAGAACCACAGCTACACCACCAGTACACACCCCTGCTACCAACCCACTGCAAAATCTGCCCCCTCATCCAAACAAGACACCCATCTTACAGGGCCCCAAAAACTCCTTCACAGTCAAACGCACATTTTCATGTCCAGAGCGCAACATTATATATGCCATCCACTGCCAGCTAGTGGCAAGATCTCCATAGGGAAACGTCACGCAACACTTGAAACACCATCGCTGAACATCTGGCTGATATCCGCCACCCACCGACCCAACCCGTCGCCCTACACTTCAACCACACCCAACACACATCGACCAGTGTCAAAGATATGGCACTCTGGCATCACAGAGTGACAGCTTTGAACGCACAACTCAAGAAACCCATCTCATTCCAAACTGGCACACTACACCCCCAAGGCATCATATCCAACAATACCAAACACACATACCCACCTCTTCCACATCAGTTGCACAATATCCCCTACCAACACACACATCATACACACACACATACCACACACTTCAAACAGCCACCACCACATCCACTTCACTCACTTCATACAGTAAGTTAAAGCAACCCTCCACTATCCTAATCATAATTGGTTTTGGATCCTTCCCCTTAAATCCCCCCACACACACACAACACCTTTCTTCTCTCCCTTTTTTTTTTTTTTTTTTTTTTTTTTTTTTTTTTTTTCCATCATATCTATCCACCATTACCACAACCATCACAAAGATATCATACCAATCCTAATAAACTAGACACACAACCCACAAAGCACACACACACACTCCCCTGACGCAACCCCCCCACCCTTCTCCTCCACCCCCCCCCCCCCCCTCTGTTTCCTCTCCCATAATCCCCTGAGCCTCATGTCATTTTCCGCCTCATGAGAATTACGATAATTCATTTTTCATTCCCCTTTTTTTGTTTTTCGTATTTGAACTGTCCCCACATGTTAAATGTGATTTATTTTTTCGCCTGATGAAGACCCAAGTGGTGAAATGCATCGTGTCCCTTGTCTTGTCTTTGGTTTTGTCAATGTCATGGCGGAAGTCTAAAACCTATTCCTGATCTATTTTAACAAATATATATATATAAATATATATATATATATAAATAGATATATATATATATATATATAAATATAATATATATATATACACATATGTATATGTATGAATATATAAAATATATATTAAACTGTCTTATATTGACTATTACAATACTAGTTTCCTCTCTACTAAATGTCTCTATGTATCTATGGGTTACAACTCTCTGCTTGTTAAGATACCTGGGCACTGGTAGTGTGTTTCTGGGCATATGTCGTTGGTTAGTGGCTCCACGTCGATGCTGCCATCACCTGTAAAGTCGACCAGAGCGGGGGTCCAATGTAGTTTGCCCAGTGTTCAGAAGATGCCAGACTGTCCTGACACCTGAGCTCGTCACTTTCATCCACGCAGTCTCTGCGTTTGTTGCACACGAGGTCCCGGTCAATACACTGTAACATCAAGAGACAAAAGAACTTCTGGAAATTATCATCGTTAGGATGAATTAATAACTCCTACCTCTCATTTAGTTATAGAAGACGATGTGTTGAGTAAGTAATATGTTGTCGTATTTTAACTGTTGCTGCATTCCAGTGAGAAAACAGTTGAAAAAAAAGTACACAGGGATACATCACGTAGTCATCGTTCAAACAGCCCTTATTATTATTTTTTTCATTTTGCGTCATTTTTAATATTCTTAATTTATTCATACACTTGTCTCGTTATTTGAATATGATGGGTAAAGTGAAATCCACAAAAGACACGACATTACGACTAACTTTATTTGGACGAAACATTCATACTTAATTTGAAAAGTTTGGCACACACTTCCGTGCTTTATGCTGATGAATTACCAAATGAAAATAAGCAGACAGTGTCAATCGGATCCTACACCTGGCAGATAAATCTGAGTTACTAAATAAACAAAAGGTAATGCAGTATATCATCAAGACTGGAGAATGTGCACTGATCTATGTTGATTTTACAGAAACATAAGAAAACTCCTGCCAACTAGAATAGGGAGAAGCCATTCGGGGGCTAAAGCTGAAAAGGCAGTCTTAATGAAGTGAAAGTTACTGCACACCTCAGAATGAAGAAAAGGGTAACAGTTAAAAGTAAACTCCGACGTTTTGCTATGACGGCGAAACAATTAAAAGCACACTACTCCGGACATATTCCATCAGTGATATGCGTTCTCTGGGACACATGCAGACAAGAGGCATGCATAACAAGCAAGGAAAGGGCATTTTCTGTACCTTCTGAACTGTTTTCAAGACATATTCATATCTTGGTGGTGAAAGGAACCAGACTGGACATCCATTTGCAATACGGGAAGGGATGGGACAAGGACAAACTATCAAAGACCAAGAAGTAAAATCAACAATCGGGCAAAACTGATGGCATATTGTGTGGAATCAAATGCCCAACACCAAGCAAAATCGAATCCAAAGATGATGACGAATTTGTAGTTCTTATAGTAAATAGTCCATCATCTTTGAAATGGAGACAGGAGTCTGCCACAAAGCAACTGAGCCACCACATCAAGAACCTGCTCGTGGAGAACAAAAGCTGAATAATTACGAAAATAAATTAACAACCTCTGTCGTGTGCCACCAGTCTTATGCACTTACATTGCAACTAGCCACAACGTATGACTTCC
>CM031603.1:71033578-71036078 GCA_018398815.1 Conus ventricosus
TTTATGTTCTCAAATTTTGTCGTTGAAAATTTAGAGAGAGAGAGAAAAAAAACTTGTAATTTCAAAGGCTAAACTCTTGGCGAAAGAAGAAAGTAATTACAAAAAAGAACATCAAACTACGTCTGGAAAGCCGCGCAACATATGCAGGGAATCTGTAAATACTCAAGCTGAGGAAGCTTATAAAATGTATTTTACAGAATCCAAGTTGCCAAAACTACCCAAGGGGCGGCATGCCACAGACACGTTTCAATGGCACATTTGACAGACTGGTCCTGGGACCTAAGTCTTTCCGGATTAATGACTCCAGGGGCAGTCCCATGAGAGGTGTCGTCAGGTCCTGAGTATAACAGAGCTGCAGGCGTCCCTCAATGAAGAAACAGGTGACCTTCCCCATCTCAAAGCTGCCGCAACAAATTTGGGTCGATGGTTAAGCCAGCAGAGGCAGTTTCAGCAAGCAACGAACTTCAGAGAGTTGAACAATTGTTGTGGCGAACTTCCAGCGCGTTCGGAAATGAGTCCATTTTCACCCTGTTTCCCCCATCACCATTCCTCTTTCCAGTCGTCAGAATGAAGATGGTCCAGTCTGATAGATGGGTTTATTCTAAAGGGAAGAATCAGACTGAGGGGTTCCGCAGAGAAGAAAAAACAAACAAAAAACAAACAAACAAAAACATGAAGTGTGCCGTGTTTGAGTCCTCGCACGTTACAAGCTAACTCCCCGTGCTTCAAGCAAAGAGTTATTAACTCGCAGGAAGGAGAAAGAAACTGAAATTATAATCGTCAGGCCTCTTCAGGCCTTAATCAAATTGTACCCCCTCTCCGAGTGGCAAACAGAGAAAACAAGACACAACCGTAAAAACAAGTTCCTATGAAAGGACCTAACGTCACTCGAAGACTTTATATTTGACACTTGAGTTAATATTATAGGCTGCTGCTCAAACCTTACTGCTACGTTTACACGGACGTGCAACTGTTCGTGCAAGTCCCCTCTGTGCAACTACGTGCAACTACTTAATTGCACGAAATAGCCCCCGTGTAAACGCGAACGGTGCAAGTACCGTGCTGCAAGTGAGCGACGCCTTGCTCCGCCACTTTTTTGGTGACGCAGGCCGCGTGTGCGTGCCAGTGGCTGAGTTTGTCTGCCGGCTAGTTGACTCTGCAGTCGCACATAGTCGCATCGTCCATCGCTGCAACTACCTGTAGTTGCATGTCGAGTTGCAGGGCTGGGCTGCAACTACCTAAATTGTCCCGGTCTCTGCCCGTTTTTGCTGTCTGTCTCTCTGTCTGTCTCACGTAGGGCTAATGTTAGGTTGGGGTTAACTCTACTCTCTCTTTGTCTCTCTGTATTTGTACCTTTCAGGTGTTATTCTTTCGGGGTTGTTCCAACAACTTTGCAGCAACTTTGCAGCAACTGCAGCAACTGCAGTGCTGTTATTACTCCCTGAATGTATAAAAGCACAGTGTTCGAGGGAGTTTCTTCATTCCATCTTGAATCTTCACTATGGACCCGTTGCTGCCCGTGTGGATTGCACGCTATCACCATGACCTGCATCACCATCATGACCGCCACGTTGCCCCTGGGGAGGGGAGGAGGCGACGCCGGAGAACCGTCTGGATTCGAAACTGGCTCACGGAGGAGAGGAGGAGGGAGTTGGGCCACTTCTACACCCTGCTGAACCTGAACATAAACGACCTGGACCAAGATATGTTCCGGAACTACACCAGGCTGACACCAGACTTCTTCCTGGAAGTCCTGGACAGGGTGCGCCTGGCGATTTCCAAGGTGGACACTAACATGCGGCTTTGCATCGAACCTGGGGTGAAGCTGGCGATCACTCTGCGGTTCCTGGCCTCAGGAGACAGCTACAGTTCCCTGTCCTACGCCTTCAGAGTCGCCAAATCGACTATCTCCCTGTTCGTGCCCAAAGTCTGCACCGCCATCTTTGAGGCGTACCAGGCGGAGGCCTTCATGATTGAGTGGACCGAAGAGGGCTGGAACACCAAAGCAGAGAAATTCTACAGGCGCTGGAACATGCCCCACACGATGGGTGCATTGGATGGAAAACATGTTGCTATAAAGAAGCCCAAGAAGAGCGGAACTCTCTACCACAACTACAAGGGTTTTTTCTCAATCCCTCTCCTTGCGCTGGTCGATGCGGACTACAGATTCCTGTGGGCGGAGGTGGGTGGCCAAGGCCACATGTCAGATGCTCAGATCTTCCTGGAAACTTCCCTGCGAGAGGCTTTGGAGGACGGCACCATCAACCGGCCGGCACCATGCCCTCTGACGGATGACGCTGACGACGACACCCCTGTACCATACTTCCTCGTCAGTGATGATGCATTCGCCTTGAAAGATTATTGCATGAAACCCTTCTCCCGGAACACCATGGCTCCAAGGGAGCTCATCTTCAATTATAGATTGTCCAGGGCGAGAAGGGTGGTGGAAAATGCGTTTGGGCTGTTGGCCCAGCGATTCAGAGTCATGCTGCGCACCTGT
>CM031603.1:71041078-71048578 GCA_018398815.1 Conus ventricosus
GACAGGATCGATTTGGAATACTCTGTGATTAAAGCAGGGAGATAACATCAGAGCAAGAGAGAGAGAGAGAGAGAGAGAGAGAGAGAGAGAGAGAGAGAGAGAGAGAGAGAGAGAGGAGGGAGAGAGAGAGAGAGAGGGGGGAGGGGGGAGACAGGGAGGGAGGGAGGGAGGAAGAGAGACGGCACTGAATTCACATTCTGCTTGGATAATAGATGAGGTCCATTGGATAGAGGCGAATCAAATGTTAGCTGACTGAAGCTTTGACTTTCGCGTGTTTATTTGTTTCGGTTGCTAAGTGAATGGTGACCCCTTCCCGATAGACCACAACGGCAGTTCACACCATAGAAGGCCATTCACAGACAACGCATTAGGAATCAAAACTACTAGGCGCATTACTGCTTGTCTCTATTGCCTGGATCGTGGCTTTCTGGTATAAAGGGTGTAAAGGGTATAAATGTGCAGTGTTTGATAGTCTACTTCATTCGTATGAGCTATGCGTTGAAAGTGATTGAGGCAAATCAAACATGTTTGTGTGATAGGAATGGCGGAGATGATGTACATATAGGAACTATGTATGCTCTACGATAAGCACGTTACACCGGGTTTTGTGAACACATTTCCTATTCGTAGCAAGGTAGCAAAACAAGGTGGGTATACACACTTTAGTGCTGATCACCACTGGTTTTTAATTTGTGTTTTTGAACACATCTCTAAGCAGTGAACATGAAAGCAGTCTACATCGATAGAACATCACTGTCATAAACTACAGTGGTGTTTTTTTCCCATATCATTTAAACGAAGGAGGCTTTGATGTTTACCTACCCAGACAAACAGCATGACCACTTTTCAATAGAAACTAGCAACAAATGAGAATACCAGTGTCATGAATTACAGCGGTGTTTTTTTCTTCTTTTTTGTCTGATGTCGTTTAAACGAGGAAGGCTTTGATGTTAACCTATTCAAACAAACAGCATGGCCACTTTTCGATAGATACTAGCAACATGAAGTTAAGCCGTAGCTAACTAGTTCATAATGTGAGCCCCCCTTGATGTATGTAGATGTATACATATATACAACATAAACACACGTCATGGAAGTCTGTCGCAGAACACTCAGGCATCAGTGACACACATTGGGTACAGAATAACTGGAACAAGATCCAGTATTCTGTCGTTACAAGGACTGCGCTTCATGTCCAGACGTTTCGACTCTCGGTCATCGAAAGCATACATACCCCTGTAGACAGCTTAGCTCCAGATACTGTGCTGTGATGCCAGCAGTGGGAGTGTAGTGTGCCCTTAATTGCACTAACACTTTTTTTTCAATTTGTGTTTTTTGCCTCGTCTTTTGTGTCACGTCCATGGTATGACTTCTATGATGCTGATTCTGGCTCCCCGTCCACAGCCACACTCCGGCTTGTCTCCCCTCAGCCCTGGCACCACAGGGAGCGGTCAATGTCAAGTCGTCACGAGGCAACCTGCCAAAGAAGACACGACACAACCGCCGAGCTACTTCGACGGTGTTCAGCGGTGCCTGTTCTAATCCAACATGCGCAGGACACCATCTAATAAGCCGTCTGCAAGCGAAAGTAGTTGCTTAGTCGCGGAGCCAGCGTGAGTGAGAGTCACACTCCGGAGAGCGCCACCACATGTGTCCATCAAGACCTCATGAACTTACCAAGAAGAGTGACTTCGCCAGGAACTCCTCAAGAACTTAGACGTAGAGAGGAAATCGAGACTGAAGTCACCATGAGAGCAGGGCATGAAGAGCCACAGAATTAGAAAGGCTGTTTGTGGATTGTATTTCCCGATCGATGTGGGGGTTGTGGAGGTGATACTACTGGAGTTCCATTTTGGTCTGAGATTGCATGACAAGGTTCTACTCCATACTTATTCTCATGATACATCCCAGCGTTAACCAGGCCCAAGAGACACAGATACCTGCAGTGCTGGTCAGGAAATTTGAGCAACCCTGTCGGAGACACATCCATTGAGTGGATGAAAAACTGAGCGCATTGCCCCAGGCCTTCCAATGGACCCTTTAGCCAACTCATCTCTGGGCAGGTGCGCGCCGGGACAGAAAACACATCTCACAAATAAATGACCCTGGCTGGAATCGAACCCACTGATTTCCCAGCCGGAAATCCGCGACCATAACAAGTGCGTCACAGCAGCGGGTGGTTTTCTCGAATTCGATGCCAACACAAAGACGACCATTTTTGACAGTCGGTTATCTTTCATTCTGATCATATAGAGAGTGGTAGAACTTTAAAAAAAAATGAATTTGTTACTTTTATTTTCGGAGGAATATTAAGAAAAAAGGAATCAACAAAAAAGTTGGTGATATCAAACAAAACTGACTACAACGAATATTTTCTTTTGGTGGTTCGATTAGTTGGTGAATTTTCTTTTCTTTTTCTTTTCTTTTGTTTTCTTTCTTTCTCTTTCCTTCTTTCTTTCTTTTTTTTTAAAAAGTGAAAACACCCAGTCCAGCGGGGCATTGGAATTCTCACGCATGTGGCATCAGTTATGCGTGAATGGTCTATTTGTTGAGATATTTCATGTCTTCTTTTATGGAAAACGTGGTAGATATTCTCCACACCTGGCACAATACTAAATTTCAAAGGATAAAGATTAAGTGCACGAATGTCTTCGACGTGACAATGTTCACTTTCTAGTAAATATTTTAACTGTACTCATCGCGAAGAACTTACAGAGAATACCAGTAAACAAGCCGTTGGATGACGGCAGCAAGCCTCAGATTTGGACAGGTCAGTGACCTCTCCTCTGGCTGACTGTATGTTCCTTTAGCTTTAGTGTCCTTCTTCAGGGCTTTAAAGCTGCACTATCGGCTCCGGTCAAACCTCATGGGGGAGAACATGTCATTGAGTTGCTTGATGACCCCCCCCCCTCCCTCCCCTTTCCCACCCAGCTTTATTGACGTCAAAGAATTGCGTCTGCACCCAGAGACACTCATGACCGAGACTTCACCTGCAGCAACTGCAATAGAGTCTGCCGCTCGAGGATCGGGCTCTTCAGCCACAGCCACGGTGCAACGCCATTGTCTCTCCAGACAGACGGATGCCCACTAGTACTGGATAGTTTTCCTGCGGCAAATGTTGCCATGTCTTTCCAGAAGACCTAAATTCACCAAGCATACTTTGTGTGTGTCTAAAAGCGTATGATCAAGGCCACGGGTCATCACAATCACTCAGAGTGAGTAGCGAGTTGCCCTTTCGCCGATCTTCAACACAACGGCAGTTGACGGATCTCTCTGACTATTGTCCAGGATCTAGGAGCAGGCAGTTGAAGTATTTATAGTGACTCGTTATCTTAGATTTTCGTTCGTTTACGGGGTCCGTTTGTCAGTACTCGATGTCCGCTTGAACTTTTAGAACGTCGGGTTAGGCTGAAATCAGCTGGTACAAATACCTTTTTTTGCTGTTTGTCAGTACTCTATGTCTATTTGAATCTTTAGAACGTAGAGTTAGGCTTGAATCAGCTGGTACAAATATCTTTTTTTTTGCTGTTTGTCAGTACTCTATGTCTATTTGAACCTTTAGAACGTAGAGTTAGGCTTGAATCAGCTGTTACAAATACGTATGCTTTGCATGAATGCCAACTATTAGATATACTGTAATGCTTTAGATGAAGACTTTCACCAAGGCGAACATCCGCAGGATCCAGCTAACAACTTATATTCACGTTGTTGGGAATGCACTTAAGTGTAGAGGAAGCACATAACTATCTGTACGTTAATTTCCTAGAAGGCCACAAGCTTCATAACACCAGCCAGGCAGCTGTTCTTGAACGTACCTATCTTTCATCCACGACCTCATCGCGACTTCCACGTGCGCTATGCATGGAGGAGACAGTTACGCTCAAACACAGCTGCCTGGCTGGTGTTATGAAGTCAGTGGCCTTCTAGGAAATGAACATAAATAATAATAATAATAATAATAATAATAATAATAATAATAATAATAATAATAATAATAATAATGAATACTTATATAGCGCCTATTCTCGGCTAGAGACCAAGCTCTAAGCGCTTTACAATCAACACGCGTTTACACAACGGGCTGCCTACCAGGGTAGTGCCGACTGAAGAGCTGCCAGCCGGCGCTTCATTCAGTCGTTTCCCGTGTCATCCAGTCAGTATCGTTCAATATCGATCACTCATTTTCCTTACTTCCTTCATTCTTTCCATTTCTCACGCAGGGTGCATGCTATGTGTAACGTGTCATCAATACCAACGGCCAAACTGGCCTACTCTTCCGAAAGTTGGTGATGGGATTTTACGTGTGTGCAAGATGTTATGCGTGCGTTCACACACGGAACCTCGGTTTATAGTCTCATTCGAAGGACTGTATGGGAAATGGAGTCAGAACCAATGTTAACTCCGAGGGAAAAATCCCCCTGTACCGAAACGCCCCGGCGGAGGTTCGAACCCGCAACCCCAGGATCACCAAGATTAAGAGTCCGGCGCTCTACCAACTGAACTATTCCGGCTCCCATAATATAGTCAACATAATGACTTTCTGTATGAACATTAAGAATGACTTCTCATAAAAGACAAAGAAACGTCCAGTTCTAGTACTCGGTCTGACATCTGCCATTGGGCTGTACCCAAAACGCCAAGAGGTAGTGAATGGCGTTTCTTGCAAATCCTTCTTCCTTCCTCTTGAAACAACGCTGTGTATACATGCTTAAACCATGCTTCCTCGGGGTCGTCCGTTCCGGACTGCACGGTACAACAACACCCGTTGGTGAAAGGATCATGCAACCAGAGAGTTTACCAATGCAGGCTTTACAGCAGAGACCTGGATAGCGGTTTCCTCGGAAAGTTTGCGGCTGAGATGGAGGATCTCTCCTCTTCCTCCAACTCCACCCCCTGACTACCCATCCACTATCTCGCGACCTCTCCTTCGTGTTGTCGGGGTTAACATCATTTGTCGATGTTTTGGCGGTGCCGTTGATCACGAAACGCCCAGACTCGTCAAGGCTGTGCTGTCTTCTGCACCTATCACAAAAAATACTTTCTACTAGATGTTTCCAGGCATAACCACTTCATCATCTGCCTACCAGTGATGAGCAGATCCATCATGGTGTAACCCCCACCACCCGAAAAGTCAGTGCGTGTGAGTTATCCCGAGTTCATCTGAACAAAGACGAACAATGTTCTCACTCAATAATTCAACTAAAAAAGAGATTTTGAAGTTTTACTATATTTTATTTCCTTTTATTACTTCTTTCTTTTTAGCACAAGTAACCACGTCAATTACTAGTACACAATATTTTCAATTGCAAACTGCTGGCTACACTTAAAAAGAAAATGCAGTTTGGATCATGGACCAACGTGAAAGGGCGCAGACACTGCAACCAACACACACAGAGAACAATGTTATACTAACCTACACCATCACAAAAATATTATAACACTCAGAACAAACTTCTGTTTAACATAACAATTAGACATACAGTACATAAGACAATGGCTCTTCAAAAAATACAATTACAACCTCAACATTAGAACAAAACAGAATTACTCCAAGTCAGTACTCACAACATATGCACACCAATCATAACATTCATTTTAACAATAAACGCACTGTTATATTCACATACTTTGCAGACATACTGTGCAGCTTTTGACAGTCACTACCTCAGTGACCAAGGAGATATAGGAATCGACACTTGCCCTCATACTTCTACAAGGACTAGATATAATTTTTCTTTTTTTTTTCTCTTCCAAAATGCAACTTATTTCCCATGGAATGGTACACCATAGACATCAATGCACAATTTCAACGGAATGGGAAAAAGAATTCTTTTGTACGTTTTTCATTGTATTAATAAAAGAAAGAATCAAGCTCATCCCATCAAGCCATTTTACCATGACTCAGCATATGGAGACACCTCCAATTTCATGTAATGACAGAGAAAAAGCCGAGTCATCTCAACCGGATAAATGAATTAGACTTCAACTCTACTAACAACAGTTACACTATCTCTCGTAATTTATAAAACGCTGCATCTACCAGACCAGACAAATAAATAATTTTCCCAACCACACAATAATCGTTATGAAGCATCTCTGAACTACAACAGAGTTCTTTCATCACAACAAGTCAATTAACCGTTCAATCAGCAATGACAAAAGCAAAACATTAAACATCACACAATCCAAACTAGTTTTCCCGCTGCACAAATGCCAATGAACTAATTGTAAAAAAAGAAAACTTAATGAAACCGAACAAAAGGTCCGACATCTACCGGCGCTAAACCAATTTCAACTAATTTTAAACAGAACAAAGGGCCCGACAACGACCGGCGCTGAACCAGTTTCAGCTAATTTTAATCGAACAAGGAAACTATGATGTTTTGAATGTGTTAATCCCAAAACTTCATTTAATCATTTGTTTCTTCAATTAAATTTGTTTCTTCAATTAACTATACTAATCTTTTATCAAACACCTAAAATAAACATAACATACCTGATTTAATCTCTGCATGAGCCCTCTACGTTGGTCCAATTCTCCACGCGGTGTGCCACTCCTGACATGCGATTGTCCTTAACGGAAGTTGTTCTTACTTCGGTTTTATCATCACTTCCGTTTACATTTGTTTTCCTTCATTTCTTATTTACCACCCATAATAAGAATAATAACAAAGTATCCTAACTGCCTATAATGAATTAATAAAAAATGATCATTAATAATCTTAATAATTTCGATCTACAATTTTGACTTTCTACCCAAAACAACCAAACAGACTAGCTTAACTTACCAAAATCAACTACGATATTGGGAAGGTTACAATGGAAATAGTGTTATCGCACGAAACAATCATGGGGCAGCTGGCATTTCTTGGAGATTTAGCTGTCATTTAACATTTACATTTACGGGTGACAACAATACTGGATGTTGCGCCAACAACAGAGGTCAAGCTGAACCCGTGACAGTTTTAGAAAACTTCATATCCATATACCATGCTAAACACACACACACACACACACACACACACACACACACACACACACACACACACACACACATACACACACACACACACACACACACACACACACACACACACACACACACAAACACACACACACACACACACACACACACACACACACACACACACACACACACACACACACACGCACGCACGCACGCACGCACGCACGCACGCGCGCGCGCGCGCGCGCGCGCGCACTCTCGTGCGCACTCAAACACACGCACTCGCGGGCGCACTCAAACACACACACACACACACACACACACACACACACACACACACACACACACACACACACACACACACACACACACACAAACACACACACACAAATCGCCAGGTGCACGATTATCCTGATTAATTTTTCCTTTGCACCATGGGAGAAAGTAGATGAACATTGCGAAGAATGGAACAGAATATAAGATGACACGGGCAAAAAAGACGAGTTTGTGGTGATGATGATGATGATGATGAT
>CM031603.1:71053578-71058578 GCA_018398815.1 Conus ventricosus
TATTATTTACTTTTTCATTACTCATTCATTTACATAGTGCGTTTTCAAAACACCGATTGAAAAAAATGTACATGTTTTCATTCACTTAGATATTCATTCGTGGTTTCATTAGTCTTATTTATAATAATAGTCCTAATGATAATGACAACAAGGACATCAACAACGACAACAACAACAACAGTAATAAAACAAATAATGACAATGATGATGATGATGATGATGATGATGATGATGATGATGATGATGATGATGATGATGATGATGATAATAAAATATAGTAGTAACAATGGTAATGATAATAATGATCATCCTCCACATTATCAACATCACTGTCAGTTATTATTGTTGTTGTTGTTGTTCTTCTTCTTCTTCTTCTTCTGATTGTTGTTGTTGTTGTTGTTATCAATTCTATTATCATTGTTGATGTTGCAATTAATATTATTGGTGGTGTTGGTGTTGTTGGCGTTGGTGTTGTTGTAGTGATTGTTGTTGTTTTCATACCTTTACTCATGTATTAGTTGGGTTACTTACTTTTTCTTTCATTCCATCGTTATCATGAAGTCTTCAATACATTATGCTTATGTCATGAATCATTGCTCACTCAAGTGTGTGTGCATGGTTCTGTGTAACCGAATGCAGATAAAAGGCAAATGAAACAAACTGCAGCGTTATCGGAACACGACGAAAAAGCGGAAGAGCAGGTAGATAGGTGGACAGACAGACAGGCAGACAGAAGACAGGCTGACAGACATGCAGGCAGACTGACCGATAGATAGATAGATAGACAGACAGACAGACAGACAGACAGACAGACAGACAGACAGACAGTCAGACAGATTGATAGAGAGGCACGTGCATAAATACACACATACAAACAAACATACATATATACATGCATGCATTCATACATACATACATACATACATACATACATACATACATACATACATACATACATACATACATACATACATACATACATACATACATACATACATGCATGCATGCATGCATACATAATATATACATACATAACATTTATGTGGACAGCTAGATAGAGAGACTTACAGACTGACAGACTGATTAGTCAGTTTTAACGTAGATTGACAGACGCAGACAGACCAATAGACAGGCAGCCCAACAGACAGTGAGACAGACTGGCAGACGCACAGACAAATCGATCGATCGATCGATCTGAAAAAATAGATACTCAGACCAACCTACCCATTGTACATAGGTCAATCGATTAATCAGTTGATCAATCGAAAGAATATTAGGGAAATCGATAGATATGGAGATAGACAGACAGATATAGAGAGAAAGAGATAGAACGATAGAGATGCATGTATTTTCACAGCGGATGGTTCCTCTTCACTCCTTTGTTCATTTTGTTCTCTTTTCGTTCTGATGTTTAAGTAGGATTTGTTTTTGATTGTCTCAAAGGGGTGCAAAACTAGAGGAACACACACACACACACACACACACACACACACACACACACACACACACACACACACACACACACACACACACACACACACACTGAAACCAATTTATTGTCAGATTAACTCAAGGTTGTACTGAAACACACACACACACACACACACACACACACACACACACACACACACACACACACACACACACACACACACACACACACATACACACACACACACACACACACACACACACACACTTTAAAATTATTTGAAGCAATGTGTTGTACAAGTTGATCAATGTTTCTGATAATGGAGCGACAGTTCCATTGTAAAATGTCAATATTTGAAGAAGCTACCATTTTAACTAGATTTGTTTGTTATGAAGATTGAGTAATGATGTAATAAAGCACTTAAGGATGTTGTTTCGTCAAGCAGCTGCTCCTCTGGGACGCATTGTTTAACTTCCTGCTCTTCTGGGCCACTATGTTCATCTTTCCTCTCCTCTAGACCGCACTGTTCATCTTTCTGCTCCTCTAGTCCGCACTGTTCATCATTCTGCTCCTTTAGTCCGCATTGTTCACCTTTCTGCTCCTCTAGACCGCAAGAAAGTACGGAATGGTTGCGTTCTCTTCCAAACGATGAAAAATGGGTCATTGGCAGGGATTTCAATGCTCATTCACCACTGTGGGAGAAAGATGGTAATAAGATCACCAGTCACCGTTTTGTTGAAAATGTTGTAGATTCGAATATGCATCTGCTTAATGATGGCAGTATAACCAGAATACCTGACACAGAAGATCACAAACCATCAGCAATAGACATATCTCTCATATCTCCTCAACTAGCTCCAGACTGTGTTTGGGAATGTGATTGGGATCCTTTAGGTTGTGACCATTTTCCAATCAAAATAACATTAAATGAAACGCTAGACCCTGTTGTTCCTTCGGACGATATAATCCGCAACTATAACTACAACCGAGCAGATTGGAATAAATTTGAAACTATTCTTAATTCATCTAATATGATCCCTCCAAATGAAAATATCAATTGTGCATATGATCACTTTGTCAAATCAGTATTATTTGCTGCTGACAATTCCATTCTTAAATGTTCATCTCATATCTCGCATAAATATGCAGGAAACAGCTGGTGGACTGATGAATGTGCACATAAATATGCAGGAAACAGCTGGTGGAGTGATGAATGTGCACATAAATATGCAGGAAACAGCTGGTGGAGTGATGAATGTGCACATAAATATGCAGGAAACAGCTGGTGGAGTGATGAATGTGCACATAAATATGCAGGAAACAGCTGGTGGACTGATGAATGTGCACATAAATATGCAGGAAACAGCTGGTGGAGTGATGAATGTGCACATAAATATGCAGGAAACAGCTGGTGGACTGATGAATGTGCACATAAATATGCAGGAAACAGCTGGTGGAGTGATGAATGTGCACATAAATATGCAGGAAACAGCTGGTGGAGTGATGAATGTGCACATAAATATGCAGGAAACAGCTGGTGGAGTGATGAATGTGCACATAAATATGCAGGAAACAGCTGGTGGAGTGATGAATGTGCACATAAATATGCAGGAAACAGCTGGTGGAGTGATGAATGTGCACATAAATATGCAGGAAACAGCTGGTGGAGTGATGAATGTGCACATAAATATGCAGGAAACAGCTGGTGGAGTGATGAATGTGCACATAAATATGCAGGAAACAGCTGGTGGACTGATGAATGTGCACAAGCGAAAGAAGAAAAGAAAATGGAATACAAAATATATCTGATAACTAGATCTCCTTCAAAACACAGAGAAATGAAAGAAGCAAAGTAAGCTTTTAACAGAAAAATAGCCCGTGCCCGTTCAATAGAAATCACCTCATCAAAAGATCTCCAAAAGGTATGGAAGAAAATACGTAGTATGAAACATGGTGACAAATTCTCAAAATGTCGTATATCAATTGATAACACAACAGACTCCCGACTGCTGCTCAAAAAGCTGAGAAATTTGCAGATTTGTTCTCTTTTAACAGCAGGGTAGAAAGTCTCTCACCAAAATGCAAACTGTGTGGGGAAGAACAGGAAACAAAATACGAGTATAGAGATCCAGATCCTGATAATAGTCTCTACGTCAATGCCCCCATTACACTCGCTGAAGTTCAGGAAACTATTTCGTCATTGAGTACTAAAAGAAAGTCTGTCGGCCTCGATGAAGTTTCAAATGAACTGTTGAAACACTTGCCGGAGAGATGGATTCAGCATCTATTTAAATTGTTTTCCAATTGTTGGAATGATGGAGTTATGCCAGATTTATGGAAACAGTCAATAGTTGTTCCAGTACATAAAAACGGAAAACCAAGAACAGATCTGCATAGTTATAGGCCAGTTGCTCTCACTTCTCATACTGGGAAACTGATAGAAGAAATCATAACTGTAAGATTAGTTCATTACTGTGATAAGAATAATATAATTCCAAACAATCAGGTAGGGTTGCGCTCTGGTAGGTCTACAATTGATCACTTACTAAAACTTTCAACAAAATTTCAAACGAAAATTCGCTCGCCGACAAAATGTTCTTGCTACTTTCTTTGATATAAAACGAGCGTACGATCAAGTATGGCATTCACAACTACTGCTGAAACTTAAAACCAAGGGGTTTCGGGGCGTATGTATCAGTTTATTAAAGATTTTCTATGTAATAGTGAATACAAACAAAAGTGGATCACTCGTATTCCACTTTAAGAAATCTACATATGGGAATTCCTCAGGGCTCACTTATTGCTCGATTTCTTTTCAATTTACTGATACATGACCTGTCTCAAGTACTGTCAAAACATACAGTTGTAGTACAGTATGCAGATGATATATGTATGTGGACGGATGCTAATATAAAGAACAGTACTCCTGTTAGAAACCTGAAGCAATTTTCAAACTCTGTACCAATGCGAATTAGACAATATAAGTCATTATATGACCCAGAATGGTCTACGTTTCTCTGTTGATGAAACCCACATGATGTTTTTCAGTGCTGGTAATTCTCCCAGAAAATTGCCGAACTTTCATATTGATGGAAGCGAACTTCAGTTTAAAGATACAGTAAAATTCCTAGGTGTATTTTTCACTGCAAAACTTTCGTGGAAAATTCATGTAGAAAATACTTTAACAAAAGCTAGAAAGTGTCTAAATATTCTCAAAATTGTTAGTAGGCACTATTGGGGTCAAGACACTCCATATTTGATTCACCTCGCGACAGCTCTAGTCAGGTCAAAACTCACATATGCACAGGAAATATATTTTACGGCTCCAAATTATTTACTGAAGAAATTGCAATGTGTGGACTCAAAGGCATTTAAATTAGCACATTGGGTATACCTGTTCATGCTCCAACTCTAGCTATTTATAAAGAAGCAGGAGTTATACCCCTAGATGATTATCGCAGGCTAGCTACTGCTAAATATGTTCTAAGAAGTAGCTCTGTTGATCATTTTAATGAAGTAGAAAGAACATTAAGATCCAATATTCACTTTCCGAAAAGAGCAAGAGAAA
>CM031603.1:71066078-71083578 GCA_018398815.1 Conus ventricosus
GACATGTAATGTACCACTATTTATAGGACTGTAATATTAGTATCATACATAATGTGTTGTGTGTGTGTGTGTGTGTGTGTGTGTGTGTGTGTGTGTGTGTGTGTGTGTGTGTGTGTGTGTGTGTGTGTTGTACGTGTGTGTGTGTGTGTGTGTGTGTGTGTGTGTGTGTGTGTGTGTGTGTGTGTGTGTGTGTCTGCGTGCGCGCACGAACGTACGTACGCGTGTGTGTGGTGCGCGCGCGCGTGTGTGTGTGCGAGCGTGCGTGCGTGCGTGAGTACATGCGGGCGTGCGGGCGTGCGTGAGTGAGTGAGTGCATGCGTGCGTGCCTGTGTGTGTGTGCGAGAGAGAGAGAGAGAGAGAGAGAGAGAGAGAGAGAGAGAGAGAGAGAGAGAGAGAGAGAGAGAGAGACGGGATCATGTTTATTTAATGCTCTTTTAACAGGTATCAGAACACATGGCTGTGGGCAGACGATACACTGGCCGTGTATCTACCTATCACCTTTTACTCAGTTCAGACACCATACTGTGCCGCTCTTAATCATTCCAATATCACCGTGGTCACCTGCAACAAGAACATGGAAGCAGCCTTCCTCTGCGAGTCTGACCATACACCTGACGCTATAAACGATACTGAAATCACCATGGGCACACCGTCTGGCTGGGACACAGAGTTGATGACAACATGTCCACAGAGTCACGTCACCCATAACTTCCTGGCTTGTGATGTCACTGCAAACTGTTGGGCTTTAAACAAGGAAGAAACACTGTCATGCAGCCATTCGTTTTCTCCGCCTGTTCCATTTTTCACGTGCAGAAACCAGATAGAGCACGTGCCATACACACTGGTATGTGACTTCCGGTCTGATTGCTGTGACGACAGTGATGAAGATTTCTGTGAATTTCGTGCCTGTGACAGTGGAACACAATATGAATGTGCCGACGGCAAACAGGTCAGCATAGCTTAACTTATTTATTCAATCAACAGTTTATTCAATTTATGAATTTATGGACCTCATACTTTGTGGTACGTTTACTTTATAACCATGAATTGCAGACATTTTACCACAAATCATCTTTTCGCAAAGTTCTCTGAGAGGTTGTTACTGATATATCTCTGATTGACAGATGGCAGCATTTGTCCTTTATCATATTGAATGTGCTGTTCGCGTACATACAGCAGCTGACACCACCTTGATATCGCGTTTAGAATAGTGATGATTCTACAGATGCAACCCATGTGATACGCCACTCGCTGTGATTCATTTACCAATCTGGTAGTGCTAGTGCCAATCATCATTGATCCCTCCAGTTCCCTTGGATACATAGGTCTGAGGCAACACTCCTCACGCGAAATAAGTTCTGGGCTGACCTCTTCAGCTGGGCCTACGTTATTCCAGCTGTCGTCACTTCAGAATCTACGGACAGGCAATTAGTCCGCCGAGGCTGGTGATGACTAAATGGAGCAAATAACGTTTCCGATTGAGGTTTAGAAGGGAACAAGCTTCGCCCCACGATATGCTATGGCTGGCTTATATTGGTATATAAAAGACCTTCAATGTTGGAAAAGAACTGTTTCATTTAGTGCATTGATAACCTCTTTTCAGCTGTATGCTCAGAGTGCCATTCATTGCGTGGTTTCGAAGGCTAATAAGTATAATAATTGAAGTTAAATGCATGTCCTCCTTCTATCTTGAAGACGTTTACCATGTGACCTGTTTGACATCTGGAAGTTGGCGGATTTCATAACTGCCTTTGCGTTTGGTTTTTCATTCAGTTACAAAATTCAAAGTCTGCTTTTGCAGTGCCAATCTAGAAATGTTTCATTCTTCTATAGATGTGACTTCCTTGAATCCATTATTTTAGAAACACCCATCGAGTTACAAACGTCAGTCTCAATTTGTCTCTACTGCATGTAAACTGTTGTTTTCATGCTTGAAAAGAGATCATGCAAGGGTGGATCAATGTGTGTTTATCCACAATGCAGCTTCATTTCTTGTTGGGTAGGCTGAAGAATCGTGAGTCTTTTAATGGTTGTATTGTCCAACCGGTTTCGCATCGGAAAATACAAGAGATTACAATATATGACAAAAGAAAAGCTAGCAATACAAAAACAAATTGTCGATTTTAATGTTTGAGAAAACCTGGACCTTCTCCAAAGTGAATGTATGTATGCATAGGATATCATAAGCTTTTAGATTCAAAGGAAACATGCAAAGATAAGCGAACATTTTAATAATACCGTTTCGTCCTTTGTACCTGGTAATTGCAACCATTACACATATTCTAATTTGAAGAGCGCTCATTGCCCGATCTAACTATTCCCGATGTAACTGAATCGGTGAGAGATGATAACATGTTACAGTTCGTGGATAATACAAAGCTATTCCAAAATGAGCATAGAAAGTGGACACAGGAAAAAATAACGTTCCTTGAATATTTTGTTGTTTTAAGTAGACGTGCTTAATGTGCTTAATGCTTAACTGCTTAAAACATTTGTAGTATGGCTGGGTACACTAGCTAACACTGCGGAAAAGTTTATGCCACACTTCAGAATCCATTTGAATCGTTCCACAAAATATGGTGTTCCCTTTAATTTTGTTTACTTATGAATTTGAGAAATGCAGAATGAAGTTTGATTTGTCTGAATAGCCATGCCACACTGATGGAAAGAGCTGCAATATTTACAAGGTTGATTTCGTCCAAACCGACTTGATTGCGAACGTTTTATACGGTCTGCTGAACGGTTGTATAAATACTCACTCGATTTTTGTTTCTGCTTTAATCTGACATGAAAGCATACAATCAGTAAGACTTTGTCTATTAAAAAAAAAATTAAAGAAGCCATTTCTAAGTGAGTGTGCAGAACATGTCCCATTCTGCAACTTGTATAATGTAGTCAATGGTTTACTCCGCATCACTCAGTTTCCCTACATCATATCGTTAACTTCCACTCTGTCCTTATGCAACAGTCTTGTCGTGGGGAAAATGCAAAACTAGAAACTACCGGCTCGTTCCAATACATATGAGTTCAATCAAAGCCCACGTGCGTTCTGTTTCCAGTGCATCGATCGGGACCTCCTTTGCAACAAGCACAGTGACTGTGTGGATAAAAGCGACGAGCAGACATGTAGGGACACCGTGGCATCTTTTCTACACTGGGAGAACATTATTACGCCACCTGCACGGGTGGACTTTACGGGTGATGGCAACTTCGACGTGGTGCCACTGGCCGACTTTACATGTCCAGAGACACACTTCCTGTGCCCAGGTATCTTAAGCTTGACATGATGGTAACTATTTCTTTCCACATTGATTGCCAGTCAGCGAAAGATAGCAACAACCGAATGTTGCCAGGCAACACTGATAAAATCGCATTGTGAACGTGTGTGTTCCTAATAGGGAAGCCTGGCACGTAAATCCCCTGACTATTAGGAAAATAATGACCAAACGTCGAAGTTGAAACCACAATTCTTTCACGAGAAATCTCTGTCTCTGCGTGTGTGTCTCTCTCTCTCTGTCTTTTTCTGTCTCTCTGTCTCTGGCTGTCTGTCTGTCTGTCTGTCTGTCTGTCTGTCTCTCACTCTCTCTCTCTCTCTCTCTCTCTGTCTCTCTCTCTCTCTCTCTCTCTCTCTCTCTCTCTCTCTCTCTCTCTCTCTCCAGCCTTAGAAAAACATGAACTGTGCACTGACAAAATAATTTCAACACATCATCTGATCACGATGTTTGCCAGACATGTGTATGTACTGCATATGATAAACACTTTGCCCGTATTGAATCAAAGCCTTTCTGAATAGACTTATTCAAACGCTTCCAAATCTGTTTTGTATCACCTGTTTGACGTGGCTGGTCATTTCACTCTGATGAATGGTTCACAGAAATGTTAATTGTAATGATACTCATCTAAAAATGCAACACACACACACACACACACACACACACACACACACACACACACACACACACACACACACACAGAGAAAAAAACACTCAGAAAGAAAACACACACACACACACACACACACACACACACACACACACACACACACACACACACACACACACACTCACAACACACACACACACACACACACACACACACACACACACACACACAGAAAGAAAGAGAGAGAGAGGGGGGGGAGGAGGGGGGGGGCAGGAAATCAGACAGAGAGGGATACGCAAAGAGAACAGTCGTCAAGATAAGTATTTTACAGAATCATAATTGACTTGTTTTTGATGCTTGTATAGACAATCATGATGTTGAACTTCTGGCTCTAAAGGCCCAGACGCATTGATGTGCGTTTTATACTATATGCTTGATTATTTTCTTACCTTTGTCATTTTTATGCTGTGTCATTTTTTTATATAAATTTTGCTTCAGCTGAACATCTTAGCAAGGATAACATTATGCTTGAATCTACATATCAACCCCCCCCACATCCCTTCCCCCCAAATGACCGTTTACCACTTCAGTATGGCTGGTTTCAGGTGAAGGTTACTGTCTACCTGTCTACACCAGATGCAATGAATTCTATGATTGTTCCGGTAAAGAAGACGAAATGGATTGTGACCACTACACCTGTCCTGGCTTCTATCGTTGTCGTGGATCGAAAATATGTGTTCACCAGCAGCACCTGTGTGATCACATATTTCACTGTCCAGAGCACGATGATGAACTGATGTGTAATTTCTCTTGTCCTGAAAACTGTCACTGTTATGGTCATACCTTTATCTGCACTGATGCCTTCACAACAGATAACTACACTGAACTTCGGTACGTGGACGCCAGCAATACAGGAATGAAACCTGAACATTTTTTGCATTATAGAAAACTGATCCATCTTTCTTTGAAACATTGTGGAATTACAACGCTCAAACACCTAGACTTCCCGAACCTTCACAGTTTGGATTTGAGTTACAATGACATTCAAGAACTAAGCGGCAGTCATTTTCATAGTCTGAGGAATCTTGTTTATATATCTTTATCTTACAATCTGATGATGTCTGTTGATTTTTTTCTCCAGACTAATTTTACTCTGTCTAATATCATAGACGTTCGTCTCTCTGGCATCGCAATACCAAATCCTACTGACACATTTTTCGACACATTTCCAAAGGTTCAATATCTCAATATGTCAGACTGTAGAGTGAAAAAGGTAACCGAAAGAGGATTTCAGTCTCTGAAAAAACTGCACACGCTTGATCTTCGTGGTTGTCCAATAGAAAGATTCTATCCTGGTGTGTTTGAAGGCCTAAATCGGTTGGAAGTGATCTACACTGATAATTACAAATTATGTTGTCCTGCGGTTTTGCCTGAAGGGATGGAAGTTGAGCGTTGTCATGCCCCTACAAATGAAATATCCTCGTGTGACGCTCTCCTGAGAAAGGACATATATCGAGTTTTCTTGACCTTATATGCAGTACTGGCATTGACGGGAAATCTCGGAAGTTTTATATATCGAGTCTGTATCGATAGAAGTGATGTAAATCTTGGATACGAGGTTTTCGTCACACATTTGAGTGTAGCTGATTTCTGGATGGGTGTGTACCTTGCCATCATCGCATTGCTGACAGAATTTATTTTGGGGATTATCGATGGAATGACGAGGCGTGGAAGCACAGTGTAGCATGCAAGTTGGCAGGTTATCTTTCCTTCGTGTCAAGTGAAGTTTCTGCCTATCTCATCTGTCTGATCACTCTGGAGCGTTTTCTGGTTATCAGCTTTCCCCACAAAAATCTTCGCTTTAACCGGTTGTCAGCCCACGTGGCTTCTGCAGCAGTTTGGCTTATTGGGATGATTCTGGCTTTTGTCCCTCTTCTGCCCATGACCTCTCACTGGAATTTCTATAGCCAGTCCGGCATTTGCGTCCCTCTGCCCATCACAAGAAAGAAGTTTGATGGCAGTGATTATGCCTTTGGTGTTATAATTGTCGTGAACTTTGTTCTCTTCCTGTTTATTGCTGTTGGTCAGCTTCTCATCTACTGGTCCATCCATGTCAATACAGTGAGTTCCAAGGATTCGGGCAGAAAATCAAGAGACACAGCTATTGCTCGACGACTGCTGGCTGTGGTCATGACAGATTTCATTTGCTGGTTTCCTATTGGAGTGCTGGGAATGATGGCTCGTAGTGGAGTCCCTGTTTCTAGTGAAATCAACGTGGCCATCGCCATCTTCGTGTTGCCCTTCAACTCTGCTTTAAACCCTTTCCTGTATACGATTAACATCGTATTAGAAAAGCGTAGGAAAGTTTCTAAAGGTCGGAAATCTAGAATCGACGGAGAGAGGTTCTCGTCCTATAGCAGATCCCGAGTGTTTGATGTTGTCTCTGAAATCCGAAAAGACGAGTGCAACTACAGCAAAGAAGAAGCCTTCCAGCTGTTTAAAAAGCTGTTGGAAAACGGTCTGTTGACACCAGAGCAAATTCGGCAACAAGTATGGGATATCTACGAAGGATGATGAGTATTCATACCAAGCTCATGTGCACTTACTTTTTGCTGCTGTGTGAAGAAAAGTATTCATTTTCGTGAAAACGTATTAGAGCAACTGACTTGCTTCATCATTCGATTCTGCATTGCTGCATTTTATTGATGTATCTTGTCATTGTTGGTCATTTCTCTTCTTCAGTGAAATATTGGAGGGAGAAACATTCTGGCTCCAGAGTAGAACCACACATTTCGATTTTTTCCCTGAAAATAAAACAGATATATCAACAACAGCAAAGAAGAAACCTGTCGCCTGTTTCAAATATTTTGGAAGATTGTTTCTTGAATTTAGACAATAATTCATAATGAGCATGTGAATCTATGAGGACAATAAATAGTCTTAATGCACGAGGAAAAATCTTTTTCTCTAAAGTATCCTTTATTTGTGTAAACTTGGTTACAATGCCATCAGCACAACGTGAATTCCATCCTTTGAAATGCATGCAGTTTTGCACCTGCAGTCGGACGGACTTGGGTGCTGCTGTTTATGGGGAAGCGGGGGATTGAGCAGCATGTAAATATTTCTGACTGGGCGTGGAAGATACTGAAGTAAGTTGCTTACTAGTCTAACTTTTATGGTTCTATTTTTCGATTTTTACAGAAACTTGGTGAGTAGCACGTCGCTTGTCTTTAGTACTGAAGGTTTTGAAATATAGAAAAACTGTGAGGAAATGTTGCTAAAACTTTACTGGTAATATGTATGTTTTCTTCCACATTTTGTTGATGATGTACGATAGTTAATATTAACGCATTATGAAATATATCGTTGTGGTTGGTAGGGTTAACTGGTTATTAGAATATGAATATTCGGTCGCCTCCTTCGAATGGGATCTGACAAATAATGACGGGGGTATAAAAGCAAAACGTATATATGTATAGTATCGTAAACTCCGAGAGAGAGAGAGAGAGAGAGAGAGAGAGAGAGAGAGAGAGAGAGAGAGAGAGAGAGAGAAGAGAGAGAGAGAGAGAGAGAGAGAGAGAGAGAGAGAGACGCTTCAGAATCGTTTTATTGACAATGACAAAATACAGTCTTCATGTCAAGGGGGCTATCATTAATGCAGCATCAAGAATTTATGAAACGAAAAATGTATAGTACATTACAAACATGATTCCCGGTATTGATCTCTCTGGGAATAATAAAGTTAACGTCAAACAAAAGATCACCAAACGTGGGCCTAAATGACCAGCTATGACATATGAAGAACCAAAGCACTGTCTCACAGGGAAACAGCAACAGACATTTTTTTTCTCTCTGATATCATAACATTCAGCAATATATTTAGCAAACAGACGAAGAATATTTCCATCATCAGAAGATAATAGTTCAATCAAAGTATAAAATGATCTTTCCGGCATCAAATTAAACAGTTTTGATTTTTTCCTTTTATCTTCATATGCCTTACATTGAAATAAAAAGTGCTCTTCATCTTCCTGACTGTTATCTGGACACAACACACAAACATCATCAACAGAAACTTCATTGCAAAACCATTTCTTATTTGCTTTGAAACCAAGGGTCCGACTTCTAAATCTGGCCAGTATGCTTCTATGCCATTTATTAGTAACAGATTTCAAAAACATTTCCGGCTGAAGAATGCTTTTAAAGGAATAAAACCATGAATACTTGTCATTTTCTTCCATTTTTGAATGCCAATTCTGTTTGTAGCAGGCTATCAAGCGATCCTTAAATTCTGACATAAATGTCCTTTCGTTCCCTACCTCTTTGCTAAGCCACACAATACCAAACCCATTAATAGTTAACACATGTTTTACTTTACTAACCCAGTTGCAGTGTCCACTTTCCATTTGTAAATATAGCATAGCATATGCTTGTCTACATAGCCTTGACGTTGGAAGCTGTGTCAATTTTAACCAATACTTAATAGATTTTGAAAACGTTTGAATAAATAAAGGATATCTTCCAGAATCACCATAAGCCATTGTGTTTGATGAATGCAGTGGAATGTTCATGAATCTTTTAATAGCCATAGTATGTACCTTCTCCATTTCCAAATTTTCTTCTAATCCCCAAACTTCTGCAGCATAAGTCAGCATAGGCGCTATTTGTGAGTCAAATAGCTTCCAGAACAAAGAAGGGTCAATGCTATTAAGTCTTTTCATGCATCTTAGAATTTCTACAACCCCCTTCTTACCCTTTTTGCCGATTTCACGCCACCCCGCATTTAGACTTAAACGAGTTGTAAATAACATCCCCAAATATTTGTAACTATTGGTTACTTTTACTTCTACATCTCCATACCACCACTTTTCATACTGGGATAAATAACCACCCATACGAAAGACAATAATGTTTGTTTGAGAGAGAGAGAGAGAGAGAGAGAGAGAGAGAGAGAGAGAGAGAGAGAGGAGAGAGAGAGAGAGAGAGAGAGAGAGAGAGAGAGAGAGAGGGATATAAGGAACTATCAGATGTGCTCAGAAATTTCAGTACCAGATCATCTGATCTACAAATGACAGAAATGTTCAGAGCAGGACTGATACCGTCATAGTCAATTATGAAAAATTGTTAGCTGTTCATATATGAAATATTAATATATGTCCAGTTATAGTTCATACCTCAGGTTTCCTAAGTATCATCGTTTTGTCGTTTCATTGTGGCTACTAATAGATTGATGTAGATGTATCCGAGTATTTTCACAGCATATTCCCTAAGTATTTTAGAAAATGTACCTCATTATTATTCGAACTTTTTTTTTTTTTTTATTCGAACTTCTCGTAGCCGTTTATTATCTGGATTTTAACTAGTAAACGGCGTAATGAGTTACAGGTCTGTCGATGTGAGTGATCTTTGGGTTCAGTTTTAGAGAACCAGAGTTTTAACGTCTGTGGTGACGGTAAAAAAAATCTTATTACACTCGTGTTAAATCCTCGGAAAAAAACAACAACAACAAAAAACATGCCAGACATAAAGTCATAAGATCAGATGGATCAGTACTATCATTGACTGTTCAGACAGCAGGCGGAGATCTATTAAAATCAGTGTTACATGATGTCATATACGCTTCTGGATTTTGTTTTATTTGATGACAGATGCGAAATTGCTTTGGTTTCTATGATATGAATTACTAACATTAAAATGTAAGCAGCAGCGGCTAAAAGACCACTCTTTACGCTAATGTAGGAATTCCTTGAAAGTATATATCTGTTTACATTTATTTATGCCATTGAATTTCACGACTGTGAAGTGTAGCACGTATTATATTGAAACAAAGCTTAAGATTTAAACAACATTAGATATTATCTGCATGTATGTATGTATAAATGGATGTATTGATACATAGAGAAATCAACAATCAGAGACAGAAAAGAAATGCTACCACTGAATATGCAGTTGCCCGCTTAGACTGTAAATTATCCGGTTGCACCATTTTGAATGGAACGTTTCGCTGTAGACTGCGTCGCATTGTTGAGAACTTCGTCATTGTACCAATTCACAATGTTTGTTGTTTACAATGTTTGTATAAACATTTCTCTTTTCTACCATCCTGTGTATATGGTTTTGTCTGCATATTTTTTACAGTGCTTGTGGTACCACTGTTGTCATAAAGGTATAAACTTTTTAGACCCGGTGTCAAGTAGATCAGCGGTTCTGTTGTTGTACTAACAGAAGTAGTCAAGAACTTGGATAAGTTCTTCTGTTTGTGTTCTAAATCCAATGAGAACAATATTTTTTTAAACCTCTGAGCACCACAATTACCGCAACTCCAGTTTGAAGAAATGGTACTGTTTATTTTTCATGTTGGACTGTATAACGATGGACACAAAAATCATAATTCTCTCTCTCTCTCTCTCTCTCTCTCTCTCTCTCTCTCTCTCTCTCTCTCTCTCTCTCTCTCTCTCTCTCTCTCTCTCTCTCTCTCTCTCTCTCTCTCTCTCTCTCTCTCTCTCTCTCTCCTCTCTCTCTCTCTCTCTCTCTGAGTGTGGGCGTGGTTGTGTACACACTTCATTTATTTTTTCATCACTTTATCATCTGTTCGCCCACTCTTCATGCTAGGGACCTTTGACATAAGTAAAAGTTTTAAGTTTGAGATCTGAGAACGCAAGGAACGTTTGGAGATATTTATTCTAGCGGCATTCCTGGCGAGCGTGCTGGCAGCGTCAATGTCCCAAATACCGAAATGATCCAGAATTCAAATGAGATCATTATTGCCAGCCATCTTACTTGAGAGAATTATAGAGGTGGAATAATTCTAAGCTTTTAGTACAGTGTGTTTGTCATAAGATTTTTTGAATACGTTTATCCCAAAATTCAGCTAAATCTGGATTAATTATATTCGCAGACAGTGGGGAGTTGGGAATTGATAAGTCTTGCAGATATTGCTAGTCATTAAAGTCCGTGAAGCAATGACAGGTCATTGCCTTGTGGGCAGAGAGAGAGAGAGAGAGAGAGAGAGAGAGAGAGAGAGAGAGAGAGAGAGAGAGAGAGAGCGAGAGAGAGCGAGAGAGAGAGAGAGAGAGAGAGAGAGAGAGAGAGAGAGGCAGACAGACACAGAGAGATAGACAGAGAGACAGACAGACACACACACACACACACACACACACACACACACACACACACACACACACACACACACACACACACACACACACAGAGCACTTAAGGCATACTTACTGACTCTTAAGGCATACGTACCATGTTTATTAGGCATGACAGTGACTGATGTTTTTTTGATATTGATTTTGGTTTCAAAGTTACCTTTTGTTTAATATGTAGTCCTGTTAGATATTTGCTATAATGTTATAAGTAGTAAATATTCCATGTTTTGCGTGCACTTCCACACACCTATGCATCACACACATACCCTTTCTCTCTCTCTCTCTCTCTCTTCTCTCTCTCTCTCTCTCTCTCTCTCTCTCTCTCTCTCTTCTCTCTCTCTCTCTCTCTCGTCTAATATCACACAATTTTGTGAAAAGACGTAAAAATGAAAGTACTATTACTACAGAGAGAGAGAGAGAGAGAGAGAGAGAGAGAGAGGAGAGAGAGAGAGAGAGAGAGAGAGAGAGAGAGAGAGAGAGAGAGATTTGAAAATGCTTTTAAAGTCTGGAACCTATATCCCGCAAGGCCGAACGAGAACTTTAAGGGCACACAGGGATTGCTAGCTGGTAAGTGATGTGATGAGCAATAGGTCTCTCGATGTGAAGCGTTTGATTCGGCCTTGAAGTACTAGGCTTTTCACAACTATGGTGACAGTCAAAACTCCTTGTTGCTGCTACAACTGGATGTGCGATCGTCTGCTCCACTAATGTTTACACTTTTATCTAATCACCCGATCTCTTGCGAATTTTTAATTTGTCTTTTGCGATGTCACGTATTTCTTGTATTTGCATTAGTGTATAGATTTAACATTCTGGTCATTTGGAATGTCAATAGTGATGTTGCTGTTTCTGTTGTTTCCCAAAATCCTACCAACGTGTTCTCTCGAGCCTAAGCATTACTGACAGAGTGCTTGTGATACATTAGTGTCCATACTGGTGAAACACTCTTTGAACCGGTGTCTGTTTTGCTACATTAACAGCTCTGTAACTCTGTTGATAGAGGTAGCTAATGATTTAGTGAAGTTCTTCCGGTGTTTATCAAATGCAGAATAATATTTGTTTCTGCCTCAAAGGTGCCGTCTTTATTTTTTCTTCTTAATGCCGATCTTTACATGTTGATGCTATTTTTACGTTGTAATTATATGCTTTTAATTGGCTTGAGGTGTCATTGTTTTTGGGTTGTTTTTTCCCCCTCAAATGGAGAATATATTTTCAAGTTCAAATTGCCGTCTATTTTTAGTACCCACTATTTGTGGAAAGGATGACGTTTATTCTAAAGCTGTACAGCATAATGATCTATACAGATATGATGTGCTCTCTCTCTCTCTCTCTCTCTCTCTCTCTCTCTCTCTCTCTCTCTCTCTCTCTCTCTCTCTCTCTTCTCTCTCTCGCTCTCTTTCTCTTTCTCTCTAAGTGTGGGTATCATTGCATGCTCACATGTTTTTTATTTGTTTGTTTGTTTTTATTAGTTTATAAGTTGGTGTGCCCATTCTTTGTGCTGGGGCGTTTTATTTAATTGTATTATACGAGTACAAAGTATGGAACGTCCTGATGTTGAAAATGAAGCTTCTGGACTGAATATGAAAAACATATTCAAGGATAAATGCATATCTCTGAAATTCTATCTGTATATAAATAGTCACATGCCTCAGTTTGATATTTTAAATGCCTGTTTCAGAAATGTTTGCACTTTATATCGCTCAGTTTGCATTAAAATTAACATGAGCTGTTGTCACTGTCAGTATTGCACTGATTTACTTTTGTGAATGAGAGTGTCTTTAAGGACGTTGCCCTTTTCCGGTTCCACAATGCTGTCAATGTGCCCTTTTGAGCCTTCCCGTCATTGAAATAGCGCCTGTGACATACCACTATCTATGCATGTGAAATATACTTTGACCCGGTATCTATTTTTGGTGCATTGGTAGTACTGTAGCTATGCTGATAGAGGCAGCCAAGAATTCAGCTGAATCACAATGGCATGTACTGTAAATCCGGTGCAGAGCAGTCTTTGTTTTTTTCTCCGAAGTGCCCGCTATTTCCAGCACCTGTAGAGTGGGGAAAATGTGATGCTAATTTCTTATGATGAACTGTCTACTTATCTATACAGAAATAAAGCTTCTCTCTCTTCTCTCTCTCTCTCTCTCTCTCTCTCTCTCTCTCTCTCTCTCTCTCTCTCTCTCTCTCTCTCTCTCTCTCTTGATGTGGGCACAGGGGTGCATACACGCGCTTTTTTTCTTAATTAACAGAAATCAGTGTATCAGTTTGTGTGCCCATTTTATGTGCTAGCGATCTTTGACATGTTTTACAGTCACCTTACTGTCGTCAGAAACTAGTCATGTGCAGTGTGCAGATTAAGAAAAGAAAGTTTCACATTTCTCTTATCTTTATCACGTTTCAGCATGGACACGAACATTGAAATCGGTTAAGTACTGTTGTGTTTATTGCACGTAGGAAGAAAAGAGAAGTGGTAGCAACATATATTTGTTGTTATACTTGTTTGCACAAACTTCGGGGAAGAACAAAACATCCCCAAATACACGTTTCTTTTTTCGACGTGGTTTTGTTCAATAAACTGAATTTCACAGCTGCATCGCTTTCGTTTCGCTTTTCATTTTTCTTGCTTAGAATTATGGTAAAATTGTTCTGTATTATCTAACGTTATTGTCACAACAGAAGTTTTCTCTATGAAAGTTTCGAGTATCACAGTTCAGCGCCTTCTGTGTGTGTGTGTGTGTGTGTATGTGTGTGTGTGTGTGTGTGTGTGTGTGTGTGTGTGTGTGTGTGTGTGTGTGTGTGTGTGTGTGTGCCTCTCTCTCTCTCTCTCTCTCTGTCTCTGTCTCTGTCTGTCTCTGTCTGTCTCTCTCTCTCTCTCTCTCTCTCTCTCTCTCTCTCTCTCTCTCTCTCTCTCTCTCTCTCTCTGTGTCTCTGAATTGTCT
Source organism: Conus ventricosus (assembly GCA_018398815.1). Classification (NCBI taxonomy): domain Eukaryota; kingdom Metazoa; phylum Mollusca; class Gastropoda; order Neogastropoda; family Conidae; genus Conus; species Conus ventricosus. The sequence goes on from CM031603.1 coordinate 71,080,051, forward strand.
GCCTTTAATTGTGTTCCAAAGTCTATTTGTAAGACAAACCTTTTCAGGGATAGCTCCGCGGATGCGGTAATGGGATTTGTTTCGTGCTAAGAGTGTAAACGTAACTCTTCACTTCACTTATTGCCAAAGCCGAAAAACCAGCACCCAGATCCTCGCTTAGAGTCTGCATGAAGCGGAGGGGGAAGCTTCCTGTGTTCGATGCTCAAACCATATACCTGGGGTTCGAACCCATTCTAGGCGGGTGCTAATCCACTGGCCCAATTTTACACCGTGTGATAGTCGATTGACTGGCATAACTAGTGCATAAAATGTCTTTTATGTTTTTTTCGATCCCTCCTACAGAGCTGAATCCAGCATATTATTTCTTTTCTACACGTGTCTGTGATCAATTTGTGTCAAATCTTTAATGCAGGAAGATGTGTTGAAAAAAAATTGATGAGTGCAAAATCTGTCACCCTTACAAAATGTGGTTCAATGACACGGCGAACAATTGCATTCAATAGGAAGCTTCATATGGAACATCCTATGTACAACGAATGAAAACACCTGCAGAATCTACACTGATCGTTGACCTCATGGCCCCTTGAATTGTTACATGCGTGTGTAATTCTGGTTTCGGCACTGTGACGGGATAGTCTGAGTGCGATTGTGTAAGGGCGTTGAGGTGTAAGACGTGGAATGCACGTGGTTTTAATGGTATGCAGATTTTAAGAAATAAGTTTTTGTCACTAGCAGCAGATCTGATATGACTTTCTGTGGTCGATGGATGTCTGCTGTCTCGCATGTGTTAGAAACATGCTGACAAGTTCAAGTGATGGTCAAGAGGGACACTAACGGCCTATTGCCACTTGCTGGTGAAACATGACATTGGAGTTCTGAAATTGTTTGAGGACGTGAGAGAGAGAGAGAGAGAGAGAGAGAGAGAGAGAGAGAGAGAGAGAGAGAGAGAGAGAGAGAGAGAGAGAGAGAGAGAGAGAGAGAGAGAGAGAGAGAGAGAGAGAAATGAAGATCTGCGTGATTTGGCAAGTATTCGTTCCAATTTAATGTAATTCAAAGTAAATTTTGATCAGATGAAGTCAAATCATCTTGGTTATAGACCAGCCGAAAACAGAAGCTACATCAGGGCTGTTTCTCTGATCATCCGTCACGTGAGGTCGTGCGATAAAGCATTAGCTTCTAGGGCAGATCAGAGAGAATCAGAAAGGCTTCATGTTTGGCCTGATAGATCATTCTGTGTAGGCCTGGAACAGTCACTAAATACTTTTGTAAATAATGAATTTTGCGCAGAGATCAACAAGAAAAAGATCTCTAATGGTAGAAAGCTGATGGAGTCCTTACAGAAAAAAAAAAGAAAAAAAACCCAGATCGAAGTGGAGTCTCGGTGTTGCAGAAGTCCATAGAGAACTGCCTGCGAATTTCAAATCAGCGCAAGTAACTTCCAAACCCAAATCTGAATTTTAAAACGTGGAATGATTGGCAATTCCAAGGGTGGAACAGAACTTGGGTTGTCTTGAAATTTCTTTTTGAATGTGGATTCCTCGTGGGGTGGTGAAAATCATAGACATGAGCAGAGGGTTTTCTGTGTGTCCAGAGATCAGGTCCAAATAGGACTGTTCCAAGACAGTTTTAATCAACGATATGACAGGTATGGTTCCCTTCCTCTACGCACAGGCAGTGCGCTGATGTGATACGGATCGCCCCAGAGTCGGAGCCCTTGGAAAAGTATGGAATCGAGAGCTCTAAGATGAGAAGAGCATACCAGAATACACATTTAGTCCAAACTGGAGCAGTTAAAAGACAGCAAAGATCAATAAGGCAGACTTTTTCATCAGCAACTCCCCAGTTTGTGTGCACCACAACTCAATAAAAGATCATAGATTTCTGATAGAATGTCTTTTAAGAACTCGCTGTGACTTTTGAAACTGGGTTCCTGGTCAAAAGACACTCCCAGAATTTAGTTGATTTTTCACCTCTGGAATGGTTTATTTGTCCAGACAAAATTCAGGATCACTTAAATTTTGTCGAGGATTATAAAAGTGGATGTAGTAGGTTTTCGCATCTTAAAAAAATTAAAACGATGTTCTTCGTCCACAGTTGGAGTCTATCCATGCAAAGCAGAGCAGTGTAGTGCACCTACGTTTGCGGCTCCAAATGCATAATGTGCAAAATCCTCCACAAACCGAAGCCCGGTTTATTGCTTTCACTGTATTATCAATTTTTATACTGACGAACGAAGGAGAAAAGAATGTACCTTGAGGAACACCCATCTACTGCTCGTGGATGTCAGAAAGTGTCGTGCCTGCACACACTGTCACTGTAAAATTGCTAGGAAGTTTTGACAGAACAACGGGAGATGGTCTCGAAAACCCAAATCACAATCTGTGAGAAAGCCAACTTTCCAGATAATATCATAAGCTTTCTTCAAGTGAACAAAGAGAGTTTCAGGGTCCTGTTTATCGAGAAACCTGCTGGGGACGTTAGTTTGTAGACGGGATAAATGTCTACTGTGGCTTAGTGTTTGCAAAAACCACGCTTTTCAGTGACCAAAATGCTAACGGGTTTCCCGCTTCTATATGAGAACAAACTTCACCAAACTTTCCATCAGTTTACAATGCCAAGAAGTCAGACCTTTCGTAAGAAGTCAGGTTTGTCAACTCTGGTTTTGGATCGGGATAATGTGGGACTGGTCTATGTACGGTTGTGAGAGTTCCGTCATGGTCTCTCAGTATGTATATTGCTGAGTGTCTAACAAGGAAATTCCAGTATGTACTGTTGTGAGAGTAAATGAGAGAATTCCGGTATTCACGGTGGCATGATTAAGTTGGGGTAATCTAACTCGTCGGTAGTGAAACTAAATATGGGAATTCGAGTACATACTATAGTGAGCGATAAAACATGTGCTGCAGTGACTGTTAATTTAATTAAGGAATTCCAGTACGTGCAGTGGTGAGAGGTAGTCTTGGAAATTCCAGTGTGTACAGTAGTGAAAGTTGTAACAATTAATCCCAATGTGTGCAGAAGTGAGAATTAGATTAGGGAATTTCAACATGTACAGCGGATACAATAATTCATGGAATTTCAGTGAACAGCTCACTAAAAATGCGTCGAAATCACATTTATTTTTACTGGAACATTAAGACCTGGTCATGTCACAAAACCAGTGGGGACGTGCTGAAACTCAGTGAGAGCACTGCCGTGGGAACAACTGTAAGCATCACCAGCCAGACTAGTGCAAGGACCTTGGTATTCTCAGTTCCATCCAATGTTTACTCATAACAGTTCAGGATGGGGAGGAAGAGACATTATCACAGTCGTTTGTTTTCCTTGTGCTTGTGTTCGTGTAATCTGAATGATTTACCAGCTTGTTCAGCTATGACATCCCATCATTGAGAAATAATACAAATTAAAAGAACATGATGGCTGCAAGGTAAATAACTGATTCAGAATCGTTACAGCTGTAGACAGGATGGATTTTGGAGGAAGACATTTCAAAGTGGACTGACCTAACCGACAAACTTCGAAAGTTTG
>CM031603.1:71086078-71096078 GCA_018398815.1 Conus ventricosus
TTTTTGGTTGTCTATTTGTATTTAATTTTTGAAAACCCTGCCTTGCAAATAAGCTAACACATGATACGGAAACTGTTTATGGTACTTGATTGAAATGTAAGCGTTTGGCTGTTGAAACATAAATGGTGTGAATTATATACTGACGGGAACTGAAATGCTATGAATTTATGTAAAATGTTTTGTCTTTGCAAGCAAAAAAATAAAGATAAAAAAAACTTGGTGTCGGAAAAATAAACTGGATGGAGCAGAAGAAAACACATAACCACTTTTCAATAGGAACTATCAATACAAAGTAAAACCTAAATTAAAAAAGGAATAGATCTAGCTGCAAAGTGAGGCGACTGCAGGCGGAAATCTAAACAAATCTTAAATAAATGTTAGCGAACCGCCAAGAGAATCGTGGACAAACGAGTCACAAGACAAAACACAACGCGTTTCGACCTTTTAGGTCTTCTTCATGCAAGACAAAAACAAATAATACAACGAAAACGAACGAATTTGGTACTCAGCTTCGATCTCTTCACTCTTCAGCGCAAGGATGCCAGGCGTTGAATGAAAACGAGGCTGTTAGAAGGGAGATAATGTGTGAGTCAAGGTAGCAATGATGATAATTATGTTACTGATAATAATACTAATAACGGTCAAAATATTGAAATAATAAATTAAGACAGGATTACTACTACTTTTGGTGATAATAAGGCAATAGCAGTTGTAGTATGGGAGAAAGGAGAGTGGGTTAGAGGGTTCTTAAGCACCATGGTTGCCGTGGCAACAGTCTTTGTAGCGATGGCGATGTCAATATTAACAATAATATTACTGATGATACTGCTAACAACTGTTGTGAAGGTAAAGGTCATAAAAGCATGATACAAAAATATATTTAGAAAATACTTTTTTATTTTAAAAAATGTTAAAAAAATAAATAAAAGGAAATAAATGAATAAATAATAATAAAACAAATAAAATAATACAAACAGAAGAATACAAAGTTAAAAAAAATTAATCATAGTAATGATACTAAAGGCATTAATACTAATACTAAGGGGATTAACACACACACACACACACACACACACACACACACACACACACACACCACCACCACCACCACCACCACCACCACCACCACCACCACCACAACAGCAACAACAACAACAACAACAATGACAACAACAACAACAACAACAACATCAACAACAACAAACAACCAAGGGGAGGAGGGAGAAGGGAGGACAGGAAGAACAGAAAGGAGATAGAAGGTATAAATTGTGGGAAGGATGAAATCTAAGGGGATTAACACACACACACACACACACACACATACACACACACACACACACACACACACACACACACACACACACACACACACACACACACACACACACACACACACACACTTATTTGTATTTTTCTATTTCATTTGATTTACTTATTTAATCAGTACACCTTTTGTTACAACTTCATAACTGTTAATGTTTATATGTACTACTACTAATAATAATAATGGTTTCTTATATAGCGCTTAATCAAACGAATTTCTCTAAGCGCTTTACAAAGTTATACTACATTCACCCTTCTCATATACAATAATACACCTTACACCCAGCTACAAATACTATTACTACAATAACTAACCAATCCTTATCCTACGAGTGTGACATTCACTTATTTTTCAAATATCACTACAAAAGCTTAATCCTATAACGTTCAATCATACAACAAATACATATAATAGAGAACATACACATACACTACATTTGAAAAAGGCCCAGACGGCTATGAGATAGGTTGTACACCCCCCCCCCCCCACACACACACACACACACACACACACAGAGCATTGACTAATTATGAGAAAACAGATGGGTTTTAAGTTTAGACTTGAAAGAAGAGATAGAATCTGAATGTCTGAGAGAGTCTGGCAGTCTGTTCCACGTCGCTGGAGCTTGAAAAGAGAAAGATCTTTCACCAGTAGTAGTCCTGAAGCGAGTCATTCGTAGAAGGCGGTCGTCAGCACAGGAGCGTAGTTGTCGAGAGGGGGTGTAGATTTTAAGGAGATCTGAGAGATAAGAAGGTCCATTTTCAAAGAGAGCAGAGAAAGTGAGAGTTGAGATTTTGTACGAGATACGGTTTGAGACAGATAGCCAGTGAAGAGAGTGAAGCAGAGGCGAAATGTGATCATATTTTCCTGCTCTACAGACGACTCGGGCTGCATGATTTTGGATTCGCTGTAATCTTTCTATCAGGTATTTTGGAAGGCCGGCCAAAAGTGAGTTGCAGTAATCTATTCTAGATAAGACAAATGCACAAATGAGAGTTTTTGTAGCATCTGTAGAGAGAAGGTGACGTACGGAGCTGATTCTTCTTAGTTCTAAATAGACAATCTTGCAAATATTTGAAACCTGTTTCTCAAAGAAAAGGGAATGGTCAAGAATGACCCCTAAACTGCGGACAGAGGTGGAGGCAGAGACAGTACAGTCATTGATAGTGACAGTTGAAGGCAGAGAAGGATGGTTAGGTTGTTTTGTCACGAACATGAGTTCCGTCTTGTCGTCGTTTAGTTGTAGTTTGTTGGTTGTCATCCAGTCCTTCAGGTCTGCAATGCAGCCCCGCATCCGAGAAATCAGTGAGACAATTTCAGCAATGGGAGCCGACTGATGAAGTTAAGTATCGTCAGCAAAGCTCTCATGCGACATGGCGTGACCACTGATGACGTCAGACACAGGACTAGCATACAGCACAAAAAGGACTGGCCCCAGTACAGAACCCTGAGGCACACCGTACCTAAGAGGAGAACTGTCTGAGTATCTGCCCTGTACACACACTGTCTGAGTCCGTCCAGTCAGGTAAGAAATAATCCAGTTCAGAGCTGTGTCTTTGAATCCAAAGGAAGTTTGAAGCCGTCAGAACAAAATATTATGATCGATCGTGTCAAATGCTGCGGAGAGGTCTAACATCGCTAATAAGGAAACATTCCCATCGTGAAGCCCACAGAGGAGGTCATTGACTATACGGAGGAGTGCTGTCTCACAACTATGGCCTTGTCTGTAAGCAGATTGATGAGGATTCAAAAGATTATTCTTTTCGAGATGTTCTAGAATTTGTTCCAAACGATCTTCTCCAATAATTTTGATAGACATGACAAATTTGATACAGACCGATAATTCTTTAAAACATTTTTATCTAATGAAGGTTTCTTGATCAATTGACGTACCATTAATATACTTATCATTCTTTACAATATTTCTGACATTCAAGTTTACCACTTTTCCAGCCTCCTACAGCATCACTATCATTACTGTATAGTTACAATCACAATTAATAAGGAAACTATTAATATACATATAATTATGAACATACCTATTAGATTTCATCCTTCCCATAATTTATACCTTCTATCTCCTTTCTGTTCTTCCTGTCCTCCCCTCTCCCTCCTCCCCTTGGTTGTTTGTTGTTGTTGATGTTGTTGTTGTAATTGTTGTTGTTGTTGTTGTCATTGTTGTTGTTGTTGTGGTGGTGGTGGTGGTGGTGGTGGTGTGTGTGTGTGTGTGATGTGTGTGTGTGTGTGTGTGTGTGTGTGTGTGTGTGTGTGTGTGTGTGTGTGTGTGTGTGTGTGTGTGTGTGTGTGTGTGTGATGTGTGTGTGTGTGTGTGTGTGTGTGTGTGTGTGTGTGTGTGTGTGTGTGTGTGTGTGTGTGTGTGTGTGTTAATCCCCTTAGTATTAGTATTAATGCCTTTAGTATCATTACTATGATTATTTTTTTTAACTTTGTATTCTTCTGTTTATATTATTTTATTTTGTTTTATTATCATTTATTCATTTATTTTATTTTATTTAATTTATTTAATTTTTTAAACAATTTTTTAAAAATAAAAACGTATTTTCTAAATGTATTTCTGTATCATGCTTTTATGACCTTTACCTTCACAATAGTTGTTAGCAGTATCATCAGTAATATTATTGTTAATATTGACATCGCCATCGCCACAAAGACTGTTGCCACGGCAACCATGGTGCTTAAGAACCCTCTAACCCACTCTCCTTTCTCCCATACTACAACTGCTATTGCCTTGTTATCACCAAAAGTAGTAGTAATCCTGTCTTAATTTATTATTTCAATATTTTGACCTTTATTAGTATTATTATCAGTAACATAATTATCATCATTGCTACCTTGACTCACACATTATCTCCCTTCTAACAGCCTCGTTTTCATTCAACGCCTGGCATCCTTGCGCTGAAGAGTGAAGAGATCGAAGCTGAGTACCAAAATCGTTCATTTTCGTTGTATTATTTGTTTTTGTCTTGCCTGAAGACCTAAAAGGTCGAAACGCGTTGTGTTTTGTCTTGTGACCCATTTGTCACGATTCTCTTGGCGGTTCGCTAACATTTATTTAAGATTTGTAAAAAAAAAAAAAAGGAAGTTAATAATGCAAACCCCTCTAGAACTATGCAAAGGTACACATACATACCACACAAACACGTGGCAATCTGATGCGGGAAACTCGGTCATCAGTAACACCTAAGATGTGATCGCAGTTCACATGTTGGGTATGCAGTTACTGGAGCAAGATCCAGTATTCTCCTATTGCAGGGATTGTGTTTCATGTCAAGACGTTTCGAACTTCGCTTGTCAAAATCATGGTGTTCAATGGTGCCTGTTCTGATCTAGCATACGCAGGGTGCCACCTATGAAGTCCTCTGCTATCGAAAATAATTGCTTAGTTAAGCAGCCAGCGTCAGTGAGCGTCAACCTCCTGAAAGCACCACCTCGTCCGTCTGTCGACATGAACTTGCCAAGACCAGGAGCCTCCAAACGAACCGGCAAAGGGTTTAAACGCGGAGAGGTAATCAAACTTGAGGTCATCATGAGAGAAAGGCATGACGTGCCACAGAATTGGAAAGGCTGTTCATAGATTTTTTTGTGTGATCAGTATGAATGAGGATTTTGAAGATTATGCTATGGAATCCCATTTTGATGAGACACTGCATGACAGGGTTCTCTTCTAAACTTACTGTCATAATACATCTCACAGTTTACCAGACCCAAGAGACAGAGACACCTGCAGTATTGGTCAAGAAATTAGAGCAACCCTGTCATAGACATTGTTTAAGTGGCTGAAACTTGACAGTTCCAGTCCAAATGGAGCTCTTAGCCAACTCAATTCTGGGTAGATGTGGGATAGCGCAAAACAAAATCACACAAATACAAGGCTCTGATGAGAATCGAATCTACTGACTTCCCAGATTAATGGGAATCCGCGTCATGGCAGTGGATGGAAGACGATCATTTCTGACAGTTGGTTATCTTTCATCCTGATCATATACAGAGAGCGATAGAAATGTTTGTGTCATAGATTTGTTACTTTTTTCAAACAAAACCCAAGATAATAGAAACTGACTGTCGATATTTGTTTTGTTTTCAAAATAAAAGAAAGAGTCCGATGGACTTACGGTAGCTGGGGACAATGAAATTCAGAAGCTCCCAGCATCCAGGGTACGGCATTTTGGAAGGCCAGGTTATGTTTCTTCTCTGTAAAGTGAGTTGAATAAGCCTGCCCACTTACTACTGACTGTATAGAATGGGTATTGTACTGATTGTACAGAATGGGCTTTCGAGCCAGCCTGGTTTGAACTCATCCTCTGACCATTTTGAGTAAAGGCCCATTTACTGATTATACAAATTCTTCTATACCCTCCTAAATATCAGCAATGTCTGCATAGTGTTGCTACTTGTTGACATATCTGTTAGTTTGTTTTCCAAGCTTTTGATTTTTTTTTCCATTGTCCCCTTTGTTTACTTCTTTTTCTTATTTTCAAATCAACTTTTTCAGTAAGGCTTGCTGCCATCATCCAATGGCTTGTTTACTTCGCATTGATAAAGTTAGAATTTTTTAATAGAAGGTGAACATTGTCACGTTGATACACTTGTGCACTTGATCATCGTTCTTTTAAGTTTGATATTGTACTGGGTATGTTGCTCTGTTAGCAACAAACTCAAAACAACTGCCACCAGAAGTAAATGCTAAATTGCAGCTTCTGCTTACACTTGAATTTTATAACGGACATCTCATCCCATGTTTCTTGGTGTACGCAATCCAAATATGATCCAATATATGCTTGCAGCTTTGTTTGGGGTCAAAGGTGATTTTTCAACGTCACGTCAGTTAAAATGGTAATTGTTTTAAAACTAATCAAGTCTAAATAATGATATAGGATTTTGCGCGTATGTTTGCATCCCTGGAAGTTCACTTTAAATGTTCTTAAACTCATGACTTCAACCATTTTGTCAGAAATGATTGTGGTGTTCGAACTGACGGGTATGGTCATAACGCATAAAACTTAATAGCACTGTTCTTGCAACATCCATCATACTCGTGTAATAGGCTGGTATAACGAAGTCCAGCCAGGTGAAACTTGCATTTGCTTTCTTGCAAGCAACCAATCAGCCACAGTGGGGCAACACTGAACATCTTTTGCTAGCATCTGGCATATTTGTTCAGTTTGGCACCCGCACCTTGGTTCTTTCATTCCATCCTCAATCTCATACATTTGGAATGTGGAAAAACTTTGAATGCAGATTGTTCCCAGATGTACTGCAATGTTCTGTGCTCCTTTCATGTGCTGGAAAAATGCTTACTGGGCTGGTGGGATGGATTCTGTTAACTTGCTTTAATAATGGAAACTGATGTGCAGGAGTTTTTTCTTTGTACATCACTGCAGTCAAATATATCGGTTGATGCATGTACGTTATGGTGAGCAAGAGGCTGAATGGATCTTGGGTCATGGCAATGAAGGTGTCAGTGATCTCAGGAAAAGCAGCCCATACATTCTGGGCTGTCTTTGTTTTAAACTAATGCTAAACATTGCGGATATCAATCACATCCTGTGAATGAATGGAAACATATGCCTAGCAGTGTTAGGATCCAAGATATGGAGAAATGTGATGAACTGAAATTTATCTGAATGTCTTTCCTGATCATGTTCACAGCTTTGACGGCTTTTTAGCTGGAAGGCGAAATCTAAACCACCATATTAATGTCTACTGTCCCGAGATAGGCCTTAATGTGTGCCTGCTCAGTAGCACAGCACAAGGGTGGCACCATTCGTGTTATCAGCTTCTTTTCTATGGCAAGGGGATTAGGGCTAACACTCCAGTAGCATTCCTACCGAGCACGAGTTAGCCTTCGTGGTATATTATGCTAGTTGTTCACTGTGGAGCTGGACCAGATCATCCCTTTCGTCAGACGCTTACAAAACTGCCTGCCATTTACCTCTTTTAGCATAGGCATTTTCCTTCAGATGTCTTTTCACCTGCAGTCAGTTTCAACCTGCTTGTGTCTGTGATGTCAATTTTAATTGGGCTCCTGATATGTATCCTACACAGCATCTACACCAGTGGTGTAATGGTCATCTAACTCAGTTGATCTCATAGCGCCTAGACTCATCAAAGTTTCTTCTGCACCTACAGCAAATATTTTCTACTTGGCGTTTGTGGGCATAGGCTTTCATCCTGTGCCCATGAATGATCATTTTCAAATATTAAATCCATCACAGTAACTGGCTTATTTGTTCTTACGGGTGGCGGCTACATTGGATTTTGTACGTACAACAGGGGTAGAGCTGAATCTGTGTCAGTTCAGGAAAACGTCATGCCCAAATCTAATACCATGCTAAATTTACACACACACGTACGCGCACACACACACACACACACACACACACACACACACACACACACACACACACACACACACACACACACACACACACACACACACACACACACACACACACCACACACACACACCAAATCATCAGGTGCACGATCGTTCTGGATTCTCTCTTAATTATGAGAGTAAGCAAAAAGTGAATGGAAATTATATAGAATGCAGTGGAAGATAAGGAGACATTGGCACAAAAGGCGAATATGAGATGATGATGATGATGATGATGATGATGATGATGATGATGATGATGATGATGATGATGATGATAAAACAACGGTGAAGATGATGGTGGCGGTCATGGTGGCAGTAATGGGGATCTGTCCAGTGGCGATGATGATGATGATGATGATGATGATGATGATGATGATGATGATGATGATGATGATGATGATGATGATGATGATGATGATGATGTAATGATACTGACTTCCTTATTTTGCAGGTTTACGGCAACGCCTTACGATGGAGAACACCTGTGTTACATTTCTAGTGGTTCTGCTGTGCATCCCTCTCACGTTGACCCACTCCAACTTTCAACACGTTTATCCTGGCTGCAAGAGTTCCCAAGAGCAGCCAGACATGTCGTACCCAAATTGCAAGGAGCAACAGGAGCAAACACATTCTCTTAATTTTAGCGAGTTCCTTGTCAACACGTCAAGTCTGAGTGAATGCTTTGCAAATGGTTCTGATACCATATTAATTACCTCAGCTCTTCATGGTGATGCCCAATTTTATGGACCCATGTCACATGAAGCGTCTTTTGACTGTAAGCAGGCGACTTGTTACTGTGAAATTACACTACTGGGACCTCCAGAAATGTTCTTCATCATTTACGCTTACAATTACAACAGAGGCGCTTCCGACTTACGTGCAGGAATAAAAGACAATTTCGGCTACAGACGTTTTTACTTTTCTCTCGACAGGAAGACTAACACCAAAGGCAACAGTTTCACATTTACGCTTCAATATCATGGAGGCATTCTCGGTGCCATGACCTTTGGATTCTCTTTTTATGCACTTTCGGACTGCTATAAACAACTTCAAGTTCATTGTTTGAGCAGTACAAGTGGTGAGCATTGTTCACTGGAACCCATCAATGACTAATGTATTCTTGTGTATAGATACACATCTTCACTTATACATGCACGCACGCACGCACGCATGAACGTATTCAGGCATACACAAACATATGCGCATGCATGCACGCATGCACGCACACATGCACACACACACACACACACACACACGCACGCACGCACACACTCACGCACGCACGCACGCACACACGCACGCACACACACATGCACACACACATACACACACACATGCAAGCATCGCTGTGCTCTTATCTATTCAACCTATTTAGATAAAACATACCGTTATTGGATACTGTGGAAAAAATGAAGCTCTGTTTCAGTTAATAAGAATCGCGACTTAGATCTCAAATAGCTATCAGAGACTGTTTCCATAAGAAATATCACAACACTGGAATTGAGACCCACTGCTTAGACAAGACGAACACAAAAACGTCACAGAGAGTTCGGCGCCATTCGAATGTATGGTCTTTTTCAAACAGTGAACAATAGACACCGGACAAACCAAACAAACGAACAAAATGAATATTTGATAATCATGATGAAGAAGAAGAAGAAGAAGAAGAAGAAGAAGAAGAAGAAGAAGAAGAAGAAGAAGAAGAAGAAGAGGAAAAAGAAGAGGAAGAAGAAGAATAGTAATAACAATAATAATAATTATGATTATCATTATTATTATTAATATTATTATATCATTTTATCATTATTGTTATTATTGTTATCATTATCATTATTACCATTATATTATTATTATTACAGTGAAGATAATGATGATGATGATGATGATGATGATGATGATGATGATGATGATGATGATGAATGATGATGATGATGATGATGATGATGATGATGATGATGATTATATTATTTTATTATTATTGTTATCATTATCATTATTACCATTATATTATTATTATCATTATTATTATTATTATTATTATTACTATTATTACAGTGAAGATGATGAGATGATGATGATGATGATGATGATGATGATGATGATGATGATGATGATGATGATGATGATGATGATGATGATAATGATTATAACCATCAAGATCATAACCATCAAAGCAGGAATTAATTTTTAAATGAATGAAATTATACAGATACTACGAAAATATTAATAAACAAAGACTAAACAAATGAACGCGATCCTTAAGACGTTTAAAAGTT
>CM031603.1:71101078-71135384 GCA_018398815.1 Conus ventricosus
CTTCTACAGGTCAGAAGAAAAGGCAAGCTGTTCTTCCTCCCCCTCCGTTCTCTGACTCCTCCCAGTCATGGAAAACACGACTGCAGGGGACACACTGGGAGATAACATGTCGGTGATTGTAGTGTGGCAGAATGTGTACGATCGTCTGATGAAGAAAATCAGTCTACAAACACACGCTCTGACTCACAACCACTATCAATGGCACGGCATCCTGACGATGAGCTGATGGTGGATAATACCTGTGCAACTGACAATGATGTTGATCATGATGCTGGTGAAAGTAGGCAACGTGCCGATAGTGTACTCAATACTTCTGGCAACGAACATTCCGTGTGGGTGGAAAAACTCAAGCGGCCGTCAAACAGCGTATCAAGAGAGTGACAGACCAAACGCTGTATTTAATGAGATAATGACATCCTTAGCAAATAGTACAAAAATGTTGGATACTCTCAGGAGTAGCTTTCAAACAGAAGACCACCCCTACAACTCTGTTGGAGAGGATAGAAATCCTGATCTGAATACGACCTGATTGTATTTGGATGATAAACATCTCTCCTCACAGTTACTGTATAACCGTTGCTGTGATTTTCCCATAAGATGCATTGTCGTACTTCCTTGACATGATTTCCTTGCCCTGAAGAACTTTGATATCTATTTCGTATTCATGTTCATTCCGGTCAATGATATCAATTAATTCCTCTTTACCCTTATTGTGAATGGGCTCAAAAGCTTGAAACAATAAACTATTCGTATTCGTACTCGTATTAATATTCTCTCTCTCTCTCTCTCTCTCTCTCTCTCTCTCTCTCTCTCCTCTCTCTCTCTCTCTCTCTCTCTCTCCTCACTCTCTCTCTCTCTCTCTCTCTCTCTCTCCTTGTGTGTGTGTGTGTGTGTGTGTGTGTGTGTGTGTGTGTGTGTGTGTGTGTGTGTGTGTGTGTGTGTGTGTGTGTGTGTGTGTGTGTGTTGTGTGTGTGTGTGTGATTGACCAAACTGCATTTCCACAAGATCAATTGACCGAACATATTCACTTCAGTCTGTTTTGCCCGCTGTTATACCAAAACATCCAGAAAAAAAGTCAGTGCCTATTTCAATCAATGCTACCGTGGTCAATTCACACGACCAAACTATGTATGCATTACCTATCTGGGGCAATGTCATTGAGAAATATTCTGCGTGTGTGTGTATGTACTTGTTCATTTGAATGCTCTTCCTTGATTGATTATCATCAGCCAAGCATTTCAGATCTTTGATTCTGTAAAAACGCCACACCAAGCACATATGGTCAATAATCATCTCTGTATGTTTTCTAGGCGGCTTGTCCTGAAGTGGCCTGTGCGGATACAACCTATTGACCATAGGAGAGAGATGTTTTCGTATTTTCAACCTGCCAGGCACGACAACGTGGAACAAAGCATCTGCGACTTGCACCAGCTATGGAGGACATCTCGCCGTTCTCAACAGGCCTTCTGAATTGAACAGCATCGTTTATTTCATCATGGCGACAGACCTTAAAAAGCCCGTCTTCATTGGTCTGAGAATTGCTTCGTCAGTTAGGCTGCATGACATGTAAAGTACCATTATTGATAAAGCTGTAATGTCAGCATTATATATAACGTGCGCACGTGCACATACCTCTCTCTCTCTCTCTCTCTCTCTCCTCTCTCTCTCTCTCTCTCTCTCTCTCTCTCTCTCTCTCTCTGAGATTGTGAATAGATAGATAGATAGATAGATAGATAGATAGATAGATAGATAGATAGATAGATAGATAGATAGATAGATAGATAGATAGATAGATAGATAGATAGATAATTAGATAGATAGAGCTTATGTTTCCATTTCGCCTACAGTCACCCCAATTTCATAAGTTTAATTAGCAGTTTTTCTGTTAATATTATCTGACTTCTTATTCCAAAGAAATTTAAAACAATATCATTACAAATCAATCCAGATCGTCATACAGTTTTCGGACGGGTTCCTACCTCCTTAAAATAAGAATTTTGTATCATTGGCATTTTAACTTATATTCAACATTGTTCAATGAAATCCCATGAATATGGAGAAGCTGATTTACTATAATTGGCAAGATTTCTAAAAATAACATAAAGATGTAACGGGATAGAGGGTCTCCTCGTCTGCAACCTCTCAATTTAAGCCAGTTTGACAGCTGACCATTTGCATATACACATTTTTTTTTAATATTTTGTATACAATGAACCAATACATCAGCATATATCGTCTTGAAAACCAAATGATTTTAACAGTTCAAATATAGAGTCCCAGTTAAGCATATTAGAAGTTTTCTTTTCTTTTCAGAACTCTACATTCAAGATCAGTTCATGTAATTGACGTTTGTAAAAGTAGGCTTTTGTATTATATATCAATTGTATATCATCTCCTATAATCCTTGTCCCAGTGAATCCGGTTTGATCTTCCTTAGTATTGTGTGGTATTATTCGTTTTGAATAAATTGCTACACACATGATCCTGACTTCTGGTAAGTTACATTTGGAAGTGAATTACAACACCATTTTCTTAATTACCTTGGCTTGTCGGCTTTAGGGATAGAAGTTATAATTCTTCCTTTTTATACACAAAATAACTTCTTTTCAGAAGCTGGATATGATTCATCTGGTAGAAATCTTCTTTCATCAATCAGTTTCTGCGATATTCATCCATAATACTGCTTGAGTTGACACCTTCTATCAAGTCCATACGTGTTTGCAAGGGGTGGGTTGAAGCCATGATTTTCCATAATGAATTATAAACATTATTTACACCACTTGAAAACATACATGTACTAGTAACTTTGTCTTGGTTTTAATACGCAGAAAAACGAACCAAAAGTAAAGAGACCTCACTACTCAACAATACAACCAAAATGAGTCTTCTAAACATCAGGAACAGATAAAGAAGGGTAAAAGGGATGGGTTGTTGTCAGTTAGGTTAAGTTACCAGTAAGTACAGTTCAGAAAAGGAAAATGGTACAGGTTAGGGACAGATAGGAACAGGGGTAGAAGTAATCGAGATGGGGAGGGTGATGGTGCAGAAATGCCGTTCAGGCGGGATGGGGGGGGGGGAGAGTTCATAAAAACAAGACCGTCACCCCCACATATCGCTGTGTAAGAATGAAGAAAAGTGGAAGGAAGTAGGAGAGAGAGAGAGAGAGAGAGAGAGAGAGAGAGAGGGAGAGAGAGAGAGAGAGAGAGAGAGAGGGAGGGGGGAGGGAGGGAGGGACAGAGACAGACAAACAGTCAGAGACAGAGTGACAGGGACAGAGAGAGAGCGAGAGAGAGAGAGAGAGAGAGAGAGAGAGAGAGACAGACAGACAGACAGAGAGAGAGAGAGAGAGAGACAGACAGACAGACAGACAGACAGACAGACAGACAGACAGACAGTCAGACAGACAGACAGACAGAGATAGTTTACATTCTGAATTAGACGTGCACTCAAAATCTTTTCAAATATTCAGACCGTCTAAAACTGTTCCACTCATGGATTTGCACCACGTTTTGTATTTCAGAAACCTGTTTTCGTCATTTACAAAAATATTTATCAAAATGCTATCCTACAATGGTTACGACGAGTTCCCACAAAACCCACTACAGAAATCATGCCCTTTGAACACTGAAGAAGCATGGCAACAGGTGGGGGGCGGGGGGGGGGGGGGGGGGGGCGGGCAAGCATGACAATGCTTACGGAAAGCGTAGGTCGAAAACTTCCCATCTTCTATGGCAGGTTTAATATCGAGTGTGTGTACTCCCTTCAATGATCTGTTAAATGAACATCGGATGGAGAGTTTGTGAATGACTTTAGAAACTGTCTGTCGAGCTATTGTCGAGTGGAACTGAAATGACACCATCTTTAAATCTATTCTCATCGAGAAATAAAACTGTATTTCCTTTCCTGGAGATACAAGAGGAGGGAATGAAGTATATAAACATACATGCAAGACTTTCTTATCAACTTTTCCCATGCAAAATATCTACAATGAAGTATATAAACATACATGCAAGACTTTCTTATCAACTTTTCCCATGCAAACTATCTACAAAATATATTCATAGAAGGGTCCCATGGCAGTATCTCTGTTGGGGTTAGCAGAGATGGTTTCATTTTGGCAATGTGAGTACTGTGTAGCATGGTTATTGACAGCAATGTTAGGTGCATTAAGAACACACTTATTGGGGATTTCTTGAGAAGGGAGAGATATATTACTAGAGTTTCTTTGTGATAGGATATCCACCTCATTGTCAATATTTGGGTAAGGCGGCAACACATCACAAACCAGAAAAACAGCTTTCTGTGTGCATGGGAGAGAGAGAGAGAGAGAGAGAGAGAGAGAGAGAGAGAGAGAGAGAGAGAGAGAGAGAGACAGACAGACAGACAGACAGACAGACAAACAGACAGACACAGAGAGAGCGACAGAGACAGAGTCAGACAGACAGACAGAAAGAGACAGAGATCGATTACTTGATAGATAGATAGATAGATAGATAGATAGATAGATAGATAGATAGATAGATAGATAGATAGATAGATAGATAGATAGATAGATAGATAGATAGATAGATAGATAGATCGATCGATAGATAGATAGATAGATAGATAGATAGAAACATAGAGAGAGAGAGAGAGACAGACAGATAGATAGATAGATAGATAGATAGATAGATAGATAGATAGATAGATAGATAGATAGATTGGTGTGTGTGTGTGTGTGTGTGTGTGTGTGTGTGTGTGTGTGTGTGTGTGTGTGTGTGTGCCTGTGTGTGTGTGTGTGTGTGTGTGTGTGTGTGTGTGTGTGTGTGTGTGTGTGTGTGTGTGTGCCTGTGTGTGTGTGTGTGTGTGTGTGTGTGTGTGTGTGTGCAAAATTAAAGTTTATCTTCTGCCATTTTAACAGGTATCAGAACACATGGCTGTGGGCAGACGATACACTGGCCGTGTATCTACCTATCACTTTTTACTCAGTTCAGACACCATACTGTGCCGCTCTTAATCATTCCGATATCACCGTGGTCACCTGCAACAGGAACATGGAAGCAGCCTTCCTCTGCGAGTCTGACTACACACCTGATGTTGTAAACAATACTGAGATTACCTTGGCCACTCCATCTGGCTGGGACACAGAGTTGATGACAACATGTCCACAGAGTCACGTCACCCATGACTTCCTGGCTTGTGATGTCACTGCAAACTGTTGGGCTTTAGACAAGAAGGAAACACTGTCATGCAGCCATTCGTTTTCTCCGCCTGTTCCATTTTTCACTTGCAGAAACCAGATAGAGCACGTGCCATACACACTGGTATGTGACTTCCGGTCTGATTGCTGTGATGACAGTGATGAAGATTTCTGTGAATTTACTGCCTGTGACAGTGGAACACAATATGAATGTGCCGACGGCAAACAGGTCAGCATGGCTTTACTTTTTATTCAATCAACAATGTATTCAATTTATGGACCTCATACTTTGTGGTACGTTTACTTTATAACCATGAATAGCAGACAGCTAACCAAAAATCATCTTTTTGGCCACGTTCTCTAAGAGTTTGTTACTGTTTGGCAGACAGTACGTCTCTCCACTAAAAGACAGCAGAGTGTTTGTCCTTGTCGTATCAAATGTACTGTTTTCTTATGTATAGCAGTTGAAACCACACCTGTACATATCCTCCATGATGTCCATGATTGTAACTATTCTCCAAATGCAACGCTTGTGAGAGGCCACTCGCTTGGTTCTTTGACCAGTTTGGTGATGCTAGTGTCGATCATCATTAATCTTTTGAGTTCTTTTGGGCACACAGGTTGCAGCAACGCTCCTCCATCATAATCAGTTCTGGGCCCATGTCATTCCAGTTGCCTTCACTTTGGAATCCATGCATCCGCGATAATGGCTGGTCATGATAAACTGGAGCAAATCATATTTCCAAGAAAGGCTTGCCAGGGAATAAGCCTCACTCCATGAGCCGTCATGGCGGGCCTGTATTGGTGTATAACAGCCCTCAAACAGTGAAAAACTTTTTTATTCAGTGCATAAATAGCCTCTTTTTAGTTATCCATCAACAGATAAGCTCAGAGTGCCATTTATTGTTTAGTCTCCAAGGCAAATGAGACTATTAATTGAATCCTAATATATGTCTTTCTTCTATCTTCAAGTCAGTCACCATGTGATCACTTTCTGATCTCTGAAATTTTATGGATCTTATGGCTGCACTCGTTTTGCATTTAATGAAAGCATTCAAAGTTTGGTATAGCAGAGAACTGCCTACACTGAAATAATTTATTCTTCCAAAGGTGTGACCATTTGAGTCCACTTTTCTTTAGAAACACCCATTGAGCACAAACGTCATCATTTGCACCGAACACTAACCTCATTTTGTCTCTGCTGCTGGTGATCTGTTGTTTTCATGTGAGTGACTATTCAGAAGTCATGCTAAAAAGGGTGAATGAATGTTTACCTACCAGACCGATTCTCTTCTTGCTAGGGAGGCTGCAGAACTGTGAGTTTTGCTTTGATTGTATTCACCAGTCAGATCACACATCGGAAATAATACAAGATCAATATATGATAAGGTAGAAATAACGTTATAAAGAGAATTGTTGATATTAATGTTTAAAGAAAACCTAGATTTCTCCCAGAGGAAATTTATTTATGAGATATTAGGAGCTTTTGGATTCGGTGTAGATATGCGGAGATCAGTGAGCATTATTATAATACCTTTTCATTTGCACCAGCTAATTGACAGTGGTTAAACTGCTTTTGATTTAAATAGCGTTAGCCAATGTAACCATTCTCGTTATAAGCATGCATTATTTAATGACAAAATGCCATACATTCCGATTCAAGAAAAGGTAATTATGAGAGTCATCTGAATCTGTGAGAAATAAGAACATATTACAGTTCATTGATAATACAAAGCTGATCTAAAACAGGCATAAAAATGGGACCAAAAAACGGTCAACGTTCCTTGAATGTTTTGTAGTTCTAGATGGACATTAATGCTTAATTTTGAGAAAACATCTGTAGTATGGTTAGGTGCACAAGCTAGCACTGAAATAAAGATTATCCTACACTTCAGACTTCGTTCGGATCTTTCCACAGGTCGTGTTTTTTCCCTTTAATTGTGTTTACTAATGACTTTAAGGAATACAGAGTTACAGGATTAGGTTTGCGTAGTCTTTAGTTGAACATTCATGTCAATCTGATAGAAAAAGTCGCAATACTAACAAAGTCGATAGTGTTTAATTTGTGAACGTTTTTATCGAGTCTGCTGGACGAGTGTATGAATATATACTAGCTAGATTTTTTGCTTTAATCTGGTGTAAAATACATAATCAGTAAGACTGCATCCATGAAAACCGTCGGTGATGCCATTTCTTAGTGAGTATACAAAGCATGGCCTGCTTAGCAACAATCACCATACTGCACTCTATGATCTACTGCGCGTTATACAATTTGCCTTGCAGCATGTAGTATTTTTCCAGTCTGTGCCAATGTAACAGTCATGCCTTATGACAAATGCAGAACCAGACACTAGCAACTCATTCACATGCATTTGATTTCAGACTAAGTCCTTGTGTGTTATGGCATTTCCAGTGCATCGATCGGGACCTCCTATGCGACAAACACAGCGACTGCGTAGATACAAGCGACGAACAGACATGTCAGGACGATGTGGCATCTTTTCAACACTGGGCGAACATTATCAAACCACCTGCACGGGTCGACTTTAAAGGTGACGGCGATTTCGACGTGGTGCCACTGACCGACTTTACATGTCCAGAGACACACTTCCTGTGCCCAGGTATCCCCTTAACCTTGACATAGTAGTGAGCAATTTGTTTTCACTCTGATCGCCAGTCAGCAAAAGAAAGACAAACGAATGTTGCCAAACTACATTGACAGTATCATAGTGTTAACGGGTGTATTGCAAATATGGAGGCCTGGCACGTAAATCCCCTTACTATTAAAGAAATGACACACATACACACACACACATGTATACATGTGTGTGCGCGCGCATATACAGAGAGGCAGACAGACAGGCAGGCAGGCAGGCAGAGAGAGAGAGAGAGAGAGAGAGAGAGAGAGAGAGAGAGAGAGAGACAGACAGACAGACAGACAGACAGACAGACAGACAGACAGACAGATAGAGAGAGAGGGTTGGGGAAGGGAGGGAGTGAGGGAGGGAGGGAGGAAGGGAGGTAGGGATACGAAAAGAGATTAATTAAAAGGTTATGGATCCGGCAGGGCCATGACTGCTTTTTTTTGTGTCCATTCACATCAATTCTTGTCCTTTTCCCCTATTTTCTCACATTTGTCATTTGTATGCTGTATAATTTTCGGATAGAAACGTTGTTGTAACTAAATATGTTTTCAAAGATAACCATAATTCTTAAATCTACAAGCCTTATCCTCCCCCTCTTCCCCCAATATGACTGTGTACTAATTCAATGTGACTGGTTTCAGGTGAAGGTTACTGTCTACCTGTCTACACCAGATGCAATGAATTCTATGATTGCCCTGGTAAAGAAGACGAAATGGATTGTGACCACTACACCTGTCCTGGCTTCTATCGTTGTCGTGGATCGAAAATATGTGTTCACCAGCAGCACCTGTGTGATCACATATTCCACTGCCCAGAGCACGATGATGAACTGATGTGTAATGTCTCTTGTCCTGAAAACTGTCACTGTTATGGTCACACCTTTATCTGCACTGATGCCTTCACAACATATAACTACACTGAACTTCGGTACGTGGACGCTAGCAATACAGGAATGAAACCTGAACATTTTTTGCATTATAGAAAACTGATCCATCTTTCTTTGAAACGTTGTGGAATTACGACGCTTAGACAACTAGACTTCCCAAATCTCCAGAGTTTGGATCTGAGTTACAATGATATTCAGGAATTAAGTGGCAGTCATTTTCGTAAACTTGGGAATCTGGTTTATATATCTTTATCTTACAATTTAATGATGTCTGTCGATTTCTTTCTCCAGACTAATTTTACTCTGTCTAATGTTATAGATGTCCGTCTCTCTGGCATTGCAATACCAAATCCTACTGACACATTTTTTGACACATTTCCAAACGTTCAATATCTCAATATGTCAGACTGTAGAGTGAAAACGATAACAGAAAGAGGATTTCAGTCTCTGAAAAAACTGCACACGCTTGATCTTCGTGGTTGTCCAATAGAAAGATTCTATCCTGGTGTGTTTGAAGGCCTAAATCGGCTGGAAGTGATCAACACTGATAATTACAAATTATGTTGTCCTGCGGTTTTGCCTGAAGGGATGGCAGCTGAGAGTTGTTATGCCCCTACAAATGAAATATCCTCGTGTGACGCTCTTCTGAGAAAAGACATATATCGAGTTTTCTTGACCTTATATGCTGTACTGGCATTGACAGGAAATCTTGGAAGTTTTATATATCGAGTCTGTATTGATAGAAGTGCTGTTAATCTTGGATACGAGGTTTTCGTCACACATTTGAGTGTTGCTGATTTCTTGATGGGTGTGTACCTTGCCATCATCGGCATTGCTGACAGAATTTATTTTGGGGATTATCGATGGAATGACGAGGCGTGGAAGCACAGTGTAGCATGCAAGTTGGCAGGTTATCTGTCCTTCGTGTCAAGTGAAGTTTCTGCCTATCTCATCTGTCTGATCACTCTGGAGCGTTTCTGGTTATCAGCTTTCCCCACAAAAATCTTCGCTTTAAACCGGTTGTCAGCCCACGTGGCTTCTGCAGCAGTTTGGCTCATTGGGATGATTCTGGCTTTTGTCCCTCTTCTGCCCATGACCTCTCACTGGAATTTCTATAGCCAGTCAGGCATTTGCATCCCTCTGCCCATCACAAGAAAGAAGTTTGATGGCAGTGATTATGCCTTTGGTGTTATAATTGTCGTGAACTTTGTTCTCTTCCTGTTTATTGCTGTTGGTCAGCTTCTCATCTACTGGTCCATCCATGTCAACACAGTGAGTTCCAAGGATTCTGGCAGAAAATCAAGAGACACAGCTATTGCTCGACGACTGCTGGCTGTGGTCATGACAGATTTCATTTGCTGGTTTCCAATTGGTGTCCTGGGAATGATGGCTCGTAGTGGAGTCCCAGTTTCTGGTGAAATCAACGTGGCCATCGCCATCTTCGTGTTGCCCTTCAACTCTGCTTTAAACCCTTTCCTGTATACGATTAACATCGTATTAGAAAAGCGTAGGAAAATTTCTAAAGGTCGGAAATCTAGAATCGAGGGAGAACAATTCTCGTCCCATAGCAGAACCAGAGTGTTTGATGTTGTATCCGAAATCCGAAAAGACGAGTGCAACTACAGCAAAGAAGAAGCCTTCCAGCTGTTTAAAAAAATGTTAGAAAAGGGTCTGTTGACACCAGAGCAAATCCGGCAACAGGTATGGGATATTTACGAAGGATAATGAGTATTCATATCATGAAGTGTGTACCTTCATTCTGTTGCTGTTAAGAAAATATGTTATTTCATGACAACGTATTGAAGCAGCTAACATGCTTTATCATTCAATTCTGCATTGCTGTATTTTACTGATGTCTTTGTGATTGTTTGTCATTTTTATTTTTCAGTGAACATAGTGAAGTGAGAAACATTCTGGGTCAATACTAGAACCATACAGTTCGATTTTATACCTTAAAGTTAAACAAATTCATTAATCACACCAAAAAAAAAGAAACCTGTCGCCTGTTTCAAATTCTATGGAAGATGGTCTGTTGAATCTAGACAGTAATACACAATACAATTTTGAATCTATGAGGGATAAGGAATAGTCATAATGCATGAGGAAAGTCTTTTTTTCCAACGTTTCATTTATTTGTATAAACTTGGTTACAATGCCATCAGTACACTTTAAACTGCCCCCTTCAGAATGCAGTTCTGTACCTGCAGTCAGACGGGATGGGTGTGGCTGTTACTGAGGAGGAGGGGGGATAAAAGCAATGTAAATATTGCTTCTCATGTCATGGAAGATGCTACAAGAAGTTGCTACTCAAGTTACCCTTCTTGGTTTTATTCCTACAGAAACTTGGTGACTGTCCAATCACTTCAGAAATGTATTCAGCATTGAAGGCTTTGAAATATGGAAAAAGTGCAAAAAAATCTACTAAAACTCTATGACTAATGCCGTCATAGTAAAAAAAAAAAATTAAAAGGTGTTATCTGTTCACATGTAAACTGTTAAAATATGTCCACTTTTAGTATATACCTTAGGTTTCCCAAGTATCATCGTGGTGTCGTTTTATTGGGCGTGTTCATATATCGTTATAGACGTACCGCAGTATTTTCTCAGTATATTCCTAAGAATTGGAAAGTGTATTGCATTATTACTCTCCTACCATACTATTCAATACAATCTGGACTTTACTTCAGTGAAATCCCTACGATTTTACTTTTTACACTGTTACTTTATCAGACTTTACAGGATGTATGCATTGATCCCATTCAACCTTATATAGTTATGTTGAATTGAATTCTAAAAAAGCTCTACACGAATGGAAAAAAAAAGAAACTGGCGTACTGTGGATGTGTCTGTGATAGTATTGCCAACGACAGTAACGTTTTGACGTAGTTACCATGATCTTTGTATTTTATTTCCTTATTGGATTTTCTCTAAATGTATTTGAACTTTTTTCCTATTTTTCATGATTGACCTATTTTAATTTTTTTTAACTTAGATGTATCCGCTATCAGTCTGCTTGTTTGTCCTCGCTTTCTTCTGAATCGTACTTTCCTATGCAGAATAGCGCTTTCCATTCATTTTCATTTACATTGTCATGCAAATCATGCAGTTGTTATCCAAAGCTAACAAGTTCTTGCTTCGATTTATTAGATATATGTTTAATTCAAAAATTTTGTTTGGATGTGCAGTTTGTACACTACTGTTTTATCTTTTTTAGTAGCAGAGAAAGATGGAATTAATTCTTCTTTAAGTCTAGACGAATTCAAAGGTTTTACTTCATTTGTGTGTGTGTGTGTGTGTGTGTGTGTGTGTGTGTGTGTGTGTGTGTGTGTGTGTGTGTGTGTGTGTGTGTGTGTGTGTGTGTGTGTGTGTGTGTGTGCTTCCAACCGACAATTTCTCCCCACATTGTTTTTCTTTCATTTTCATTCAAACATTTTTCCTTTTCTTCAACTGTAGTTCTTTCCTCCAACAAACTCTCGCATACCATGCACAGTTTGTGTGTACATTTACCGATGGACATCCTCTTGATCATCTTAATCGTTCTGCGTTTAATGCAAAGGCATTGGGGTTTGTTGGTGTTGTGATGCTTGGTGTGCTGATACTTTCGTTCTGTCGCATCTAACACTTATACACAAAGGAAACAATAAAGCAAAAGAAGGAAGACCACAGTACTAATTAATTACGCAAGTGTGTTACTGGTTTTACTTAAACAGAATTTGTGTGCATTATTTGTGCCGGAGATCCGTGACATATCTTTTGTGTTAAGGTATGAGGTTTGTGAACAGATTTGTGGACGTTTTGGAGAGTTCTTCGCATTTTGAGTTCCTGGCAAACTGGTCCGCAACATCGTCGCCTAATGTGCCAAAATGCCTGGGAATCCAAATGAGAGAAAAGTGCACGGACAGTAAAATCCAAAGAGCTAACATTAGGTAATATTCCAGATGACAATGAGCCCAAGGGTAGAAAATGGGTTTCGAAAATGAAAAAGAAGGCTTCTATTTTGAGACTGAAAATCATGTTGGACTTAACCAGAGCTTTCAGTACAATGGTGTAGAAAGAGCGTTCAAGAAGAATGTGTTGCTTACGAAAAATTTAATAAATCTGGAAATATGTTCGTGACGCGAATCCCGCAATGACATCTAAGGATTGTACAGCACACAAAGACCAACAGCTAGTAAGCGACGTCATGAGCTGCAGGCCTGTCGATGTGAGTGAGATTTGGGTTCAGTTTTAAAGAACCAGGTTTTAACATCTGTGGTGATGGTAGAAAGTGCTTGTTACGCTCATGCTAAGCTCCGCTGAACTTCCAGAAGTCTTTGGGCCAAAGGCAAAAGAAAATGAGAGTGTGTTGTCAAAAAACATTGTGAACAATTTTATCTAAAATTCCAGCCGTAAATGTGGATTAGTTATACTTGAAGGCAGTGGAGAGTTGGGAGTTGATTCAGTCTTGCAGAAAGTGCTGATCGTTAAGTTCGTGAAGCAATGATAAGTCATTGCCTTGTGTTCACACACACGAACACACACACACACACACACACACACACACACACACACACACACACACACACACACACACACACACACACACATTTGTTTTTAATATTTTTTTTTTAATTTGGGATCTAAATCCCGTGAGGCCATACAAGAACTTTAACACCATACGATGACTGATAGCTGCTAAATGGCAAAATGTGCAAAAGGTCTCTCGATGTGAAGCTTTTGATTCGGCCTTGAAGTACTAGGCTTTTCACAAATTGTGGTGACAGTCTAAACTCCTTGTTGCTGCAATAACCGAATGTGCAATCGTCTGTTCCGCTTATCTTTTACACTGTATAATCACCCGATTATGAATTTTGAATTTGACTTTTTGATATATCACGGACGCTTTTTTTAAAATTGGATTTTGGGTATTTTCATTGGTGTATTGTATTTATTATGGAATCTCAACAGTGATGTTGCTGTTTCTGCTGTTTCCCGTGATCCTAACGGCGTGTTCCCTTAAGCCTGAATGTTACTGAAAGAGTGCTTATGATGCATCAGCGTCCATGCCGGTGAAACACTCTTTCTTTTGCTATATTAGCAGCACTGTTGCTGTGCTAATATAGGTAGCCAATGATTCAATGAAGTTCTACAGGTGTTTACTTTAAAAGGAACGTCCAGATATTCAATTAGATATAAAAACTTATTTAAGCGCTTGTACTGATAGAGGTTGCCAAGATTTCAGTTGAATCGTGATGGCATGTACTTTAAATCACAGTGCAGAACGGTGTTTGTTTTTTGCCTCCGAGGTGCACCCTGTTTTCAGCACGTAAAGAGTGGGGAAAAGAGAATTATGCTGAACTGTCTCCTGATCTATACAAAAATAATGCTGTCCATGTCCCCTCTCTCTCTCTCTCTCTCTCTCTCTCTCTCTCTCTCTCTCTCTCTCTCTCTCTGTCTGTCTGTCCGTCTGTCTGTCTGTCTGTCTGTCTCTCTCTCTCTCTCTTCTCTCTCTCTCTCTCTCTCTCTCTCTCTCTCTCTCTCTCTCTCTCTCTCTCTCTCTCTCCCCTCCGTCTCTCTCCCTCCCTCGCTGCCTCTCTCTCTCTCTCCCGTATCTCTCTATCTCTAGGTGTGGCCCCGGGAGATGGATGCACGCGCTTTGAAAACAAAATAGTTTATCAGTTAGCGTGCCCATTTTATGTGCTGGTGATCTTTGGCATATGTTCCGGTCACCTTGCAATGGTCAGACACTATTTATGTGGAGTGTGCAGTTTGAGAAAAAAAAGTTTCATATCTTTCACGTTTGTCATGTTTCAGGATGTTCATGAGCATTGAAATCAGTTAGTTACTTTTGTACGTATTGCACGTTAAAAACGTTTTTGCGTCGGATATTTGTTGTACTACTTGTTTGCACAGTTCAGAGACATGCTGTTTTCGATGTTGTTTTATTAAATAAAGTTTGTCATTTCACGTTTATACTCGTTTCGTTTTGCATTTCATTTTTCTTGTTCATATGGTGAAACTGTTCTGTTCTGTGTTGTATGGCGTTATTGTCACAATTGTGCACACCGTTCAGAGCCCCCCCCCCTCTCTCTCTCTCTCTCTCTCTCTCTCTCTCTCTCTCTCTCTCTCTCTCTCTCTCTCTCTCTCTCTCTCTCTCTCTCTCTCTCCCACAATGTCGATTTTTGCCACAGAATATATTAGAGACAGTTGAGTTGGTATGATACCGGGATCTTTTTTTGCTTGTTTTATGAGTGTAAGCTTAACTTTCGACCTAGGTTTGTCGCCAAATCCGAAAGATGAGCACTCATATCTTGGCTTAGAGTCTGCTTAAAGTGGTGGGGGGAAGCTGCCTGTGTTGAAAAATTACACTGAGATTTTAGCGCATTCTGGCCGGGTGATAATCAACTAAGCCACTTTCACATCGTGTGATGGCTGAGTGACTGGTATAATCAAGGGATCAGACATCATTCATGTTCTTTTCCATCCCTTCTACAGTGTGCATGGAATGGAATGAAGCTTATCATTTCTTATCTACACATGTGTTAAAAATCTTTCACATAGGTAGATTTGTTGAAAAACATGTGCAACATCTGTCAGCCTCACAAGCATTGTTCCGCGACATAGTGAATAACTGCATTCAGTAGGTAGCTTAGTGTGTGAAAAACTGTGAAAACCTGTGTACGGCAAACTGGAAAACCTGCACGGTCTTCACTGATCGGTGACCTCATTGACATCTTAACTTGTTATGTCCCTGTGTAATGCTGGTGTTGGCGCTGCCACAGGGTACTGTGAATGCGGTCGCGCAAGAGTGTTGGGATTAAGACATGGAATGCATGTAGTCTTACTTGCCTTCAGATAAAAAGAAATAAGTTTCTTGTCACTAGCAATAGCGCTGACATGGGCTCCTGTGTTCGGCTGGGCGATAAATAAAATGGATTGGGATTTGCATACAGTCTGCCAAACGGATCTGGTCTAATCTGAGTGGCGCAAAATGATACGATGGCCGGTTTGTTGAGAAAGAACTACAAATGTTCCTATGAACTCATGGTACTGATGAAGCTCAAAATTCAGATAACGAGCAGAAAAAGAGCGGAGCGGAGCTACCCTTATATAAAATGGAATGGAACCCTTTAAAATTTAAGATCTAGGGGTTGGTTTACGAATAATCTGACAAATATGACTCAAATCAATGTGACAGATAATTTTTTTAGAAGTTAAAAATCTATTTAAAATATGGTCAAAAAGAGTAATTACACCATTAGGTAGAATAGCAGTGCTAAAATCATTAGTGCTATCAAAACTTTGTCACGGACAAAAAAAATGAAACAACCTAACTTGGGGGGAAACAACCTAACTTGGGGAGTCGCCAGCCAATTTGTTCGGACCTAAGTCCAAACTCAAACATTCTAGGCGTCAGAAAGACGGGCCCATAGGTCGGGTCCGGCCAATTAAGCTTAGTGGAGAGGTTTCACCGAGACGGTCCGACCCACCCAGACTGACTAAGCGGCTTTGACCGACGCCTCGATGTCTGCCCAGACGTACCTCAGTGCCTGGGCCAGCCTTATCCGGCCAATTTGTGGAACCAACGTCATTGTTAGTCGGACGTCGCAGGTTAAAGCAGGAAAGGGAGAGGGAGAAGGTAGTGTGTGGTGGGGGTGAAATCTAGCTAATCAATTAAATGACCAATTGACCACCACAGAGAGTAAGGCGTGTAGACGGGACTGTCATGATTTGAACGTCCCCAAAGGAATTAGAGGGAGACAACTTCGGGGATCAAGGGTAAAAATACTGACCAATGGTACTGGCCCTTGGACACGGGGTTAGAGCATAAAGGAATGTGTGAGTGAGAGAGAGAGAGGGAGGAAAACGAACAGACAGAGAGAGAGAGAGGGAAGTTCGGGAGAGTAGGCTCTCGCCTATAGGAAGGCAGGGAGATGAGAACGAACAGAGACAGAGAGATGAGGAGGTTTTAGGTGTAGTCTCTGCACGAGGGAAAAGGCAGAGAGATGAAGAGAGGAGAGAACGAGGGGAAGAACGAACAGAGAGAGAGAGGGAGAGAGAGGGTCTGAGTGGAGCTCTGCAGGAGAGAAGGGCAGAGAGAGAGAGAGAGATGAGGAGAGAAGAGAACCAAGTTGAGGGATTAGCATGAGATAGTCTGCAGAGGAAGGACTGAGGGAAAATGTGGAGAGAGAGAGAGAGTTGCTAATTTATGAAGAAGAAAAGAAAGAAAAGAAAAAAAGAAAAGAAAAGCAACCATGTCCATTTGATAAGAGCAGACTAGAAGAGAGGGGAGAGAGAGAGAGTGCAATGCGTTTAATGCAGGAAGAAAGAAAGGAGAACAGATCGATGTTGATAGTCACTGTTCTACCCCTAACCGGGGGTTCGACCTCATACCTGGCAGCGTCACTTCGCCAAGCAGAACCACAGACCAACGCCAACAGTCTCACCTGACCAGGCGCCATCAGACCAACACCAGTGCCGGCAGTTGTGTCGTGTTGTGAAAGTGACAGTGAAAAGAAAAAGAAAAGAAAAGAAAAGACAGTGATTCGTGAATAGTTAAGATCACCTGGCCAGGTAAAGTAGAAATCTATTTATACCCGGGTTAGTTAATGATGTTTTAGATAAATGATTTTGTGAAGTTCAGGAAAGAGAGAATGTTTTATTTTGTTTGATTCCACATGCATTGATGTTTCTTTCTATGATCATGTATAGTAAAGTTATAGACTTTACTAGTGGTTTGATGGACGAATGCATGATATATGAATGAGATTGTAAGCAAGCTGTGAGTGTGTTTGGGCTGTGCGCTAGTCCTTCCCCCCACCGACATTACACCGAGGTTGACAATTTATTGGCGAGCTTGCCAGGATATTCTGGCCCATTTATTTAATTGTTCAACTTCTCAGAGAGGAAGCTGGGTGGGATTCAAGTATTGTAATCCTAAGAAAAGGGGGTTGTCTTACTGTATGTTCCCAAGATAGTTAAATACTAGGCTTGGCATTGCTTCCAAGATAGTTAATACTAGGCTTGGCATTTCAGCCCCAGAGTACTCATTTCGCACAGATTGCCTATAATTCGCTCTCATATTTGGGGTCAGGCGCTGGGCGTCTTATAAAAACTAATTACGTTGCCCCAAGCTAATAATATCATTCAAAAGGATTGTGCTATTACGCCCACTCGGTCGGAAACCACCTTTTTGGGCTGCGTAGTAATAAAATCTTGTTAAAAAAAAAAAAGAGATATAATGGCGGAAGAAAAGAACACCCCTATTGAACAACAATTAGAGTTGAGGGGTACGAAGAGGAGTTCGCTGAGTTGAAAGAGCTAGTTATGAAAGAACAGATTTTGTCAGGTTGCGGCCCTGAGTTAACCATACATTTGAAAGAGAGACACCCCAGAGACAGCGGGGGAGTTGTTGAAGTTCGCAGAGTGTATAGAGAGGCACGTTTGGGCACTAAGGTGCGGGAGAAACAGGTGCTAGGCACAGGTGAGAAGAGTGAAAGGAGACCAGGGGAGTTTTCTGCAAAGTCTGCAAACCCAGTGGTGGGGCAGAAGGAAGGCAAGGGACTTTTGGTGTTTCATTTGTCACAAAGGACATGTGGGCGAGGGATTGTCGCATGAGGTTCCAGAAGGCAGCAGCCTTGCAAGAGGTGGATAAGGTCGCAAGGGAAACGACCTGCAGGGGAACCAAAGGGTTTCCCAGTCGGAAGAGGGTAGAGTGCAGGCCTATGGCTAGCACTGGACAGCAGTCGTGTCAGGGATAGAGGGCACTAGGCTGATGGTTCGTTACCAGTGGAAGAAGGGTGGTTTGGGCCCCAGCAGAGGGTGAAAGTGTTACGGGACACTGGTTGTTAATGCGGTGTAGTACGAACAACGCTGGTCGAAAAAGGGGATTTGACAGGGCAAATCCAGACCTGTACCCCTAATCGATGCACGGGTGAGGAGTTTTCCAGTTGCTAAGATAGAAGTACGTACCCCTTACTTCTCAGGCGAGTTGTCTGCGTTGGTGATGGAGAAACCCCTTCACGATTTGATCATTGGAAATTTTCCCGGGTGCAAGGGATCCAGGGATCCTGATTTGGGTTGACTGCCACAGGGGCAGCAGTTCAGACACGGAGCAAGAAGGAGGAAAAGGTTTTTAAACCGTTAGTTGTTCCGGGAAGGAAGTCGGCATAGATGTGTCCCTGATGAGTTTTAGGGCAGCGCAGAACAAGACCTTCGCTCGTGAAGTCTTGGGAGTTGGCAAGAGGTGAGAGAAACGGAGGTTAGAGGGGGTGAGGCAGAATTTCTTGTGAAAGGCGGGCTGTTTGTACCGAGTTTTCCCCAAAGGGGGAAGACGGGTAAGGTGACCACTCAGTTAGAGGTACCAGCAGGTTTTTCGTGACACTGTCATGCCCAGTGGGTCACGAGTCGCTCATGGCGGGTCATCTCGCACCAGCAAAACAGCGAACCGAGTCTTTGATGACTTTCATTGGCCAGGAGCAATGGCAGACATAAAGCGGTTCTGCATGTCATGTGATGTGTGTCAAAGGTCAGCCACAAGAGGGTGAAGAGGAAGGCGCCTCTTAAACATCCCCCTTTTTTGACACACCGTTCAGGAGAGTGGCTGTTGATCTGATTGGCCCAATCGCGCCCTGTTCCAAAGGCGGGCACAGGTATGTGTTGACGCTGGGGACTACGCGACCAGATACCAGAAGCGGTTGCATTGAAAGGCGTAGATACGCAACAGGTCGCTGAAGGGCTGGTAGACATCTTCTCTCGCGTGGGTGTGCCAGCACAAATTCTCAGTGACAGGGGGTCACAGTTCACCTCAGGCGTGATGAGGGAGGTCAACAGGCTGCTAGGGATCACACAGCTGCTCACTACCCCATCCATCCACAATGCAATGGCTTGGTGGAAAGATTCAACGGTGTGCTGAAGGGGATCTTAAAGAAGCTCTGTGAGGAAAGGCCAGCATTTGGGACCGCTACATTCCAGCGGCACTGTTTGCCTACAGAGAAGCCCCTCAGGAAAAACACAGGCTTTTTTGCCATTTGAGCTGCTGTAAGGGCGGACAGTTCGGGGACCGGTGTGCATTCCCCAAAGAGCTGTGGTCCGGAGAACAGGAGTCCGAAGAAGTCAAAACCACATAACAGTATGTGGTAGACTTACGCAATAGGCTCGAGGAGACATGTAAGGTCGCAAGGGAGAGTTTGCAGGGGGCTAGGGTCGTCCCAAGGAAGCATTCCTCAAGGTGGGAGATCAAGTCCTGTTACTGCTTCCCACGGATCACAACAAGCTGCTGAATGCATTGGAAGGGACCCTTCAAACCCTCATTGAAAAGGTAAAATCAGGGCACCGAATCGATGTGAATGGGAAATCAAAACTTTTCCATGCAAATTTACTCCGCAAATATATTCAGCGGGAGTCAGCACATAGGCGCAGCAGCAATCATTGATGGAGGGAGGGAGACCCAGCAGAGGAAGGGGAGATTTTGTCGCCTGAGTTTCCAGGGAAGAGTCAAACAGGGATTTGTCACTGTATGAAGGGGTAGACAGTAGGAGACAGGAGGAAGTTAGTGGGCTCCTAGAACAGTATAGGGCGTCCCTGACTGATAAACCAGGCAGGACAACTCTAGAAACATGTACGGTGGAGTTAACATCGCAGAAACCCGTACATTGAAAGCCTACCGATCCCATATGCCACCAAGCAAGTGATCGAGAGGAGGTAGAAAAGATGTTTGGGCCTTGGGTGATTGAACCGTCCAAATCATCATATAGTGCACCCGCGTCTTAGTGAGGAAAAAGTCAGGTGAGCATCGATTCTGTGTCGACTAAAGACGTCTGAACAGTGTCACCAAGGGCGATGCAGAGGGTCATACCCAACATGGAAGACCTGTTCGCTCAGATCGCCCCAAGCAAGAGCCAGTATTCACCAGGATCGATCTGAGCAAGGGTTACTGGCAAATAGCCTTTAGTGATGACTCAAAGGAATTTACAGCATTTTCCACTCCATGGGGCTATACAGGGCGAGTACTCCCTTTTGGGGTGGTCAAACGCACCTGCGTCTTTTCTCGAATGATGAGGAAAACTATTGACGGGATTGGAAGGTGTTTTTGAATTTCATGGATGACATTCTGATAGCATCCGAGACATGGGAGAGCCCTATGAGGCAGCTAGGAGCAGTCTTGGAGAGGTTGAGACAAGCCCAAACTCACAGCCAGACCAACAAAGTGCCAGGGTTTGGGTTTCCAAGCCTGGAGTTCCCAGGTTTTGTTGTCGGAGGCGACACAAAGCAGCCGGAAAGAGGAAAGGTGGAGAAGATGATGAATTCAGAGAGACCAAAGACCAAAACAGAGGTCGTTATAGAATGAGTTGAAATAACGCAAGAGCGCAAAGCAATGATAACTCATTGGAGTTTGGGATTCACTAATTTTATATTTTATAACTTATAAACCGTTGGTTGTAAAGTATTTTCCAAAATTTGCGCGGTGTAGCTGTGTGTCAGCAAATTCGGTTGTTGTCCTTTTTGTACCGTTGTTTTGAGACAATGCAGAGCATGGTCTTTTTCAAGGGGGAAATTGTCACGGACAAAAAAAATGAAACAACCTAACTTGGGGGAAACAACCTAAAATTGGGAGTCGCCAGCCAATTTGTTCGGACCCCAAGTCCCAAACTCAACATTCTAGGCGTCGAAAGACGGGCCCCATAGGTCGGTCCGGCCAATTTAAACTTAGTGGAGAGGTTTCACCGAGAAAGGTCCGACCCACCCAGACTGACTAAGCGGCTTTGACCGACGCCTCGATGTTGCCCCCGACGACCCAGTGCCTGGCCAGCCTTATCCGGGCCCAAATTTGTGGAACCAACGTCATTGTTAGTTTGGACGTCGCAAGGGTTAAAACAGGAAAAAGGGGGAGGAGAAGGTAGTGTGTGGTGGGGGGGAAATCTAGCTAATCAATTAAATGACCAATTGACCACCACAAGAGTAAGGCGTGTAACGGGCAGTCATGATTTGAAAAGTCCAATGGAATTAAAAGGGAGACAACTTCGGGGATCAAGGTAAAAATACTGACCAATGGGACTGGGCCCCTTGGACACGGGTTAGAGCAAAAGGAATGTGTGAGTGAGAGGAGAGAGGGGGGAAAACGAACAGACAGAGAGAGAGAGAGGGGAAGTTTGGGAGAGTAGGCTCTCGCCTATAGGAAGGCAGGGAGATGAGAACGAACAGAGACAGAGAGATGAGGAGGTTTTAGGTGTAGTCTCTGCACGAGGGAAAAGGCAGAGAGATGAAGAGAGGAGAGAACGAGGGGAAGAACGAACAGAGAGAGAGAGGGAGAGAGAGGTTCTGAGTGGAGCTCTGCAGGAGGAAAGGGCAGAGAGAGAGAGAGATGAGGAGAGAAGAGAACCAAGTTGAGGGATTAGCATGAGATAGTCTGCAGAGGAAGGACTGAGGAGAGATGTGGAGAGAGAGAGAGAGTTGCTAATTTATGAAGAAGAAAAGAAAGAAAAGAAAAAAAGAAAAGAAAAGCAACCATGTCCATTTGATAAGAGCAGACTAGAAGAGAGAGAGAGAGAGAGTGCAATGCGTTAATGCAGGAAGAAAGAAAGGAGAACAGATCGATGTTGATAGTCACTGTTCTACCCTAACCGGGGGTTCGACCTCATACCTGGCAGCGTCACTTCGCCAAGCAGAACCACAGACCAACGCCAACAGTCTCACCTGACCAGGCGCCATCAGACCAACACCAGTGCCGGCAGTTGTGTCGTGTTGTGAAGTGACAGTGAAAAGAAAAAGAAAAGAAAAGAAAAGACAGTGATTCGTGAATAGTTAAGATCACCTGGCCAGGTAAAGTAGAAATCTATTTATACCCGGGTTAGTTAATGATGTTTTAGATAAATGATTTTGTGAAGTTCAGGAAAGAGAGAATGTTTTATTTTGTTTGATTCCACATGCATTGATGTTTCTTTCTATGATCATGTATAGTAAAGTTATAGACTTTACTAGTGGTTTGATGTGACGAATGCATGATATATGAATGAGATTGTAAGCAAGCTGTGAGTGTGTTTGGGCTGTGCGCTAGTCCTTCCTCCACCGACATTACACCGAGGTTGACAAACTTATATATTTGTGGATCCTTCTGCCCAACCCTCCAGACTCCCAGATAGATATGTTGCAAAATATGTGTTTCAAGTTTGTTTGGAACAACAAAAATGATAAAATTAAACGAAAATATTCTGTGCAAAGTATTTGGAAAGGAGGGCTGGGTATACCCAATCTTAAGATATATATCCAATCCTTAAAAATCGCCTGGATTAGGAACGTATACGTGCAAAATTGTAAATGGAAAACAGTACTACATTCATTATGTCCTGAAATCGATGCCCTTGATTCATATGGACCAGATAGATTTGTACAAAGCAAAATAAATAATTTTTGGAGAGATGTTTTTCAGGCATATAAATTTTTTTGCAACCGTGCAGAATTAAAAAATAACACAGACCTAGCAATTGAACCTATTTTTTGTAACGAAAAGTTCAAAGTGGGAAATAAACCGTTCTTTTACAAGAAAGGGATGCAGAACAATATATTTTTGGTTAAGCATTTACTTGATGACAATGGTAACTTTATAAGCCGTCACACACTGTCAGAGAAGCTGGGATCTGAGGTCAATTTTCTAAATTACATAAGTTGCGTACAATCAATAAAAGATTATGCGAAGAAATGTCAATAAAACTCGACAGTAATACCAGTAATGACAGAACATTAGCGTTACAAAAAATTTGTAGCGCCACTAAAGGGGCACGCATTCACAATGATATTATGATAGAAGACATTGAAGTTTTAAACATCAGCTCTTTTATGAAATGGGAACAGCGCCTGAATATACCTATTAATTGGACAGACGTACTAAAAAGAATTAAGAAAATAAAAGAAATAAAACTGAAATGGTTCCAGCTTAAAATATGTCACAGAATTTTAGTAACTAACAGTATTTGAAAAGAATGCAGGTTGTGGATAGTGACATATGTAACTTCTGTAATAGAGAGAAAGATTCGATTAGTCACTACTTGTGGGAATGTGAATTTGCACATACTTTCTGGAAACAACTGAAAATACTCTAAAAAGTAAGTGCTCACACTGTGAAAGATTGTCATTTAATGTAGAGCTTATATTGTTTGGCACTGATGAGAAAACAAAAACAGATGATATGTTAGACTTAATCATTTTAATGGGAAAATACTTCATATACAAACGTAGAATTAATAAGATGAAACCCAACCTAATAATGTTTCTAAAGGAACTATGCTATGGACTTAAAATTGAGAAACTTTTTTGTGTGTGTGTGTGTGTGTGTGTGTGGCATCAGTTATCGGATCAATCACCTAAGGCGGTGATTTTTTTTTTCTTAAGGCCGAAATCCACCTCTTCATTTTTTGGTGCTTCACACCGTCCCTTCATCTGCCAAAAAAAACAAAAACAAAAAAAAAACACAAGCAATTTCCAATATTTTTTTTTCCAACCAATCCCTTACACACCATGCATAGTCTGTATGTTCTCTTACAAATGGACATAATCTTGCTGATTTTTTTTTGTGTGTTTTAGCGTTTGATACAAAATTTCTGGGTTTATTAGTGTTCTAATGTGTGGTGTACTGGCACTCTCACGCTGATAATGTGCTGCTTATGCAAATAGAACAACATAAATTAACGAAAGGCATAATACGTAATTCATTTTCCTTTCTTTCAGGTTTTCCAAAGAGAGAGAGAGAGAGAGAGAGAGAGAGAGAGAGAGAGAGAGAGAGAGAGAGAGAGAGAGAGAGAGAGAGAGAGAGAGAGAGAAGAGAGAGAGGAGAGACAGACAGAGTCGGCGTCATAGAGTTGTAGGTAGGAATTATAGCGAAACGAAAGGGTCCACAAGGATGGCATGAGGAAAGCCAAGAGGCGTGACAATAGGCATGAGAGGCTGGTTTGTTAGGTGGGGTTTTCCCTCACTCCCTCCCCCCCCCCACCGCCGATCCCCCCCCCACCCCCCAAATCCCCCCCCCCAGCTCAGATCCCCCCTCCCTGATGAGTTTTAGTATTTGGGACAAGAAGCTTGGGTTATACAAGGACTGGCGTTAGGTATGATCATTTTGTTACAACTAATTCTTTAAGCTAAAATAATCGGTTATTATAACGGATAAATAGCATACCAATGGTAAAAAATATTGTGTGTGTATATTCGCCTACGCATGTATTCGGCACTTAAGGTTTGTAGCTGAGACAGACAGACAGACAGAGGGAGAGACAGACAGACAGACGGACAGAGGACATAATGCTACTCTGGGCAAGTCGTGGGGGTCACGAGGCGCGATATTTCATATGGCATTCAAATGCAAGTGTATGGGAGACAGAGGGCTACTCGAGAGCCAGACAGAGAGAGAGAGAGAGAGAGAGAGAGAGAGAGAGAGAGAGAGAGAGAGAGAGAAGAGAGAGAGAGAGAGAGAGAGAGAGAGAGAGAGAGAGTGAGAGAGAGAGATTGGGGAGGGCAAGAGAGAGCGACAAAGAGAGGAGTGGGGGAGGGAACAAGGCTGGGGGAGGGAGAGAGAGCTGTGGAATTCTTAAACTTTTTTATATTACATTATCATGCACGATCAAAGCACCAACATTCGACGTACATGTAACTTGCACAGTTATACAGTTATGTGCGTATATATACCTTAGATTAAAAAAAAATTCTGTATTATTTCCATCATACAGGATATTCACGATTTCCTGAGTTCGTGTCATCCATATGAGTGTTTATTGTTACTGTGTAAACACACTCAATTGTTTTCTCATACGCATTTGTTGATAAAAAATAATTTGAAGCGATGGTAGGGACTTTGTTTTTTTCGCAATACTAATGCACATCTTACCAGTAAGAATAACATGATTTATCACGTCTATTTTCTGTTGGTTTACCACGTCGCGTTGAAATCCAAATAAAACATCAGTTTCACTTAAGTTAACACAACTCCAATCGTGCTACGTATCAAAGTTTCAATACGTTTCCAAAATGCATACACTGAGGAGCAATGATAAAAGAAATGTTCTACAAAATCTATTTCGTCTACACAATAATTACATTTGTTTGTATCCGTAACTTTCATCTTTTGCAAAATAATATTGGTTGGATATATATTATGATTAATTTTCCATTGCAACTCGCATAGACGAATTTCTTTAGTTGCTTTTCTAGGTATCTCCCATACAGTTTCGTTAAAGAAAAAATTAAATTTCCTTCGCCAGAAATCACATACATGTGGCTCTGACATTGAGTCTTCATATTTAGTGCTCAGAATTTTTCTTATTTCTTTTAGTTTTGAATTAAAAATGCTTGCCTCACAAAAGATGGCAACTGATTCTTCCTCAGGCAGTGAATCACTTTCTATCCAGTTAATCCATGATTTAGGGATCGCGTTGTAGAGGGCATTATATTCTAGGGTTGTGCTTGCTTTAGACTGATCCAGAATACATGCAATTTCATTAATATTTAGCAGTCGATGCTCATTTCTGTGAATTATGTCTCTCATATGTTCAATACCATTTTCAACCCATTTTTGGAAATACAACACATTTTCTTTGTATTTATAAGATTGTTGTGAAATAACATTTGGCTTTGAAGATTGGTGCGATTTATTTCCTCTATATGTGTAATATGTTTATTATCCAGGAAAGTTGTCATAACGTCCTTCCAGAAATCATTTTGAAGATCAGACAATTGCATTTGCTTTGCTGTACAGTTAACTGTGAAGATTTTATTACCATTTTTAAGTTGAGTCAGATGCCATGTTGGTATCAAACTCCAATTTTCGTTTAGCGATTGAAATAATTTACCAGCCCATTGTAAGTACATACATTTTTGATATTCTTTTACATTGACCATGTTTAGTCCACCTTTACTGTAACTAGTTTCCATTGTTGTTCTTTTTACCTTTTCAAACGCTCTTCGATTACTGTATTTCCTTTGCCATAAGAATTTGTATATCAATGTATTTAACTTGTTCAACACCTCTTCCGGTATGCCTATGGACTGCATAATAAATACTACCTGCGAAAGTATGAAAGTTTTTATGACAACAATTTTACCGTGAATGCTTAGATCCCTCTTGCTCCAGTTTTTTATTAGTTCTTGTATTTTGTTGATTCTATCTTGCCAGTTTTCTTCAATATGCCTAGCCATTTTGTCTGTTTGGAAATATATACCCAGAATTTTAATTTTATCGACTATTGAGAATGGAAGATTTTGTTCATCAATCTGCTTACCTAATTTCAGTGCTTTCGTCTTTTTAAGTTCAGTTTTAGCCCAGAAATCATTCCAAACGAACTAAGAATATTACAAGAAGTGTTCATGTCTTGCTTGTTCTTGAGGAACAATGTCGTGTCATCTGCATACTGTTTAATTTTCAAATACACATTTCTTTGTCTGTTAGTAGATGGCATTTTGATTCCTTCTATTGAACTGCTTCTCACCTTGATGGCCAATATTTCCACCGCGAGAATGAAAGCAAGGGGATAAAAGGGACATCCTTGTCTTATTCCACAATTGACATCAAAAGGTTCAGAGAGCCATTCGCCATGATTTATATAACTTTGAGAGTTACAGGTCAGAACAGATACCCATTTTTGAAAATTAGGTCCAAACCCAAATATTTCAAATGCATGTAACATATATTCTCTAGAAATCGAATCAAACGCCTTGGAGTAATCTAAGGCCAACAAATATCCTGCTTTACCAGTTTTATTCAGATAGTTCATGACATCATCAATGGATCTTATAACTGTTGCAATATTTCTTCCCTTAATGTATCCTACTTGGTCTTCGTTAACAAGAGTGTTTACAACTTTACCTAGTTTATTTGCCAGTAATTTAGCCAGAATTTTATCATCTGTATTTGTTAACGTTATAGGTCTCCAATTAGTTAAATTTTCTCTCTCTGGGTCTTTGCCCTTATGAAGTAAAGTAATGATACCTTGTCTCTGCGTGAATGGTCATTCCCCTTTCCTGTAACTCTCTGGGTCTTTGCCCTTATGAAGTAAAGTAATGATACCTTGTCTCTGCGTGAATGATCATTCCCATTTCCTGTAACTCTCTGGGTCTTTGCCCTTATGAAGTAAAGTAATGATACCTTGTCTCTGCGTGAATGATCATTCCCCTTTCCTGTAACTCTCTGGGTCTTTGCCCTTATGAAGTAAAGTAATGATACCTTGTCTCTGCGTGAATGATCATTCCCCTTTCCTGTAACTCTCTGGGTCTTTGCCCTGATGAAGTAAAGTAATGATACCTTGTCTCTGCGTGAATGATCATTCCCCTTTCCTGTAACTCTCTGGGTCTTTGCCCTTATGAAGTAAAGTAATGATACCTTGTCTCTGCGTGAATGATCATTCCCCTTTCCTGTAAGATTCAAGGAAGGAATTAGTAATAAGCGGACCTAATTTTCTCCAGAAGAATTTAAAAAATTCAGTTGTCAGTCCGTCGCTGCCTGGAGCTGAACCATTTTTCATGTTTTTCAGAGCATTTGACGTTTCCTTTAAATTTCAAAATGGAGTGACTGGTGGCGGCGAACGAAGCAAAATTAGGAATAGAGTTTGTTTAGAACTTACCGCCAATGACATTGACAAACAAAGCACATGACAAGACACGATGCATTTCAACCACTTGGGTCTTCTTCAGGCGAAAAAAATAAATCACATTTAACATGTGGGACAGTACGAACAAAGAACGAAAAAAAGAAGAAAGAAAAATGACTTATCCGTTTTCTTCCATGTGGTCGGTGGGCGGAAATGACATGGGGCCAGGGGATTATGGGAGAGGAAACGGAGGGGGGGGGGGGTTGCGTGGGGGGAGGTGTGTGTGTGTGATATGATAGGGTTGTGTGTCTAGTTTATTGGGATGGTGTGGTATCTTTGTGATGGTAGTGGTAGTGGTGGATTGATAGTAATGGTAAGGGGAAAGAAGGGGGGGGGGAGAGAAACTGAGGGGGAGGGAAAAAAAAAAGGAATTTAAGGGGAAGGATAAACAAAATTAAGATTAAATAGATGGAGGGTTGCTGTAACTACTGTATGAAGTGAGTGAAGGGGATGTGGTGGTGGTGTATGTATGTGTGTGTGTATGTGTGTGTGTTGGTAGGGGATATTGCCAACTGATGTGGAAGTGGTGGTATGTGTGTTTGGTTATTGTTGGATGTTGATGCCTTGGGGGTGTAGTGTGCCCAGTTTGGCATTGAGATGGGATTCTTGAGTTGTGCGTTCAAAGCTGTCACTCTGTGACTGCCAGAGTGCCATGACTTTGACATGGTCGATGTTGTGTTGGGTGTGGTTGAAGTGTAGGGCGACGGGTTGGGTCGGTGGTGGCGGATATCAGCCATCCCAATAAACTAGACACACAACCCTATCATATCACACACACACACCTCCCCGACGCAACCCCCCCCCCCCCCCCCCCTCCGTTTCCTCTCCCATAATCCCCCTAGGCCCCATGTCATTTCCGCCCACACGACCACATGGAAGAAAACGGATAAGTCATTTTTCTTTCTTCTTTTTTCGTTCTTTGTTCGTACTGTCCCACATGTTAAATGTGATTTATTTTTTCGCCTGAAGAAGACCCAAGTGGTTGAAATGCATCGTGTCTTGTCATGTGCTTTGTTTGTCAATGTCATTGGCGGTAAGTTCTAAACAAACTCTATTCTAAGTTTCCTTTAAAGTTATCATATCTTCACACAGAGCAGCTTCATCTTCTTTCAATCGTGGTACATTTTCATTGCTAATAAAGTCATTAGTATCTTGATTTACATTTTTTGAAACAGTTTTCTGATTATATATCGATTCGTAAAAGGAAACCTGTTCCCGTAAGATTTCCTTTTGGTCAGTTATCACTTTACCTGACTCGTTTTTTAATCTATTTATAATTCGTTTTTGCTCCTTGCTTTTTCAAGGCTTAAAAAATATTTTGTATTTTTTTCACCTTCTTCAATCCATTTGATCCTTGATCTTACTTGTGCTCCTCTAGCATTATTCATAGTCATCAGTTCTAATTTATGCTTTACTTGCAAGTAGTCTGTCTGGAGATTATCATTTTGAGGATTTTTAGCTAACAATTGTTCCAGTTCTTGGAGGCTGAGTTGTAGCTTCAGCGATTCGTTCCTGTTCTTACAAGCCAACGTTTTCCAAATTCAATACAAAAATTTCTAATTTCAACTTTGCATAACTCCCATTTTTCCATGTCATTTATTTCTTCATTCTCATACTCTGATATGAAAGCATCCAATATTGCATTCATATCTTTAACAAATAAGTCATTTTTAAGATAACTGTTGTTAAATTTC
Source organism: Conus ventricosus (assembly GCA_018398815.1). Lineage (NCBI taxonomy): Eukaryota > Metazoa > Mollusca > Gastropoda > Neogastropoda > Conidae > Conus > Conus ventricosus. Next base: position 71,131,090 of record CM031603.1, read on the forward strand.
CAAAAGCCCGGCCCTCTTATAAAGGAATCCTCGTTAATTTCTAATACCACTGCTTTGTGATCAGTGTGTGGGCTGACTACATGTTCACAGGAAACACATAAGGGCAGTAAATTTTCACTAACAAAGCAGTAATCTAATCGACGTGCTATGAACGGGTTATGTCTATTCCACGTAAAATCTGTCTCTAACGGGTGGTAAATTCTCCAAGCATCGGTAAGACGCAAGTTCATTACTGTCTGTTTTAAGGATTCGACTTCACACGTATTATGAGCATGGCCTGAAATAATATCCAGCTTGTTATTTAGGACGCAGTTGAAATCTCCAAGGATTACAAGATCATTGTCTACAAAATCAGACATAAATTCAGTCATATTTTGACAAAATGACAATTTATCTCTTGATTCATTTGGGGGATATACATTTGCAACTATAATTTTTTGTTTTTCATTGCATACAGAAATAACCAATATTCTTTCTTGTGACATGATTAACTTAACCTCACCCAGAAAGAAACGTGAGATTAAGATGAGCTCGCCTCTACTTCTGTTAGTACCTTCATTGTAGAATATCTTACCACCCCATTCTTTTTTTCATAATTCAATTTCAGTTTTAGTCACGTGACTCTCTTACAAACAGATTACGTCATACTTATTACTTTTGAAAAATCTAAAGAGTGAATTCCTTTTAAGTTTGTTTTTTAATCCTCTTGCATTTAGTGAAATAATGCGAATTCTGTCCATAACAAAAAGTAATAGCACTTAAACATGCATATTATTTGATCACAAATACAAACATGTAGCATGTAATCACAAGGCATTCTCACAGTCCGTTGAACGAAAGCTGGGTCATTATCCAAGGATATCGATTGAAACAGCCTACCTACTGTTTTAGACAGGCAGGCACAGACTCTGCGGCATGGTCGTCCTTTGTAAGTACAGGACTTACCGAGCGCGAGGTTTCCTTCTAGGGTATTTTTCCGTTCTGTCTCTGGGGCTGTGACGCTATCTCGACGGCCGCGCTTCGGAGTCTCGGATCTGGTGCGAGGAGGCCGCTCCAAAGACGAAAACAGAGTTGCTTGACGGGCTGACGGGCGATTTTTTTCAGCCTCGCGGCCAACAGACTTGTCCCGGTTAGTTTTCAGAACAGGCTGTATACTCACCGGGTTCGAAGCTTTTGGTGACTGATGTTGAGAGTGCTGTTTTACGCTGTCTCTTTCCATTTTTTTTTTTTGCAAAGAGGGTCCCCCCTCTTGTGACCTGGTTCTTTGCACTCTCTGCAAACCACATCATTCGGACAGTCAGAAACGTGGTGATTAGGTTTCAACACCGGGAAACATGTGGGCGTTTTATGAACTGCCTTTTGTTCTTTGTGGTATATTTTTGCAGTGAAAATGCTTACCTTAAGGGTCTTGTCCAGTGGGGTTGGGGGAACAGTGACAAACACGAATCTGCGACCTGTCAAGAATCTAGTTAGTTTGTTGTCACTATCTCTTGCTCTCTCCATTTTGACCGCAGACCTTAACTCACACCCAACCTTAGTTAAGGCGTGTTCTATTTCTGACTCGGCAACAGAAATAGGGATATTGTCTATCCATACTTTAGTAGTGGGTTTTTCCTCACCTGAGTCTCCACGCAGAATAAAAGGATTCGTGTTGGATACCTGTAACGATGTGTTTCTCAACCGTAGGCCCTTTACCAAAAGTTCCGCTCGTGCCTCCTTGGTCGCAGGGTAGATCCGCCAGAGTCCTCGTATTTCTTGTGACCCCAAAATGGAGCCCTGGCCCGATGTCCTCTCCGCAGCAAGACATATTTCTAAAACGGTCGGACGAGTGTACGCGCTGTCCGGGATGTCTTTTTGTTTCAGAAAGACCGGGTTTACTGTCGAGAAGTCGGCCATCGTAATTCTTCGCTGCCGAGGGTTCGAAAGCGGAATCGAAGTAGAACAAACAACTCAAAATTGAGAAACATATGTACTCGATGGAGATGAATTATGTAGAATACGGAACAAAATGGTTTCCATACATACCACTAATACAAGAATAATGTTAATAATGCATAGAATATAATTCCCTTCTTTTTGCATGTTGTCCGTGACCTTGGGCATCAAATGGAACAATAAGACTGAAATATGATTATGTAACGTATTTTCTCTAAATGTCATGATGTATTTATGAGGACACTATGTGACATGCTACATGACTTTGTTTGATGTTTGTAAATAATGTCGCTGTTGTCCAGTGAAATACTTTCTTTATGTGTGCCTATTTAAAAAAAAAAAACGCTTTAAAAAAAAAAAGAAAAAAGAAAAAAGAAAAAGAGCGGAGCTGTCAGGGTGGTGTGTCTGATATGGTTACCGAGATACTGTGGGTAGGTTACTGGAAAAGCTGCTACAGGTAATTGTGACTTTAAATTGTTAATCTGCCCTTTACAAGCAACCAGTTAAGGAAAATTGCGAGATCGAGAGAAGATCAATTTGGTGGTACAGTTTTTTTTCTGTTATGTTTTTAGAATCCACTCAGCAGTAATTTTTTATTTAAATGTCTGACACTAAGATACACAGGACGCACAGGAAGAAAACAGTAGAATCAACGCTTGAAAATAAGTGAACAGAAAGTGTACGTTGCCTTACGTTTTACACTATGTTGAGGGAGCTGATTTGTCTGAGGCAGATGTCTGCTGTTTTGAATGTGTTAGAATCATGCTGATATGTTCAGGTGATAGAGAGAACAGTAATATGCCGCTTCAGACTCACTTGCTTCTCCACCACATTTTTGGGCGAAAGTGACCTAAAAGCCGCCTATTCCTGTTTTCTGACAAGTAACCAAAAAATAACGACCCTACAAACAAACATACTGTGCAGGGTTATCCGTTTTCAATACTAATTTACTAAACTTTTCAGATTTTAGTTTTTGTTTAATCCTGTGTTTTTCCTGATCGTTTTCAATAACATCATTTTCACGCAAACATTCTTCAAATGAGTCCGGGCTTTCATGTGAAAAAACACTACAGTCTTTAACGGGTTTTAAAATCTTTTAAAAATGAGTTATAAATTTTTGGATAAAAACCACACCTTTTTCCCAAAATGTCTTTCCCCTGAAAGCTAGGGTTTTTTCAAAGTGTTTCTTTTTTAAAATATGTCTTTTTTTGCCCAACAGTATCTATAATAAATAGGGCGGGGTTCCTTTAAACAGTCTTTAAAATGTTTAAAAATCATAAGTTTTTTGCTAGGGTTAACTAAATATATGTATTTATCTGTCCAATTTTAAAACCCTTTTATCATGATATGCTTTGTTCCCTTTTAAATGTTTGGGCGGGAAAAACCCAATATGGGTTAAAAAATTTTAACCTAAAAATGTTTGTAACAGGTCGGGACAATTTTTGTTTTTTCCCCAAAACCCGTCTGTACCAAATTTTAAAGAACAATGAGGGGTTTTTTTCATAAGGGTTTTAAAGGCCCCCATAGTTTATACTAGGGAAATTTAAAACTAATCCTGTTATTGTTTTTTTTTCCTGCTCTTGTCCAAAAAAAGGGTTTAGTATAATAAATTTTTTTAAGGGCTAAATGGGTAAGTTTTAAACCCAAATTTAAATGCTGTAAGATTGTTTCTAAATTTTTTTAAAATTGTTTTTTTTGCTTGGGTTTTTATAACCCTTAAAATTTTTCACCCTTGTGGGAAAAATGACGGCAGTAAAATTTAAAACTGTAACGTCTAATTTTGCCCCCCCAATTAGAAATTTTTTTAAAAAAAACGTCAAATAAAAGCCCCCAACCCCCTCCCCTCCTTATCTTTTTAAAACGAAATTTCAAAAATTTTTTTTGGAACGTGTCCCCCTAAATTTTTTTTTGGGAAGGGAAATGGGAATTTTTTTAGAAGCATCTTTTAAAAAACCCCTTTTTTTCTGTGGTGGATTTTACTGTTTTTTCCCTTTCGGTTTTTTTTTCAATTCTTTTCCCACTATTGCGTTTCCCGGGATAAGACTTAATGTTAAGGGCCGGGTTGGGAATTTTTTTCTGAAACTTTTTTACGGCTTAAAAAATGTAAATGGGGTTATGAATTTAAATTTTATGGGCCCCCTTCAAAAAATGGTTCTAATGTGCATTGAGGTCAGGTTTTCGAAAATTAAATTTTTTATTTTACTGACCAAAATTATTTGGGTTTGTTTTGGGAGCTGTTTTTTGTTTTTGGAAACTTTTTTTTTGTGCCAACCTTTTGCGTTTTAATCCCCATCTTTTTTTTTTTGTTAAATCAAAAAAAAAAACAAAGGGGCCTATTCCCATTTGTTCAAAATCCCCAA
>CM031603.1:71142984-71152984 GCA_018398815.1 Conus ventricosus
GGGCTATCTTTTGTTAAACAGTTGACAATTCTACGAGTTAATGTAATAAAAATCGTAATATTGTCTTCAGAAAACAGGACCTGCAGCTTTAGAAAAGGATGGACATGTAATGGGATTAAACTTGTAAAGACATTGAAATAGTTTTGGTAAATATATTGAAAAAAATTGTGTGCATTATTTTGTTTTCAACAAGGCTGACTTTTATGCATGTATACATGGATATAACAAGTCGTGGAAAGACTGCTTTTTCATGTATGAAGCAGAAAATGGATGTGCCGAATAAAAACGATGCAGAAATCCGTCCAAAATATCTTATACAAAAAAGCTCAGCTATTGTACAGTGTGTTGCAGAAATGTGGGGTCTAGAAACGGTTTCCAACGATGTGTAAAAGGCGCATTTGTCTGCCCTGAACCGCTCCTTGGTATATACCAAATGATCTGGGTTATGATGAAATAACAGGCATGCAATCATTGTCAACTTTGACTCATTGTCAACACTGTTTTTAAGCCACAAAGTACTGGTTGAGGCCAGTTAGCTTAGAAGAAAACAGTCTGTCGCAGAAAGCACATCTGACAATTTTACTTTAGACGAGGTAAACGGTCCTGAAGCTATGCTTCTTTAAATGTGATATGGCCACAGAACTGGGCAACATATCTAAAACAATGTCTGTTTAAATGTGGATACCGCCATGTAACGCTCAAATGCTCAACGTACGTTCTGACGAAAACTCATCGATCACAAGCAGAACTGGCAGTACCAAAAGATCTGCAAATAACAGTGTAATGGGACAATTCTTTCTGTTAAACCACACATAACTAAAAGAACGTGAGTGCTTTTTAATAGATCATATTCATGTTGCGATTTAAAATATCGTAAACCAGAGGTTTATCACTTAAGATAGAAGATTCTTACACATCACGATTTATCACGTCCGCTGGCAAGAAAATGAAAAGAAGACAAAATTCATTTAGTTTCAGTATGATCTGCAATTCAGAACATAAATAACAAGTTGTTTTTCCAGAAAAAATATCATCAACCCCTCTGCTTCTTCCGTTTGTGTAGGCTGATAGCTTCAGCCAATGAAAATAGACAGGAGCTAAGTGTATTTGTATATCATGTCTTTAACATCCGTGATGCTGTATCTACTAAGTATGAGTTGAACAATAGATATTTTGTTTTGAAAGTGTTGAGTAGTATATCACATTCCTTTCCATATTGGGTCTGCAGCTTGGATATAGGACAAAACGATCTCCTCTGTCTCTGTCTCCCATCCCTCGCTCTCTCTCTCTCTCTCTCTCTCTCTCTCTCTCTCTCTCTCTCTCTCTCTCTCTCTCTCTCTCTCTATCTCTCTCTCTCTCTCCCTTGTACTTTTGCAGCCACAGAAGTGAAATTTTGTTTTGATAAAACTTTACTGTATAATGCAGAGCAACTTCAAAATCAGAAAGGGCACAAGTATAACCCCTCTCCCTTCTCTCTCTCTCTCTCTCTCTCTCTCTCTCTCTCTCTCTCTCTCTCTCTCTCTCTCTCTCTCGTACATTCGCAGCCATTTAAGTCTGCAGTACGAATTAACCTTCTTGGCTAAAGTAAGCAACTTTAAGAACCAGAAGAGCAGGCATCTCTCTCTCTGTCTGTCTGTCTGTCTGTCTCTCAATATGCTCTAACAATTCACTTGCTACTCCAGTAATTGTTTCTCTAACAATTCAAACACCTTAAAGTGAAAAAAGCCAACATATAATATCTATTCCACACACCTGTGTAAGATAAAATACACATACACACGTGAAGATCCCCCTAAATTAATTAATAAGTGAACAAACAAGAGGCATGGTACCACTAGCATAAAACTACCGTGGAGCAACCTGCGTAAGACAAACCTAATGCATGACAAGCATGGGGACAAACATTGAACGACCAGCTTAAAGCAAGCGTAGACACAACAGGCAGGGCTCCACAACACGCACAGACACATCAGACATGAAGACAGCAACCATAGGATTTGAGCAACAATCCAGAACACAACGAACATGGAGACAATAAGCTCAAACGAGCATAGAACATTGTCAAACTTATCTCATTTTCATTTCATGATTACCTGCAACATTGCAGATAAGTTTACGGTTCAATCGTTAGAGTTTTGGATGACTATCGTGGTCCATTAATATATCATGGTAAATGTTGGCACCTTTCGTACATAGTGAAGAACGTTTTTTACACAAGTTTTGTTTGAAATAAATCATTATCCCTAATCTTGGTTTTACATTTATATACAAGCAATTTATTTATGGAAGCCACATAGCCAGTAAAGATAACAAAATCGACATTAATACCACATTTTTGCATTGAATCATGTATGCTTGAGGAACTTCCCACCGTATTTTAGAAAATATGCAATACAATAAACATCCGTTGTAATACAGTCAGTATGTGCTGAAACTTTTATATTTGCCCAAATATTTTCATTAAACAGTGTACGTCAGCAAGTAATTCAGCTGAAGTTTTAGACTCTGTTTATACAGCGCTGATAGTATTTTTGTTTTCAGTATATATATATATATATATATATATATATATATATATATATATATATATATATATATTTATATCTATATATATATAAAATAAAAACGACTTTCGGTCTTCAACTCATTAAACATATTCACACCATAGCAGTGTGCGTTATTTACAACTGGATATTCAGGACTGTAGAGGCTCTTCTGTAGGTGATCTGTACGCTTCCTTATTCGGGTGAATGTTTGGGCCAATATGTGTTTCCTAACATCTGGTATTCCCACTTGTCACGCAAATTTGAAGGACCATCTAGTGCGTGCCTCTGTCTGCAAGGCGAGAACACAACCCCTGGGCACACACCCATGCACTCGCAAAGAGTGCAAGACATGTCCCGTCATTGACAGCTGCACCACAGTTGCTGGTCCATCTGGCCAGTTCAGGGTCCTAGCAAGCTTCAACTGTCAATCTGCAGACCTGGTGTACGTCATTACGTGCACCTGTGTTCAAAGAAATACACCAGGGAGTACCGTACCGACAGCCTGAACTGAGCGTTTCTCTGAGCACCTTCGCTCATCGGCTGGGTATGAAGATCCCGTACTCTCACTTCACAGCCCTACCACAACTTCACCCATGCAGAGGGTCTGCTTCTGGCAACGGTCCAGTGGACTCTATCGCCTCTTTATGGAGTACATCTCATTGCCGCTGGGGACCCTCGCCCGTCGGCTCGACACCCAGACTGATCCAGCATGGCTCAGCCACCCCCTTCCCCCTCTCACTAATCCCCCCCCCCCCCCCCCCCCCCCCCCCCCCCCCCCCCCCCCCCCCCCCCCCCCCCCCCCCCCCCCCCCCCCACCCCCCCCCCTCCCCCCCACTCCCCCCCCCCCCCCCCCCCCCCCCCCCCCCCTCACCCCCTACCTCCCTTTTTCTCCGAGCCTCTCTTCCTTCCTCTCTTCCTCCCCCCCTCCCCCTCCCCTACCTTTCAGTCCTCATATGAGATCTGTCTCTGTCCCCACTAACTCTAAGCCTGAGACAGCTCTATGAGCAGAAAGCTTGCTTGGTTTCCTTCTTGTTCCCCCGATCACCATACTCAAACCCTGGTGAGTGCACTCTTCCACCATTTTCTTCTCCCACTTGTCCATTTTTAATGTTCTTTGTTGCTGTTTTCCTTTTAATTCTCTAACGTTTCTTGCTCCATACAAACCTGTGACATAGTATTTGGAGCTTAGAAAGAAAACCATCCGCAGAATTTAGGTGATCCTGGGGTTGCGGGTTCGAATCTCCACTGGACCTTTTCAGTACAGCGGGTATTTTTCTTCGGAGTTAGCATGGGTCCTGACTCAACTCTCCGAGAAGTTCTTCGAATAAGAATATAAACCGAGGTTTGGCGTGTGTACACACACATAACATCTTGCACACATGTGAAATTCCATCATCAGCTTTCCGGAGAGAAGGCCAGTTTATCCATGGGTATGGATGATGAATAACACATAGCATGCACTCTGTGAAAAATCGAAAGAATGAGTGAAAAATTGAGTGATTGATATTCGACTGAATGACATGGGAAACGACTAAATGTAGCAGCAGTACGCAGCTCTTCAGTCGGCTGTGCCCAGGTAGACAGCCCGTTGTGTAAATGAGAGAGTGGACTGTAAATGATGTCTGACAAGGGACAGGTTCTTTTTTTTTAAAAAAAAAAGCAGAAAAAGAACTGAGAAAGAAGACAGTAATATCGTTTCTCCATTACATGATAACTTTTTTATCTCCAAAATTACTTAATTACCGTATTACTGCATTTCTAACATGGCCAAAAGCCTTTCAAATCACCTTTTTCCAAAAATTAATAAGTGATCAGGTCGTCATCCTGGCTCAACTAAGACATCTTTACGTCATTTAACAGTTTATGCAATATGTTTTATAAGCCTTGACTGTTTTATCAGACTGAATTTTCGCCACGTATAAACTCGCTCATCTGGACAGATCTTTTTTAATACAACGAAAAGATCACAATCTGCCTTAACATTTTATTTGCCGATTTTAGAATGGCTGTCTGCTCCGCATGGTTTCTTTCGTCCATTCGCGTGTTTCTTAAATATAGTTAACATAGCAGTATCATTATCGAATCTTCATACTGCTCGCAAATTTGATCAAAGAATTCTGCATTCTTACTTCTATTAGATTTATACAAAATGGGCAGGGAAATCTTCTTTTTCGGATTTCTAAAGTCATCAGAATGTAACATATTTTAGGTCACTTACAATATGAAAGAAATCTTACATTTACAATTATCATCAAATAATATTGCCACACCGGTTGTTGTTGTTTTTTGTTTTGTTTTGTTTTTGATGTTGTTTTTTGGCTACCCTCAGAATCATCAAGCCAAACACTGTTCTCCTCACCAGCCCAATTGTAATTTACAGATTCAACAAGCAGGTGCGTCTCTAGCACACACAGACTTCGGGCCTTTTTTTTTTATAAAAGAACCCGACATGTTTTCCCCCTTTCAGGATTAATCAAGCCATTACCGTTATATGTAAAACTTTAAAAGGAGTTGTTATCAGCCATTACATTGCACTGCATGAATTGATAGACAGCAAGAAAACACTTATAATGAATTGTTGACATGAGAAAAAGAAATGAGCAAAGAAAACATTTTACCTTTACGTGCCCCCATTCGGTTACAAGTTACCTGCAAATTACCTCTACACAGATGATTGACGGACAGGTGGTCTCAAAACACCGTTTCTTTTCAATTATATCAATTATTTGTATTTTATACCAAGAAACTTGTTCAAGAAATCCATACACAATCCACAATGTGAATCATGCACCTGCCTTGAGCCAAAATAAACGAGCAAAACATATACAAGGACACTTCACTTTACACCAAAGTTAACTGAACACAGCTGCCCAGCTGAAGGCCCGAGGAAAAGATGAGCCATACTTCAATTCCTGAGATATACATACTCTGAAACCCATCAAATTATTTTAAATAACAACAAAAATGGCAATGAAATGGTTCCACGACAAACGCCCACGTGCACAGCACTGGAGCAAAGCTAATCACCAAAAGCATATAGTATAGCTCTTTGACCCACCTCAGGCACAGGTCACAAAGCACTTAACCTGTGGTCCATTACTATTCCTTTATCCTCTCTTGTCATAATGGCAAGTATTTTACATTCAAAGTTAACATGTATATAGGGTCTCCCTGTCTAATTTCCTCTTTCCTTGTTGAACCACTAGGCAATCTGAACATCGAACAATACAGCGGGCTTAATGTTTCATGGAAAGCCTCGATCTACTTACGTTGCCATTATCAATTCAAAATGCTCCCAAGACCCTGAATGTAAAAATTTCCATCAGAAGAGTCAAAGGCATTCTCAAAATCTTGATACAAGAATCATACCTTGCAAATGTCTTGCATCAAAGTCATATGTTGAATCTAATTTTGCCTCTTAAATGTCTGTTAACTTTAAATCCTGTTTGGTCATCGTTTATCAGTTTTCGCATTATATTCTTCTTAACCTATTTGTTTTGCTCTACAAGAATGTAAAAAAAAAAAATAATAAAAGAAGCTCCTGTCTTAAATAGCGAATTTAAAAGAAAACTGGCCACCAATTCAAACATCCCTTTGGTTTGTATCCATTAGGAATACAAGTATTTAAGCCCTCTGTGTTGAAGACAACTCACCATCCCTGAACCCTTCTTTAAGAGCTCTAACAGATGAAAGAGCAATTTTTGTCTAAACGCATATACAAATCTGCACCAAATCAATCTTTTCCTGCGCTTATTCCATTTCCCATCTTTCTTAAAGCAAAGATTTTCCTTCTATAAATAGGCTCTCACCTTCTAAATACCACCTTTTCGTGGGCGACAATAATGTTACTTATTTCAGAATGGTTAATGTTATCATTTGCTCTATACAATTTGGCAGAAAGATTGTGAATTTCGTCTTTTTTCTCCTAGATAAACAACATAAAATAGAACATGCACGATTGTAACTTTCGTTTAGAGCAACAGCACAGAGACAAGTATAGAACAAAGATCATAAAATAAACCCTAAAGATACTAAACGTGCAGCAAAGAGTAACAGACACAACAAGCAAACAAGACAGGTATAGTAAATGGCTAGAAACAAAAAATATTAAAGGTGAGCATACAGCGACAAGTACAGGGACAACGGCTAATGAAAACACAAGCAGAGAACAAGAAGCACATACCCAATTAACAAAAAACAAGCATGGAACAAACACACAGACAACACGCATAAGACAACAAAAATTGAGCAGGTAGCATAAAGCTCCAAGCGCACTCGAGCGCTCGCGCGCGCGCACGCACACACACACACACACACACACACATATATATATATATATATATTATATATATATATTATATATATATATATATATATATATATATACATACACGCGCGCGCGCGTGCGTTCGTTCAATAAACACTCGCCACATTACATAATATACTGACTTATTTTTAGCATTAAAAGCACACGTTATAGACATGAAAATCTCGTGGCGTTCTGTATACTTCTTTTTTCTCCCGAACGCTGTGAAAATAAGAAAGAAAAAAACAACAACAAAGAAAGACAGCGAGAAAGGAAGAATATCCAATGTAAATAGAATAAAGGGTATAATATGAAACAATGTATGGCAAAAGACAAAACAATAATTAAAAGCAATCAATTCTTTCCATCAGTGACTCCGATCATATGCTGGCGAACCTGATCAGGTGTCAGTAGGCCTTCGTCCAGGAATCGGTTAAACAATTCATAGGTTTCCTCCTGGCTATAGTTTCTCTTCTTTCTTCTGGCGTCCATTTCAACATCAGAAACTTGACTAGAGTTCTGGGCAGAGGTGTCCCCCTTTTTGTCCTTGCGAGACTCTAAGTTAGGAATATTGTGCCTCTGTTTCCTTGCAACGCGGAAAGTGTACAGAAAAGGGTTTAACGCTGACTTTAGAGGCAGCAGAAAGACTGTCATCTTTGTGATCACTTTACTGGAGACTGGGGCACCAGTGTAAATCACGAGGCCCAGCAAACCGATGAAAGACCAGCACATAATGTTGATTAAGACCAAAGCACGGAGTTTTTGAGCAATGAGCATGTCTCTAGAATTTGTCCCAGAATCATTGAGCCTAGCAGCGTTGACGCGTATGGACCTATGAATGAGAATCTGGCCAACAGCGATGAACAGAGACATAGCAAAGTTCATGGCAGTGACACTCAAGGCGTAATCACTGCCTCTTAAATGTTCCCTACTTAGCGGCAGAGAAATGCAAATGCTTGAATGGCCGTAAAAATGCCAGGGGGAGCCGATAGGCATGAGAGGAACCAGAGCCAGAATCAGACCAATGAGCCAGGCCACTGAGGAAAACGCGTGTGCAGACAGATGATTAAAGCGGAGATTCTTAAGGGGAAAGCAAACGACTACGAGCCGTTCCACAGTAATAAGCCCAACAAGGCAAACAGATACCTCATTTGAAGCTAAGGATAAAAAGCCCGCCAGCTTGCACCCCACGCTGTTTCTCCAAGCAACATCATTCCATAGGTAGTTCCCACGGAAAGGCTGTCGGCTATGCCAATTATGCAAAGGGATATCCCCAGCAAGAAATCAGACACAAACAGGTGTGTCATAAAGATTCCGAATCCTGCAGTGACAGCCCTCGCAAAAAAACAAACCTGATACACAAAACTTCCTAGATTTCCTGCCAATATCAAAATCGCATACAAGGCGATGAAAACTCGATATGAATTACTCTTCAAGAGGTCGTCACATGAAGACACGTCGTCAGAGGGCGCATGGCAGTCTTCAGAATCCATTCCTTGTGGCAAAATTGCAGGGCAACATAATTTGTAGTCGTCAGCATAGATGGTGTCAAGCTGATTCAGATCTTTGAAACAGTTCGGGAAGAGCGGCTCGATGGGACAACCGCGAAGATCTAACCTGCGCAAGCCGTTCCATGCCCCAAATCCTATATTAGCCTTTTTCAACCCAGTCCCTGACATGTTGAGATATTTGATATTCGGAAATGTTCTCATAAACTCACCTTCGAGCTCTGGAATTGCAATGCCAGAGAAGTTAACGTAAAGAACGTTAGGAAGTCTCAAACCAGCGTCAAGTAAGGAATCAAATGACAGGCGTACATTGTATGCTAAGGATAAGAAAACCAGTTTCCTTAAGTTTTGAAATTGGTTCCGATTTATTTCTAAAATGTCATTGTGACTCAGGTCCAAAGTCTGCAGATTGGGAAAATTAAGCTGGCTAAAATCTGTAATTCCACAGTTTGGCAGGCTGAGGTAAATTATCTTGGTATTCTTCAAGAAGTCTTCAGGTTTCATTCCCGTACCATCAGCGTCAACGTATCGAAGTTCAGGAAAATTGTCTGCACTGAAGTCGCCAGTGCAGACAAAGGCATGGCCGTAGCAGTGACAGGTGTCAGGACAGGTGAAGTTGCACATCATTTCATCGTCGTGCTCCGGACACTGGAACACATCATCACACAGGTGTTGCTCGTGAAGACAGATTTTAGATCCACGGCAGCGGTAAAACCCAGGGCAGGTGTACTGATCACAATCCTTCTCATCTTCCTCGCCAGGACAGTCCTCAACTCCGTTGCATCTGACGTAGACAGGCATACAGTAGCCATCACCTGAAAGAACATGTCAACATTTCTTTCTTCAATGGCTCACTGCTAGAAGAATTCTACGCATGTATATTATTGACTGTAGCAACTAATCAGTTCTTTTGATAGCTTAGCGTGAATGAACTAGCCATACTTTCTTTGTGTTAAAGAACGCTAACTGGATGTCAAATATCAGCAGCATCCATCTTATCTGTGCGTTGTATTGCGCTAGTTAGGAGTTCGACAACATATGCCCCTGAGGGGCTCTCCACATGTCTCTCACACTGGAACTTAACACAGGTGTCTAAATCAAGACACATTCTGACAGAGTGGAATTCTCCCCGAAGTTATCATCTTCCTGAGGATTATCGTGTACGGGTGGTAAGTCATGGATGGTAATGAATGTGAAATGGACAGGCATATGTAAAAATGTATGTGAATGTATATGTATGTATATATATATATATATATATATATATATATATATATATATATATATATATATATATACATATATATATATATATATATATATATTATATATATATATATATATATATATATATATATATGTGTGTGTGTGTGTGTGTGTGTGTGTGTGTGTGTGTCATATAGGTAATTATTCATGTAAGCATGTATGTCTGTGCGTCTATGTATGTGTAGAAGAGAAGGGGTGAGAAGGGGGGTGGGGGCGGGAAGAGGGAGAAGCATGGGATGGAGAGAGAGAGAGAGAGAGAGAGGAGAGAGAGAGAGAGAGAGAGAGAGAGAGAGAGAGAGAGAGAGAGAGGAGAGAGAGAGAGAGAGCACCGAGGCGTGACATACACGCACGCATATACATAGCGATAGCGCACG
>CM031603.1:71165484-71175484 GCA_018398815.1 Conus ventricosus
GCGCCTCTTGGTATTCGGCTGCTGCACTGTTAAATTCTTTCTCATTGCATGACAGTTTAGATAATCTTTTGTTTATGCCATTAGGTATGGTTTTTAAAACAGAGGGTGGATGGTTACTTTTGATGTCTACGTAGACAGGTGTGTCATTGGGTTTTTTGTATGGTTTGTATGTGTGGTCCTTAAGGTCTAATGTTATGTCTAAATAATTTACTATTTTTTTGTTGGCTTCTACTGTGATTTTTACGTTGTAGCTTTGAAAGATTTTACAAAGTTCTTTTTTCTTGTTTTCAATGATTTTTGGTTTATTGTTTAATGGGCGAGGCCGTCATCTCTGTATAAGCCAACCTGTTTACCAAGTACTTTCTGTATATGAGACAACATGAAAAGTCCAACTAATTCACAAGTTTCAGCTCCATCATAAGATCCCATCGTGACATCGAACGTGGAATTTCTGCTGTTTTTTTTTAAATCCAAGTTTCATTGTTGCTATGAGAAGGGTTTTCTTAGTGTGGAGAATGATTTCCATCTCAGAATCTGTTATATTTGTATATTTGTTGGCGAATCTTAGTGCTTTAGTGAGTAATTCCTCATCGATAGAAGGATAGAAATCCACTATGTCAAAAGTAATGAACACTGTATTTTTCTGTTTGTTCAATTCCTTAAACCATTGGATAACTTCATAACTATTTTTCCAGAGATTGTATTCAGTGTTTGTTTTTATGTCCTCTATTGCTTTTTCCAGGATTTTTTTTTTTATACTAATTTTGCCTAATTCAGATTTTGATGGGTTTATTAGTCTACAAGTAGGGTTGTTGTGAAAGTTAGGTTTGTGATCTTTGAGGGTTATAAAAGCTTCTTTTATTGCTGTTGCTTCATCCTATCACCTAAATCCATCTGGTGCACAAGTTTTCTTTCTTTTTTGCAGATGTTGTCATGTGTAGTCTTAAGAGCTTTTTAAAAAATTTTCTGAATATTTTTGTTGAGGAATTGAGAGTACTCATTAGGTTCCATTTTATAGAAATTGCTTGTCTTATCAGCCTTTATAAACATTTTTTTTTTTCCTTTTGGATTTGTTTTATGTTATTATTCAATGTTGTTTGGAAGTTATTGTGTGATCTTCTGAATTCAATATTAGCTATTAGTTTTTTCATACTTTCTTCAAAAGGTTTCA
Source organism: Conus ventricosus (assembly GCA_018398815.1). Classification (NCBI taxonomy): domain Eukaryota; kingdom Metazoa; phylum Mollusca; class Gastropoda; order Neogastropoda; family Conidae; genus Conus; species Conus ventricosus. Next base: position 71,166,656 of record CM031603.1, read on the forward strand.
TTTCCTCTATTACAGGTGGCGATCTCCATGACTTAAAACCATAAGTTTTTTTTATCTTCCTTTTTAGCATCTGGATTCAAAAAGAAAAACGCTTTCCATCTCATATTACGCACAAATATTTCAGTCTGCTGTATGAGTTTTTAATGTAGAGTTGTGGGTTAGAAAAAGGCATATTTTTGGTGGACTGCCCAAAGTTAATTTTCTCCATTTTAAGTTCAGATTCTGCTAGGCCACAGTGCTCAACGTGAGGAGCAATCAATAAAATTAAGTTAAAAGACCGCTCAGAAGTCTAAAAATGCTCAACCAAATAGGGAGCGACATAACAGTTTAAATTAGGATTAAAATGAAGCGTAAAACCATTAAAAAATATTTTTTTTAAATGAAGTGTTAAAATCTACAAGCTTGTTTCAAGCCTTGCTATCTTCATATATATATATATATATATATATATATATATATATATATATATATATTTATATATATATATATATATATATGTGTGTGTGTGTGTGTGTGTGTGTGTGTGTGTGTGTGTGTTTTCTACTGTTTTGTTTATTATTTCTAATAGTGTAGTTATACTTATTTCCTTAACCAGATATATATTAGATAACCACCTAAGCACCAACATGTGTACACACATTCACACATACATGCATGCATACTTGGAACTCTATAACGTTCAGTGATGCACTAGTCTTACTCTCTTACACACTCCTTTTTAATCGTCTAACATCACGATCAGTATAAAGACATTAAATGAATGACACACACACCACTGAAGTGACAAGGCATGACACAGAACGTGTAATACACAACTGGGTCAAATTCAGAGCCCTCGAAAACAAACACAGAGCTGGCCCCAAACACTCACAAGATGATTATGTAATAATATGAAGAGACTACACGGAAACAGCCATTGGCTATCAGAGGACACGAAATAAATCTCTCTCTCTCTCTCTCTCTCTCTCTCTCTCTCTCTCTCTCTCTCTCTCTCTCTCTCTCTCTCTCTCTCTCTCTCTCTCACACACACACACACACACACACACACACACACTGGTCTAATATCACGAATAGTGGATAGACGTTAAATGAAGGACACACACACTGGTCTAATATTACGAATAGTGGATAGACGTTAAATGAAGGACACACACACACACACACACACACACACACACACACACACACACACACACACACACACACACACACACACGCTGTGAACTCACACACACACACACACACACACACTCCTCACCCTGTCTCTTTCATCGAACAGAAAGTATTCCCCAGGCAGACGAAATGCTGGTAGAATGACCCATAGTAAGGGACGTCACAGTCCCACTGTCCCCCTGGCAGCTGGCGGGGTGCTTCAGAACTGTTGTGGAAGGAATACAACAGACGGAACCCTGTTTTCTGAATGGACCCGCCGGTGCGGAATTTGAACGACAGCACTCCGGTGTCTGTGAAGACAGTAGGAGCGAAATCCCAGTAGAAGCAAATACTGCCGAAAGGATTGCCAGAACAGTTACCCATCTTGAACAGTTCCAGGGTGTCTTCACACGACCCGGCGACGTCACGGTGCATGTCCGCGTTGACGAGACTGACCATGGTCACGTGACTATCCGGCGCGTGCAAGCTCACGCAGCTGTTGGTGTTGGCGTGGTATCGTGCCAGCTTGTCCCATTTCGGTGTTTGGATGTAGCCTGGAAAAGAGAGGGACACAACGGCAGGTAATTAGCTCCCTTGTGTAGAAGGAACTTTTCAGTGAGGTAACAGGATGTAAAGAGTCAAGAAGGGAACCTGCTCTTGGAAAAAACAACAACCAAAAACTGAACAAACAAACAAACTCTACCCCTGCTCTTTTCGACAGCATCAAACACACAGCGCCTTACAACGTCACGTCCATTTTTTTCTATCGACCTTTGATTGTCTCTCCTAGTTTGTTGTCCTCCGATTGCTTTTCATTTGAAAGAGTATATAATCTGAGCAATACGCTACAGCTCGAAAAAAAAAAAATCTTGAAATCTTGAAATCTTTGTTCCACGTTGTGCATGTCGTAAGCGTGACCCTTGGGCTTCAGATGTCTAGTACATGAGCAAAATGAGGACTGGTTGTATAAAAATGGTCTTTCCTATAACATCTTGGCGATCAATCGAAGTTTAAGAGATAGGTTATGCAAATAAATGACGAATTGTGTGAGCGACATTGCGAACGGACGACCTTCCCTGAACGTTGAGGAGACATCTTGTTTTTACACGAACGATCTCTTCGTATGCGAAAAAAACAAACAGACACACAAACAAACTTAAGGGCTTTGGTGACGGCACACACCTCATACACTCACACACCGCGGATCTGTATTAGAACCTAACAGGTTCATCCTTTGGCCAGGTTTTGGTAGGTCTAGTTCCACAAAGTTCCGTTAACATCGATTAAAAAGGTTAGTTTGTTTGCTTTGTTTGTTCCCGCAAGTTCACTGACATGAACAAACAGATACAGGTGAAAACATACTTTCTTCGGTGGAGGTGACGGAAGGTAGGGCTTGCTCCCACAGTGGAGCAACTACGTTCGCATATCTGTAATTGCCAAACTAACACTTCTTGTAGAAACAGTTCACCTTGCGCACACGCAGACAAAATGCAATCATCGGCTTCCTCTTTTCTTTCTTTCTGTATGTATCTTATCTGCATGTGTGTAAGGAGAACGGGTACCCCAAACAGCAGTAGGTTGTAGTTGCGTAAGTGAAACCGTTTCACCCAAGACCAGATGAAACCCTCCTTGTTTACTTTTTGCCCCATGGGAGTTTTTCATCCAAAATCATATCACTTTGCCTAGCAGTCGCGTCATTCTATCGCCATTTGTTGCAGCTTCTCCGTGATGCAGATATCTTTCGATCTTTCCATTTCAGTCTCAGAAATAGCAATTAACAGAGAGTAATTACTATTAAATTGACATGAGCTGACCTGTCCTTTTTCCCGCAACCTTTTTAAAGCGTTCTCTCTCTCTCTCTCTCTCTCTCTCTCTCTCTCTCTCTCTCTCTCTCTCTCTCACACACACACACACACACACACACACACACACACACATGCATACGCACACGCACACGCACACATACACACATCTTGATAAATAAGTGTTATGAATGATTGATGCTAGGAATTCATCTCGCTAACTGATAACTGATTGTAGTACTGTTCGTCCTTGTCTTGCTTTGTAACCACATCATGAAAATGTAAAAAAAAAAATGTTGATATTATTGATGCATGATTGTAGTTGTCTAATTATCATCCTTCGCAGCTTGTTGCAAGTTAATATTTTACAAAAGGAATATAACTCTCTCTCTCTCTCTCTCTCTCTCTCTCTCTCTCTCTCTCTCTCTCTCTCTCTCTCTCTCTCTCTCTCTCACACACACACACAATAGAAGGATCGCTTATTCTGTCTGTGTCTGATGAGTTTTTTTCTTCTTTTTAATCGATTTCCTTATTCTTGTTTGTTGTTTCAAACATCTTTTTTAACTTTAAATTAATCTACGCCTCAATGTTAATGGGGAACAACTCATCAACTTTTAATGTATTTGTGAAGATATGTGTATTTGTTAAAAGGTTTGTAAGTTTTAGTCGCTAGTCATGCTTAGTCCCTTAGCTGGGCAAGGGCCGGATAAAAAAAAAGCATGTGTCTGCTTATCTGTTACCCTTGGAAATAAAGATCATCATCATCATCATCATCATCGTCATCTCTCTCTCTCTCTCTCTCTCTCTCTCTCTCTCTCTCTCACACACACACACACACACACACACACACACACACACACACACACACACACACACACACACACACACACACACCGCGCGCGCGCGCGCGCGCGCGCGCGCGCGCGCAGGGGAGAAAGAGACAGAGACAGAGAGAAGGGGGGAACTATACGACACAACGTACTATAGTTGAAGGCTATAAAAACGGCAGTACCAACACCAACAGCGCATTACAGTTCTCGCATAAGTACTCACCTCCGTTCTGCGTGCAGTGGACCTCCAGCTGGTTCTCACAGCCCTCGAAGTTCTGAAATCTGATTCAATGGTCACTGTCAAACATGTTTACTGACTAATGTTCTGAGACTGGCCCGTTCAACGTTTGCCACTAGCGTGATACACTTAGCCTTGGTGTATACTAGAGCCAAATTGAGTGCATTTACTAACTATTCCAATATCAAAATTTTGATGGCAGTGACAGCCTATTTCTCTCTCTCTCTCTCTCTCTCTCTCTCCCCTCTCTCTCTCTCTCTCTCTCTCTCTCTCTCTCTCTCTCTCTCTCTCTCTCTCTCTCTCTCCTGTGATGGCATTGATAGTCGACTCTCTCTCTCTCTCTCTCTCTCTCTCTCTCTCTCTCTCTCTCTCTCTCTCTCTCTCTCTCTCTCTCTCTCTCTCTGTGCAAATGTTGCACAATTTATCCAGAATAAAAGATAATTATGTGAAATGAGTTGACTGAACTCATGATCAGTGAAGGGCGTCAGATGCCAGCTTCAGGCGAAAGCACTGTAAATCTTATTTTTACATCGATTGATACTATAGAGAGATGCTCGCTTTGATCGATTGATACTATAGAGAGATGCTCGCTTTGATCGATTGATACTATAGAGAGATGCTCGCTTTGATCGATTGATACTATAGAGAGATGCTCGCTTTGATCGATTGATACTACAGAGAGATGCTCGCTTTGATCGATTGATACTATAGAGAGATGCTCGCTTTGATCGATTGATACTATAGAGAGATGCTCGCTTTGATCGATTGATACTATAGAGAGATGCTCGCTTTGATCGATTGATACTATAGAGAGATGCTCGCTTTGATCGATTGATACTATAGAGAGATGCTCGCTTGATCGATTGATACTATAGAGAGATGCTCGCTTTGATCGATTGATACTATAGAGAGATGCTCGCTTTGATTGATTGATACTATAGAGAGATGCTCGCTTTGATCGATTGATACTATAGAGAGATGCTCGCTTTGATCGATTGATACTATAGAGAGATGCTCGCTTTGATCGATTGATACTATAGAGAGATGCTCGCTTTGATCGATTGATACTATAGAGAGATGCTCGCTTTGATCGATTGATACTATAGAGAGATGCTCGCTTTGATCGATTGATACTATAGAGAGATGCTCGCTTTGATCGATTGATACTATAGAGAGATGCTCGCTTTGATCGATTGATACTATAGAGAGATGCTCGCTTTGATCGATTGATACTATAGAGAGATGCTCGCTTTGATCGATTGATACTATAGAGAGATGCTCGCTTTGATCGATTGATACTATAGAGAGATGCTCGCTTTGATCGATTGATACTATAGAGAGATGCTCGCTTTGATCGATTGATACTATAGAGAGATGCTCGCTTTGATCGATTGATACTATAGAGAGATGCTCGCTTTGATCGATTGATACTATAGAGAGATGCTCGCTTTGATCGATTGATACTATAGAGAGATGCTCGCTTTGATCGATTGATACTATAGAGAGATGCTCGCTTTGATCGATTGATACTATAGAGAGATGCTCGCTTTGATCGATTGATACTATAGAGAGATGCTCGCTTTGATCGATTGATACTATAGAGAGATGCTCGCTTTGATCGATTGATACTATAGAGAGATGCTCGCTTTGATCGATTGATACTATAGAGAGATGCTCGCTTTGATCGATTGATACTATAGAGAGATGCTCGCTTTGATCGATTGATACTATAGAGAGATGCTCGCTTTGATCGATTGATACTATAGAGAGATGCTCGCTTTGATCGATTGATACTATAGAGAGATGCTCGCTTTGATCGATTGATACTATAGAGAGATGCTCGCTTTGATCGATTGATACTATAGAGAGATGCTCGCTTTGATCGATTGATACTATAGAGAGATGCTCGCTTTGATCGATTGATACTATAGAGAGATGCTGGCTTTGATCGATTGATACTATAGAGAGATGCTCGCTTTGATCGATTGATACTATAGAGAGATGCTCGCTTTGATCGATTGATACTATAGAGAGATGCTCGCTTTGATCGATTGATACTATAGAGAGATGCTGGCTTTGATCGATTGATACTATAGAGATGCTCGCTTTGATCGATTGATACTATAGAGAGATGCTGGCTTTGATCGATTGATACTATAGAGAGATGCTCGCTTTGATCGATTGATACTATAGAGAGATGCTGGCTTTGATCGATTGATACTATAGAGAGATGCTCGCTTTGATCGATTGATACTATAGAGAGATGCTGGCTTTGATCGATTGATACTATAGAGAGATGCTCGCTTTGATCGATTGATACTATAGAGAGATGCTCGCTTTGATCGATTGATACTATAGAGAGATGCTCGCTTTGATCGATTGATACTATAGAGAGATGCTCGCTTTGATCGATTGATACTATAGAGAGATGCTCGCTTTGATCGATTGATACTATAGAGAGATGCTCGCTTTGATCGATTGATACTATAGAGAGATGCTGGCTTTGATCGATTGATACTATAGAGAGATGCTCGCTTTGATCGATTGATACTATAGAGAGATGCTCGCTTTGATCGATTGATACTATAGAGAGATGCTCGCTTTGATCGATTGATACTATAGAGAGATGCTGGCTTTGATCGATTGATACTATAGAGAGATGCTCGCTTTGATCGATTGATACTATAGAGAGATGCTGGCTTTGATCGATTGATACTATAGAGAGATGCTCGCTTTGATCGATTGATACTATAGAGAGATGCTCGCTTTGATCGATTGATACTATAGAGAGATGCTGGCTTTGATCGATTGATACTATAGAGAGATGCTCGCTTTGATCGATTGATACTATAGAGAGATGCTCGCTTTGATCGATTGATACTATAGAGAGATGCTGGCTTTGATCGATTGATACTATAGAGAGATGCTGGCTTTGATCGATTGATACTATAGAGAGATGCTCGCTTTGATCGATTGATACTATAGAGAGATGCTCGCTTTGATCGATTGATACTATAGAGAGATGCTGGCTTTGATCGATTGATACTATAGAGAGATGCTCGCTTGATCGATTGATACTATAGAGAGATGCTGGCTTTGATCGATTGATACTATAGAGAGATGCTGGCTTTGATCGATTGATACTATAGAGAGATGCTCGCTTTGATCGATTGATACTATAGAGAGATGCTGGCTTTGATCGATTGATACTACAGAGAGATGCTGGCTTTGATCGATTGATACTACAGAGAGATGCTGGCTTTGATCGATTGATACTATAGAGAGATGCTCGTTTTGATCGATTGATACTACAGAGAGATGCTGGCTTTGATCGATTGATACTATAGAGAGATGCTGGCTTTGATCGATTGATACTACAGAGAGATGCTGGCTTTGATCGATTGATACTACAGAGAGATGCTGGCTTTGATCGATTGATACTATAGAGAGATGCTGGCTTTGATCGATTGATACTACAGAGAGATGCTCGCTTTGATCGATTGATACTATAGAGAGATGCTGGCTTTGATCGATTGATACTATAGAGAGATGCTCGCTTTGATCGATTGATACTATAGAGAGATGCTGGCTTTGATCGATTGATACTATAGAGAGATGCTGGCTTTGATCGATTGATACTATAGAGAGATGCTCGCTTTGATCGATTGATACTATAGAGAGATGCTCGCTTTGATCGATTGATACTATAGAGAGATGCTGGCTTTGATCGATTGATACTATAGAGAGATGCTGGCTTTGATCGATTGATACTATAGAGAGATGCTCGCTTTGATCGATTGATACTATAGAGAGATGCTCGCTTTGATCGATTGATACTATAGAGAGATGCTGGCTTTGATCGATTGATACTATAGAGAGATGCTCGCTTTGATCGATTGATACTATAGAGAGATGCTGGCTTTGATCGATTGATACTATAGAGAGATGCTGGCTTTGATCGATTGATACTATAGAGAGATGCTGGCTTTGATCGATTGATACTATAGAGAGATGCTGGCTTTGATCGATTGATACTACAGAGAGATGCTGGCTTTGATCGATTGATACTACAGAGAGATGCTGGCTTTGATCGATTGATACTATAGAGAGATGCTCGCTTTGATCGATTGATACTACAGAGAGATGCTGGCTTTGATCGATTGATACTATAGAGAGATGCTGGCTTTGATCGATTGATACTACAGAGAGATGCTGGCTTTGATCGATTGATACTACAGAGAGATGCTGGCTTTGATCGATTGATACTATAGAGAGATGCTGGCTTTGATCGATTGATACTATAGAGAGATGCTCGCTTTGATCGATTGATACTATAGAGAGATGCTGGCTTTGATCGATTGATACTATAGAGAGATGCTGGCTTTGATCGATTGATACTATAGAGAGATGCTGGCTTTGATCGATTGATACTATAGAGAGATGCTGGCTTTGATCGATTGATACTATAGAGAGATGCTGGCTTTGATCGATTGATACTATAGAGAGATGCTGGCTTTGATCGATTGATACTATAGAGAGATGCTCGCTTTGATCGATTGATACTATAGAGAGATGCTGGCTTTGATCGATTGATACTATAGAGAGATGCTCGCTTTGATCGATTGATACTATAGAGAGATGCTCGCTTTGATCGATTGATACTATAGAGAGATGCTCGCTTTGATCGATTGATACTATAGAGAGATGCTGGCTTTGATCGATTGATACTACAGAGAGATGCTGGCTTTGATCGATTGATACTACAGAGAGATGCTGGCTTTGATCGATTGATACTACAGAGAGATGC
>CM031603.1:71190484-71215484 GCA_018398815.1 Conus ventricosus
AATTGCTGGGGTTGTGTAAATCAAAATTACTGTTAACTATTGGTTGCACTGCAGTACCTGTGTTTATGTCCTTGTGTGTGGAAACTGTTTTGCGTTTTGCTGTTGAAGAACATTGCACGATGGTATAATGATGATTTTGTGATTTATAGTACGACAATATAGTTGGTTAGAGTAGTTTTGGGGAATATTGTAGCTGCGCAATAGGATACCTCAGTGTCCAACACAGTTACTGCGGGCAGAGACTGGTATTGTGATGGATAGTGCATTCAAGAGGAGGTCCGTCTAAACAGCTTAGTCCACGGCACAGAAGCGGCGATTACAGACGGTAGTATGGCCCTCCTCCAGCATGACTTTCTGCTAAAGCTAGGTTGGAGAGTCTATGTACTAAGCACCCTCTTTCCTAATTACCCGCTGGGCTATGGTGATCTTATTCACAAGCTGCAGTAATCCTGTGATTTAACCGAATGCTGTCGCTGTGTGTGATGAAATTGTAACCCTTAACTGTACCTGGACTCGGATCTGGAGATAATTGTTTTATGGAGTTGTTGGGTTTTTTTTGTTCTAACTGGATCTTATTGTGTGTGCGTTGTGTGAAGAAAAAAATAAACAGAAAAAAATATATTAACAAATCCGTAGATTTCCGTCAGTTCTTGTATGTTTTTTTATTCGAAACAGTCTGATACTTCATAACAGATATTCATAGTTATCGTCGAAATGTTTACGGGAACACGGTTCTGAATTATATGTGAAAATCCAATACCCCTGTCTAAGGAGAGTCACGTCACTCTTATATGCAGAGGTATTTGTTCTCATCTGAGGAGACTCATATTACTCAAAATTGTACAGTTTTTTATCTCCTGTTCGTGGAGAAGTCTGTTCTCCTCTTGTGCTGGTGAACTAGTAATGTTCCCTTCATATGCCCTCAGACATACACATCTATGGCATAGCTGCTGTAGGCAAAGAGTAGGGTGTGTGTCAATCAAACAAAAAAGAAGTATGTGACAAACATGAACGAGTCCAACTGGATGGGAGACCTTCTGAAGGTTGCCTTTTCTATGAAGTCACAACTGTGTTGTCAGTTATAAAATTCGCGGGGTTTGCCTGAAACATACTCATACACAACCAAAACAACCAACACGACATTGTTCGATCGTTTGCTAAGATGCTCATAGGTTCGATTATTTGACAGTGTATGATTTTTTGTTGTTGTTGTTGTTGTTTAAACGGGCCCAATGTGGACAGATCTACTCATGTTTGAATGCACATGTATATGCATGTGCCTTGTAATGTGGGCTTGTATTTTCTGTGATAGATTTCTGAACACAGTATCTCTAAACATGTTTTTTCTTCGTATTGTACGATTTTAGAGACAGTCTCTGGGATTTTGAACTGAATGGTATGCCGAATAACTTTTTAAATTGTTACGTGGTTTCGGGTGGTTTTTTGGGTGTGTGTTTTTTTTTTTAGAGTTGAACAATTTTCTGGCAAAATACATCCCTTCTAGGGCTTCTGAACTAAGATTAGATAGTAGATTTTATAGCTTCTGTGTTTTGTTTGTAATATAAATACAGGCTTGGATTAATGCCAGAAATCCCAATAGCTTTGTCTAAGCAAATATCTTTGTTAATGCTCAACTAGTTCTACTCGAATTTCCGAGGTTACTTTTTTTTAATCAAGTCAAGGAGTTACTGCCACACAAAACGTAATCGCGTGCTCTGACTCATTATAATTTTGTTAAGATTTATTTCAAACACGAATTCAGTATACCTTGTGGTCAAAATTGTGCTCAATTCTAGAATTACACACCCTCAAAGTAGTTCTTGAACTGGTGATTTTGGAGTTTACAGAACCATCGCAGTGATGGCAGAAGTCCCAAACAGATGAGTTGCAAAATCAAATACCAGGATTTCTTGTTCTTTCGTTGAAATGAAACTACAAGATCGTTATCATTTTTTTTTCAATGTTGCAAGACAGTGACACATGCAAATGCAGATACTGAATGGTTATTCAGTGAAAGAGTTTTGGATGGTTCATACAGGTCAGTCGTGTCCATAATCAACGTAGATCTGATAAGTATTTTATCATGTGAAAAAAGGCGAGATGTTATGCTATGCAGATCGGGACATGGAAGGTTGATTAGAATTCGAATGAAAGAAAATTCCTATCTCCCCGTGACTGATGCCCGAGTGATGATCAGAATTTTGACTATGGACGATTCTGGACGTGGCTGTGTTAGCAATGAGTAACTTGAACATGGTTAGCACTTAAAGACATTTTTAAAGCAGTTTATTTGCGAACTAAGCCATCTTCCAAGTCAAAACGTTACCAACATACATTGATGTTGAAAGCTAAATTTTGAAAAGTTACAACAAAGTACAACAAAGAATTGCGACATCAGATTGATACATAAATATATATAAACAAATCCAAATTATTACAGATAGTACAATTTCATGAGCCATACGTTGAGTAATTAATAGACAAAGAATAGCATACACACTATCAAAGTGGAATATAATCCGTTGTATTGACATCATCCAAAACAAAGATTAACGATCTGGAGAGAGAGAAGAGAGAAGAGAGAGATAGAGAGAGAGGAGAGAGAGAGAGAGGGAGAGAGAGAGAGAGAGAGAGAGAAGAGAAGATAGAGAGAATAGTCATAAATAGTAAACAAAGTTTTAAAGATGAAGAGTTAGAGACGCACAGGAAAGGTGAGAACGATACGTTCGTGGTGCTGTATGTGAACATTGAAACAAACTCTTGTCCTATAAAGTATTCTCCACTCTGAGTTATCATTCCACATTTCACTGATTTTCTAAACTCTGATTATACAAATTATCGAACACGAATGGAACAATCTGTGTTTACTCGCACGGAAATCGTAATTGCCCACATTCACTAAAAGAACACATCTATAACATACACATAAAAGAAAAGCATGAAATTATTCACTTCTTGAGCGCCAACACTACAACTGCTGTTGCTTCTATTGGGTGGCTGCTGCTGCTGCTGTTTTCACAGTTGCTACCACCACTTGTAGCATTATTTTTATGACCACTATTAATGCTATTGTCAAAATTCTTTAAATCTAAAGACAGTAGAGGTGCGTTTTGTAAAAGCGTTAGCAGCTGGTGTTTGAAAAGTATCATCATATACACTGAAGCTGTCCATTGTCATTCAATGGTTTCAAACAACATTCATACAGATAGAATAACATTTGTACAGATATTTCTCGCTGCGGCAGATCGAATTTTCACACAGAACTATTATCTGACAGCTAATCAACATTAAACGTTTAGAATTTAAAAAAGGAATAGGCAAACTTTTAGTTTTTGTGATCAATTCCATTGCCGCCTCTTTCAAAAGAAAAATACATCATTTATTAATTATCCTTCGCCGTCATTCCAACTCTGCGTCGAACCATTTCTGGAGCCAACAAACCGTCTTCCAGAAAACTCTTGAACAGCTGAAAGGCCTCCTCTGCGCTGTGACCGATCTCATCTTTCTGGTTTGCAGGAGCAGGCCCAGCGTCAAAACTCTCGCCCGCATTTGTGGACAGAGTTATCTGTCTTTCGCTTCCAGACTTTGGAGTCTCGGAAGCATTCCGACGTCGTTCCAGCACAACGTTGATGGTATACAGGAAAGGATTCAATGCCGAATTGAAGGGTAGCACAAAGATGGCGATGGCCACGTTGACGTTGCCAGGAATCGGGACACTATTGTGAGCCATCATACCCAACACTCCAATAGGAAACCAGCATATGAAATCTGTCATGACCACGGCTAGCAATCGTCGAGCGATTATTCTTTCTCTTGCTCTTCTCCCATCGTGTCTGCATGCCATGGAATTGGTGCGGATGGACTGGTAAATAAGAATCTGTCCAACAGCGATGAAGAGAAACAGGACAAAGTTCATGACAATCATGACTCCAAAAGCGTAACCCCAGCCATCGAACTGTATTCTGGTAATAGGCAGTGGAATGCAGATTCCTGTCTGACCATAGAAATGCCAGTCTGAGGTGCTCTGCACGAGAGGGACCAGAGCCAGGGTCACACCAACCAGCCAGACTGCCGCTGACACAGCATGTGCAAACCTTTGGCTGAAATGAAGATATCGGAATGGAAAGCGAATGACCAGTAAACGCTCCAAAGTGATGAGGCAAATGAGGAAGGCAGAAACCTCACTGGACACGAAAGAAAAGAAGCCTGCCACGTTGCAGGCCACACTGCTTTTCCACGCCATGTCTTGCCACCGGTACGTCCCGTAGTAGATGATGTCAGCAATCCCAATAATGGCAAGGTATACACCCATCAAGAAGTCGGCGACGCTCAGGTGTGTAACGAAAACTTCATACCCAATTTTAGCAGCATTTTTTTCGATGAAGACTCGATACACAAAACTTCCGAGATTGCCTGTCAGTGACAGAACTGCATACACTCCCAAGAAAACTCGGTAAACGTCCGCCCTCAGCAGTGCATCACACGAGGATATTTCATCAAAGGGTGCAAAACAGTTGTCATGATCCATTCCTTCAGGCAAATTTTCAGGGCAGCATAGTTTGTAATTATCCGAGTAGACCGTATGAAGCTGGTTCAGGCCGTCAAACACGTTAGGGGAAAAAATCTCCATCGGACACCCACGAAGGTCGAGAGTCTGCAAACTTGTCAAAGACTGGAACCCAACTTTGCTGACTCGTGTCAGCCCACTTTGTGACATGTTAAGACACTGCACGTTTGGAAATGTGTCCAGAAACCCTTCCTCTATCTCTGATATCACGATGCCAGAAAGATCGAGCTCTGTCACACCAGGAATCTTCAAACCTGAGTAAAAGGAAGGCTGAAGTGACGTTAGATTATTGTAGGCTAAAGACAGAAAAAGCAGATTTTCCAGCTTAATAAACTGACTATTGTTTAAAGCACCGATGCTGTTGTAACTTAAATCCAGGTGCTGTAGATTAGGGAAATCCAACTGTCGGAGTTCCGCGATCATGCATTCTCTCAGACTGAGAAAAACAAGCTTAGTTTTCATTCTTAAACTACCTGGTGTCATTTTCGTGCCCTTGGCGTCCAGGTACCTAAGTTCGTTGTGAATACTTGCGTTGAAAATTTTGTCACAAATAAAGGCATACCCATAACACTTACATCCATCCGGACATGTAGATCTGCACATTAATTCGTCATCCCGGAGAGGACACTGAAATATGTCATCACACAGGTGTTGTTTATGAACACAGATTTTAGATTTTCGGCACCGGTAGAAGCCAGGACAGGTGTAGCTGTCACAGTCCCTTTCATCCTCGTGACCAGGGCAGTCATTCATCCCATTACATCTGACGTAGACTGGTACACAGTAACCCGCACCTGGGAAAAAAAAGTCGCATTCTGACTTGACTTTGTCCGATGTAGAACTATTCATTTGGCTCGATATGACATTGCAAACATGTAATAACTTTCGCATATGTCTGTGCAATCCCCCCTAAAGACTGGAACATTCTAAAACACTACTGAGCTATGAACTGCTTAGATGATTTTTCGACTCGTTCGGTATGGGCTAAGACTGGATAACAGAGACCTTGTAATGGAGTCAGTCCACTTTATTGATGTGCATCCAATAAACTTGTTCGAATATTCTGACTAATCCTGCTGATGTATGCAATTCCCGGGCCTGGATGACGCAGGGATGTAGCATAAACACAACCTTGCCATGTAGTCTCAGATGCAAATTGGAGTTTCCTCAGTTTTGTTATTCAGTTGTAATTTCTAAAGCATTCAAGAAGATGATTAATTCTTTTCAGCTGACTTACTGCTTTTACAGAAATGTTTTGCCAACGAAAGAGATATACGAAAGAAAAAAATGTTTTAAATAAGACATAAATGTACCTTCTTTAGTTGAAACGAATTCTGTAATTACAATTTTTCTGCGTGCACTATGATACAATTGATTTAAATAAATTTTCAGAGGGTATTATTTGCAGGAAGTCGTTAGCAAGAGTACCGTCAATATATATATATATATATATATATATATATATTATATATATATATATATATATATATATATATATATATATATATATATATATATTATATATATATATATATATATAATTCCATGCTTGGTATGCTGCCACTTATTATTCCCAAAATATTTTCAGTAATCACCGCGAACATATAGAGATAAGACACACAGACTGTCGAACAGCAGTGAACCAAAGGTACACTTTTGTCGTACACACACACATATTAGTCAAAAAAGAATGAAACCCCAAAAACATCACAAGATTTCTATTCATATGTTCGAAAGCACTCCCATTCTGTCCCTCTCCAAAACTGCCCTCGGAACTATTCTAAACGGTGTTGCGTTACCTGGACATTTGAAGTGTGAGTCTGGACAAAACGTGGTGGTAATCGTGACCGTGAAGTCCCCTCTGCCTGTGAAGTTGATCAATGCAGGGGGGCCCACCTTGTTGGCCTGAAGGTCGGAAAATTTGGTGTCATCACAGGCCTTCTCGTCACTCCCATCCACACAGTCGCTACGTTTGTCACAGAGTTGGGACTGCAGTATACACTGAAAAGAATAACAAAACAAAAAAGAAAAAGAAAGACCACGAATTCACAGCAGTCGTTCAAAATGTGAGCGTGTGTCTATACACTCCAAAAGTTAGTTGCAAAGTGAGGCGACTGCAGACGGAACTCTATATAAAACGTTAAAAGATTTAAGTACTATATCCGCCAAACACGAACAAACAAAATCGCAAGACAAAAAATACGACGCGTTTCGACCTCTTAGGTCTTCTTTAGGCAAGATATACAATACTCAGGACAACGAAAATGAAGAACGAGCAATCACTTTATCTCATCATATTCGCCGCAACGCATTCAACGCCGATCTTACGCCAAATTTGATGGAAAATATGAAAGATTTGGGTACTTGCAGTACAGTTACTCCCTCCCTCTGTCTCTGTCTCTCTCTCTCTCTCTCTCTCTCTCTCTCTCTCTCTCTCTCCTCTCTCTCTCTCTCTCTCTCTCTCTCTCTCTCTCTCTCTGGTAGGCATTGACGCTTCATGGGGTTTGACAAGTTTGTGTAAAACAATGCTGCCAAACCTGAAGATTTAATGACAAAAAATTGTAAAAAAAAATATTTAAAAAAAAGACTGAGGAACCAGTGTGACTTTTCAGGGAATCGTTGGGATAATAACAAGGGGTACGGTCAACATGGCAGTTAAATATGAAATATCATAAACGAAGTCGTTGCATGAGTAAACAAATTCAAGTTTCTAGTTGTGTTTTCTTTCTTTCTCTCTTCCTTCTTTCAGGTTTGTTTTTCAACCAAAATTGCAATGCCTGCCTTTTACAACGAGAATGTGTTTCCATGCAATTTAAGTCGAAGGAAAAGATTCGAAGTTACCGTAAAACAGTCCCACTCAGTATCTGATAAGCATGCTACAGTGGTGAACATTGATTAAATTCTTTTTTAAACGTTTCATTCTCGCTTGGGACATGTTTTCAGAACCATCTGCATTTGCAGGCACTTTGTGGCCTTCAAATTTCAGCAATGTTATATAATAAAAATTTTAAAAAAACAGTATCTACAAAACAAGGATCTAAGCCAGCAGAAGAATCCTACCAAAACAAAAGGAAATGGTTTTTATTGTTGAAGAACTATAATGAATATCGTCTGTCACACAGACGCCGAAATGGTCAGGATGTCCGGAATGACCAGGCTGTCCACTTCACCAAATTCAGTTTGTGGGGATGTATTGAGAGGTGGATTGCAGCTTTAAGTGTTACACACATTTGTCTTCCATTAGAATGCGTTGCATGTTCTTGTCGACGGATTATACTCGCCTACATACTTTTTTTTGTCCAACAAAACTGAACAGACTTGTGTCAGTATGCAGCCACAGTTAAGATATTTAGATCACTGGATATTATACTTGACATCAAGAAGTTGTATGTTGACTTGGGTGTTGCCATACATGAATCAGTCTCAAGACTCTTCCATAGAAAAGAAATCAACGCATGCCAGTTTTGATCGTTGCATGCGCGGTGCAAGAAGACATAGTTAAGCAGACTCGCTCTCGTTTACAAAAAAAAAAAAAAATCCAGAATCGGAATATGGTGCAGTTCTTTTCTTTGTCCTTTTATAGCTTCCTGTGATTAACGTTCTTTTTCTTTTTAGGGTCCGGTTTCTTGGAATAAACTCCCAATATCTTTGCGTAGTTCAAACTCTCTGTCTTCCTTCAATGCATCTCTTGAAACAACCCTCTTCACTATCAATAGCAGTTCTTTCTTCCCCTTCCCTTGCCCATCTGCGACTTGTGTGTGTGTAGGTGTGGTGGGGGGGGGGGGGGGGGGTGTGCACATGTGTGTGTGTGTGTGTGTGTGTGTGTGTGTGTGTGCGTGTGCGCGCGCGCGCGCGCGCGCGCATGCTGTTGTGTCCGTTGTTGTGGGACAATGTGTGTGTGATAATGTGGTGTGTGTGTGTGTGTGTGTGTGTGTGTGTGTGTGTGTGCGTGCGTGCGTGCGTGCGTGCGTGCGTGCGTGCGTGCGTGCGTGCGTGCGTGCGGGCGGGCATGCGTGCGTGCGGGCATGCGTGCGTGTGTGTGTGTCAATATGCACCCTTGTTCGTAGATGCATGGTATTTATTGCAATATTCATCTTCTTGTTGGATCCATTTATGTTTTCTTTCACCTTTCATGTATCTGTAAGCGCTTAGGGCTTGTGATGTAAGATTAAGCGCCATACATAATCATCATTATTATTATTATCATTATTACATTGAGGACTTCTTTTCCTCTCCTTTCATGGCTGAAACACTTGACAAATAAAAAGCTCGCAATCCGCAATTACATTTTCAGATTTCAAATTACAAACAGTTCCAGGCCTTCACCAATCATGTTGGCGATCGACGAACAAGACATTGCAAGAACCACAAAAACGGCTGTAAGAGTTTTCATCGACAAATGCTTTAGTATTCTTCTCTTGTGTCTCCACACCGGACACCTTTTAATGTAATGCCCCAAAAGAGAACAACAAAGAACTGACATCACGATTTGAGCAGTGTCTACAAGATCCAAACAAACGAAAACTGCTACTGCGGATGGAAAGACTCTGGAACAAACAGATTTCACAGAACCCATACCCTGAATTGCCCCGCCCTCTGCAGCTGTCACCACGTACCCGACTGGAAAATAACTGATCTGATCGGAACTCGACGAGAATGTAAATTTTCCTCAAAGTTTTTTCTTTTTTCTTTTTTTTTCGTTTTTTTCCCCCTTTAATTGTATTCCGTGAGCGTCTCTCGTAGAGTGTGGACGCGGAGATCTCCACTGTCTCTGCCTAGCGCTTGCGAAAATACGCTGAACAGTCTGTGAGCTTCACTTGTTGTTTTCCGCTTGATTCAATGCAGAATTTCTGCGTTTCTTTTTTGTATTTCGAGACTGTTTCGAAGCCCCGATCATGGTTCATTGATTCCATGGCTATTTTGTCGACTCTCAATCCTGTATTTTCAAAACATAAGGATAGTCCTGATGTCGACAACAATCGACCGACCGAAGTGTGTCCTGCCGAAGAGAGAACGTCGGGCCAGGGATCCATTCTTGGGTCGGAAGAAATCAAAGAAGTGTGGGCTATCTACGCCAGAGAAAGGCAAAAACGGAACTGCTGGTTAAAACACGTTTGCACCTGAAGAGCAGTTCGTAGCAGGACAGGGAGATAGAATGCAGGTGGGGCAAATAGGAGGATGGAGAGCCCTAAAAGAATATATGTAAAAATTGAAGGTTGAACGACATCCACACACACACACACACACACACACACACACACACTCACACACACACACACACATCCATTTTTTTTTCATTCGCCATTAAAGACATATCTAATCTGGCCGCAAAAGCTATGCGATAGCTCTGTAAAACGCAGAGAGAAAAAGCTTTTTTTTAAGCAGCAAGCAAAGAAGTGCAAAACTTGTGTAAGTTATTTCAAAACTAATCCAAAAATGTCTAGAGCTATACTAAATTTCCCGTTTCTCGTCCTCCTCTCTAATAATCCCCGCCCCTGTCTCACTCCCTTCAGCTTGGGCAATTTAACTCTTTAATTGTCACTCGCTATTACAGGGAGATTTATTCTTAGAATCTTCGGGCAATACAAGTCTTCAATTCTGGTGTGGCAGACTAGTCTGGCCTGCAAAAGTCAGAACGTCTCCAGAACGGGGTTTTTTTTTGTTTTGTTTTTTTCAAACAGTTATGTGTAGCAGGGCCTTTACTGTGTGAACTATCCTCTCAACCACATAGTATAAGAACAGATCTTGCACTCGAGCAACCCGTCGCCTTTTCACTCACCTGTTTCTCATCAGAGCATTTGGATTGCTTATAGAGTGCACACCGGGGAAATTGCAGAAATCTTCGTCACTGTCATCACAGCAATCAGACCGGAAGTCGCATACCATCGTGTAGGGCACGCGCTCCATCGGTTCCGGCAGGTTGTAGAAAGGGACTGGCGGAGATAACTCTTTGCTGCACTTCTTGCTCTCTTCTAGGTTGGCGGCCCAGCAACTGGCGCTGACGTCACATTCCAGGAAGGCGTGAGTGATGTGGAGGCCTTGGCATGAAGAATACAACTGGCTGTCCACCACAAGGCTCGTGTTCACGGAGACTGCTGTAGCGTGGTTGCTGGTGCTGTTCACGGACTCACAAAGAAAGGCAGCTTCTGTGGTGTTGTCGCATAGATTGTGGTCAGGGAACTGTCATAGAAGGCGCGCAGTACGGTGGTTTCACGTCGTTGAAAGTGATGGGAAGGTAAAATGCCAGACTGCCGTCCGACCAGACCCAGGTGTCCTGATACCTGGACAGCCGCAGTGAGATAAAAGAAAAAGCGCCCTGTATGTTGATTGTATATGGTGTGTGTGTGGTGTGTGTGTGTGTGTGTGTGTGTGCGTGCGTGCGTGCGTGCGTGCGTGCGTGCGTGCGTGCGTGCGTGCGTGCGTGCGTGCGTGCGTGCGTGGGTGCGTGCGTGTGTGTGTGTTGTGTGGTGTGTGTGTGTGTGTGTGTGTGTGTGTGTGTGTGTGTGTGTGTACCTGTGTGTGTGTGTGTGCGTGTGTGTGTGTGTGTGTGTGTGTGTGTGTGTGTGTGTGTGTGTGTGTGTGTGTGTGTGTGTGTGTGTGTATGCGTGCAATGCGTGCGCGCGTGCATGCCTGCCTGTGGGCGTGCGTGCGTGCGTGCGTGTGTGTGCGTGCGTGTACATGTGTATGTGTGCGTCTGTGTGTGTGCCGGGGCGCGCATGTGTATGTGTGTGACCATCTCTCCCTCTCTCTCTCTCTCTCTCTTCTCTCTCTCTCTCTCTCTCTCTCTCTCTCTCTCTCTCTCTCTTCTCTCATGTTCTGAGCCATGTAATACATAGTTCTGATGCCACTTTGGTTATGGTTTCAATACATAGATATTACAATCTCCTAAGAGAATGGTTTCATCACTTAGCATTGTCACTTCATCCACAAAAGCAATTAATTCATCCTGCCAGTCGGTGGTTTCCAATGGAGTTCTCTACACAGATTCTACTGTCGTCTTTTACTACCCTTCAAAATCTTTTGAACTAAATTCATCCAGACGAATTCAACGTCATAGTTCTTTTTTTTTTATTATTATTATTATTTTTTTTAAAGATTCTTGAGTCTTCTTGATGATGCCGCAGATCATAAGTAAACCTGCAGATTAAGAATGCTGCACCTTTGAACGCACCACGAAGTGGCATTTGAAGCACTGTCGCTCAAATTACGCTGATGGACAATGATCGTTTTTTTTGTGTTCAGTTAACATATCCTATTTGGTGCACTGTGGTTGTTAAACATTCCATGTAAATATAATTAATGGAAATGATTCATAATGTCCAATGGGGCGATGGGCCTCTCTTGAAATAAACATTTAATCTCTCTCTCTCTCTCTCTCTCTCTCTCTCTCTCTCTCTCTCTCTCTCTCTCTCTCTCTCTCTCTCTCTCTTAATCATATCCCCTCTTCCCTGCAATGAATGTTTGACATCAGTTGCCTATCTGCTAACCTACGTGAAAATTGAGGACCAGTAGCAAGTCGATTACCATGCGAAAATACATACATTCGCGTGATGTCAGGGATGAGGTCATTCTCAGACCAATGTAGACGTGCGTGACCGCTCCTCTGACCGCGGGAAACTGCGCTGCACTGGTCAGTTCTGCTACTTCGTTCATAGTGGCTAAACCTCCACCATGTAAGCGACATGAATCAGAGGCACCATTCCAGCTCAATGGTTCCAGAGGGCGAAAGAGCTGGTAACAACTTGTACCGAGTCTCATCACATTGAAGCCGCAAAGGTAGTTCTCTGGACAAAGCACCTGAAGCAAGAATTAAAAAAAAAGATGATGAGATTACAAAAACAGATGAAGTATTAAACCAGAGCATTCAGCTTGTTTAACGATTTTACTCATGTGTATGATATATTCAGCAGTAAATCGTGTATAAACGTAGGTTTTTTTTCTATTGTATGAAAAAAAATGATCATGAAATTAGATGTGCACTTTTTTTAAAAAGTGAAAAGAAAAGTCCTCGGCAGTTCGTAAAATGATGTCCTTGCAAACAATTGTGTGGAGAATGATTGGATTATCTAAAAATCTTAGCACTTATGTATGAGGCTTGCTTTATCTGTCGAGATCTATTACGTTGTACAAGGTTTAGCATTTGCACATTGTTCCCTGCTTCATGCTCTGAGTGTTGTGGTTTTGCTGGTATTTCATATCAATTCATTTGTTTGTTTGTTTGTTTACTTTTGGACTGTTACATCATTCACACGCATTAGAAATGGCCCTTCTACAAAGCGATGCCATAACTTGCTTTGATGTGACGCATCTTTTTGAAATAAACGGGCTTTTCTTTTTCTTGTTTCTTATGTACTGATGGAAATCTTTATTTCACTTTAGGAAATAAAAAATGTATTGCAAAGGGCAAAAAAGTCTTAACTTGAAAACAACAAATAAAGAAAGATCAATGACACACAAAAAACAAAAAATTAGGTCCTGTCTGTTCAGAAAATGAATGTTGTCAATTATGATCTAGAACATGATATAATCGTTCAGAATAAGCTTTTTATTTAAAAACCATGCTTCAGGAAATTCTGAAAAAATATCTTTCTATCAGGACATCAGAACCAGTGCGTTCAAAGATTGGATGCTACCAACTTTGATGTGGAATAGTTAACACTTTGAGGTCAATATGAAGTATAAACATTTATTTGAAACGCATGATGCAATACATATTGAAAAAGCACAATTTATTGAAGAAGAAGAGGAAGAATTCTATCACGTGGTGTCTTTCCTCTGTATTCAAAACTGCTTAAAAGCACACCTCCTCTGCACTAAGTATTTTACGTCAGTCTGGCATGATTATGCTCGCTCATTTAGTATATATAGATAGGAGTAGGAGTGTACATCATGTGTACGCACTTTCATGTTGAAGTCCTCACGAATAAATAATTGTAGGGAGTAATACATACTTCTTTTTTTAAGCGACCCTGTGTACGCCTTTAGCACGTGCATTCAACAAATGTCCAGTATTGCCATCATCATCATCATCATCATCATCATCATCATCATCATCATCATCATCATCATCATCATCATCATTGTCGTCGTCGTCGTCGTCATCATCATAGTCGTCGGTATCATTATCATCATCATCATCATTGTTGTTATCCTCATCCTCCTCCTCCTCCTCCTCCTCATCATCATCATCATCATCAGCAGCAGCAGCAGCAGCAGCAGCAGCATTATTGCCGTTGTTGTTTCTCTTCCATCTATGCAATTCGTCATAGCATCACACATCTTAGTTCACGGAGAGTCTAAAAATTGCCTGTTTCGAAATATCAATCAGTTTTGTTTACAGTTGGCCTGCATAAACTCACCACTTCTCTCTGTCATTGAAAGCATCTCAGATTCTAATGATAACACTGCAGAGACATTGTCTTCCTGTTTCTCTTTCACAGGTGGTAAGATTACTTTTATCTGTCGTGTGTCATCAGTGTGTCAGTTTTGTTTGTTGATTGTTTTTGTTATGCTTCTGGTTTTGTTGTAGTTGATGTACTTGCTTCATCGTTGTCATCACCATCATCATCATCATCATCATCATCATCATCATCATCATCATCACCATCATCATTATTATGACGATTATCATCATCATCAACATCATCTCTCTCTCTCTCTCTCTCTCTCTCTCTCTCTCTCTCTCTCTCTCTCTCTCTCTCTCTCTCTCTCTCTCTCTCTCTCCCTCTCTCTCTCACCTGATCTCTTCGATCTGAACAGTAGGCCTCGGCCAGACAGACAAAATGCTGCTGGAAAGAGTCGTAATAGGACACGCTGCAATCCCACTGTCCATTCGACAGTTGCTGAGGTCGTTCAGAACTACCATGAAAAGAATACAGCAGACGAAACCCCGCCCTGGTACGGTTGGACTTGATGGACAACCTAATGGACACGACACTGGTATCATTCAACACAGTGGGTATGAGCTGACGTGCCTGGCAGACCTCTTTCTCCGGTAGGCCTGAGCAGTTGTCGGTCTTGTAGATGCGGAGAGTGTCAAAACAGTGGCTGCTGGAGTTCTGCTCAAATTCCAGGTTGACAAGACTGATCATGGTCACGTGGTCCTCTGGCACGTGGAGCGTCACGCAGCTCTCTGTGTGGTTGAGATATTTGTTGCCCGTGCCCCAGCCAGGGGTTTCAATATATCCTGAGATAAAAAAAAAGACACACATAGGAATATTACGTTATTGTCACAAAGTGCAATGATACCATTGAAAATAAATTGAGAGTCATCCCGTATACTTATTTAGAGTAAAAACAAAAATCAAGCACCTACACTGTGTGTTAATGTAATCTTTTCTTCTTTTAATTTTCCACCAAAACGATTTTGTGAAGACTCTCTCTCTCTCTCTCTCTCTCTCTCTCTCTCTCTCTCTCTCTCTCTCTCTCTCTCTCTCTCTCTCTCTCTCCAGTGAAACCATACTGTATGCTTTCGTACTTCGTCTATTACTTTAAAAGACTGCTTTCGTCTTGTCATTTGTTTGTTCCTTTTGTCCGGCGGAATGTTAATAATATTTTGTATAAATTTGTTTGAATTTCCGCCTGCAGTCCCTTCACTTCGAAACTAACTTCGTCTATTAATTCCACTGGATTACAGCAAACGCACTCTGAAACTAACTTCGTCTATAAATTCTAGCAGAATAAAGCAAACACACTCTGAAACTAATTTCGTCTATTAATTCGAGTAAATAACTAACTTCGTCTATTAGTTCTGCTGGATTACAACAAACGCACTCTGAAACTAACTTCGTCTATAAATTCTAGCAGAATAAAGCAAACACACTCTGAAACTAATTTCGTCTATTAATTCGAGTAGATTAAACCAGACACATCCATGGCTTACCATTTCTTTCAGAAACACACTTGATCTGAAGCTGTCTTTCACACTCTGGAGCAGCACGAAAACTGAGGTGGAAACCCAACTGAGTTTGTGCTTCCACAACTATCAGCAGAGTCAGGAAATTGTTCTTTGTTGACACGAGACTCTCAATTCTTCGGAATCCTTCAGCGTCGTCCGTAAAAAACAAAACAGGTGGTGGTATTTTACTGGTGTTGTGTAGGATCTGCACCCAGAAAAAAATCCCCACCGGTCCAGATATATTCAGTGTACAAAGACAGTCCTTACCAGAGATACTCAGTGGTGTGGTCCCATTAAATGCTACGAGGCCGCTAAGAGCTGATGGTAAGTTTATGTTGTCAGAAGTCGCGAAGCAGTCGCGCATTTGCGTTGTGCTGAGATTGTATTTTCTGAATTCAGAGGTGCTTGTGGTCAATTCTGACAGGAAGCTCGTTCTGTTGCATTGTGGGAGTGACATGACTGGCTGGTCGAGGGAACTTCTGCATCCAGGATGAACATGCTGGAGATGTAGGTCACTCTCTGCAGTGGCTTCCAGGGTAACAGGGTAAGAGGCTAGAAGACCCAGAAGGACCTGAATCCAAAGCCAACCCATTGTGAGCCTGCCGGGTATCTGGAAATCACCATCAACGTCTCAGTCTTGTTCATTATCATCATGGTGTTGTCATCGTCGTTGTCGTCGTCATCTTTGAAGTCGTTGTCGTCATTGTCGTTCTCTTCGTCGTCGTCGTCGTCATCATCATCATCATCATCATCATCATCATCATCATCATCATCATCGTTGTCGTCGTCATCATCATCATCATCATCATCATCATCATCATCATCATCATCATCATCATCATCATCATCATCAGTATCTGTTTATCACAATGTACCTGTCCAGATTTATTTTGTTGTCGTATGCCGTCCCCTTTCATGTATTACCATCGAATAAGCCTTCCTGACATTTATTAAATGTTCTTCATAAAGAATCATTGTTATGGGGACAGTTGTAGTACTATCTATAGACAAGTCTCACTGTTTCACTAGGCAAGCTGTGTCATACTTTGCTATTGCACGACCTCTTTCTCATTGTCCGCAAAAGATAGTTTACCAGATACATATGTACGTAGTGTCATTTATTTTTAAGTCAATCAGATATCTACCGATTTGTTTGTTTAAACCCATCAGTGATGATTACAATAAAACGATAAACAGAAACATGTGCGTGATATACGTATATATGTTTGTATGAATATATATATATAATATATATATATATATATATATATATATATATATATATATATATATATCTGTGCGTGCGTGCGTGCGTGTGTGCGTGCGTGCGCGCGCGCGCGCGCGCGCGCGCGTGTGTGTGTGTGTGTGTGTGTGTGTGTGTGTGTGTGTGTGTGTGTGTGTGTGTGTGTGTGTGTGTGTTGTGTGTGTGATTATTATAGATACAAAACAACAGACTAAACATTCCCGATATTTCGACCTTCTTCGGGTCTTTCACAGTGGACGTTAATGACAAGATTGGAGCCTGGTATAAAGTCATCAACTCACGAAAACAAGTGATAAGAAGTCTCACTCACTTACGCCCATCCTCACTCACACATACCACTTCCCCGACCCACACACGTCCATCACAACGCCATAACCCCGCGCCACCTCTCTTATCACCCCACTCTCATCCCCACCCGTTCTTCCTTCCTCCACCCCTGTCCTTCCACCTGCGTCCTTCCCCAAACGTCCTTGTCCTCCTCTACCTATTTTGTTTTTTCCACATCCATTCCATTTGTTGCATTTTTCTTAAGACTGAAGGATTATTTATTGAATTTAACTCCCCTTGTTTTCCTCTACTTTTTAAGTTGTTCAGTTTATGAATTGGCCGGTCAGCAGTGGAGGATTGCATTTCCTTTCGGCAGATCCAAGTGTGGGATTTAAAATCAGTTCATCCCCATGCCAGACTTGCGTTAGAAATTCAATGAATCTGATCAACAGACTATCTACAAAAAGCATTTGGGGTTCTCCTGTCTTTCTCTAGTACTCACGGCTGATTCAATTCATATCTTAAAATCAAGTCTTTCAAAAGACTGACTGATTGATTATGAAATTCACCTACACTTGTTTTCCTCTGGTATTAACTTATCTATTTGTAACCGAATACGAATAACAACTGTTCAAAGGAACTGAGTTACAGAACACATGTCAGTTTACAATTATATTGCCATGCACTTTTTGCGTACACAATAGTAAAAAATACATTAGTATTATTCTAAGCTGACAGTAATATTGGTAGGAAAACTTTTCATGCAAACAAATTCTTAAGATCAGTTACGACGAAGTTTAGCAAAGATGTACGGTAATAAACGAGCTTTTCTTTTTGATCTTGTACGCTTAATTTAAGATTTTTTTGCCATCTCGTTTCTGCGACGGTCCAAGGCCATTACCTCACCATGCTGTTTCCGGCTACACCCCGGGATGTTCCACCGCAGCTCTGGCACCGGCATTCCACAGGACGGGTCAGTGTCAAGTCGCCATGAGACAGTCCACCAAAGGAGACACTGCACTGCTGCCGAGTGACTTTGGCGGTGCTCAGTGGCGCCTGTTGTGATCCAACAGCGGAACGCCTCCTACTCACCGCCCCCCACCCCCCAACCCCCCTCCAACTGACGACAACAATTGCTTAGTCGCGGAGCCAGCTTGACGACTTCCACATGAACTCACCAAGGACATAGATGTGGAGAGGAAATTGAACCTGAGGTCACCATGAGAGTACGGTTTGAAGAGCTAAAAAATTTCACTCTTTTGTTTTTGAGCTGATCATTGAGGATGAAGAAGATGCTGTGAGTTCCGTTCAGGTGTGAGGCTGCTTGACAAGGCTCTACGGCATGTTTACTTTTATAATATATCCCGGTTTCAACTAGGCCCGAGAAATAGAGGCACCTGCGGTGTTGGTTGAGGAAATTTAGCAACACTCAGACGCATCCATCAGGTTGATGAAACACGACTGTATGGTTCCAGCCTTCCTAGCAGAGCCCATGGGAAACTCAATTCTTGGTAGGAGCCGGTAAGGGAAGAAAAGTCCCACACATAAATGGCTCCAATGGCAATCAATCTCATGGCCTCACAGCCGGCATCCTTGACGCTAAACACATCAACACTCCGGATGGTTTGTTCACCTTGTTTTCATACATTTATACTCAAGTTACACCCATGAGTTTTTGAAAAAATACTTAACCAATTCTAAATCGGTTTTATTGATCGAGAGGGGATATATTCAATAGCCTTAAGGAAATAGTGGGACAAGAAACCATAGTTTCACGCAGTTTCGAATAACAGTCTGCTATCGTCTATGCTTCGGGTGAAAGATTCATGACATGAATCACCTACTCTTGTTTTTTTTACTTCTTGTATTTGCACTGCAAACGCAATAAACAGAGAACCAATGCTACATTTTTTAATAACAATGCAATGTTTTACCGGCGTTCATGCTTTCGTACACAAACACTTAATATAGACATTCGGGTTTACGTTTTAATCATTATTTTGTTTTATAATTCGTTCATTAATGGTAGTATGTTGTTACTTTTTTTTTTCATTCTTTGTCGATGTAAATCACTGTGCTCCACATACCTGTTCTGGATGTGACATTGTATTAGTTTGCCTCTTCTTTGTTTTGTATCAAAAAGACGACGACGAAGAAGAAGAAGAAGAAGAAGAAGCAAGAGAAGAAGAACAGAACTGAGAGAAGGAGAAAAAAAAAAGAAGAAGAAGAAAGTGTTACTCTCCTGCCTGATTTAGTCACTGAAATTCCAGTCCATGCCTAGCTCACCATCCAGACGTTTATGCGATGAAATCTAGGCCAATATTCCGTTTGAGCTTCAAGGCTGAATGAAACCCCAACAACTTTGCTTGACAGAGAGTGACACCACGAGCATATTCACTATCTGCTCATCGATGTTATTGGCTCCTCGTCCACAATAAATTCAACCTGAATTCCTGCCCAGGATATCAAACACAACTATACAGTAGAAATCTAGAAACCTACCTGGTATCGCAAAGGACACCTACCTGTATCGCAAAGGACACCTACTAGTATCGCAAAGGACACCTACCTGGTCTCGTAGTGGGTTACAGCTCATTCTCGGCTGCAGCCATCGCTTAATGGTGCAGTCTGGCTGATGTACTGCTGAAATGTCATCGATCGCTAAGGCGCTAGGCCCAGATCGAATGGCTGACCGAGTCCAATGGCAAGGTGAGATAAGAACTTTATCTGTTTGTCTGTCTGTCTGTCCGTCAGTCTGTCTTTCTCTCTGCGTCTGTCTGTCTGTCTGTCTGTCTGTCTGTCTGTCTCTCTCTCCTCTCTCTCTCTCTCTCTCTCCTCTCTCATCTCTCTCTCTCTCTCTCTCTCAATGCCAAGGTGAGATAACTTTATCTGTCTGTCTGTCCGTCCGTCCCTCTGTCTCGTCTGTCTGTCTGTCTGTCTGTCTCTCTCTCTCTCTCTCTCTCTCTCTCCCTCCTCTCTCTCTCTCTCTCTCTCTCTCTCTCTCTCTCCTGATTATATGCTGCGCATTGTATTTTAGATCTTTATGTTTTTTAATGTCGTTTAGTATAAAATCCTGAAGAGGCAGAGGCAATCTAATGTAAGGTGGGAGAGTAAACACTGAGGAATGATCTAGTTGCAAAGTGAGACGACTGCAGGCGGAAATCTAAACAAATCTAAATCAATGTTAGCGAAACCGCCCAGAGAACGTGGACAAACGAGTCCACAGACAAAACACAACGCGTTCGACCTCCCAGGTCTTCCTCGGGTGATACATAAACGAATAAAACAACGAAAATTCACTTAGATTTGATCGCTTCAGATCGCTTAGGGTTCAGCGCAAGGAAGAAGGCGCCGAACGAGAACGAGGCCGTTGGAAGGGAAATAGTGAGTGAGTCAAAGTCGTAATGATGATAATAATATTACTCATAGGAATACTAATAATGGTCACAATATTGGGAAGGA
Source organism: Conus ventricosus (assembly GCA_018398815.1). Taxonomy (NCBI): domain Eukaryota; kingdom Metazoa; phylum Mollusca; class Gastropoda; order Neogastropoda; family Conidae; genus Conus; species Conus ventricosus. Next base: position 71,210,942 of record CM031603.1, read on the forward strand.
AAAAAAAAGGACAAGATTACTACCAATCTTGGTGTCAATAAGTATGGGTATGGGAGAAAGGAGAGTGGGTTAGAGGATTCTTAAACAGCAGGGTTGCCGTGGCAACAGTCCCACAGGCGAAGGCGATGGTGATGTCAATGCTAGTGGTAGTATCAATACCAGCAATAGTATTACTGAATGATACTGCTAACAACGATAGTGAAGGTTAAGGTAACGAAAGCATGATACAGAAATATATTTAGAAAATACATTTTATAACAATCAAATAAATAAATAAAAGAAACATTAAAAAAATAATGATAAATTTTAAAAAAGAAAAGAAAAAAAAGAAAAATAGTAATGATAATAAATGCATAAATAAGATAGCTATAAGTTATGTGTGAGGTGAATAGTGGGAGATAAGGTAGTAATGAATCAAGATTAGTGTACCAGCCTAATGTATGTAATTTCTCCATCTGTAAAACTATGGTGGGTGGAAAGGAACAGCCAGTGAATAGAGGAGACATGATCGGGAGGAGAGACAGTCTGTTGTCAGAAAGCATGGGGTAAAACGGTAACTGTTCTGTGACCCTTCATGCCCTGCTCTAATGGCGACCTCAGGTTCGATGGCCTCTCCGCGTCTATGGCCTTAGTTTGATTCCATCGGGGTCACCAGTGTCGGCAAATTCATGGGGGGCTGTCGTTGGACGGACGTGCTGGCGCTCTCCGGTTGGGAGAGCTCACTCACTGTCGTCAGTAGGGGGCTTAGTAGGTGATGTCCTGCGTATGTTGGATCAGAACAGGCGCCACTGAACACCACCGAAGTAACTGGGCAGCTGTGCAGTGTCTCCTCCAGTGGGTTGCCTCTAGACGACTTGACACTGACTGCTCCCTGTGGATTGCCGCGGTGCCAAGGCTGCAGCGGGACGGGCCAGGCTGTGGCTTTGGACGGGAGTGGGGGAGGGGGGGGGGGGAGGTCGGAATGAGCGGCGTGGGGGTAATGCCACTAAAGTAGCACAGATGATTGGACAGCCAAAAAAAAAAGGTAACTTCGTGTCCCCAGCAGCCTTGTTTGAGCATGTGCTGTGCTATCAGTTCAGTTGCTTTCTGTGTGATTGTCCATTATGTGACATGTTTCACTCATAAATACTTTAACTGCGACAAGGATGCAGCTCTGTTTTCATAACTAACCCTGATTCTTTTTTTTTTCCAATAACAAATTACTTTGTGTGTGACGATTTCACTCTCAGTTACAGCACTGTCCGTTGAGAGAGAGAGAGAGAGAGAGAGAGAGAGAGAGAGAGAGAGAGAGAGAGAGAGAGAGAGACAGACAGACAGACAGACAGACAGACAGACAGACAGACAGACAGACAATTGCATGTCCTCCAGTTATTCTTGAAATGATGCAATGACTCTCCAAGGCTTGACTGTCTCATGAAATAATGAACAGGCAGGGCTAAACACTAATGGATTTCCCGCGCACTGTATCTCATTTAATCACAGTCTCCAATGTGATCCTTGAAATAATCCGAATTAACCCTCATCTTCCAGGTAAGACTCGATTAATTCTATAGTTACTACGCAGAAAGCTATGGTGGGTGGAAAGGAACACAGTGAGAGGAGGAGACATGTCCGTTGAGAGAGAGAGAGAGAGAGAGAGAGAGAGAGAGAGAGAGAGAGAGAGAGAGAGATGTTAACAAGGGCGATAAACGCTACATAGGAAAACAGACCTGCAGAAAATCAGCGATTACACCTCTTAACCAGTCCTGGTTATTTTGGATGCGAGATCTCTCTCTCTCTCTCTCTCTCTCTCTCTCTCTCTCTCTCTCTCTCTCTCTCTCTCTCTCTCTCTCCTGTGTGTATGTATATTTGTGTGTGTGTGTGTGTGTGTGTGTGTGTGTGTGTGTGTGTGTGTGTGTGTGTGTGTGTGTGTGTGTGTGTGTGTGTGTGTGAGGAGAGAGAGAGAGAGAGAGAGAGAGAGAGAGAGAGAGAGAGAGAGAGAGAGAGAGAGAACAAACAGACGAACAGAAAAAGCATGGTTTCCATTCATTAGTGTTAATCTGTGTTGCGAGATTTTACATCTTTCTCGTCGTCCATCTAGTTTCACAAGTAACACGAAAATCACCATAACATTTCGACTCTTCCTCTCACAAACACTCCGTTCAACTGCACGCTGCTTTGTGCAAATGACAAGGGGTACCCGAAGGAAATAGAAATAGAAATAAAGGTACAATTTGGTAACGCGCGCGCGCGCGCGCGCGCGTGTGTGTGTGTGTGTGTGTGTGTGTGTGTGTGTGTGTGTGTGTGTGTGTGTGTGTGTGTGTGTGTGTGTGTGTGTGTGTGTGTGTGAGAGAGATGGAGTGTAAGTGTGTGCGTTTGTGCGCGGGCGCTGTGTGTGTGTGTGTGTGTGTGTGTGTGTGTGTGTGTGTGTGTGTGTGTGTGTGTGTGTGTGTGTGTGTGTGTGTGTGTGTGTGTGTGTGTGTGTGTGTATGCGTGCGTGCGTGTGTGCGTGCGTGCGTGCGTGCGCGCGCGCGCGCGCATTTGTGAACGCAATGTATATCTGAATAAGAAACCTGAAAACTCTCCCCCCCCCCCCCCCCCCATCCCTCTTTCTCTCTATCTTTCTCTCTTAGAACCCAAAATAATAATAAGAATGACAGCAGTTCCTTTCTTCTCACAGTTATTTGCGAGGATATAACCGCTGTCCAATAAAAATGACAGACAATCAAGGTCCGGACATCATTTACACACCAACGGAAACGATTCGGAACGGAAACCGAACACACCTGTCGTGGGGTCTATATAAAGTTCACACAGCGACGGGAATGACAAACATTGCTTGTTGGTCCTCTGCCGCGGAGGGGTCAGTCACCTGTCTAAGCTGATCAAGGTCAGTCTGTATCAGTATCTTCTAGATTTTTACATTTGTTTTTGTAGTATATTTTCTTCTCTTAGCTTACTTCATAAACAGACAGACAGACAGACAAACATATAGACAGAGAGATAGAGAGATAGACGAATACATACATACATACACACATACATACATACATAATTTCCGTGTCAGTTTCACTTTCATCGAGGTGGTGTATCTGCGTTCGGACAAGTCCATACGCTACACCACATCTGCCAAGTTTCGAGACGATACTGCACACGATTTAAAGCTGACGGATAAATGAATTAATGACCGACATAAGAGAATCTAAGACATTGGAAGTGTGAGATTGATTTCAAACTTAATGCATGGTCATGGAACACTTGAACTAATCAGTCACACTAGTTCTGTTACAAACAATATAAGTAATTATTCCAAAGTCATTGTCTGACAGAAAGCTATTCAAAGTAAGCAACGAAAATTGTTCGCATGCATTCAAAAGATAACGACCAAAGTCCTTGATTACACGTCTTTCTTATTACGTATGAGCTCTTCTGGCTGATCATCATCCGTTATCAGGACGTCCAGCAATAAAGTGTTTCTTGCATTTCTGCTTTCTGTCCTGGCATTCTGATCACCGAATACAATGATGTGAATTTCACCATGGTCTTCAAAAATATCGAAAATGCAATGTACTGATATGTATCTTCTATCGTCAATTTCTGTTTCCGCATAATAAACACTGTTTGACGGAGGTATGTATATTATTCTCAGTAAATATTCTGAACATAAACCTGTCATGTTGTTTGAAATTTAAAAAGCGACGTAGTTATCATATTCGACGTATGGATGCGTTCCACATCAACAGCAAACGACTGCCTCATCAATATTGCTATGCCTCTAGACAGACGCGAGGAAGGAACGCCTGTAAATTGTAAACTAGATGAGGTAAATACTTCATGTAAGGAGAGAAATAAAAAGACGCGATAAGCAATTAGTAATGAACGTTTCTGTCAATGAAATCAAGTCTTATCTGGTTGATGTATATTAAATACACTCTCGAAATCATATTTCTAAAAAAAAAAAAAATGAAAAGGATCTTCTAGATGTACTCTAGAGACTAAGCGGACAGTTTTCTCTGGCATCAATGACATGCGCAGGGCTGTATCTCTATCCTGGTGACTACTCGTGTGAAGCTATTGTTTGTGCACCATTGGCACCAAGGCGCAGGAGGCTCTCTGTGACATGTGCCTGACCGGACTCTGTCTGGCTGGGGGTTATACGCCTTGGAATTTCTGGAGAGAAAGAGAGGGTAGGGGTGGAGAAGAGAGAGAGAGAGAGAGAGAGAGAGAGAGAGAGAGAGAGAGAGAGAGAGAGAGAGAGGAGAGAGAGAGAGAGAAATGACAATGACAGTGTCCATTGCAAAGGGGAATCGGGGATCGGGGAGAGAGAAGAGAGAGAGAGAGAGAGAGAGAGAGAGAGAGAGAGGAGAGAGAGAGAGAGAGAGAGAGAGAGAGAGAGAGAGAGAGAGAAATGACAATGACAGTGCCCATTGCAAAGTGGAATCGGGAATCGGGGAGTTTACATGAACTTTATAAGAACTGATGTCAGACACACTGAATAGAAATTATAGTCACAGGGTAGCCTTGTCACGCATTGCACACACACACACACACACACACACACACA
>CM031603.1:71222984-71287984 GCA_018398815.1 Conus ventricosus
CTTTTACGTTTCCGGTACAGCTGGTTGAAGCGATACTAGAAGTTATCCAGTAAAATTTTGGTTCTTTCTGCACATTTCTATCGACATCCCTCGCGATCATTGGTTGAACTTTTTTTTAATTCCCATTCGAATTCAGAGCAAGTGCAAGAATATTCAGGATATTTTCATCGTCAGTACTACCAATACATTATGAAAAGTTGAAGGTTTTCTGAATAGTTCCTGACGTTCATCGACTTCGTTCCACCAGGAGATTATGACTTTGCTATAAATTATTCTTCAAATCAGTGTTATGAAAAGATGACATAGTGTTGTTTTAGAGCTGAATGGCTAAAGAAAAAAACAGAGGAGAGACAGAAAGAAAATGAAAAGAAGAAAGACACAGAAAATAGACAATAAAACAACGAAAAGCAGTAAGCTGACAAGAAAAAAAATCAAAGAAAGAACAAAAGTACAGACTGTCCAGGACGGGGGAAATCGTGATGGTATTGCTTAAGTGCACTAAGTTGATGTATTATTAGTCAGGCTTAACACACCAAGGGTATCGTTGCACTCATCACGCATATGCACACTCATGCGCACACCAAACATTCACCTCTCTCTGGGAATGGGATGTCACGCATTCGTTTCTCTCTCCAACACGACTGAGAACAAGGAATACAATTTCTATGCTACTTATAATTAATCATGTACAATCAAATCACACACAATGAAATATCAAAACATAAAAGATCAATACATCCTAATCCGGGTTATAATGAAATGACTTCTTACCTGGCCAGGTTTTCACACACACAACCACGCTTTCACACCACACCACAGTTCTGAAAAAGTCTCTTCACGTCTTCTTCCGCACTGCTTGATGGTGATGCCCTTGGTTGACTGGCTCCAGGCTTCAGGACTGGGTCTTCGTGGTCGTCTCTGGATCTCGACGTCGAACTCTTCTTCTTCGTCTTCTTCACCCACCTCTGGGTTCAAATTCAGTTTGTCTGTCTTCACCCACCTCTGGGCTTCAAACTTAGTTTCCTTCTCTTCCAGCTTGTCTTCAACCCTAAGACTTAGCTGTCTCTTCTATCTCCAGACCACGTTTCTCTCGACCCTTTCTCTGTCCTGCTCACTCCTCTCCTCTCTCTCTCTCTTCCCCTCAGCCTTCTCTCTCTCTCTCTCCTGGTGTTGTTCTCCCGACACGTTGTTCCCCCTCAGTTTATATAGGGAGGGAAAAAAAGGATTCCCCTTCGGGCCATGCCTTTGTCCACGCTGCTTCTCAAACCCTAGTTCACAAGTACCCTGAATTCTCCACTCGTGACATTCCACACACACATGCATTTACACACACCCCTACCTAATTGATTAGCAAACACACTCTTACCCCCAGATGGACATCGAAAAATTCCCGCCGACTTCGGTGGTCAGTTAACACAGTAATTATCTTAAGGAGGGTTACTACAACCTCCACACGCATTCAGCCAGCCTGACAATAGAACCAACACAGTGACCCACGGCAATACCATCTGAACAAATCCAAGGCCCCCTGCTCTTCACTGACTGTTTACACAAGAACCTCAGCTGACCGAGCATTTAGCACTCACTTGGGCCCGAGGTCGTAGTGGTTACAACCCTTCCCCTTTCGCCACTGGGCAGGTCCGAACTCTCTCCTAGGTGTTGTTTGTCATCTGACCACTTCGGCCGTGTGCGGTGGGTAAGGTACCCTGGTTAATTGGTCAATTACCTATTTGTATACCACGTACAATGTCCCTTTGTCTCCAATGCGTCTAATCCCCTTTTGTGAGAGGTTTCACGCTCCTTGACAAATTCCCCCCCTCGAAGACAATGCCCTGCATTGGCTAAAACTTAACATTCAAGGAGATGAAACTCATAATTTGCCCATTTAAACCAGTGCTAATATCGGCCTCTCATAAGCCTACTTACACCAGAGAACGCACGCAAGATTTGTCTTGTAACAAAATTTAGAGAAAAATCAATACTTACACACTATCAAAGCAAATATCAACATAAATCTGAAATCTCCACCAGCTCAAAGTCGTGCGGCCATAAAACATTATGTTTCTACGGAAATTCTCTCCCCTTCTCTTCATACACGTGGCCCGCAGCCAGCACGTCACGCATACGCGACACTGCACAAGACACACGCACCCACTACCTGACTTCTCGAGCGACCATTTTATTTTGGCCAACTTTTGGTCAGACCAGTCGATCCCCCTTTCTGTACACACACCTTGCCTACCCCGTGGCATGTGCTGCATGTGTGAACAGAAACGCTGATATCGCCAAGGATACCGGGCCCAGTAGTACTCTTGCGTCACTGCCTTTTGTGAGGCCTTCTTAGCGAGATGGCCCGAGGCTGACGTCACATGTTTTTCTGACATCACCGCCTTTCTGCGCTTTATAGGCACAACGATCTGTCGTTTTGTCTTCCCGAACTCGAGTGAGTGAACGTTCGGTACAATACCCCATCCTTTATCTCAAAACCGATTGTCCCTTCCTTAACACGTTTCTTCTGCCTTGTATGAGCAAAACCGAACAGCTTTCTGAGCGAGTGATCGCCCTTTTGTTCTGCCCCAAAGTGAGTGCGGTAGGTCTCACTGGACACGCTTTCCTCACGTGATTCCTTTTCCCTGATTCAACACAAAAAATCCGGTCTGGGTCTCCGTACCCACGTGCTCCCGGGATGTTTCCGATTACCAAATCATACGGCGGCTTCGGAACAGCCAAAGCCTGTACACTTCCACTATAAAATGGTGTATCAATGAACACCAGTGCCGTTTTGAATTCTGCTACTGTTCCATCTATTTGTCTACACCTCTGTGTTTTTCCTGTGAATTGTCCCTTCTTAACCAGGGACTCCTTCACCATGACACCAGTGCACCCAGAGTCTCTAATGACATTAACCACATTTTTCCCCCACTCTGCCTTTGTGCACATCCATGTTATCGCCTGAATCGGTGAAACACACAGCACAATCCAGACAAAATAACACTGTCATCTTGTTCATCTTTTTTCTACCTGCCTCTCTCTTGGCCTGATCCTCATTGCTGCTGCCTTCTGTGACTTGAATATACAATCCCTAGCCAAGTGCCCTGTTTTTATTGCACAGAAAACAGGTACGCTCATTCCTAGCCACGTGGCTATTGTTTTTCAACCTTGTTTGCTCACGTGACGCTGTGAGCCTACGGGTGTGTACTACTGACTCATTGCGTGAGTCATGTGCTGGCCTGCTATCCTCTGAATATACTTCCAGGCTTTCCTCTTGTTCAGGCAAATCACGCCTCGCTTCCCCGGGTTATGTCTCAGCTGTCTCAAGTACCTCAGCTATTGTGGTTGCACCTTTTTCCTTAATGTGGATGGTAAGGCCCGTCCCACAACCATCAAGTATCTGTTCCTTTATCCCAGTGTCTTGAGGCCTTCAAAATCACTGTCCACTCCACTCAGTTCTACCCACTTGTTGAAATAGTGGGGCCAGTCTAACTCCGAACTGAGTGTATGTCTCACCCCGTTCGATTCTCGCCTCGCGAAACTTACGCCTAAAACCTTCTTCAGTCAAATCATATGCCTTTAGTACTGCTTGTTTCACCTTGTCAAAATCTCTCTGATCACCTTTGGGTAAGGTGGAAACTGTGTGTAACGCACGACCTGTCAACAAGGCAGACAGGTTTATTGCCCAGTTATCTTCGGGCCAGCCCTCGTGCTCGGCAACCGATTCAAACCGACTGATATAGGCGTCGATTGAATCAGTTTCTTCTCTGAACAGTGGGAGTTTAAGTCTAGGTGCGCAACTTTGTCTGCGGCCTACTGACTCAGAACTGGTGTCTATTTCACTGCGATTTTCAGACTTTATTCTTTCCAACTCAATTTGTTTGGCTAAAATCTCCGATTTTGCTTCTGCTCTCGCCCTCTCTGCATCTGCTTTAGCTCTGGCAGCTGCACTCTCTGCATCTGCTCTAGCCCTCTCTGCATCTGCTTTTGCTCTGGCAGCTGTACACTCTGCGTCTGCTTTAGCCTTTGATGCAGCAGTTTTCTGCCTCTAGATTTCTTTTGACAGCCTCAAGCTGCTCCTTTTCAAACTTCCTTCTTTCAGCCCTTTCATCTCTCTCAGTCTTCTGCTGAGTTTCAATGAATCTACGCAGTTCATCTCCTGTATAGCCTAGTTTCTCCCTAAATAATCAGTTTCTCAATGGGAGTAAAACTTTCTTCAGCCATTTTCTTTTCTTATATGTTTTAGCACCACTAAAACAGTTACGCTTATAAACCCGGTAAAAGTTGGTACACAGTTTATCTACTAAACGTTACGAGTACACCAGCCAATGGTAGTGTTCCTAACACAAAGGAGCCTTAATCTTAAACCACAGCTTCTGTGAGAGTTAAGACTAGAACCTCGTTCTTCGTTTCTCTGAACGACCTTTGATTAATACAACCACCCTACACAAAGTCAATGCTCAAAAACTCAAAGAACTAAAGGAAATATTAGAAGAGCTAATTAAAATTGCCTTTAGTGGACGCTTCGCCCCAGTACTACTCTATTACTCACTTTGTTTCCCTCCTGAAACTAATTTGGGCCATGCAATCCTGGCAGGCTCGCCACTTTGTCCAGACGGGGAAATCGTGATGGTATTGCTTAAGTGCACTAAGTTGATGTATTATTAGTCAGGCTTAACACACCAAGGGTATCGTTGCACTCATACACGCATATGCACACTCATGCGCACACCAAACATTCACCTCTCTCTGGGAAGGGATGTCACGCATTCGTTTCTCTCCTAACACGACTGAGAACAAGGAATACAATTTCTATGCTACTTATAATTAATCATGTACAATCAAATCACACCCCACAATGAAATATCAAAACATAAAAGATCAATACATCCTAATCCGGGTTATAATGAAATGACTTCTTACCTGGCCAGGTTTTCACACACACAACCACGCTTTCACACCACACCACAGTTCTGAAAAAGTCTCTTCACGTCTTCTTCCGCACTGCTTGATGGTGATGCCCTTGTTTTACTGGCTCCAGGCTTCAGGACTGGTCTTCGTGGTCGTCTCTGGGATCTCGACGTCGAACTCTTCTTCTTCGTCTTCTTCACCCACCTCTGGGTTCAAATTCAGTTTGTCTGTCTTCACCCACCTCTGGGGTTCAAACTTAGTTTCCTTCTCTTCCAGCTTGTCTTCAACCCTAAGACTTAGCTGTCTCTTCTATCTCCCAGACCACGTTTCTCTCGACCCTTTCTCTGTCCTGCTCACTCCTCTCCTCTCTCTCTCTCTCTCTCCTCAGCCTTCTCTCTCTCTCTCTCTCCTGGTGTTGTTCTCCCGACACGTTGTTCTCCCTCAGTTTATATAGGGAGGGAAACAAAGGATTCCCTTCGGGCCATGCCTTTGTCCACGCTGCTTCTCAAACCCCTAGTTCACAAGTACCCTGAATTCTCCACTCGTGACATTCCACACACATCAGCATTTACACACGCCCCTACCTAATTGATTAGCAAACACACTCTTAGCCCCAGATGGACATCGAAAAATTCCCGCCGACTTCGGTGGTCAGTTAACACAGTAATTATCTTAAGGAGGGTTACTACAACCTCCACACGCATTCAGCCAGCCTGACAATAGAACCAACACAGTGACCCACGGCAATACCATCTGAACAAATCCAAGGCCCCCTGCTCTTCACTGACTGTTTACACAAGAACCTCAGCTGACCGAGCATTTAGCACTCACTTGGGGCCCCGAGGTCGTAGTGGTTACAACCCTTCCCCTTTCGCCACTGGGCAGGTCCGAACTCTCTCCTGGGTGTTGTTTGTCATCTGACCACTTCGGCCGTGTGCGGTGGGTAAGGTACCCTGGTTAATTGGTCAATTACCTATTTGTATACCACGTACAATGTCCCTTTGTCTCCAAGCGTCTAATGCCCTTTTGTGAGAGGTTTCACGCTCCTTGACACAGACACAAGGCGACATCCAGTCAGTTGACATATTAATTAATCTCATACTTTGCGTTGAAAAAAAAAAAAGATTGAAGAATGCCATTAACATCTGCAGACTTTGGATGGCATAATCGAAAAGATGAAAAATAAAGATCACTGGTCACTCCACAGTAGTGTTCGCGTGCTTCCTTCTTGAGAAAAACTGTGTACGAAAGGGAAGTTTTCTGCTTGTGTGTGTAGGCCTCTTTGTGTACTCATCTTTGTATTTGCCTTTAAATACACACGTTGATACACGCAGTGTTACACAACAAATCGAGTTTCCTTTATATTGTTGGTTTATTTAAATCAGCGTTGTGCAATTTCCTTTGTGAAGTTTTAAAATGGTTTACGTAACGTATATTTACAAGATGAGGCTGTAAAATACTTTTCTTTAAAAAGCAGACACATATTCATAGCCCTAAAACTTGAAGTAAATCCAAAACAACTTTCAGAGGGTTCCAGAAATTGTTTGGAACGTATTCCATGGCTTTTCAATTCGTTGTTTGCTGTGTCATACTCATCAAACTTCCTGTTCATTTATGCTGGCATTTACATTGATGAAAGAGAGTGATTGAATCATCGTGTTAGAGGTGAAGGGTACATTGTTACTGTTCGATTTGTCTAAAGTCCCAATTTGTCGAACCGGACAATGCGATCTTCCATAGCCATCTGATTTTCCAACGTTTGTACAAGTCGTGCAGGCATGCAAAGAATGAAAACGCTTATTGTTTCAGTTGCAAAGCAGTTTCAGCTCTGTCTCTTGCTGATTTGATCTTTTATTTTACGGAAGGCAAGAGAGTATTGTGCTGGTTCATTATCTATCTCTGTAAGAGTATTACAATCAAATGATTTGAGCTTACAAATGCGCAGAAAGAGGACAGTGCGCAATGTCATCAAGATATCGGCATTTTTTTCTACGAGTCTCCCAAATGGAAATTCTTTACAAATGCAAAACAACAACAGCAACAAGAACAACAGCAACAACATCATCAACAACAACAACAATAACAATAAGTTAGAACTAAGGGAGAAAGCAGACTAAGTAAATGTCATTTTACCTAAGTTTATCTGCATGGTACTTTCGTTGTCATTTGGGGTTTTGGGATATGTAATACTGACTCTCGACGATTATGTTATCAAACAATTTTCTTTTCTCTCCCTCTTTTTCTCTTCACTTTTATTGCTAATCGATTTGAAATAATATTACAATTGATCGCGGTTTGCAAAAATGGCAAGTATGCGAGCCAGAATGGAATAAGCAGCGCATAACACACCTCTAGTCACTCATCTTAGTTGATAATTCATTTATCAATCAGCTTAAAATCATGCGCAGTGTGGTCTCAAAACTTAGCAGATGTGGTGTAGCGTATATGGACTAGTCCGCACGCAGGGACGCCTCCTTGGTGCACCTGAAGCTGAAACTCTAGTTACTCATCAGAAACGTAGTGTCTTTTCTGTTGGGCTGTTTCTTGGAAATCTTTACTGTCCCCTGTCTTATTCAAGATTTCCTTTCATACCAAAGAAACCGAGGTTACATGCATTTGTTGCTGTTCGTTTGCATGTGTGTTTGACTATATTCAAGATGAAAAGGCTGTGCTCGTTTTTAATCAATATCGTGTTTGTTAGTTTCTCCAGTTGTTGTTTCTGTGTAGGTGTGCGAGGTACATGGTATAATTATGGGCAAGCTTGGAACATCCTTTTGGAGGGATGTCTCCTTGTTTGTTCTGGGTGCTCTGTGTTGTCATGTCTGCTAGGCGATTCGGTGTTGTAAGCAGCGTTCGTTTGAGTTATGGGCGTGTATTTCATTTCATCATGTGAGAAGAGTTAGCTTACCTATTGTTGTTTAAATGTTTACTGTTCCCCGTCTTACTTGAGATTTCCTTTCATGCCGATCAAACCGAGATTACCTGCGTCTGTTACTGTTCCTTTAAAGCTTTGTGTTTTTCTTTGACTATATTTAAGATGAAAAAGGTTGTGCCAGTCTTGACTGTTAATTTGTGTTTGCCATTTCTCCAGTTACTGGTGCTGTGTAAACTGTCAGGTACGGGATATATGGGCCAGCTTGGAGCATCCTTTCTTTGAGGAAGTGGGGGTGGAATGTCCCTTGTTTGTTCTGTGCGCTCTGTGTTGTCATTTCTGCTAGGCGATTCGGTGTCGTAAGCAGCAATCGTTTGGATTTATGGGGGTATATTCATTTCATCGTGGGAGCAAGAGTTCCCCTACGTGTTTGCTATTTACTGTTTACTGTTTTCCCTGCCCCATGTCAGAGTTCCTTTCGATCTCGTGTTCGTTGTTCTCTGAGAACTGCTGACACTAGGACCACAGCAGGATGAGGCTGGGTGTAGTTCTGTGTGCTGAAGTAAAACCATCGGTTGTGTTTCTATGACGGGGCGATGTAAAATCAGTGGATAGGACGAGAGAGAGAGAGAGAGAGAGAGAGAGAGAGAGAGAGAGAGGAGAGAGAGAGAAGAGAGAGAGAGAGAGGAGAGAGAGAGAGAGAGAGAGAGATGAAGAACAAAATTTCCACATATACGGAAAAAAATATGGGAAAGAAGGCAAGGCTGTGCTTAGTAAACATAGTGTAAGATCAATGCACACTCTCTTTCTGCATGATTCCTCATCAATATTCCTTAAAATCAAATAATGACACTAAATATCGGCATTAATATAGAAGAAATACAGTCCTCTGTAAATGTGTGTGTGTGTATGTGTGTGTGTGTGTGTGTGTGTGTGTGTGTGTGTGTGTGTGTGTGTGTGTGTGTGTGTGTGTGTGTGTGTGTGTGCGTACGGGATGGGGAGCGGAATGCGCGCAGAAATGCACACTTCCAAGTCCAGGATCAGAGGGAGGCAAGTGCCGACAAGTATTGTGCGTAGGAGATACACAAATCTCTCTCTCTCTCTCTCTCTCTCCTCTCTCTCTTCTCTCTCTCTCTCTCTCTCTCTCTCTCTCTCTCTCTCTCTTCAAATCATTGCGTGAGTTGGAATGCTAGAGGTAAAGTCACTTGAGCTACGTACGTTCAGAAATGTAGCTATGGTTTTTCGTTTGTAAGGTTTGACCATGATGTGGGTTGTTTTTTTTCAGTTATGTAGCTATGGTTTTTCGTTTGTAAGGTATGACCATGATGTGGGTTGTTTTTTTCCAGTAATGTAGCTATGGTTTTTCGTTTGTAAGGTTTGACCATGGTGTGGGTTGTGTTTCCAGTTTCTTGGCTTGTTTTAAGCAACGCATGAAAGAGAGGCAGATGGCGAAGATTGGGACAATCATGCCCACTGTAGTGATGCATTTTCTCTGCACAGACAGTTCAAAATGAATAATCTGGCTGAAACTACACTGGGATAGTTACGAATACGTTCATAAGATGTGCTTTAACAACGTTTAGACTTGGTGTTCCTGGCATAGATATGTGTAGCCAAAGGTATGAGAAAAATGAAAGGAATATTTTGTGTCCCATGTATCGATCTGACGTAGAAGACGAAGTTCACTTTGTTCTATGTTGCCCAGCGCTTTACGATTTGCGAAGAAAATACATTCTTGCCAAATATTATAACAAACCAGCAATATTTAGGTTGGTGTTATTGCCATCCTCGAAAAGTGAAACTGTTATGAACACTCTGTCTGTGTATCTCTATAAGTCTTAACAGGCGAAGCACTGTGATATAATGTTATTGCAGTTTACATAAACATAAGGTATATATTGATATTGCTTATGTGCACCAAAATGCGAGAAAAAAAATCTTTGTTCTAGTCTGCATGTTCCCCTTCAATTGGGCCTTGGCCTTAGTGAAGAAAACGTCGATATCGTTAACGTTAACGTTAACGTTATCGCTATCTTTATCGTTATCTCTCTCTCTCTCTCTCTCTCTCTCTCTCTCTCTCTCTCTCTCTCTCTCTCTCTCTCTCTCTCTCCATTTTTCAAATGATCTAAGATTTTACGGAAGAAAGATGTTAACAAAATGCCAGCGTGTGTTTAGAAAATGTCTTAATGAGTCGTGTTTAGATGTGTTTTTTAATTCGTTTTGAGAGTTGCCTACAACGGGGTAACAACCTTGCTAGTTTGCTGGGCTATATAAACAACATTTTGTCTGTCTGTCTGTCTGTCTGCCTGCCTGCGTGTCTGACTGTCTGTCTGTCTGTCTCTCCTCTCTCTCTCTCTCTCTCTCTCTCTCTCTCTCTCTCTCTCTCTCTCTCTCTCTCTCTCTCTCTCTCTTCTATCTATCTATCATCTATCTATCTATCTAGCTCTCACAGTATTTCATTCTGTTTTATCTCATATTTTGTTTGATGCACGCAAAAACAAATTTTGAAACTATAAATATTCACGTGCCTGGCTGTCTCGATAAAGCTTACATCACGCGACTATTCGCGAGGAGACCATGCTACATTCTAGGATAAACTATTGTGAGATTGAATATTGTACAAAGCCATGATTTATGCATGACGGCGATGGCGAATGCACGTGCGATGGCACGAACATTAGTACTCGACAGATGTATCACCAAAATCATCGTGTCTGCAATGTGATTTCCAGCCAGCTACAAGACAACGAAAGGTGGACGGACACTGTGACAAACACACACACACACAGAGAGAGAGAGAGAGAGAGAGAGAGAGAGAGAGAGAGAGAGAGAGAGAGAGAGAGAGAGAGAGAAGAGAGAGAGAGAGAGAGAGGAGGCAGACATGCAGGCAATCAGACAGACAGAGAGCAACAGAAAAGACAGGGTGGACAGATGGACACATAGAGAGACAGACAGAGAGAAAGGAGTGTGTGTGTGTGTGTGTGTGTGTGTGTGTGTGTGTGTGTGTGTGTGTGGGGGGGGGGAGAGAGAGAGAGAGAGAGAGAGAGAGAGAGAGAGAGAGAGAGAGAGAGAGAGAGAGAGAGAGAGAGAGAGAGAATGAGAGAGAGAGAGAGAGTGGCTGATGAATTAATCCTTTTGATGCACGACAAAACCTAGCACACAGCTACTGCCTTGAAACACTTTTAACTTCATCCTCCTTCTCTTCTCTCATCATCCTTTCTGCAGTAATCGTTTTGGATCCCTCCTGCACAGTTAGATAAAATGACTACAGTTTAAAACCTTTTACATATTTTCTTTTCTTCGCCAAGGAAAGAGCTGTCAGCCTTACAACAGCATTGTTTGGTTCAATGGAGTCATGCTCAATTAGAACGGAGCCTTGGGCAGAGACGTATTGTCATAATATCGCTGAAAGGGTTCAGTGCAACACAAAGGGGGTTAATCATGCTTCATGGTAAATGGGAACCGAACCTTGCTGTAGAATTATTGTCACAGTATCATTGAAAGAGTCAAGCTCGACAGGAAAGGAGTAAATCACGCGACTTGATAAATCGACTGGCTTCCGTACAGTCATTTGTTTTCGTTTCGCTCGTAAGCAATCAATAAAGATCTGTGTCCTCGTTTTTAATTCATAGCATAGCTTTTACGCCGTTTGCTGAAAGAGGACAGATTGATGATTGAGTGTTAGTGTCTGTCACCGCGGTCCGTGATGGAGGCCTGGCCTCGTGGTATAAAGAAAGCAGTGGCTGACAAACAAATTCATTTAGATGGACCATGTGTGCAGAGACTGCTCTTATGACTTGATCAACTGTTGTGATTTTTCGGCATATTTGAACAGATGTGCATTTAGGAACCAAAGGAACATTATCATCATTATGTGAAATTTTTTCAACCAAATTCAGTACCGGTAAGAACCGTTTTAATATTTTCCGTTTTTCTTTCTTTCTTTTCTTTTTTTTTTTTTTTTTTTTTAATGGTCATGCATTTTACGTCTTGTGCAAAATCGTTTCCCGATTGAACTCCAAGTCTGTATGTTCTCATACGTAAAATAAAGAAGCCATAAGATTCATTCCCGAATGTCGTACCTTATTTTTGCTTTGCCCCGGATGTCGATCACGCCGACAGAGACTTACATTAACATCCCATCCCATCTGCATTGTACAATGTTTAAGGGGTTGTCAGATTCGGTGACCTTTTCTTTTTTAAAAATAAATTGAAAACTGAAATATCATATTTCATCAGTAATGCAGAATCCTCACGCACAATTTAGCACAAAACCCAGCTTGTAAGAGAATGTGACAGCATTCTCCACGTGCTTTTAGAGGATGCTGACCGCGATGAGTACTTTAGAAGCTGTTACAGGCATCATCCTTATCATCTACCTCCTAATCCTGAGCAGGAAATGTTCACACATAACTAATATATTTCAGACAATGTGGAACTATTCTCTATCTGATACAGCTGCTCTTACGACTTTATCAACAGTAGTGATTATTCGGCATATTCGAACAGATGTGTTTATAGGTACCGAGTGAACATTATGATCACCATGTGAAATTGATTTTTTTTAACGAAACTCGGTACCGGTAAGAACCGTATTCATATTTTCATTCCATTTTTTTAATAGGGTCATACATTTTACTTTATGTGCAAAATCGTTTCTGGCATTTTCTAAAGATTGAATCCTAACTGTATACGTTCTCATTAAGAAATATAGTAATCATAAGATTCATTCCCAAACATAATATTTGCCTAGGATGCCGATCATGCCAACACAGCCCCATAGGAAGATCAGATCCCATCTGTAATTTATCAATTTTAAGGGGGTGTCAGGTTTGGAAACCGTTTCTTTAACAACAACAACAACAAAAACAACAACAACAACAACAACAACAACAAAACTGAAAACGAAAATATTATACTTCGTTAGCTACGCAGCATCGCGAATATCAGCTTTTAGGGCGGAGGGGGGGGGGGAGGGGGAGGGTAACAGCATTCTCCGCGTGCTTTTAGAGGACGCTGACAAAAACGCGTACTTGAGAAGCAGCTACAGTCATCATCCTTATAATTTACCTCGCAGCCCTAAGGAAGGAATATTCAGACATCAGTAATGTCTTTCAGGTAATGTAGAACTATTCTCTATCTGGTACAGTTGCCTGTGATGCTCTGTGAGTTGACAAAAGACAAACCTTTCCACTTCCACATTTTATTCTGGGGACCACGGCCAGCTCAGTTACGGGAGGGCCAGACTCGAGTTCCTGGTTATTCTGGGGTTCTGGAAAGGAGGGGGGGGGGGGGGGCGTCTTACATATATTTTCTCATATAATCATGTCATGTTTACGTTTCCCTTTCGGATATTTTAAAAGCTTTTTTTTTTATTATGTTTGTCTTAACCTCAGCTGTTAATGATATTGTCCCGCATCGTGATCACATGTTTGTAATGTGATTGTCAATCTGCAGTATCATGTTAACATATCATGGCATATATTGATAGAGTGTGGCTTGGAACATAACAAGTATTGTGTCCTGATATACTGAGTGTACCATTTTATTCTCCTGTACATGTAGATTATCATCTAAATCTTTTGTTGCATGTTGGATGGTACTTGTGTTGTTGCATGTACAATCACTTTGAATATTTTCTTAAGTCACACATTTAAGAAAGTATCAAAGCTTTATATCAAAACGTCTATGAAGGGATCTTCTGTTATGTTTACATAAAATTACATAACCATTAAGGTACAGACCAGCATTGGAGGCTTTCAAAAGTATATTCCAACTCTGTGATGAACACTAATTAACCAATACCTAGTTATGGAATGTTCAAACACTCAAACGCGGGTGACCATTTCATTATAACATACAGTAAGCAGCCCTTTTTTTTCCAGTTCTGCAGAAGTATAAGAAATTCTGTCTGCAATCCGCTTCAATAAAGTTAAACCATCTAACCCGTCTGGAACTCTGGCAGAGCCATTATTTTTCAGTGACTGAATATATTCAGATTCCGTTTCATTAAACAAGAACGACGGAATTAATGAAAATGCATGAAGTATCAGAGATTTGTGCAAAGAAAATGGCAGTTATTTGACCTATGCTGAACTTATCAACAAGTACAACATACGGACAAACTTTCTAAGTTATGCAGCACTAATAAAAAGAATGAAGATCCTTAAATTGTTAACACAATGAACATTTGTGTGGGAAATAATGAAAGATCTATAGATTCCAAACTGTACAAATCTTAAATCGGTGAAAAAGGGAGCACGATTATAAAGATGATATCCTTCTGGCCGCCGGTTTAAAGCCAAAATGTCGCCATGGATGGAATTATAATTTAAATTCAGAAATCAACTGGCAAAAAAAAAAAAAAAATAAATAAACAAGAAAAACTTTAACATAATACAAAAAGTTCACGAAACAAAGTTGAAGTGGTTTCAGTTGAGATCAGTACATAGACTCCAACAACTAATGTAGTTTTGATGTGCATGGGTGTCCAGTCTGATAACAAATGTACATTTTGCCAGCAAGTAAAATGCAGTATAAAACAGGCGATCTGGAGATGTATACACGTGCACGCGTTTTGGTAGCAATTTGAACAAGTAATTAAATATAGATGTATACATATAACCTCTTTTTTTTCTTAAATGAAAACACAAATACTGTTTGGACACAACACAGATTTTACCCTGCTGTCGGCTGGATTCTAGATTTACAAATGCAGATTTGAAAAGAATTTCCTCACATACACGCGTTCATTTAATCATTAAAAGACAGGTATGAAATGGAAAAATACATCGCTTATGTTAATTTTAATATGCAATGAAGATATGCTCATTACGAGGATTGTGATGATTGTAAACTCATAAAGGCTTAAATATCCATACAGGATCATTACAGCATACTGTTGAAATATTGCTGATAAAGATGAGAAGAAATTAAGAAAAGATGACCATGACCCTGACATTGATAATGATGTGGTATTTTGCAGATATGGAGAAAACGCTTACTACCATGGAGGAAGTTCAGATCAGAACCTGTGCGCTGCTTCTCTGCCTTCCTTTCATCCTAGGTCTGAATGACTCTATAAAAGTTACAAGACACTTCCAAAACATCTATCCTGGATGTAAGAGTTCGCCCAGCGACCCAGACATGTCTGTTCCAGAATGCGACAGTGTAGCATTCCCAAACGGTACATTGGAATACAGCAATATCAGTATCAACACCAAACAACTGGGTGACTGCTTTGTGGGTGTGTCCAGCAATATCAAAATCTTCTCAGGTCTTGCGACCTTTGCAGAATTTGACGGCCCTAGCTCAAAAAAAGCGTCGTTTGACTGTAGAGATTCGGTTTGTAAGTGTGAGATTCATTTGCAAGGGCCACCGGGGACATTCTTTGTAATTTCCGCTCAAAGATTCAGTAAAGGCACTTCCGAATTGAATATCCGAATCACTGGT
Source organism: Conus ventricosus (assembly GCA_018398815.1). Lineage (NCBI taxonomy): Eukaryota > Metazoa > Mollusca > Gastropoda > Neogastropoda > Conidae > Conus > Conus ventricosus. Next base: position 71,238,211 of record CM031603.1, read on the forward strand.
GGATCAATGCCAGAAAAGTTTTATTTTCGTGACGTGAAGTCGACCAACACCATACTGAACGAAGTCAAACTGGGACTGACCTATGCCGGAACAGTGCTGGGTGCCATTTCATTCAGTTTCAGCTTCTTGGCAGTGCCAGATTGTGTAAGGCAGCTTCATGTGCTGTGTAATTCCAGTGCACGTGGTAAGTACTGCTAGTTGATAACTTTCAATAGCACACACGTATGCAGGCACACACGCATACACACAAACATTGCGCATACACACGCGCGCGCGCGAATGGATGCACGCACGCGCGCGCGAGCACACACACACACACACACACACAACACACACACACACACACACACACACACACACACACACAACACACACACACACACCACAATTGTGTAGGCAGGACATGTCCACAGCTTGAGAGGGACGGGGAGGTGGGAGTGGGAGGGAAGCGGTATTTTGCGATATGGTAAGTTACCCCCCCCCCCCCCCCCCCCCCCCATTACCCTCCCCCCTCTGATTTTCCCCATACCCACTTCTGTATGATTTAGAACTACTCTAGGAGTATATTTTGGAAATACGATATCGCCCCCCCCCCCCCCCCCCCCCCCCCCCCCCCCCCTCGCCCACCTCCCCATCCCTTCTCATCCACTTTCTTTTTCACAGACATAACTGAATGTTCTCATGAGCCTCTGGCTGAGGGACGGGTGTCGGAATACACTGGAAGTATTTCCAGCATCATTGCCACATTTCCCCATCAGGGCCAGATTTAGTTTGGGATGGAGTTATTCTGGTCTATATCTCCGCCCACGTGTATCTATCCATTTCTTCACAACTAAATCTTTTATCGTTATTCGAGATATTGCTGAATTGCTAATCATAATAAGTCAAGAGAGAATGGCATGAAAGATTGTAAAAAAAAAAAATGGGGAGGTAAATATACTGTTATGTTATTGCGTTGTTGTCGTCGTAGTAGTAGCATAGTAGTTGTTGTTGTTGTTGTCGTCGTTGTTGTTGTTGTTGTCTTTGGGTTGTTGTCGTTGTTGTTGATGTTGTTGTTGATGTTGCTACTGCTGCTTTTGTTGTTCTCGTTCTTGTTCTTGTCGTCGTCGTCGTTTTGGTGTTGTTATTGTTGTTGTTGTTGTTGTTTTCCGGGGAGATAGGGAAGTTGGGAGTATACTTGGTCCTCATCCAAATTTCCATCTGGTCCATGTCTGTTTGCACGTGCATTCATTTGTACACATGAACACACGCAGGTCCATATCTAAATCTATTCGAACAAACACCCATAGATAGATAGATAGATAGATAGATAGATAGATAGATAGATAGATAGATAGATAGATAGATAGATAGATAGATAGATGATAGATAGATAGATAAACATGAGCCCATTCTATATGAATAACCACCTGTTCTTGTCAATGTCTACATGATTTTTATGTCCATATGAATATACTCGTATACCCATTGTTGTCCTCATCTAAGTAAACAGGTCATTAATTCGCATGTCATTTGAACATACACTTGGATAACTATCTTTATACCTAATCATGTCCATGTCTATGTAGCATGGAACAATTCATGTCGTTGTCTATGTGAAGATACATCCATTTATGACCTTGTCTATAGAACAAACCCTAATTCTTTTGCATATCTATATTAATATATATCCATTGCGTGCGTGTCAATTTCAGTATACACCTATTCATATCTATGGTGTTTAAAAACATAATTATACCCATTTATTTCTATGTTATATGTACAATACGAATTCGTGTTCGTGTCCATGTGAACATACTCCGAGTAATCTGCGTGCCTATAACAACCTACATCCCTTTCTCTCCCCATCCATGTGAATAAATACCCTTTTATGTCCATGTCTGTATAAACATACAATTTATTGATGTGCACACCTCTACCAACATACACCCATTAACATGTATGGCAGTATGAACGTACACCTACTCATGTCCATGCATACACGAACTTGCACTCATTAACGAGTATGTATGTAATTCATTTTCACATGGGTAGGGATGGTTTACGTGCATAATGTATGCTCTTCATGCAAGCAGCTTTCACTTGAGATGCATTTTTTTTTCCAGATTTATGTCAGTATTCCTAGTCGTTAAGGAAATGAATTGCATCTTTGCAGCTGCTTTAAAAAAAAAAAATCAAATGAATAATTACTCGAATGGCAATGTTTGTCTTTTTTCCGTCCAGGAATGATTGAAACCGAGGTTGGAGTAAAGGCGAGAAATACCTCCTGGACATGGAGAGCTGCGTAACGTTGCACGTGCCAGAAAACCACGTGACCATGATCAGTCTCATCAGCCTCGATGTGGAGCTGAAAGATGCTGGAAAGGATTGCTATGACTATCTCATGTTCTACAAAAGTGCCAACTGCGCGGGCCATCACGAGAGGAAGATTTGCCAACCTCGTGCCTCATGCCGACGGTGATAAAAGATGCCCGTGTTTTGTCATTCCTGTTTGTGAGTGACCACGTGATGGTGCGGACAGGGTTTCGTTTGCTGTATTCCTATTCATAACACAAAGAAGAACCCCGTCAGCTGTCGGACGGAAATGGGAATGCAACGTTTCTTACTTCAACTCCTTTCGACAGCATTTCATGTGTGTTCCTGAAAGCTTCTGTTCAGATAAGAGTGATAAGGTAATCAAGCTAGTGTGTTTGCGTCAGAGAGAAACAGACAGACAGACAGACAGCTAGATAGACAGACAGACAGACAGACAGACAGACAGACATAGAGAGAGAAAGAGCATGGCAGACTGACTGGTTGATGCGTAGGTTGACTGGCTAGTTGATGTCTCGTTGATGAGTTAGAGGAATTGACTGAGTTGTGGATTGACTGGTTGGCGGGTCTGTCAACTAGTAGGAACGTTCTTTGGTGACATAGCTGATGGAGAATCATTCCTGTGGTCCCAGCTTTACGTATCCATGTCTCCCTGTCCCCACTCCTCGTCTATATTGCTTCACACACACACACACACACGCGCGCGCGCACGCACGTACGCACGCACGCACGCACGCATAATATATATATATATATATATATATATATATATATATATAATATAATATATATATATATATATATATATAAAATGCAATACATACTTGTGTGTATGTGTGTGTGTGTGTGTGTGTGTGGTGTGTGTGTGTTGTGTGTGTGTGTGTGGGGTGTGTGTGTGTGTGTGTGTGTGTGTGTGTTTCCTCCCACTGAATGCGGTTTCCCTAATGTCTATTTTTGTACTTGTTTTTTTTGCATCTAACGTAAATAAAATGTGAACATATAAAGGGAAAAAAAGGAACTGGACACAAACTGCCAAGGTGAAAGTTATTGTATTTCACCTCCCTGCATCCTTATTGCATCCTCAAGCATAGGCTCAAAAAATGTACCCTTTATACGGGTTTTCATACCATTTTAGTTTTTTCAGCAACTTATTTCTTTACCACACTTTCTTTTCGTTTTAGTTTTCTATCCTTCACTGGCTGCCTTTCGTTGCTGTTGGATTCCGTTTTTCAACCCTGGTGGTAAGAATACCGCATACTTGTAGACTGTGATAGATCTCTATTTGATGCCAAGGAAACACAGATACAATTAACCGCGTCTTTTTTACGAGTCCGATTCAGCAGACTGTGGTGTTATCTTCAAATTGACCTCAACTGAACACAAACATGAGCAGCCATGCGTTCTTTACCAGTCTGATCCAGCGGACGAAAGGCCTCGGGACAGGCATGTGAATAGTTGTAATGTCATGATGGGTTAAGATGGTCCTCATAGGCTGGTAGTAAACGCTTTACATTTATGATATTTTTACCTGAATTTTCGTTCCCGTTTCCTTCTCCCCTCCCTCCTGCGCCTTTTTTCACTTCCATTCTCTGCCAGGTCATTGACATAAATGATGGAAGAATTGTTAGCCTACATTTTTTGTTTGTATAATGTACAAATAGGCATGGGGCTATAGGGTCTCCTTGACTATCAACGTTATTTCCGAACAGTTTGTAACCTGGTCATTAAAACAAACCAAGATTTGATGTTTGTATGGGTTTGAAAAATATGGTTCTGAAAACATTCTTCAGACACAAACCCCATATGAATCGAGTTAAAAGCCTTGTCAGAACATCTATAGAGGTGCAGATCCATTGAATTTCAATATTAAAGATTTTAAGGAAGCTGTACCCATGGAACCATGAACCTGGGGAAACATCGACCAGTTCCATTTGCCTTCCTAACGGTTTGCGGTTAATTAGTGAATTATGCACAAAAGTCAATGCTGAACACTGAGTCCGGGATTTTGATTTATTATTATTATTATTATTTATTATTATCATCATCATCGTCGTCATCATTATTATCATTACGATGATAATAATAATAATAATAGTAATGATTTTGATGATGATGATGATGATGATGATCATGATGATGATGATGATGATGATAGTAATAACAATGACGAAGATGATGATTGTTATCATTATTATTATTACAATGATAGTGATGCTAGTAACAACGATGATGATGATGATGACGATGATGATGATGACGATGATAATCATGATGATGATGATGATGATGATGATGATGATGATGAATGTTGATGATGATGATGATGATGATGATGATGATGATGTGATGATGATGATGATTACGTCGACGATGATGATGATGATGATCATCATCCATCATCATCTTCTGTGCGTGTTGATCAGGTAACCTGTCCTGAAGTGGGCCTGTGTGGATCCAATCTGTTGACGTTAGACGGAAGCTGTTACCGCGCGTTCGACCCTCAGGCCAGACAAACTGGAACAAGGCGTCAGAGACCTGTGACAGCTATAAAGGAGATCTCGCTGTTCTCAACAGACCTTCGGAACTGAAGAGCGTCAATGAATATGTCAAGACCGCAAAACTGACAAAACCCATCTTCATTGGTTTGAGGATCGCTTCGTCAGTGAGACTACATGACCTGTAAAGTACCCTGATTTAAACAGACTTGAATGAGAATGTATGAGGTTGAATTTATGAGAAGGATGCATTCATTGAATTGTGAGGCTGAGCTGTGTCAGATGACCTCTCGATAAACATCCTTAGTGATGATCCAGTGTGTGTGTGTGTGTGTGTGTGTGTGTGTGTGTGTGTGTGTGTGTGTGTGTGTGTGTGGTGTGTGTGTGTGTTAAAGACGAATGTGGTCGTGAAATTGCAAGTTTACCAATAAAGTAAAACTAACAATTAGATATTTCGGCAAAACAGGCATGACGCTTACTCATCATTTTCTGTTGACCAGAACAAAGATAAAAACAATTGAATCTTATTCATAGAAAGCAATGTAGTTGTCTCTGTTGGTAGTATACGCACGTCAAGCCCAAGGTGCGTGCAGCAATATTACCAGGATCCTATGAATAACTAGATAAGCAGAGGACATGAGAAAAAAAGCTCTTTGAACTGATGTGTCTGTAGAACACAGAGTTAGCAAATGATTAACTTAACATGGGTGGTGTAAATATCTAAATTCTTAACAGACAACAAAGTTGTGTGTACAACAGAAACTGAAATTCAAAGTAAAACGAAGTACATTCTCATTCTTAATTTTCGCCAAGAAAGATAAAGACACAAAAACAAGGCACAAAGACAAGTACATTTTCGACAAATGTCTTTTTCAGACGTTACAAATAACAAACATTAAATGCACACGATAAAAAAAAAAACATGAATCCGTAATCAATCAAGAGAAAGTAACAGGAAACAAAAGTATGCATTACACTATTGTCTCAAGGAGAATGTGTGACTTATAATTGGTATGTCATGGATTCATGCGTTTCATCAATTTCTTTGACCGACAATAGAGAAAGAAAAATGGAAAAAAAAAAGTGGTTTTTAATATCAATAGCATTTAAGACATACTGAAACTTTCTAGACTGCTACTAAAATGAGTAGCGGGCATAAACCATACTGTGAGATTTTAAGTATTGTTGAAACTCAAAAGAAACTGACACTAAAGGAGAGAACTATTTTTCCATGTTCAAAAATCAGCAGTGTTTAATTGAAATGGTTACATATTAGAATGATACATGCAATTATTTGTAGAAATTTCATTTTAGTTGCTTGAATGCAGGTAATGTAACAGACTGCATATTGTATTAACGAAAAGGTTACTGAACGAAATCCTTGTTGAAAAGTATGCAGTCATGTGCAGAGCTCTGCAGAAAAAGTTAAAGCTTGTTCGTGAAAGACGGAATCTCTTGTAATATAAAAGAAAAATGTGATATATAAAATCAAGGGTGGATTTCCACAAAAATCAGGGTTTTTGATCTTCCTGTTGCGGTCGCTGAATTTTGTTTTCATGTTCGTAAACATAAAGTTTTAAACGTATCCAAGTGCGTCACACTTTTTCATGACCAGCTGAAACAACAGGATTAATGCCAAAAATAGCCGCCAAAACAGTGTTGATTGTCCGTGGAACATTTCAACGCAATGATCACTCACACAAGTTGGTACAAATGTTCTGTGCTATGCCTTTTTGTAGACACACACCCCCCCCCCCCCCCCCCCCCCTTCTGCCTTTTATGCCCTTTGCCTTATTTGCACTTGTGCTTTATGTATTTAAAGAAGCATGGTATGTATGCTTGTAAACTCGTGTAGGCACGTAATTCTATTATTTTTTTCATAGACCGCATCATCATTTGTGATTTAAATCATTTTGAAGGAAAGACGTTAGAGGAAAACTTTCCACTCAAAGTAATTCGATTAACATTTTCATCACAGATATTCCATGGCAAAGATATTATTACAGTAACTCATTCATATTCATTTAATTTTACCTTTCACAGGTATCAGAACACGTGGTTATGGGCCGATGACACGCTGGCCGTGTATCTCCCTATCCTCTTTCACAAAGTGCAGACACCATACTGTGCCGCCCTTAACCACTCCAATATCACCGTGGTCACCTGCCATGAAAAGATGGACGCCGCCTTCCTCTGTGAGACTGACTACACACCTGACGTCATAAACGATACTGCGATCCCCTTGGCCACTCCCTCTGGCTGGGACACAGAAATGATGACGACGTGTCAACACCGTCAAGTCACCCATAACTTCCTGGCATGTGACGTCAGTACAAACTGCTCGGCTTGGGACCAAGAAGAAAGCATCGCCTGCGGTGATGAGTTTTCTCCCCCTGTTCCTTTCTACACGTGCAGGAACCAGCTAGAGCGCATACCATACACGCTGGTGTGTGACTTCCGGTCCGATTGCTGTGATGACAGCGATGAAGATTTCTGTGAATTTCCTGCCTGTGACAGTGGAACACACTACGTATGCACTGGTAGCAAACAGGTCAGTGTTGCTTCACTTTTTGTTCAGTGATTGACACTAACATCGAGGCATATGGATCAACGGATCTAACCGTCTGTGGTTAGTTTACTTCATCGGTACTTAAACTTAAGTGGCATGGTACGTAAGTATGTGCTTTAGCATACTTGCCGCGCTCTGCAAAATACTGTCATTATTTTGACGAATTCCGTCGAAAGATGGCGGAGAATTTGCTTTCTAAAACAAAGAGCTATCCATCACCATCTGTATGTCGCATGAAGATACTATATTCATCCCGCATCCTTCATAGTGATTCATTTATCTTTGAACTCACAAGATGTCCCTGCTTGGGGTTTCAGACCGTAGATATAGATGAGCGATCTGACCAGTTTTGCACTGGACACAGTGTTTCTATTGTCTTTATTTTGGTGATAATGGAGAAGAAAAGCCTTAAACCCTTGACTTTCCAAGAGTGGTTTGGTTGCACAAGAGATTTGACTCCTGTTTCTTCAATGCAGATATGTTTGTTCTGCTGCAGTAATGGTTACTAAGCTAAGAATTTTCATTTCCTTACCATCTCTAGGTTATCACAGCTCTTTTAGATGAGATGGGGTCGATTTCATGTTTTTTCTTCGTAGATGTCATGCTTATTCTGCTGTAATATTGGACTAGTTTGCGAAGAACCGTAATCTCCTTTCCATCTTCAAATTGCTATATCTCTGTGATCACTTCTGTCTTTTTGATTTGGGTGGATCACATGACGTAAGGCATGCGACGTCGTCTGCAACTTGCTGATGTGTTTGAAAATTAGATTTGTAGTATATCAATATACAGATGCCTGGTTCTGGTGCAGGTCTTATTCTACTAGCATTATTTTATCTACTACTCTTCAACTCTTCGATCCTGCTGGTGTTTCACCGCGTGTACCAGTCTCTGACTGTCCTTCATGTAGCGGCTGTTGTTGTAATTGTTCCAGCTGAGTCTGCAATTAAAGACTGCCCCATGTTATGTGGACATGTGCTCATCTGCAAGTCCGTTGACCTGTTTGTGTCAACACAGTTCCTTACCTCAAGAAAGAAATATTTAGACGTGAAGATTGTTTTAGGTTTTGCATTCGGGGTATGAATCAGTTCTACCGAGAGGGTTGAGAATGCAGACTTGAATTTTGGAGCACCAGGGTACTGGGTTGTCTGCGGGTTATCAACAGTAAGTGAGAAACGAGCAAAATACCACTTTTCGTGGTCCTTGCCGTCTCAGAAAGTTCGTGTTCCTCTCATGGCTGTGGAAAACGTCTTTGCTACTTTTAGTAACATACATGTCTAAGTTTCTGCTGTCCTGTACTGGCAAACAAGTGTTTATTCAGGGCCACCTTTCTTTCTTTTTTTTTCTTTTTTTAACAAATACACCGATCAGGCCTGAAGGCCTTGTCATTCCAACTTACATGACTGCCTGTTCGAACTACATGTCAAGTTTGTTCCAAGGTCTGACTTTCACTTGACTTTCTTTTCTTTCTTTTTTTCAAAGCAAGAAAGTTATTGAGAAAAACGAATGCGCAAACAAGTCTACATGCAAACAGTATTGAGAAAAAAAAAGACAAAAGGACAAATAACTGGGATAGTTAGGGAAGCGATGTTGAAACAGCTCACCAAGTGAGAAATACCGGACAAAATATGAAATAGTCCTCTTGCGAATAAATAAATAATAAATAAATAAATAAATAAATAAATAAAAATAAATAAATAAATAAATAAATAAATAAATAAATAAATAAATGAATAAAGTGAAAATAGAACGTTCGCTTCCTTCAAACAGTTGAATATTGATGCTTTGATTTGGAGCTGATATACTCAAAACGTTTAACGTATTATACAGAATATGTTTATGATCGAGAAATTAAAATTTTACCGTCTACTCGGATACCTTAGATTCTTCACTACAAAAGATGTCTTCGTGGTCCCATCAAAATGATTTATTTTTATCATTGATTTCTGTGAAGTATTATGATCTTATTGATGAGGTTTTATTTGCACACGCACGTGCGCGCGCGTGCGCATACACACACACGCGCGCGCGCGCGCGCACGCGCACGCACGCGCACGCCCACGCACACACACACACACACACACACACACACACACACACATACACACAGAGATTTGTATGTTGCCCTGGGTTGGGTTGTTACATTAATCATGACTTTTAAATCTTATCTAACTTTTCTGCCCTCTTTTCCGAAATTTAGACTTTCGGTTTTCCTTCTTTCTGGCTTTTCAGTGTCATGCAAAACTTTCTGGTTGCAGCGGCACAACATTAAAAAAAATAGCTTATGTTGGTTGATATTTGCTTTATACTCTGTGGATTCCATCAAACATTGTTGATAGACGATGCGATGTATTGGACAAGTAGAGAATCTGATCTATTGAATTTGATAGTTTTACATGGTTTGTGGATTCAGTCCATGAAAGTCGGAATATGTTTGTCTGCTTCTCGTTATGTTTTTACAAAGAATTTTTTTAATATACAGTCGTGATTCTTGGAGGCATGAATTTTTGCTTCCAAAATAGAAACCAAAACAATTCTTCGTGAGGAGTCGAAGCTTCTTGCTACTGACAGAAGAGCTAAGGTATGTGATAACACACAAACTTTTGATTAACTAGTTTTATACATGCTAAATAAAATAGTCCTCTTTGATGTACTGCTCTGTTTTTCTTCGTGATTCACTGACATTATTATTAGTAGAAAACGAAGAGCCAGTTTAGGCATTAATCTCGTATTCAAGCAATGTTTTTGTTATATTTAAATTGTTTTGTGTCTTGATATAACAGTGTATCGACCGGGACCTCCTGTGCAATAAACGCAGAGACTGTGTGGATGAAACTGACGAGCTGAGATGTCAGGACAGTGTGACATCCTCCAAGACATGGTCACATACTATTGAACCACCTGCTCGAGTCGACTTCACCGGAGAGGGCGATTTCACCGTGGTACCATTAGCCACCAGCAGATGCCCAGAGACACACTACCAGTGCCCAGGTATTGTCACAATCATAACCCTTGGAAGTCAAAGACAAGAGTTAAACAGAGTTTGCCACAGTTATGAATCACGCATGTAAAACAAACAACATTACAGAAGCACCAGCATTTATATAATGTGCACGTAGATTAACATAACGAGACTCTCAATAATTCCAGTTAACAACCTACATCAAGATATTTGTATTCCCAACCTCCATCCAAGATTACAGTGAGACAGCTGACGAAAAATGAATGATATTGGACGACAGACATTCGAAGAAGAAGAAGATGATGAAGATGATGATGATGAAACCCAGCCACCATCTTTCTGACAGAAATCACAACACCAGCGAAATGTGAGCCCACCTTGTCAGCATGCTTCTGGATCGAGGTTTTCTTCTTAAGCTTGAAGTACATTTATAACAGCAAATTACAAAATTCTAGCTGTGACGATACGGTAATTACGTGCAGTTTTTAATGCATGTTATTTACAATTGTTTATCTTTAAGATAGTGTTCTCCAGTTCCAGTCACACAGAAATATATCTTCTTGTTTGTTCTGTGTACTCTCTTTCTTGTCATTTCTGCTGGGCGAATGGGTGTCTTAAGCAACATCCGTTTAGAGTTATGAGCGTGTATTCATTTCATCAAGGGAGCAAGAGTTACCCTACTTGTTCTTTCATGTTAAAACTGTTTAAGATTAGTAATCAAATAACCCCAAAACATGCGCACTGACTGAATGTGATTGGTTCCAGGTGGAGGCTATTGTCTCCCTATCTACACCAGATGCAATAAATTCTATGATTGCCCCGGCAAAGAGGATGAGATGGACTGTGACCATTACACCTGTCCTGGCTTCTACCGGTGTCGGGGATCTAAAGTCTGTCTCCACAAGCAACACCTGTGTGACAGCGTGAACCACTGTCCAGAGAGCGATGATGAACTGATGTGCAACTTCACCTGTCCTGACACCTGCCACTGCTATGGCCATGCCTTTGTCTGCAGCGGTGCCTTCCTAACAGACAATTACACTGAACTTCGGTACGTAGATGCTAGTGGAACAGGCATGACACCTGGTGATTTTTTGCATAATTCAAAACTGATCCATCTCAGCTTGAAAAAGTGTGGAATAGCAATGCTTAGCCACCTGAACTTTCCAAACCTGCAAATTTTGGATCTGAGTTACAATGACATTCGAGAACTGGTAAGCAGCGACTTTCGGAGCTTGACAAACCTTGTCCACATATCGTTATCTTACAATTCGTTGATATCGGTTGACTCCTTCCTCTATACTGATTTTAATTTGTCTTACGTCAAGTATGTGTATCTCTCTAGTATTCCGGTACCGTATCCTACTGACACATTTTTCGACACATTCCCAAGTGTTCAGTATCTGAATATGTCAAACTGTGGCGTAAAGAAGGTGACAGAAAGAGGATTCCAATCTCTAGTAAATCTACGTGAGCTCGATCTTCGTGGCTGTCCGATGGAAACTTTCTATTCTGGTGTATTTGATGGCCTGAATTACCTTAAATCGGTATACTCTGACAACTATAAATTATGCTGCCCCGCAGATCTGCCAGACGGGATGCAACCTGAAGGCTGCCATGCACCTATAGATGAAATATCATCATGCGATGCTCTTTTGAGGAGGGATGTATTTCGAGTTTTCTTAGCGCTGTACGCAATACTAGCGTTGACAGGAAACCTCGGAAGTTTTGTGTATCGAGTTTGTATTGACAGAACTGCTGTCAATCTTGGATATGAAGTGTTCGTCACACATTTGAGTGCTGCTGATTTTTTAATGGGCGTGTACCTTGCCATTATTGGGATTGCTGACAGAGTGTATTTTGGAAACTATCGATGGAATGATAAGGCGTGGAAACACAGTGTGGCATGTAAGTTGGCAGGTTTTCTGTCCCTCGTGTCAAGTGAAGTTTCTGCTTATCTTATCTGTCTGATCACTCTGGAACGTTTTCTAGTGATTGGTTTTCCCCACAAAAACCTCCGCTTTAACCGGTTGTCAGCTCACGTGGCTTCTGTAGCAGTTTGGCTCGTTGGTTTGATTCTGGCTCTTGTTCCTCTTCTGCCTGTTACTTCACACTGGGATTTCTACAGTCAGTCAGGCATTTGCATCCCCCTGCCTGTCACACGAAACAAGTTTGATGGAAGCGATTATGCCTTTGGTGTTATGATTGTTGTAAATTTTGTTCTCTTCCTGTTTATTGCTGTTGGTCAGCTTCTCATCTACTGGTCCATCCATATCAATACAGTGAGTTCCAAGGATTCTGGCAGAAAAGCAAGAGAAACAGCGATTGCTCGACGACTCCTCGCTGTGGTCATGACAGATTTCATTTGCTGGTTTCCAATTGGTGTGCTGGGAATGATGGCTCGTAGTGGAATCCCCATTTCTGGCGAAATCAGCGTGATTTTGGCCATCTTCGTGCTCCCATTCAACTCTGCACTAAATCCTTTTTTATATACTGTTAACATAATCGTAGAAAGGCGTCGGAAAGCTTCAAAAGCTAGAAGGTCTCAAAGCGAAAGAATGTCTCAGAATAAGACTAACGTGTTCGATGTTGTGTCTGAAAGCAGGACCAATGCGTGTAACTACAGCAAAGAAGAAGCCTTTCAGCTGTTCCAAAAGCTTGTGGAGAAAGGTCTGCTGACATCAGAGCAAATTCGGCACCATATCTGGGATGTATATGAAGGATAGCGATTATGCATTTTGCATCAATGAACACTTATCATGACTTTTTATTGTTTATTTTACGACAGGATGACAACTGATTACAGTAATTCATATTTATTTTTACTTTTACAGACGTCCACTGATTCATCTCTCTTGATTATTGCATTGCTTGTTTATGGTTTGTTTTAACCGGTATCAAAACATGAACCTGCCGTTCCCAGCAACATTTTTTTTTTACTCATTTTTTTTCGGGGATTGTCATTTAATATGAATGTGTAGCGAATGCTGTGAATTAATCTCCACTTAAATCAACGACACGTTGAGACATAATTGGCTGTGCTTTTCCCAAGCAGGAGTGTTGATTTATCTCTTCTTTCCATGATTTTTTAAAAGCTTAGTTGTAATGTCCGACAAATGTCAGCATGTTTATAAATACTTGAAATATCTTTTCGCTTTTTATCTAGTCTTGTTACAGAGAAGAAACCCGTAAAAATTAACATTCTTACCCATATTGCGAGTGTGTCTTGTTTTCAAAATTCTCTGAACTGTCTAAATTAGATGCGTTCTTGTATTTTCGTGTTTTCGTATTTCTTACTCAAGCATTTGATAGGCATTTACATATATATTTTGATGACATGGAGTTTGGATTCTTGTTTTCTTATTTCTCACAGAAGCATTTGATATGACTTTTGAACATAATTATGGTAATACAAGAGTTTTGATGACACAGACTTTTGAACATGATTTTGGTGATACAGAGTTTTGATAATACAGTAGGCCTGTTCTGTGTGGGCACTGAATTCGTTTGATGTTCTGAAAATTGGACACGTTTTTTTTTGTTTTGGTGTTGAGCCCAAACACATTAACTGCTCTGTATGTGTGTGTGTGTGTGTGTGTGTGTGTGTGTGTGTGTGTGTGTGTGTGTGTGTGTGTGTGTGCGTGGGTGTGTGGGAGACAGAGAGGGGGGACGAAGAGAGGAGAGAGGAAGAGAGAGAGAGAGAGAGAGAGAGAGTGTGTGTGTATGTGTGTGTGTGTATATATAAACTGGGTTTCTCTTCATGTCATTTGGCAAGTTTAAAGTAGAAAGAAACTCGTGGAGAGCGTGGCAGCAGAGAGTCCTCAGAAGAGAAGCCCCCTTCAAGCAAGTGTTTCGGCCCTTATCTCCTGACACTCTAGGGGGGTTGGGCCACACCCTGTTCATGACTCCGGATGTCCCTCTGCTGCCCCTTTTTTTCCCATCTTGGGACGAGCCATGGCTGGGATTCGTACCCATGACCCTCTGAACATGCTCATTTTCCACTTAATGACTCGCACTCTAACCACTGAGCCACTGGGACACCTGATATTTGTAGGAAAGTTAAGCTTTATGAAGTTCACTTTTGTTCCTCCTTGACCAGATCCAGCTTGAACACCTCTCTGCCGCTTCTGCCATTGCTTTCAGGGCTCTGGTTTTTTCCCTCCCTGCAACTGAGAGCTGTTTTATGAGGCTGTATGCAGACGTTCCTACAAACCCCCTAGCTCCAATTTCTGCAGTGAGGACTTTGACCTGATAGCCTTCTCTCCTCAGGCTGTTTGCCAGATCAGCATACTTTTCAGTCTTGTAGATTTGAGCAGCCTCCATTCTGTTCTCATATGGCACCGTGAGCGCGATCATGATCAGCTGCTTGGTTTACAATATTGAAATCGGTTCTTGTTTTGCGCTGCTTTGAGCTGCAGTCTTCTATATTACTGGCCATATCTTATCGTGTTGCTTGACTTTTCATTGTTGATGTTGAATACTTCGTCGTTGTCAACTGCTCATTTAAGGTACTTCAATGCTGATGTTCTGAATTTTAAACCTACACCAATACGAAAGGTAGATTGAAGACAGTATTTTTATTGTAACACAACGATGTCTACTACGTTTGAAAAAAAACATTCGTTTGTACTGGTAAAATCCGTGATTGTAATTGGAACTTTTCTCGGTTCCACGAAGGCAAGTGTCAAAATGCATGCTTTTAATCGTTTGATGTATACAGACCCCTGAGACATGGGTACTGCCCACAGGTTTATCCTTTGAACTGTTTGAAATCAACTCTGTTAAAAGATCCTTGAATGAAAGTTGTCAGTTGAAGACTAAATGATTTTGGAGCTTCATTTTTGTATCGAGGGACAAAATGAAAAGCTTTTGATTAAAAAATACAAAATTATTTAATCCCACTGACGAAGCCTGTAAGTATAGTTAATGTACCTATCTCATTTAAATCGATTAACTGCAGAGAAATGCGATGGGGGAAAAAACCTACAATCCAGCCGGACTATGTCCTCCTTCAATCGAAATCATATGTTAGATATATGTGACATTCACAATAGTAAAGGATCGTTTCGTTTTCATATGCATAGGAATGGTGAAAGATTTTGTCGGGTCATATTTCTATGCCCATTTATAGTGGAAAAAAAAGTTATTTCCAGCTAATGTCTATCACTATTTTTCAAATACCATGTTAACGAACCAACTGTCAAAGTAATCAAGTAGAAGATTGTGAAGATTTCATAAATCCATATGTCTCATGTTTTACTAGCGTTATTATTGGTGGTAGCAGTGGCGGTGGTGGTGATGGTGGTGGTGGTGATGATGGTGTACATTACGTTATCTGCAAGTCTTATCAGTTGTTATGTCATTTATTGACCACTAGCAGCAGATAGGCTACTTTAAAGTTATTTCTAACAGGAATTATGCCTCTGAACTGTTTATGTTCACAAAAAATGGGAATAGCCACAGATGTACATATTTACTGATGTGATGAAAAATACCATGCAAAAAGCACATGCTTTCAAATGGATGCCTACCATAAAGCATCGAGATGTTATGTTTCAAAATGGCTGAAACTTGAAAACTGTCTGATTGAACTTCTTGCTGATTTGATAGTAGTAGGCATATATCTGGATGAGTGCAAGTCATCAGGGAACAGTTTCCTACAATTATGATTAATCAATTTAGGGAAGGAACCTGAACGATCAGTACTGTCCAAATTAAGGCACGTATGAGCAAATCGTGCTGTTTGTGCAATAGAAAAAGCGCAAGAAGAATGCACAAACTTTTTTTTTTTGTATTTGAAGTAGGTGAAACTTGCGGTCTTTCATTGTCACTGTTGAACAAACCTCGAGTCCTGCTTACAAGATGAAGAAAAGCAGTCTCTCTGCCTCGTCTTCCGACTGAGAAACAAACGAGAAAAGAGCTGCTGGTCAAAACTGATTTTGCTCAAGAAGTTTGGTCAAGACGTACATGTTATAACCAAAGAGTTCGACAATTACATTTAGTTTTACAGACCCAACGAAATAATAAAATCAGATGTAGATGGGTGCTGTTGGCAAATGACGTTACTGTGTTGCAACCTGGCTTTCAGGCCAAACGTGACGTTGCTCTGCTTTGCTCTACTCCAAAACTTATTTTGTAGCTGATGTTTTGCCTGAATATCTACACACAAAGCAAAGGATGTAGAAATTAGTTTAACTAAAATCGTCCAGCCGTGAGTCGCAGGTAAACCGCTCAATTTGAACTAGAATGCAAATGTTCATAAAGCAAAGAAAACCGTTACACTTTCAGAGAGACAATCGACGCTTACAAGTTGTTCCTTCTTCCGAGACAGCAACTGATATAATTTAAACCCAGAGACGTCGTTCAAATCAGAGTGCTAGAGAACACCCGGCTTTTAGCAGAGTGGCGGAAATTGTTGAAAACGGAAGAGAGAAATCTCTAGATATAACTAATGTTTTAAATTAATTGAATTGAAACATTGGCTCTTCGCTGAGTTAGCGTTGAAACATGGGTTGTGCATAGCTGCTGACAAGACCTTTAGATCACTCTCTGAGAACCAAATCCTGTTGCGTTGAGAGTCAGTGCCTACAGCATAATATAGTGAATTTCAGTGACAGAACATAATACGTGTACTGTCAAACGATGTATTCAGTTTTTTGAAATCCTGTTTTTGTATGGCAATACTTTTCATTGCAATGTTTTTCTTTCGCTGCTAAAATATGTATCCTCGCATTACCTCCCCCCCCCCCCCCCCCCTCCCCCTGTGTTGTTAATTCTAACCCTCGAACTTCAGCCGTAATAAAAATGTATTCAATGTCGGCTCTAGATCCTGTAATTCAAAACCGTTGAGCTCAAACTCGACGAGTAATGTGAATGTTTTTACATGCTTTTACATTTTCAGGTGCTTTATGTATGTGTGTGTGTGTGTGGTGAGTGTGTGTGTGTGTGTGTGTGTGTGTGTGTGTGTGTGTGTGTGTGTGTGTGTGTGTGGAAATTGGATGTTTTGTTCAGAAATAAAGTTTAGTCGCACACTTCAAGATAATCTCTCTCTCTCTCTCTCTCTCTCTCTCTCTCTCTCTCTCTCTCTCTCTCTGACGAGAGAGAGGATTATTATGAGAGGTGATTATTATGAATTTTTCTTAAGCTATTAACTCTATAACCCTGCAAACATATATCACGGTTACTATGCTTATTCTTGTTTCAATTGTACCGGTGTTGGTTTTACAAATATCATGCAAGTGAGCGATAATCTTGGGAACTGTATCACACGTATTTGATCATCCTTTTAGATAATCTGCGGTGACATTGTATGAACATGGGAAATTCTTGCGAATAATTCGTATTATCTGGGAATTCTGTCATACGTAAGTCAATAATGTTTTGTTGGTGGTTTTTGTGTGTTTCTTTTTAAGTTTTGTTTTTTACCAAATCCATGCAATATTCTTCATTAACTAATTAAATCAGGCGTCTTAGGTGGCGTTTTCTTTATAATCTCAGCTTTCATGCTGGGAACAAGTGTTTTAATTTTGTATTGTTCACTAAACTTGGTCTTTTCAATATCTTTTTTTTTTCCTTTGCGTCATATTGATTTTGAAACTGATTTGAAACTTTACAGACAGACATTGTAACTCCAAGTTGCCGTCAAAATCCGGTGTTTCGCCGCAAACAAGCTTACGTATAATTCATAACTGCATTGACATTCAATTGTGAAAGGCACAAAGGCATTTCCAGGTTAGTGCACATAATTTGCATAGAGGCTCACACGCTATGGTTGTTATGTAGGGCCATTTCGATATTTTTATGCTGTGTTTCTTGCAGTCAAGCAACAAAAAAGCCTTTGAGAGAGAGAGAGAGAGAGAGAGAGAGAGAGAGAGAGAGAGAGAGAGAGAAGAGAGAAGAGAGAGAGAAAAGAGGGAGAGAAAAGAGAGAGAGAGAGAGAGAGAGAGAGAGAGAGAGAGAAGAGAGAGAGAGAGAGAGTAGAATAGAGAGAGAGAGAGAGAGAGAGAGAGAGAAGAGAGAGAGAGAGAGAGAGAGAGAGATGCTATTTTCCTCGTAATCAAGCTACAGAAAAAGAACCGGAGAGAGAGACAGAAAGATAGACAGACAGACAGACAGACAGACAGAGACTAAGACAGAGACACAGAGAGAGAGGGAGAGAGAGAGATGCTATGGTCCTCGGAGACAAGTTAACAAAAAACAGCCGGAGAGAGAGAGAGAGAGAGAGAGAGAGAGAGAGAAGAGAGAGACAGACAGACAGACAGAAGACAGGCAGACAGAGAAGACGAAAAGACACAGACATAGACAGACAAACAGACAGACACAGACAGACCAGACAGACAGAGCTTTTTTTTTTACAAGCAAACAGACCCTAGGTGTATGTGGACAGAGAAGACAGACACAACATAGACAGACAGACAGACAAACAGAGCTTCTTTTTTTTTTACAAGCAAACAGACCCTAGATGTATGTGGAGCACGTTAAAAATTCATACGCTGTCGCTCCCAGCCCATCTGATAATAAATTCCATAAAAACATCCCCTAGCAGTCTTTATATAATCAGTCTTTATATAATCATCTGTATGACTTCTGGCGATGATATATGCCATCAATACACGCGCAGACTGAAATCTAGAGAGTATGATGGTAAATTCGTTACATGGTAAGTGATGTGTCAGGGTAACATAATTTGAAGCAGCTGAAAGACTTCCAAAGAGCCGAAGCACGGATCCAGTCGGCCACAAGGGACGATTCGTTCTACGGGAGAAAACTCAGGGGACACGAGATTTTACAACTTTATTAACTGGAAAAAAATTTTATTTTATTTTTTTTTTTTGCCGAGCGAAATGTAATTTTTTTTTTTCATAAAACAAAAGGAAATCATCTGACTAAAAGATTGAAAAGTTTTGAATCCGGACCACAGAAATAGTATCAAAATGCATTTAAAAAGAGAGAGAGAGAGAGAGAGAGAGAGAGAAGAGAGAGAGAGAGAGAGAGAGAGAGAGAGAAGAGAGAGAGAGACCGATCCACCATACTTCAAATTTACGGACTTTTTTTTTTAAGGAGGTTGAAGTCGGATGACGTCCCTGCGGAATGAAAAGTTGTTGTTCTTGTTGTTATTGTTGTTGATGTTGTTGTTGTTGTCGTCGTCGTCGTTGTTGTTGTTGTTTTTCCTTAAGGGTAATAGTGATAACATTACCAAGTTATATTCATTCTCAAAGAGGCGTTAGTTTATGTGCACCTGCTGCTTTATTCCATTTAAACACCGACCGCAGCAATAGACACCACCACCACCATTACATCACAATGATAATGATGTTAATAATAATAATAATAGTGATAATGATAATAAATTCAATAACAGTAGAAATCAGTAATGATGACGATGACGACGACGATGATGATGATGCTAATAATGATAATGATGATGCTAATGATCATAATGATGATGCTAATAATGATAACAATAATCATGATCATGATCATGAACATTATAATCATCATCATTAACATCATCACGAGAAGATTTTTTCATGGTGACAGCGATGTAAAAAACAAACAAACAAACAAACAAACAAAAAAACACAGACGACGGTGAAGGAACATATAAACATTGACATTCAGAACACACACACACACACACACACACACACACACACACACACACACATACACACACAAAACACGCGCGGCATACAATGAACTCGCAGCTGTGTCAAAGTCATGTTACCACGGGTAGTACAAACACTGGAAATGGAAGCAAATGCCATAAATTTGGAATGGGGCGGGGGAAGAAGGGGTGTGCTGGAGGGGAAATGAGACAGATGTCAACGCCGTAATCTGGGCTATCAGTTATAATATGACGACTGTCCAGGCAACAGATAATGGACGGAAATACAGGACATCCATCAACGGGAACTGGCCAGGGGGGAGGGGGGGAGAGAGAGAGAGAGAGAGAGAGAGAGAGTGAGAGAGAGAGAGAGAGAGAGAGAGAGAGAGAGAGAGAGAGAGAGAGAGAGAGAGAAAAAGAATGAACGAATGAATGAATGAATGATTTATGAAACTCTTAGCACACTCACGGAACGAAAATCAGAGAGAGAGGGAGAGAGATAGAGAGAAAGAGAGAGAGAGAGGGGATGAATGATTTATGAAACTCTTGGCACATTCACACAACGAAAATCAGAGAGAGAGAGAGAGAGAGAGAGAGAGAGAGAGAGAGAGAGAGAGAGAGAGAGAGAGAGAGAGACAGACAGACAGACAGAGACAGAGAGAGAGAGAGAATGATTTATTAAGCTCTTGGCACATTCACATGCGAAAGCGAAACTATCCGTTCAATCAAACATCAAATATTATCATACACACGTAATATTCCAAAGGACATGGACCGATACTGTTTCATGTCACGTAGTGTAGCCTAACTAAAAAATCTTCAGGATTCAATCACTGCTTTCAGAATTCCGTTCAGTTTGGAGATGGCTTGCGTGAACGCTGAGCTGTAAGCAACATGAATTTCAAGTTCTTGAAACACCTTTACCGATCTCCGTTTCTCTGTCTGTTACTTATTTACTCTTACCTCCTTAAGCAGGCCCTATGCTTACACTACGTACGAACAGCATGCCTAAAGTACAATACATTGTATTGTACTATGTATGTCACCAAATATCTATGCTTTATATACGTGTATGATGCTATGCTGAAGTTATATCATCTTTTCTGTTAATTGATTATTTCTTGTCTCTCTTTTTTTTACCCACTTTCTTATATTTGCTGTTGCTGTGTATGCTTTTTTCCCTTTTGTTTAACAATAACAGCCAATGAAAATGTTAAGAGAAAATAAAGAAAAGTGATCACAAACACTCCAGCTGAACTCTTAAAAAAAAAGTTCTTGAAACAAGCACCTATTAGGGTCTATAACGCGTCCGAGTCAGCATTTCTTCCTGCCAACTTTAGAATATCTCAAAATGGAGTGACTGACGGCGGCGAACGAAGCAAAATTTAGAAAGAGAGTTTGTTAGTTACCGCCAATGACATTGACAAACAAAGCACATGACAAGACACGATGCATTTCAACCTCTTGGGTCTTCTTCAGTGAAAAAATAAATCACATTTAACATTAAGGACAGTGCAAACAAAGAACGAAAAATGACTCATCTGTTGTTGTCCAGCGGCTATTCTCCCCACCCACATGGACAACAACTGATGAGTCATTTTTCGTTCTTTGTTTGTACTGTATTAAATGTTAAATGTGATTTATTTTTTCACCTGAAGAAGACCCAAGAGGTTGAAATGCATCGTGTCTTGTCATGTGCTTTGTTTGTCAATGTCATTGGCGGTAACTAACAAACTCTCTTTCTAAATTTAGAATATCTCGTTTATAACGAGCAGAAATTATCACAAATAGGGCCTATGAATCGGTATTTTTGCATCGTTTTCTAAAACAAGCCGACATGTACTGTTTTGGTTTTCCCTACGTTGCTGCGATGTTGGATCGTCTGTTTGACTTTTGAAAGTAATTTCCATTCAGCATTAGGAGCGCTTGTTTTCCATTCTCTTTGTCTGTCATGTAAGATAGTTGGTCACTTCATTGTTTTTAACATACCACCGCCAAAGCTGCCATGATTGCCTTTGGCATTGTTGACATAACTGTATCATTCCAAGGGTCCGTACGTTCTCTAACACAATGTTGCACATAGTGTTGGACTTGCATGTTTCCTTGCTTGTTGAGCACATCGTGCATTCAACCTTTAAACAGATGATGTGCGGAAATGTTGAAGGGAGCTAATAACACATATTATGCGTTAAAGCTCGCGATCAACGCGAGTTACCCCGCCGTTTTCATTGAACAGATGCCGCTGGTAGGCACGCCCAAAGCAATTTTGCTCCATCAGTCAGCTTAACAATTCAATCACAGAGAGCGAGAGATAATACCATACGCTTCAAATTAAAAAGATCTATTTGTTTGATCGATAAACCGAGAAAAAGTAATTCTGTTTGAAATGGAAAGATGGGCGTTGTCTTCCCCTGATTTTCATTCCCGGAACAGGTCTACTGTTTATGCTTTACTTTTTTTTTTCCTCAAAACTTTGTCACTTGTGAAAAGACTAATGGTTTGTGTTGAACAGATCGCATACTCTCATGTGAATTGTGTTTTCTGTACTATAGAAAAGACTTTAGAAGTTTGAGTGCGAGAGTGTGGAGACAGTGAGAAAAGGCAGGCTACTTCATTTAATCTTGAGTTCCCGGTTTACGCGCACATTTGTTCTCCTCCTGCCTCTTTATGCTAGCAAACGGCAATTCTGACGGACTACGATCATGTCATAGTAAGCAAGTTGTGACTGTTACGCTGCTGGTGACAGTCGAAGCACAAGAACTGGTTCTGTCTGCCTTCAGTTTGAAGGTAGGCACCGACGCATTTTGCATGAATACTTATAACACTCTGTGAAGGACAGGTAAACCTTTCTCTTGCATAAACGACTAAAAAAAACATTGGTACAATACCGCACATCATAATGTATCTTCTTGGTATCTTGGAACAGCAGCCAGCTGTCAGAGTTAACTATAACTACCATATTTCTTCAGAGTAAGTATTACTCTCCTCCACAAGCTGCAAGCTGTCAAAAGCGCTTTGGCTACGATTTAAATGCGTTTGTAGTAAGGCACGACGTGGAGCTCTAACAGATGTGAAAATTTTTATAGTGCCAAGAACCGGACACTGCTCATGTTCACAAGTATTATTTGTGAACAGTTGACTTTTCATGAAGAATTTCAACTATGACCGGACCGATGGTATTCAAAACAAGACGGGTGGACCGACCGAGTACGTTGTTTCCGTATCCGTAGCTGCTTGATTCAGGCTCGTAGCGACAAAGTTACAGTAACAGATCTGTTCTGGAAAAAAAAGTCGGGTGAGACCATGCTTGTCTCTCCATTTGTTGCTAAGACGCTAAAGCAAGCGTTCACAGATGCAATAACACATTCGGCTGCTATACCCATCTTGCTATGTGTTTAAGCAAGCGCGCACGCACGTACGCACGCGCGCACACACACACACACACACACACACACACACACACACACACACACACACACACACACACACACACACAGTAGAGGGGACGCGGGTGGAAGGGGGAGGGGAGACGCGCACGCGATCACAGAGAGAGAGAGAGAGAGAGAGAAGAGAGAGAGAGAGAGAGAGAGAGAGAGAGAGAGAGAGAGAGAGAGAGGGAGGGTGGGGGAATACAAGCGCTGGATCTCGTGCACACGCGCATACACTGCTGACCACGCAATACACCCATCTATAACTCTGCCCCTCGATTTCAACGCAATTTTAGCTAGGAGACAACACAATACGACATTCAAGCACTCAACAGACACTCACTGAATCTCTTGGATTTGAAGCAAAGAGAAATCATTAATGTTTGATGTTCGATTTGCCTCAACATCAGAAAGCAAAACGTACATTTGTTTATCCACTCACACGAATATTCACATGTAAAAGGTTTCATTCAAATCCAGATCGAGTCGACGGACAGTAAAGCTATGGCATATGACACATTGACTAAATTTTTATTGTCCATTCTTTGCATGATAACGGATGAAATTTCATTATTGCAAGGAATTGCCACGGATCTTTCGAGAGCAACTCGGCCAAAGCTTCTTTTTTTTTTTGTCCTATCTGTTTGTCTGTCGCTCCTCACCCCCATCCCACCTCCATCCTAACCCCAATACGGCACTATGTATCACTCATTTTTTTCTTTCTTTTTCACTCTCTCTCTCCTCTTCCTCTCTCTCTCTCTCCTCTCTCTCTCCTCCTCTCTCTCTCTCTCTCTCTCTCTCTCTCTCTCTCTCCTCAATTGTCTCATCTTTGTTGTTAATTCATTTATCCATCAGCTTCAAATCATGCGTAGTGGTCTCAAAACTTAGCAGATGTGTAGCGTATATGCACTAGTCCACACGCAGTGACGCCTCCTTGATGAAACTGAAACTAAAACTGAAACTCTCTCTCTCTCTCCCCTCTCTCTCTCTCTCCTCTCTCTCTCTCTCTCTCTCTCTCTCTCTCTCTCTCTCTCTCGCTGTGTGTGTGTGTGTGTGTGTGTGTGTGTGTGTGTGTGTGTGTGTGTGTGTGTGTGTGTGTGTGTGTGTGTGTGTGTGTGTGTGGTGTGTGTGCGTGCGTGGAACGCACCTCCACCGAATCTACAAATACTAACACGTTAAGACTTTTCAAATAACATTTACATAAACATCTTATGTCTCAGGAATTCGACTATTCGATTAAAATTATTAACTCCATTTGCAAAGTCTTCTGTAAACCATGCATTGAATACACCGTCTGAACATGTTAACTCTATCAAACCGTCATCCCCATTCCCACTCTGTTTCCTATCCTTCTTCTCCACAGCCTACCAACCATCCTCTCTTCCTCCCTCCCCCCTCCCCACCGCTGTGTGTGCGTGCGTGCTTGCGTGCGTACGTGCGTACGTGCGTGCGTGCGTGCGTGCGTGTGTGTGTGTGTGTGTGTGTGTGTGGTGTGTGTGTGTGTGTGTTTCGATCATTCAGTTCGACTATCCACCATGTCATCTTTACGTTTATAAACAGTCTGTTTGTCAGTGTAGAATTACAGTAGGTTTACAGTGTTGATATGTTAAATTCTTAGTATGAATTATATCTGTTGAAACAATGTGTGCATGACAAGAGCAGATTGTAAGAAATAGGCCCTGGCCTAAAATCTTCATATTTGCGTATTAAAGATCAGCTAATCAGTCAATCAGTCAATCAATCAGTCAACCAATCTCTCTCTCTCTCTCTCTCTCTCCTCTCTCTCTCTCTCTCTCTCTCCTCTCTCTCTCTCTCTCTCCAGTCCATTTTTAAAAGTCTGATTGATATCGCAATATCTCCATGGCTATCTCCGAGTCTTTTTTTAATTTTTTTTTTCCAATGGGTCCAAGTTGTCTATAAGAACTGAATATAAAAGTATTTATTTTTTCTCCACTACTCACTGACCGTTCAAGGTGAAACGAGAAACAACTGCGGCACAACTCTACTTGAGTCTTCGTCCCACCAGGCCTCGCTGCCACAACAGCAACAGTGAGCTGAAGAAGACAGGGCGATCCTGTCGAAATATTCTCCAAGTAAGTTTTTGATTCTGGGGGATGACTTTCGCTCACCGGACCGAACGACGTGTTTCTGGTCTCTCTCCCACATCAGCACGTTCAGAGAAGATACGTATACTTCTTTTCGGTCAGTTTAGACAGGAAAGCTAATAACAAAATCTGCATCATTAATAATTTGATACATGTTTCGGAAAAGCCTTTTTCGGGAGAAGGAAAAAGAGGGAAAAAAGTCTTTCATCTGATCAAGGTATGTGATCCTGCACTTCTTGACTTTGACTGTGAGCAGTGCAGGCGTGCACCGAATATGGCGTGTCTTCAGCGTTAAATCCTGTCAGCAAGCGAGCGAGTGATGTGGCTCTCTGTATAAGATTCGTCACGTTGTTGCCAACACACCGGACGTTAAAGTCAGTAGTATGTCTGTAGTGATATCAATGACATTTTTGGTTAAAAGAATGAGTACATCAGTAAGTAAATATTTTTCTAAAGGTACGTCCGGGAAGAGAAGACCATCGAGTTCATCACAGAGTGACCCCTGTACTAGCCCTGAAGCAAAGAAAAAACAAGAAAAGAAGAAACAAAAACAGGGGGTACGGACTGTAATGTTGTAGCCGAAGAGATGGCCTTCCAACAGCAACTAGAGAAATCAATGCAAAATTAGAAATACTAACAGCAACAAAAGAAGATGTAAGGCAAATTAAGTTAGACATGGAAAAACTGAACTCCAACTTGATAGAGAAAATAAGTAGATTAGAAAGTTCTCTGTTCGATCTTCAGACAGAAAGTGACAAAATGAGAAATGATGTGAAACGACTACAGCAAGAAAACAATGATGTCAAGTCTCAGTTTCGCCAGCAGCAGAAAGAGATGTGCGCTTTAAAATGTGCCGAAAATGATCTACAGCAACATGGCCGTCAGTGAACCTTCGGGTTTATGGTGTACAGGAGGAACAACAGGGGAAAGTAGAAACGGTTGTGGACTGTGTGAAAAAGTGCACGGACATTTTCACCCGTCGGGTGGGTGTGGCAGTGTCAGTTGACGACATCGAGATTGCTCATCGATCTGGAAAACCTGGCACTGGCAGACCGCGTCCGATTCTTGTGCGATTTTTTTCGCGACAGAAAAAGAACAGTGTGCTAGAGAGTCGAAGAAAACTCAAACAAACCGGTGTTTCAATTGGCGAAGACCTCACCAAAGCAAACTACAGTCTGCTGATGAGAGCTGTTAAACACTCTGCTACTCTCTCCGCCTGGTCATCAAATGGAAAAATACTGGTTAAACTGAAAAATGGCAAAATCTTGAAAATAGACATTAACACCAAACTAGATGAAACATTTATCAGCGCCATGGGTTGAGGTGAGATTTGGGAGGAAAGAAAGAGAACAAAAAAGGAAGAAGGTTCTGTTTCGTTATTTGGGGAAAGTTTTCTTTTTGTTCCCCCTTTATATTATTTACAATTTTCTATGTACAGCATCCTTAGAAAAAGTGTGAGGAAGAGAGTCGATGATTGTTGATATAATATTGTGCATCAACAGTCTCGGACTCTACAAACATGATAATTATGTCATATATTGGCCCTCAGGATTCTTCTCCTCCCCCCCCCCCTCCTGCCCCCCCCCCCCCCCCTCCTTCCCCTCCCCCTCCTTCCTCGTGGTCCCCCCGCCCCCTCCCCTTTCCCCGCTTCCCTGCTGCCCGTCCACTCCTTTGCTTTGATGTTGAACCACCTTTCCGCTCCGCCTTTCACCATGGAGTCAGTTGATTTGATGTTGAACCACCTTTCCGCTCCGCCTTTCACCATGGAGTCAGTTGATTTGATGTTGAACCACCTTTTCCGCTCCGCCTTTCACCATGGAGTCAGTTGATTTGATGTTGAAACCACCTTTCCGCTCCGCCTTTCACCATGGAGTCAGTTGATTATTGATGTTGAAACCACCTTTCCGCTCCGCCTTTCACCATGGAGTCAGTTGATTTGATGTGAACCACCTTTCCGCTCCGCCTTTCACCATGGAGTCAGTTGATTTGATGTTGAACCACCTTTCCCGCTCCGCCTTTCACCATGGAGTCAGTTGATTTGATGTTGAACCACCTTTCCGCTCCGCCTTTCACCATGGAGTCAGTTGATTTGATGTTGAACCACCTTTCCGCTCCGCCTTTCACCATGGAGTCAGTTGATTTGATGTTGAACCACCTTTCCGCTCCGCCTTTCACCATGGAGTCAGTTGATTTGATGTTGAACCACCTTTTCCGCTCAGCCTTTCACCATGGAGTTAGTTGAGGGCGGATGAAAGTCATCATATTTAGAGTTGCCAACATATTGTGATACACCTCAATGCTGAACAGGATGACCATGGCAAAAAAATATATATATAAAATTAGTGATGGGGGGTTTGGGGCGACAATAATGATTCAGATTCTAGTCATGTACCCTTTGTCATTGCCCATTTTTTCATTTATTTATTTGAATTATATCTTTTTAAAATCATTTTCAAACATGTTTCCACTTGTGCACTATTTTTGGCCTCCTTATTCTTTTTCATATCTGCTGAAAAGAGAAAGAGAAAACATAAATGATAGGGTGCCTTAATCGTTGATTGTTACTGTTATCCTAATTATAGTTACTCGTCATCCTAATTATTGTTACTGTCCAACCTACATATCGGTTCGAAAGCGATCAAGGTGGTTTCCCCCGCGCGCGCCACCCACTAGCTTCGCCAAGATCATTGCCCGCCCCTGACTGCCCGCCCCCCCCCCCCCCCCCCCCCCCCCCCCCCCCCCCCGCACCCATGTGTAAGTTTTATTATACATCTATGTGGAGCTGTGCTTAATGTATTGTTTTGCCCTGTCTTACTTGATTGTAAGCTATTTTTGTGTATGCTTATTATTCATGATTGAATTGTAAGTTATTATTATACAACATGTTGAGGCAGTGCTTAATGTATTTGGCCCTGTATCCCTTGATTGTACAGTATATTTTGGGCATAGCTTCTCATGGATTGAAATTGTTTCTTTCTGATTGTGATTTGATTATAGATCGATTAAGGATTGTGTGCATCCTTCTCCAGACTGGTGCACCCCGCTGTTCCGTTTGTTCCTGCCCCCCCCACCCCCCCCCCCCCCCCCGCGCGCCCTGTATCCTCCTGGGGCCCATTCCCCACCCTCTCCCCAACCTCTTTGCTCCCCTCTCAACCCCCCCCCCCCCCCCCAAACACATACACATCACACACACACACACACACACACACACACACAACACACACACACACACCACACACACATGTGCGCGCACATGCACGCGCAGCGCACAACGCATGCTTACACTCATGCACTGAGGTTGAGGGGAGGGGGGGGGGGGCGACGACGGGCGGAGAGACGGATTGAGAGGATCTAGAGGAAGCGTTTTCTTTTTTTTTTCTCTGCCTCCCTAGCACTAACCCGCCCCCCCTCCGCCACTTTGCTTCTCTCTTTTCACCGCCCTCCGACACTTTGCCTTCCCCACCCTCACGCCCCTTTTTTCCCACCCTTCGCCCACATAGCTTCCCCACCCTCCCGCCCACTATATTTCCCCACCCCTCCGCCCCATTGCTTCCCACCCCCGCCCACTTTATTTCCCACCCTTCGCCCACTTGCTTCCCCACCCCCGCCCACTTTAATTTCCCACCCTCCGCCCACTTTGCTTCCCCCCACCCTCTGCCCACTTTATTCCCCACCCTTCGCCCCATTGCTTCCCCACCTCCGCCCACTTTAAAAATCCCCCCCACCGTCCGCCCCCCACATTGCTTCCCCACCCGTTCCGCCCACTTAAATTCCCCACCCTCCGCCACACTTTTGCTTCCCCACCCTCTGCCCCTTTTTACTTCCCCACCCATCGCCCACTTTGCTTCGCCACCCTCCCGGACACTTATATTATTTCCCCACCCTCCGCCCACTAGCTTCCCCACCCTTGCCCATTTTAAAATTTTACTTCCCCACCCTCCGCCCACTTTGCTTCCCCCCCCACCGCTCTGGCTGCCCATTGTTAACTTCCCACCCTGATTGCCCACTTTGCTTCTTCCCACCCTCCGACCACTTTTATTCCCCCACTCCCCACCCTTTCCGCCCCCACTTAATTCCCCACCCATCGCCCACATTGCATCTCCGCCCTCTGCTCCACCATTGCTTCACACCCTCCGCCCACTTATCCCCCCCAACCCTTCGCCCATTTTTGCTTCGCCACCCCCGCTCTCTGCCCATTTTTTGCTTCCCCTCCCCCCCGTAAGGGAGTCTGCCCCTTCTCCTCTCCCTCTCCCCTTCCCTCCCCATCTCCCCCCCCCCTCCTTCCGCCTCCACTTGTTACTCGCCCCATCATTTTGTCAATATGAAAAGATTGCTTTTTGCTGCCAGGTGAATCATAGTGAATTGTTCGGTGGAAGTTATATATTTTGTTGTCTTGTGTTAATGGATATTATCTGGCTGTTTATACTTGATTATCCGGAATAGATAATTGTATGTACCTGTTCATGAATGGAACAGTTTAATTTAAATGTGATGGATAAGATTAATATAAATAAGATTGATTAGAATTGGTGCATCCAAACCATCCTGATAGGCAAAACCCCCTGCCCGTCTCTGTTTGTTCTTGCCTTCCACCCGCCCCCCCCCCCCCACCCCCCCCCCCCCCCCCCCCCACCCCCCTCTCCCCTGTCTTTCTTCCTTCCATCCCCTTCCAATCCCTCATTTCCCCCCAACGACTCTCCTCCCCTCCTCTCCCCGTTCACATGCACAATATATCATCAACATATTCATTGGGGGGGGGGGGGGAGTGGGGGGGGGGGGGGGGGGGGGGGGGGGGGGGGGGGGGTGGGGGGGGGGGGGGGGGGGGGGGGGGGGGGGGGGTGGGGGGGGTGCAAACGAAAAAATAGAGGAAAAACGTTGCTTTTATCCCCCCCCGATGACTCTCCCCTTCCCCACTCTCCTCCTCCTCCCCCACTGCTTAAACTCCCAAATCATGGCCTTATTCTCCCTCCCCACGCCCCCCCCCGCCCCCCTCGCCCCCCCCCCCCCCGCGCCCCCCCCCCCCCACCACCCCCCGCCCCCCACGGCCCACGCCCCCCTCCTGGTACATACCTCACCATGTCAGTAACATGTGAAGGCGCAGTTTTGTATAGCCAAGTCGCAATGCTTGATGGAAAGGCTTCAAACTGTTTCAGTGTTTAGAGTTGGAAGTTATTATACATCCTGTTGATCGTTAGCCCCAGTGTATTATTTGCTGTTTACATGATTGTGAGTGTCTTTTTATGACTGACTGAATTTTTTGCTTATATTTGATCGAAGAGTCTGTAGATCACAAATAAAGATGGGTGAATTCACCTCCCCCACCTGTTTCCAGTCCTGTCCAGCCCTCGCCCCCCCCCCCCCCCCCCCCACCCTCCTCCACCCCCGTGCCCATCCGTCACCCAGCCCCTACTCCTCCCCCATTCCCTTCTCCCAGCGTCTTTGCCTTCTCCCTCTCCCACTCCACACACAGCATATGCAGACATATACATTAACAACATGTTTTATGTTTTGTCTTGTGTGTGTGTGTGTGGGGGGGGGGGGGGGGGGGGAACGTTTTGCTTTCATATGCTTAACACTCACCTATCGTGAGACACATGTACGCGGTCACACGACCGTGATGACAGTATTATCTCCTATAGCCTTTTTCTCACTTCTGCAAAAAGCGCAAATAGTTTGAACTTTTGGAGTTGGTGAAAAAAAATGTCATAAACACATATGTAGGATAGTTTTTTTTGTTTTTTTTTTTGTTGTTGTTGTTTTTTTTTTTTTTTTTCCTTTTCCCTCCCATATCCCAGCTTAAGTTGTCAATGGTGTTGGAATAACCTACCTTTTCTTAAACTCTCGACGACAATCGTTGCTGAGACTATCAGTAACTCAGTACCTGCAGAGAAGCTGTGCATTTCGCTCGTGAGCGATCGTTATTGAGTCACCTAAACTTTTTATGTGTTTTTTCGTTGCCGTGTTGTCGATGTGACTTTATTTTTGTAAGATTGTTTATTGTGTATATAGAAGCAATTTCTTTTTGCTGCAGACATTATATCTGTTTTGACACGGAAAAGATTCATTTGGTCATCATTATGTTTTTATGCTAATTTTGTTTGGGTAGTCTTTCCCTTAAATTATTTTTAAATGACCATGCTTGTTTTGCAATCTTTTGTATTGTTTATGATATTTTTCCCAATAAGCCAATGTGTACATTACTGTGTAACGAAGCTGGTTATACCTTTCCAGTTATCTGGCAGAGCGATACAAAAATTATAATCCTTCTAGTAAGATAACATGGCAAATATTAACGATATCATCTATGAATTAGTACAGGAGCCTAGAGACCTCTCAGAAAAGAAGGGATTTTACCCACTATCTTAGGAAAAAGTCCTGTAAACAATTACTGTTTGCAAGACACCCATTATAAACCCACAAAATTAGAAAAATAATGATAACATCAGAATGGGGGTTATAACATTCGCTTTGCCTCTTTAGATCCAACGCAAAGAGTGTGTAGTCAGTGTCCTGTTTAATACTAATTTTGAAATTAAAAATTCACAATATTGATAGGTATGTTTATGGAAACTACAATTCTATATAATCATTTAAAAACTATGGATACAGACGATACAGTTAATAAACTTATAAGTACCGAACGTAGATAATCCTGATTTTATAATTAATTAAAAAGAAAAAAAAAAATAATGAACTATCACGGTTCACGATTTCATAATCGTTGGGAACGGGATTTAGTTTTCTTGATCCATATTAAGATACAAACAATTACAAACATATAAATAGACCCTGAGGGCTAAAGAGGGTGTGGGAAAATATGTTATTAGACATTAAAGTCTCGCTCGCAATGTGTGAGGGAGAGTAATCCGGAAGACAACGATTTACTTGGCGAATAAATTCACCGTGTAAAACAAAGACGTTTAGATAATTTTCTAATTTCATCAGTCAAGATAGTCTATAATAGGAGACGATAAGACACTTCGAAATCATTCCAGGATATCGATTCCGTTCATACTATTGAATTTACTTACAATAAAGAGTGGGAAAACCATGTGAAACGAAATACTTTTTGGAAGTTATAAAAACTATGATCTGTAGAGAGCAAACAATATGTAGATGAAATGAGTAAACAAATGATAGAAACGAGTCATATGTGAGTATTCAAATCCGACCAGGTACAGATACTACTACCAATTAAGCGGAATATACAAATCTGTTAGACAGAAATTGAATTAAACCGTGCCTGATAACTATTTAACTTAGATTATTTATATAATGGAAAATTCGATCAAAAACTATTGCTTAGGCTCTGACTATGAGGAAAAATAAAGCTACTGAAAGAAAGGAAGACAAAACCCTAGTACAAAATATTGAAGAATTAGAAAAAAAAAGAAAACAAAACAGAAAGAGAACATGAAATTGATAAAGGAAAACGAACCAAGAGCTAGTTTTCACGTCAAGAAAAAAAAATACAACGGAATGTTATAAAGTCTAGTGCAAAATAGGAAAGCAAAGGGGAAAAAGGTAACAAAATATTTTTGTAACTTGGAAAAAGAAGGCACTTCGTAAACAAAAGTAAATGACAAAGCAATAAAACAAAGGAAGATTTTGCATGATGAACCAGAGCGACAATAAAAACCGAAAGTAAAAGATTTTATTAAAACTAGAAAGATAACCGGGATAAAGACAAAGTCACAAAATGAATGAGAAAAAAGTGATTTAGATCAAAGAGCATAAGCCTACATTCTCACAGACGGAGAGGGACTGGTCTAAAGAAGGTGACAACACTTTAGAAGAACAGGTAATTCTATTGCACATAACAACAAATGAAAAATTGGAAATAGTCGCCAGGTACGGATGGATTTGGGATCTGAAATTTATACAAATCATTGTCCTTTTGGAAAAAAAATGGACCATGGGGATCGTGTGCGTTGCACTAAAACCAGCAGGAGTATATATCGTATCAAAGACGAGAACTTCAAGGGCACACAAAACAGAGGGGCAAATAACAATGCAATACCCCCAAACCAAAAAAACTAAGAACACATAAAGAATTGGAGACCAATTTCATAAATTAAAATGTCTTAGATCTACGAACGGCAGCATCGGTATAGCAAACAGGATAAAGAAAACTCTAAGAAACATATAATCAAAGAGGAACAAGCAGGCTAAAGAAGCCAACGCGATATCTTGGAGACAAAACAGTACCAGCTAAATGATTAACTAATATACGTCAGTGAAACGCATGACCCAAAACCTTGAATCACATAGGCCCTGACTCTGTGCTCTGTTATCGACATTGACAAAGCATATGAAACTATTGGATTGCAATTTATTTTTACATATCTGGAATCCTAAGTAAATGGTAAGGGATAACAGTAAATGGCTAACGAACATTATTCCACAGAAAACAAATCAGCAGTATATATCAAGGCCAAGTAGCTGAATGGTTTTCCAATAGAACACGAGGATGTAAGTAAAGGCGACAGAACCCACTTATCCCCTTAATCATGTAATACACAGCAAGATAAATTAAGAGCCATTGATGAAATACAATCAGACAAAGCTATAAAAAGGCATTGACATCAACCAAGAAGAACACAAAATAACTCAATTTGCTGATGATGCAGCAGCTAAAATGAATCATGGTGAGAGGAATTAACCTATGAAAATCCTAATCATTGATTTAAAACTTTGGACATTTCCTCAGTCTATGATTAAGAAGAAAGAGCAAAACACAAGCAGGTCCTGGCTTGGAAGTAAAAGAATTCAAAAACAAAATACATGCAACATCAGAAAAAAAATTTGGAATCCAGTAACAAATTTAGAAAACTCGTATATGGATTCCAAAGACATGAAAGAAAGTGAACAGGGCTAAATAAAGCCCGATAAAAATGAACAGAAATAAAAGCTCTTTAGTTTCAATATATTGGATCAAAAGAAAAATAACACCCTCTGGAAGAGTTCTTTATTAAAAAAAGGCCATAATACTAACAAAAATTAAATAATGCCCCTCTGGATCCCGCATCCTTACCCCAACCCCCCAGGATGATTTTGTGAATAAATCTCCCAGAAAAATTTGTGTTTTCGTTTTAAATGGAACGGTACAACGGAGTTATAAAATTAGGCAGAAAAAATCCGGTAACGAAAAGGTGTACAATATGGTGGCTTGAAATGTACCGCTATCAGAGCATACATAGCTGCACTGAAACTTAGTATGGCTCAGAAGGTTGGAAAACATTCCAATCATAAATGAAAAAAGGTTGCAAATAGGAAGTTATAACAATTCTTACTGAAAACTCGAAAAAAAAAAGGGCCGCAAGGCTAGGCAGCTACGGTTTTACCAAAAAAATCATAAAAACATCTTTGGAAACCATATTTATGTGGCATACAGATCATTTTTGGCAATCTAGTAAAAAAAACCAAAAACACAAACAGAAGTAATTTAATCTTGTTCAGAACCAGTATTTTATAATGAGAAAATTAAAAATGGAGGTAATCTCAGCATTAGCGCAACCCCCAATGCACCAACGAGGTTGTCACATAGAAGCACCCAAAAAACAATACAACAAACGGAAATTTACCAAACCGACCACAGAAAAAAAACGACTATAATGGAAAGACACAATAAATACATATACGCCCATACCTGACTCCTGGCATTAATACAAGGCTGTCCACCACAGCCCAAATACCATTAAAAATTCAATCACAAACCATTACACAAAGGATAAAATGTCAAAAGCCAAAATGTGCGCCCAGAACAAACATACCCAGGGCCATGAAAACTAATTATAAACCAAAAAAAAACATAAATCAAACGGTACGCGGTTAGTTTAATAGGACATCTAAAAACAAAGATACCAAAACCTACCCAATTCTGCAAAACACGGGACTGAGAAATTAGGGGATAGATATTCATGTGGGGAAAGATGAATTTAAAAACGTGCATAACATACAAGATGTCAAAATAGAAAAGGCTGCAGATGCTCATAGGACAAATATTTCACACCTGGACAAATGTTGTAACTGAACGAAAAGAATATTACCAACAGTTAGGTGTGGTGTGGGGTTTTGGTGATTTTTTGTGTTATGATTTGTATTATCTTCATAGGAGGATGGGGTAAGGTTAAAGAATTAATAAAAATATTTGTTATTTTATATGTGGGGTTTATTTTGGGTTATTGTTTTTGTGTGTTTGTTGAATTTTAGTTTTTCTGGAAGAGGAATATCAAATAAGTATTTCGAACATAAATACAGGACCAATGGCAACATCTCAAAACTGTTTTCTGGAAAAAACCTTGAAACATTTTATTTAAAATACAAAATGTACAACATTGTACACACACTCAAATAAACTCCAAACATAGATATAATATGGCAACGAAAAATAAAATAGGTACGGACAATGAAATTTTATA
Source organism: Conus ventricosus (assembly GCA_018398815.1). Classification (NCBI taxonomy): domain Eukaryota; kingdom Metazoa; phylum Mollusca; class Gastropoda; order Neogastropoda; family Conidae; genus Conus; species Conus ventricosus. The sequence continues at coordinate 71,274,111 of CM031603.1, forward strand.
TTTATGAAACTTACAGGGCAAAATGACATATTTAATAAAAGTAAAAAAATGAAACGTCCAGTACCTAAACAATAATAACCTTTGTAAAGATACTAATCCTACATCAAGACATAGAATAGAACAACATACATGCCGACTTAACAAGGAAAACGGATGATTTTAAATAAAATATTATGTATGCCATATGAATTGCTATACAGCAATACAGGCAAGTTGAAACAGTACCAGTAGACGTAATACCAAAAAAAAAATTTACAAAGGGACAGAAAAAAAAAGGAAAACAAATGGAGAGAAAAAAAAAAGGGGACGGAAGGGTAAGAAAACAAAAAAAAAGAACAAGTAAAAGCCGAGAATCCAAATGTAACAAATAGCAGCAAAACCAAAAAAACGAACCGAAATCTCCCCCACCCTCCAACTCTATCTCTCCCACTCAACTCTCCCTCTCACCCTTTAAGGTTAGATCTATCTTCCTAAACTGTGTCCGTATGAAATGTTTATGTAAAAGTGTAGGGTTAAAAAAAAAATAAGTGTATGATTACAAGCTAAAGGAAACACTAACATTTAAAAATTGAATGAAAGTTTGGAATTGTATTATAAATATCCATTGAGATATTGATATAATTACCCAATGTGCGTATATAAGTGCATTCGTGTACGTTTAATGAATGCAATTGTAAAAATTGATGTAAATATCATTCAAGGAAAAGATGGATTAAAAAAAAATAAAAAAATGCTTAAAAATTAAAAAAATATACAATAAAAAAATCAAAAAAAATGATTCTGAGTACTGTAACTTAACTTTTGACTAGATGTCGAATACAGAATCCATAAACCATATAAGATGAATCATAATAACACAGATCAATATTACAAATAACACCCGAGGATAACCGTTGAAGCAACTCCTGTAATTTTAATCCTATGGCTGTATATAAAGGTTTAGACCCCTATCATATTGTCTCGGCAAATAACCAGACAGCTGGAAAAAAAAGATTAACTTTTCCGAACGAACTAGGAATGATTCTCTTTTTTTTTCTTCTTTTTTTTTTTGGTGTTTTTAATAATATTTTTCATACAGCTACTCTCAGTTATCTTTAATATCAACCCAAATAGGATACTATGTAGTTTGTTTTTTCCCTTGTTTTATCGTATTAGTGTATTGGTAAGCCCTCCCTCTACTAAACCCACCCACGGCCCGTCGGCCCCCATACAACCCACGCCACATTTTCTTTAAGTAAATACAATCCCCCTTCATCCATGAAAGAAGGTGAGTGAGGTAAATGACAAACACTATGCACACTAAGGTTAAGTTCAACAATTCGAAACTGAGATCACAATACTTATGAAAATAATCATTGAACATAACCAAAGTGTACGTACAGTTTTGTCATTTACTCACTTTCTTATTCAATTACAAAGGCCACAGGGGGGCAAAAAAACAATCGAAGATCAAGCCGAACAAAGAATTCACCCCAACAGCCTTCCATCACCGGACAAGTAACACAAACATAGCACATTACACACCCAAACCACTCAGCACCCACAACCACCACACCACACACCACACCACCACCACACACACATCACTCACCACACACACACACACACACACGAACCTCGACGTGCGCGCGCATACACACACACACACATAAAACTAGATAAAAAAATATCGTAATCGAAAATGCTTTTACGACAGGATACTACTTCACCGACTTAGCCGACCCAAATCAAGCTGGAGTCCATTCAGCATCGCATCTGCCTTAGACGGTTATAGAAAACAACACCAACGCAAAAACATACTGTGGAGGTTAAAGAAAGAAAGACTCCTACCTTGAGAGAAACGCCTATTATTTTCCGCGAATGCGTTTATTAGGCTAACAGTCAACCCCTTTCAATTCAGTGTGCTCGCGTGCGTAGGCGTGCGTGCCGTGTGGGCGTGGCGTGCGGTGTGTGCGTGTATGTACCAATACGCATTCCATACAATAACAAAGAACACTAAGGACAGATACAGCGGCTTGAGACGGGACGGTAAAGTATAGTATATTGTGTAAAGGACAAACACAAACAAGCAGTCGAGTAAGAAATGCACAAAGAACAGACCGACGACAGAAAACAACACAGGAACACACACACACACACACACACACACCCGCGCGCGCGCGAGCACGCACGCACGCACGCACGCACTCAACGCACGCACACAACACGCACACACACCAGGCAGACAGACAGATCAGACAGACAGAGCCGCGAGGCTTTTACAACGACAAATGGAGCCCCATCCATACATTGGCTTCCATTATGGCATCTGAAAAAATAGATCCTTTATGTGAGTTTAGCATGCGCTTGTGGTTGTGTGTGGTTGTGTGTGTGTGGTGAGAGCCTGTCTATCACAAATTTTATGTGGCGACCCTGGGAGTGTGCAAGAGTCTAGATCAACTAATCTATTATTCTTCTTATAATCAGGCCTCATTTTCTTCGGATGATTTTCACGCGCGCGCATATGTGATATTGTGTGCGTGAGTGTGTGTGGTGGAGTGTGTGTTGTGTGTGTGTGAGGTTAGTGTGTGTGTGTGGGTGTGAGTAGTGTGTGTTTGGGCAAGCGCGTCTTGTGCGATGCGTGCGTGTGGGGGGGTGGTGTGTGTGTGTGTGTGTGAGATGTGTGTGTGTGTGTGTGTGTGTGTGTGTGTTTGAGTGAGATTGACTGGAGAGAGAGAGTAGAGAGAGAGAGATAGAGAGAGAGAGAGAGAGAGAGAGAGAGAGAGAGAAACATAATGACACAATTCATGGCCCCCCTGCTAAAATCGTGTTGGCAAATATTTTCAGTTTTCAGTGTCATTCATACCCCTGTCGACTACACAGTTACCTTTCAAGACCTGACTTCGCAAGGTATCAGAAAGTCTTGTATTCTGCAAAAGAAAATGAGCTAAAAGATAAATCAACAACCAAAAAGCTAGTGACAAAGAGACTATCAGCACAATGCACACAACTACGTAGAACATCACAGCAAAACTGCTGATATCCTTAAAACCAGTACAACGCCACAGTGGGGACGTCAAAAAGTTCTTGTCTCTGTCATCCCAGCAGACAAAAATCGTTTAAACGATGAATTAAAACAGAGATAACGGTGGAGAAAAAAATAAGAACAGCTACATTTGTAGGTCAGCGCTTCAAAACGGACACCAAGTGTCCACAGGGGAAAGTGCGTAGGCCTACAGTCTCACCACCAAGTCGCCATAGGCCTAACGCAGCAAAAAGCTGACATGTTATAAAATGTATCACTGAAGGGAAACGAAATTTTGAAGGACAAAGCAAAGCCCTGTGAAAGAGATTGTGTAGAATAAAAAATGAATTTTTTTTTTTTCATAAAATAAGAGAGGAAAGAGGAAAAGAACAAAGTGAACGACAGCCAAGGAAATGATGAATGAGAACTTTTTTTTAAAGGAAGCGATGAAGAGAGCTAGAGAAAAGAGCAAATTACGCGCACAGTATTTATAGACGCTCAACCCAGTTTAAAAAAAAAAATCAATAAAACAAAATCAAACCGTGAAAAAGCCCACAGAAGGAGCAGAGCAGACGATTTTTTTTCTCCTGCAAACGGTATGATCTCCCTTTAATACACAATAAAATGGCGACAATGCAGCAAGCAAAAGCGACGCTCCGAAAAGAAATTAAGAAAAGATTGGCATTGCTTACCCCAGAAGAAAAGAAACGACAGTCGGAGATAGTTGTACATAGGGTGAGAATAGTGCCTACTTTAACTGACATGATTTTTCATTCCTTCCTTCAAAATGAGTCGTGATAATTGCTGTTCAAGATCAGTGCGCAAGGACGGATTGTGGTACTCATGTACTTTTACAGACATTTTGTGGCGGATTTGAAAAGCTGGACTTGACCGTGTAGAAAGCACAAAGTTAGGCTTTATTAGTTCTTTGGTCAGGTTACAGCCAGTGCTAGGATGTAAAAGTGGGCATTGCACGCATCAGTAGGTCTCAACGTGTATGGAACCCTAACCCTAATAATTAATTAAAACCCCGCTTGTAGGTTAGTTGGTTAGAATAGGCAGGGTTTTTTGTTGTTGTTGATTGTATTGGATGGAAGGATGAATTTAACATTTTATGCATTTGAAAAGAAAAATCAGCAACCAATCAGATGTTTTTAAGATCTTGCATGCATACATATTTGAGCTTATGGGCATCTGATTATGAGTCGCACTATTTAGCCTAATGTTATTTTATTTTACTTTTTAACATGCGCGCTGGTGACCTACTCGTTTTTTTGAGTGAACCAGTATTTTAGGAAGAAGAAGAAGATTATTGCAAACTTTCAACATTAAAGATGCTTGACTAATCACTTTTTTTTAAATGCAGAAATGATCATGCAGAAGAGACCTGCCATCATATTTTGCAGTGTGCAGAATCATAGACATGACAAAAAAACTACCAGGATTTTAGTTTTGAAAATGGAAATGGTGAAGAGCACATTCACAGGATAGTAATATGAAAGTTTAGGATACCATGTTTTATAAAGTATATGTGTCATGTAATTACTTAACTAGTTTTAAACAGCCCTGATGTGGCCCTTTGCGGTCGGCTGGGCTATAACTAGTATAACTTCAAGTACTATAAGCAACATTATCTTATCTTATCCTTTGCGGTCGGCTGGGCTATAAGCAACATTATCTTATCTTATCCTAACTAGTTTTATGCTTTAATCATCCAAGCCCACTTGACCATACAGTCTTTTTAGGGCTGTCAAATTCTCTCTCTCTCGCTCACACACACACACACACACACACACACACACACACACACACACACACACACACCACACACACACACACAACACACACCACACACACACACACACACACACACATAAAGGAACAAACACACGCGCACACTCTCTCTCTCTCTCTCTCTCTCTCTCTCTCTCTCTCTCTCTCTCTCTCTCTCTCTCTCTCTCACACACACACACACACACACACACACACACACACACACACACACACACATACACACACACACATACTGCCACATTACAAAACAAGCCAAACCATTGAAAGAAAAACCATATCCCATTAGGAAACAAACAACATAATTGGTACTAACATGGAAGCTAAACTTGACATCTTAAGACATGTAAGATTTAGTCATGCTGAGACCACCAGATATTGTTTTCCAGGCCAAGATTAAACAAAAAGTAAACAAACAAATGAAAGACAATTTAATGTCAGAAAAAAATGCATAAAAAATGTGGACGCATTACCTAATTGTCAGACAAAACAAACAATAACAACAACAACAACAAAGCTAGCATGTCACAACAAAAAGCTGGCATGTTATAACTTGCTATCAGAGCCAAAAATACATAGAAGTTTCCAGCAGCAAAAAAAGAAAGAAGCAGACTGCAGTGAAGATAGACCCCCCCCCCCCCCCCCAACCCCCCCAAAAAAAAAAAAAAAAAAAAGCAGTCAATGAGAGTGAGAGAAAAGAGGAAATGAATGGAACACAACTTCCAGAAAATGTAGGAGCTGTTTGTGCATCAAGAGTTCCTGCTGTCTACATGGGGGCTTATACTTAACTCCAGTACAGCACAGGATAACTGTTTGGGTATATGAGTTTGTATGTGTGTGTTAGAGAGAAATAGAGAGAGAGAGAGAGTAGTATGCAGGGTAATCACCCTCCAAGGCACACAGGTCGAGTCATGAACAGGCGACAGGCATGAACGCCTTCAGAGACCTCTCTTTGATTTTTCTCATTTAAGCTCCGGCTGGCTTCTACCCACAATTGTTGAGTGTTCAGATGTGAAGACCGACACTAGACAACCATGCTTCATCCGCCTAAGTTTGTGTGTGTGTGGAGGGGGGGGGTAGGAAGTTGTCTTGTCTGATTTTTCATGCTACTTCAGTGGCATTACACTAATGCTGCTCACTCCAGTCCTCTGTCCATAGCCACAGCCCAGCATGTCCTGCCACAGCCCGGCTGTAGCATTCCATAGGGAGCAGTCAGTGTCAACTTGTCCTGAGACAACCCACTGGTTGAGACACTGCACTGTTGCAGAGTCACTTGGGTAGTGTACAGTTGTGCGTATTTCCTGAACTAACTTCATCCTTTTAATGTATGTACCTCTGAGTCTGTGAGTTTTGCTCAGGTTTCTTGATCCACATGGTCTGGTCTGGTTTAAGCCCTACTACATTGGAATAGGGCTTGACAGTAACTTTATTTTCCACTGGCCCAGTTGGGCAGGTCACTAAAAAGTCATTGTGCGATTGTTTGGGCTTTAGAATGACATTTTCACTCAAGTCACACATGTAGATTCACAGTCACATACTCGCACACACACACACACACACACACACACACACACACACACACACACACACACACACACACACATGCCCATGCTCACATACGTGCGCGCGCGCGCACACACACACACACACACACACACACACACACACACACCACATGTACACACATAACGAAGCAAGAAACTGTTTTTGATATTGCGCGAGTCATGTGATTGGAGCAGTTGCATAGTTGAAAGCATGTGTGCAAGAAATAAAAATTCAATTGTGTGAAGTTGAAAATAGAATTATGTAAGTGAACCCAAGTAGATTGTAAGGTGAATTACAACTGATGTATACTAAATACAGCAACCAATAGCAGATGACATGCAATGCAACTATCTTTGTCTCTACGCAGCTGGGCTTTTTGGAATTTAGACTCAAAAGATATTTGTCAGCTCTAAACTTTCTGACAGTCATCTTGCTGGCATCTGGGTCATGAAATTGGGAAGAGAAGGAGGGAGGGGGAGTTGGTTGTCAACATTTTCACTTGCCCAGTTGAGCGAGTTGGAATGAACTTTCCTTGCCCAACATGATGATATACTTGCCCTGGATAGTTGGCAAGGGTTAATGTTCAAACCTGTGAAAGGAAGCATACAGCAAGCCTGTAATGTACTCTCTTATCAAAATCTTCACTGACTGATCATTGTAATTTTGTGGCCTTTCATGCCCTGGTGTCACGGTGATGTCAATTCTTTCATTTCTTCTCCATGTCCATTCCCGTGGTAAATTTTGTGAAAGTCATATATGTTCATATCTAGAGAGAAAGAGACAGACAGACCAAGTAAAAGCATTAATAACAGTAAATAATTATACACATCATATATACTACTGCTGTGATAAACCAGCTGACCAAAATGGACAGTGTGATTGTGTTGTCAAATTAACATTCACAATTAGCATTATCCGCATTATAATCAACAGTGTTCTGGAATTTGTCTTCATCATTCGCAGGTTCTAGCATCATCGTGGTTCCAGAAGAGTCAACGGCTGTCAGTATTTCTGAGCATGCCGGATGAAGTGGACACATATCCAATAGTGAAGGCCACACTGGAGGCTGGCAAGGAATGCTTTATACCTCACTACAAAGGGGCGCACATGTGCATGCTGCCTCTTCGCTCCATGGAAGAGTACGAGAAACTGCCCCGGACAAAGTGGAACATCAAGCAACATGCGGATGATCATGGTTTACCTGAGGCCCTGGAGACAGGTAAAGTTCTGGTTTTGTCATTGTTTTCTGATGCATAGGGTTTACCTGATGCCCTGAAGGTTGATAATGGCTTTGCATATAATGGCTTTGTTGTTTTTGTTGTTGTTTTCCCACAAAAATTAACTGTTTACCCTGGTGTTGACTGTGGATACGTAAATTGTTTTGTTGTTGTTTTGCCTTCTGATGAGTCTACTGTATTTGATGCTTTGATTGCATGTATATAGTTGGCTTTGTTGTTTTCCAGTTCATATTCATGGTTTATGTCCTGGAGATGTGTACTGGCTTTGTTGTTGCTGCTGTTATTGTTTTTTTTATTGTTGCCACATTGATGAACACAGTTTACCATATATAGCCTGGACAGAGGTTCATGTACTGATGGTATTTGCTGTTGTAATTGTTGCCTTGCTGATAATCATGGTTACTTAATTCCTTGGAGACAGGTAAATGACGTAGTTGTTGTTGCCCTGCTGATGACTTGTGTCTTGGAGACGGGTACTAGCTTTGTAATTTTGTGTGTATTTGTTATTTATGTATGTGTGTGTGTGTGTGTGTGTGTGTGTGTGTGTGTGTGTGTGTGTGTGTGTGTGTGTGGTGTGTATGCATGTGTGTGTGGTGTGTGTGTGTGTGTGTGTGTGTGTGTGTGTGTGTGTGTGTGTGTGTGTGTGTGTCTTTGGTGTCTGCATGTGTTTTGTGTGTGTTTTCCTGTTGGTATTGCCCTGCTTATGATCATTGTTTATCTAATACCTTGGAGTTAGGTAACTGGCATTGTTGTTATTGTTTGTTCTTGCCCCATTGGCAATCATGGTTTAACCAGATGCCTTCAAGACAGGTAAATGATTTTGTTTGTTAATGTTGGAAACAAAAGAAAAACGTAGACACAGTCTAGAGGTACTAGAAAACAGCAGCATACTACAAGGACATTTCAACAATGGGTATGTGATCATCTGGCTGGTGTAAGCACTGAAGAGACATTTTGGTTTTATCTCCTATGAAAAGGAAATGAAACATGAAAATAGAATAAGAAACCAGAATAAGAATATGGATTACGTGCATGAATTCGACTGTAACCTCCTATCCAAAAGACCATTCTTCCAGGCATTCCAGAAGCACCTGGAAAGTGCTGGATGATAGACTTAAGGATTGGACTGGTTACTGTACCTCTAACCTGTTCTTTAAATTGGGCCTGGGGTGCTGTGGATATCCTCAATAGCAAAAGCATCCATTGCCATACCCTTTAGACTGTATACTCCATGGACGATGTTGGTAATGATGATGATAATGTGTGACCGTTCACACAGTGACATTATTTTGTGCTGTGCAGGGGGACTGGACCTGATCTTCATGCCAGGACTGGCTTTCACCCAGCAAGGGGCGCGTCTTGGGCGGGGCAAAGGCTACTATGACAGCTACCTGACCAGGTGTAGCCAGGCAGGTGTCATGCCCATCACTGTTGCCTTGATCTTCGCCCACAGGTGGTGGACTATGTGCCTGTCGGCGAACAAGACATGCTTGTGCAGCAAATTGTCTCCTCCACCTGATGCGTTTTTGGGGGGCATTTGCATGTGTTACTTTTGATGCTTCTTACCAGTTGGCCTGTCCCACTCAGATTTCGCACAATGTTGGTGACAAGGCTTGATTTCCTTGTGCGAAAAATGCCCATACTGATGCCTCAGGTTGCGAGACCTTTAAACAGAAGATTGGTGCCAGCAAATGTGCAAGAATATTTCAGTCATACAGCTGAATTTTCTTAATATTAATTACAAATGTATTATATGGAGACAGATTTGATTGTGCCTTATGTTGGGTTCGTGCATATGTTGATTTGTCAAACTCATGTAATGTGATTGATCTGATGAACATGATACATGGAGACACTTTTGATTGTGCTGTACGTTTGGTTCATGCAAATGCTATTTGTCATAACTCATATGATGTGACTGATCTGATGTACGTGATATTTCTTGTGATTGAGTAAGTGATGATTTAAATGACAACTGAGTGATTTGAGGTATATGCTCTGTCTTGTGATTTATTAAACAAAGATCTGATTACTTTGTGGTGATTGTGCAATTCTGTCTGCCGTGCAGAGATGGTCTGTATCTTCAAGTGACAGCTATTATCCTCAGAGTAGTTTTCCTAAAATTTGTTTTACGTCAGACTAACTGAGCCCGTGTGTGTGTTAATGAAAGCACCTCCACTTGCCCAACCTGCACCTGTAGAAAGGTGATTACACTGTTAAGTTCATAATTTTTGTCAGTATCCTTTACCTAAGTAGGTCTTAAAGCTCATCCCCCCCCCCCCCCCCCCCCCCCCCCCCCCGCTCCATTTCTGCTCCCTCCCTTCCCCACCTTTCTTCTTCACCACATGCATGCACGCATGTAGGCATGCAAGCGCACACACACACACACACACACACACACACACACACACACACACACCACACACACACACACACCGCCACACACACACACACCGCACACACACACATGAGAACACACACACACACACACACACACACAAAGGAATGCATGCACATATGCCTAGCGACACGCACACTCTCGCATAAACATGCGCATGCACATAGTTACTGGATTCATGACAATCACTTGTTTCCTTACTTTGTTTTTAATAATGTTCCTCAGCCCTTTCACCCACACCCAGTATCCACAATGCCATTCCGTGTACACCAAGGTTGTGTTTTCATAGGCATTTGTTTATTTCATGCATCGTCCCCTATTTTCTCTTCTGTTCATCAATCGTTCTTGGGTTTTTTTTATTTTGCCAGCTGATTCAATTGGTAGTCCTAACATAGCCTAAGGCAACCCCCTACCTCCGTTATCCCCTCTCCTTCCACCCAACTATCTCATACAAACTTGTGTGCCTGTGATCTTCCAGATATACCAGAAAACATTTTCAGACATAGTCGTTGTTGGAGTATTGTTCCTGCAAAGAATTGAAAACATGTTGGTTTAATTTGTTACGCTCACATACAAAAGATGCTGCAAGTAAAGAAATGACTGTTAGTCAAGTTGTTGCTCAGTAGATTATACACTTGTAAATATTCCACGTCGCTGATTAAGGTTTTTTACTAGACATCTTTTTTTTTTAAATGTGTCTGCTTCACCTTATGTGGTGGTCAGATTTCATTTTTTCAGATGAGATGGTAAACTGAGGTTCTATTTGGAATGACCACACAGTGTACAGGAAAGAACAAACCATAACAAGTGAGATGTTTCTCACAAAATTATGTGGAAAACACACGCACACACACACAAAGGAAACCTTCTCTGTTCATTAACAAAAATCTATGCCGATAGGGGACAAAAAAAATATTCAGTCATGCTGTTCTGTGGATCTTTGTTCACCTATGAAAGATCATCTGAATTACATTAAAAAAGATGCTCATGACATAGTCCTTATTCAGTATAAGAACGGATGCATCCCACAAAAGGTTCATCTGCACAATTTGATTTATAATTACTTGCAAACTCCAGTTTAGAGTCTCAGGTCAACTTAAAGAGTGAAAACTTGGCTCAAGCTGAGCAGTGACACAGATGGTGTAGAAAAAAACAACAACTATGAACTGAAAGTACTATGAAACTAGCTACAACTGTAAAACCACCATACACCATTGTAGATCCTCCATAAAAAGTTTGTTTGTTTTTTTCCCTCCAACCTCCATTTTTTTCACAATTTTTTTTCTAATTTTTTTTCTTTTCTTTTTTTTTCTTTTTTTTTTTTTAGTCCATCATACTTTGTCCCTTTCTTTTTTTTTTTTTTTTGCTTTATCAACTCTCATTCACCATGCAAACGAACCAGTATGTTCTACTACCTATGGACACACTAATAGGAACTTGAGTATTTCAGTGTTTGGTACAAAGTGTCTGGCTCTGTTATGTACTGATATTTGGTGTACTGACACATTCACTCTGTTTGTTACAAGAAAGAAAAAGAGAATGGGAGAAAGAGGAAGACAGACAGAAAGAATGAAACAAACAAACATCCAAAAGAGAGTTACAGTGATGTAAATTTAGGCCTAATAATCTTCTGAATCATCAAAACATACAAGAAGCAGCTCTTCAAAACTGGGAACTGCATATACTTGCGTTTAAGAAACTCCACCTACCAAGCAAAGCAGTCCATAAACGAAAAAGCAAAAAACACGACATATCTAGCATAGATTTGGAAGCTTCCGTATTGTCCAAAAGCGCATGATATATCAAGAATAATTTCAATTTATTATATTACATCAATAATGCACAATAGCACCATACTGGAAAAGTCTGAATGAAGCTATTCCCTTTTGGAAAAGTTAGATGTATGGTTGATCTGTTATTTAAAAAAAAAAAAAGAAATGTACATGTGTGGTGTTGGCTGCAGTTAGCCTAACAGCTGCAAGATAGACAACACATCTTTGCCTCATAGAATAGCACAACAATGAACTCGGTCTGTCTGTCTGTGAAACATGCAAGTTGATTTATTCCCTTACGAGAAAAATCCAGAACAGCAATAGGCCTAACTAATCTCACCACATAATCAACCCACACTAACTCTTGACGATTAACAAACACTAATCTGGCGTCCCATAAACCACGTATATTAGGCTTGCAAGTAGCGAAGGAGAAATTCTTGCATAGTGACTTTTGTTTTCTCCACAGAAACAGACTCGCTTTTTTTTTTTCCTTCTTTTACGAAACTAAGACGAGAAAATTGACGACGCTCTGCATCGTCTGTGACCGGAACGGCTGGTTGACTCGCCTTAGGCCAAGTCACTAGTAATTAGTGTTGGGCTTTTGTTCATAGAGTTATAAAACTTAAGATCTGCACTGCGGGTTTCTCATTTGCCAGTTTGACAGCCTACAAGCAATGGGGAAAAGAAAGAAGAGGAACAAGGTAGATTCAATGCACATCAAAACCAAGTGTGTCAGTGGGTGTGAGTTTGCAGCAGTCTTTGCCGATAAAAATTAAGTAGTAGTAGTAGTAGTGTGTAGGGACGTAATCAATACATAGGCCGTTAAGCCTTTCAATGTCCCCTCGTGTTATTTTACTTTTATGACAGGGTTGAAAATGCATGCAATATAAATTTTCCTTCTTATTCATCAAAGCTTCTAAACTGTACTTTAAATTTCAAGTCTTCATCCAGCAAATTCTTAAAAACGTTAGTATTTTTAGCAAATTTAAGTGCAGTTGGCAAACTGTTCCAGTTAGCAATAACTCTGTTACTGAACTTGAATCTCCCCATATTAGTATGAAACTGCTTAACAAATATTTTGCCTTCCGAATTTCTTGTTCTATCTGTTTTAACAGTCTCAAAAAAATAGTCCCACTGTATGTCCGTTTGCTGGTGAAATATTTTGAACACTTCAATCAAATCCCCTCTAACACGTCTGCCTTTTAAAGAGTGCAAATTTAAGTAATTTAATCTATCTGTATAAGACATGTTTGTACATTCTTGCAAGATTTTAGTAGCTCTTCTCTGTACTCTTTCGATTGCTATTGACTGTCTTTTCAAGTGTGGGTACCAGATTATATTGCCATATTCAAGTTGCGGTCTAACCATAGCTTTATATAACTTTAAAAACGTTTCTTTATTTAGGTAAATAAAAGTTCTTTTTATTAATCCAATCATTTGGTTTGCTTTATTTATACACTTTTGAATGTGAGTATCAAAAAGTAAATCTTTATCAAAGATTACACCCAGATCCTTTTCTTCCTCACATTTCTGTACCAGCCTATTTCCACCATCTATTTTCATGTTGTATTCATTAATTCAACTTGGGTGAACCCGCAAGCTTTGTTGTTGTTTTTCTTTTTCTTCCTTGTTTCTGTTCCCATTCTAAAAGAGAATGTATACAGGGCGACTACATGGTTTGCTTTATCGCTCTTTATCTTCAAATCACACTCATTGGCAGGAACTGCCGACAAAATACAGTCCAGAATGTTTATCGACCTAGATAGTCTCAGTCTGTGACTCTCTTCCTTCCACGCATGCAGAGTTTTTGACCTAGATATTATATTAATATATTAGAACGGTGAACAGGCCTCTTAAGGCCTCTAACACCTACAAGTTCAAGTTCAATAATTAGAATATGGCATTGCCCATTCCCGAGTTCCTCATCTGTGAAGTTTATCCATCCGCCCCCATACCTCCTTCCCACCTCCTCCACCTCCATACCCCCCCCCCCCCCCCCCCCCACACACACACACAGACACACACTTTCCTCCTTCCTCTTACTAGTCATCAAAGAAGAACAAATAGACAAAATCCTATATCAGAGTCCCCATAGTTCAATCGTTTATGGGACTGTTTTGGTC
>CM031603.1:71292984-71318036 GCA_018398815.1 Conus ventricosus
ACACCACACACACAAAACACACGCACACGTCACACACAACACACACACACACCACAGGAGCACACACACACACACACGCACACACACATATACACACGCAGTGTGTCATACATACATGCCATCACACACATATTCTGTATGTATTTCCTCTATAGACTGATAGCGAGAGCTAATATGACAATCCATAGTAATTAAAATATTTTAAGACCAGTATTAGACGGTTAAATGCAAGTTAATGAAAAGGGTATATATTGAATTACAGGTGATGATGTCTGTCTCCATGGAGTATGTACCACACAACTTTGAAAAAGAGTTCATTGCTGTCATCTGCCCAGTAGCCAAGAGAAGAACTGTGGTGGCTTTTGATGTAAGTCTTGTGATTCGTATCATTCTCTCCACATTCTCATTGTGATTCTTTTCTGAAAATGTTTTTCGAGACCCTGAGGACCTATAGTTTTGTTTTGTTTGTTTTGCTTTGAAAATCCATTTCCTATGATGAAACTTCTTTGAAAAACATGTATGCAAAGAAAGTAGAGAGAAACTCAAGGGCCATGGTGCAGAGTTTAGGGTTGTGGATTGTGGACTGGGAGATCATGGATGTGATTCCAATTTATTTGCCAGACGTTTTTGCCCGTGCTGGTATCTACCTAGAAGCGAGTTTGCCATGGGCTCACATTGGAAGATAAGAACCAGATGGTCAAGTTTCATAATGGCTGCATCTGAGAGCTTTCCTCAAATTTTCTGAGCAATGCTGCTTGGGCCCGATTGATACTGGAATATATTGTGAAAGGAAGTATAGATACCCCCTGTTATCATGAATGAAACCAAATTAATGTCCAGAAACTAGAATTCAACCGTGGTGTTTGTCCAGAGATCTGGAAATCACAAAATATCCAGGGTTTTTTTTTTTTTCCCCGAATGTTTTAGAAAAACTGCATCCTGATTCTCTGTACGATCTGGGTTTTTCTCTTCCAAACTGATCATTTCTTCATCATTTTGCTGAGAGGATGTTTAAATGCTGCTTCAGCCAAAAGTCACGATCCTGTTCACTGAGCCTAATACAGTATAACGTCTGTAGTTGATGCTAGTGTTCAGAACAAGTTTCGTTTTTGCATGCCATCACACAGCAGAGGCTTCTTCCAGGTAGTAACCACCTAATCTTACATTAACTATGGTGAAACAGGTTCTTTCTGACACAAATTACTTTCAAACCAGATTCATCAGCATACTTTGGTACAGACTCGTGCTCTGTCGATAGTTTTTCTTCAATGTTTCTGGGCATGCTTTAAAAAAATTTGACACAGCCTGATGTTAATTTATGCGTGGAAGTTAGCAAAAGTTGTCGC
Source organism: Conus ventricosus (assembly GCA_018398815.1). Classification (NCBI taxonomy): domain Eukaryota; kingdom Metazoa; phylum Mollusca; class Gastropoda; order Neogastropoda; family Conidae; genus Conus; species Conus ventricosus. The sequence goes on from CM031603.1 coordinate 71,294,331, forward strand.
TCTCTGGTCAGATTTCCCCTCCTACGGTCAGAATCAGCTAGTGCAGTTACCACTCAAGAATCTTGTCTCCAGAATTTTTTTCCAGATTTTTTTTTTTAAAGTTCATCGTATTTTTGCTAATCGTGGGAACAAAATTGCGTGATATTATATAAGTAAACAGGTCTGTAGTTACATGCTCACAAAAAGAGAAAGAAAGAAACAGTTTAAAGTACTATCCTAACTAATTTGTAATTACAAATACAAGTACGATCATCGGGCTTTTGTCTTGTCAGTAAATACAAGCTGGAAGGCCACATGAGAGATCAGCTTCAGGGGGCTTTGCCCACTGACCCCAACGAGGTGCAACTCTGTGGCATCATCATCATCATCATCATCATCATCATCATCAATATCCTTATCGTCATCAGCAGCAGCAGCAGCTCCATTGTTCATTATTTTTGAAAGGTCTCCACTCTGTGACCCTTCATGGCCAGTTCCATGCTAAGCTCATTTTTTTTATTTTTCCGCTTTTTGCCCATGCCAGAGTTGAATTATTGTCAAAGCTGACAGAATAGGCTAGTTCAAATTCTCCCAGCTCTGTGGATCATGTACCAATACGCAAGTCTCTGCGGTTGATATCTCTTTGCAAATAGCAATTTTATGTGTTTTTTTTCTGTCTTTCCATCGGTCTCCCTCCCTCAACAGTTCGTGGAGGACTGTTTTAGCATGACCGTTGCATCTTGTTATAATCGTACTAACTAATGTTATGACCCGGTGTGGTGCTTGATGGTCAAGGGCACTTTGTCATTAGTGATATACTCAGTATACCTGATGTTTTGTATCTTGCAGTGACACCTCATTTGCATGGCTTTGAGTAGTGAATCCAGTTCTTTGGAATTGCTATATTGTTGTTGTTTTTTTGTAAATCCAAGAATCCAGTTCCTTAGAAATGCTGTATTGTTGCTATTTTTTTGTGATGAAAGGGCTGGACATGCAGTTACAACAAGCTGTTGAACATGGACCGAAAGTTCCAATCAGCACTGCCAGGGGAAACCTTCGCTGCATGTTGTCCATGAAGAGTAGTAACGGTCAGTGACTTGATCAGTGACGGCCCATTTCTTCCTTCTCTCAATGCTTCTTAGGTTTGTCTGAGGCTCTAGTCTTGTCTTTGTTAGTCGGTCGCATGTACAGGATTTTTCATGCAACTTTTTTTTTTAAAGGGATGATGGTGAGCGATTTATATTTTTTGATCAATGATTTTTAAAAAATCATTAATATTCATGAAGTGGTCTTGACTATATAAGTATTCGTTATTATTATTATTAAGTGGTCTTGACTTCTGAATTTTTGCATGCGTTACATGAATGGTACAGTGACTTCTGGTTGGTTTGTGAGTCTTATTCAGGAAAATGAAATGAAAATGTAGACTAGTTAGTGACTCTTATTCATAAATGATCAAATGAAAATGTGGACGATTTGTATGTACATAAAAAAATGTAAACATGCATGTACATATTTGTGTATGTTGTGTGGGTGTGTCTGCATGTATGTGTGTACATGTGAATATTTGGCGAATAAGTTTGCATGTGTATATGCACATGTGAATATTTGAGCGAATGTGTCTCCATGTGTGTATGTGTATGTGAATATTTGTGCAAATGTGTTTGTATGTGTGTGTGTGGATCAAGTAAATAGGATAGGGGAAGGCTGAGAAAATGAACAAAGGCGCTCAGTTGTAGAACTTTATGAGTGTTACCTTTACAAAGTGTAGTTATAGAATTCTCTCTGTCACCTTTGTTGGTAGATGTTTGCACATGCAGTATTTTATTTACACAGTGATCATGAAATGTTTTGATCTTTTTGGCTTATTTGTACTTGCATACTATACATGTTCTTTGACCTGTCTTCGAACCCCTGTCTCTTTTTAAGTTTGACCTGTGTTTACACTCATCTTTTTGACCTCTGGTTACACTCACATGTCTTTGAATTTGGTCTGTCTTTATATTTACATCTTCTTTTGACTCGTTTTCACTCGCATTTCTTTGATTCTCCCTTAATATACATTCACATCTCTTTGATACATACGCATGATTGAAATCTTTATGCCTCAGTGTAGATGTCCGTCACTGGAAAATAAAAACAATAAGGAATTTCATACTTTCAATTGTGTATCAAAAGGAACTGTGTAAAAGTTCAAGTAAAGAGCTTCAGTTTGATTGTGCATCCAAACCATTAGTGCAAGAAAAAAAAAAAAAATTGACACATGTGGTACTTTGACAAGATGCGCATACTGGAGGCACACTGATCGGCTGGCCTCAGACCATCACAGACAATGTTTTACAGCAGGTGGTCAAAGCTATTTCCTGGGGAAGTGTATTGCATTGTATGTTTCAGTTGTCTTTTGTAGGTTCTAATTGCCAATCGGCATTGATTTTACTTGTGAAAAAACTGTTGCAGATCATTTCAACGTGACTTTTTCAAAACAGCAAAGTCATTTAAAACAAAGAATGACGAGCAGGCAGATGTGCATTTTTCAGTTCTTACTTTGAATTATTTCAGTGATGGATGACTATAAATTATCTCAATGAAGGATGACTGAATGCATGCTGAATGTCTTGACTGATGCTAATATCTCAGTTTGCAAAGGGTCACTCACAAGGAAGTCCTTCAAACATACGAAACCAAATGAATAATTGCCATAGAAAAAGACTAGGGTTTTTTTTGTTCCGTATTACAATCAGTTTCAGCAAAAGTTAAGTTTTACCTCTGTTTACAGTGACATTTTTGACCGGTGTTTATACTGAAATGTTTCACTTGTTTTTACTCTGACATCTTCTTCGGCCCATGTTTACTGTACTCTGACATCATCTGTAACATGCGTTACAGTGTCGTCATCTTGGACTTGTGTTTACTCTGACATCACTTTACCCTGTTGTTTACTGCGATATTGCCTTTGACCTGCTAGAACACTAACATCATCTTTAACACATACATAATTATTGACTTGTCTCTTGCGCCTTGTATGACCCATGTTCACACTTATGTCTTCTTGTCTTCTTTGACTTATTTGCACTGGTAAGTGGAATCCTTTTAACCCGTTCCCTGCCTGGAACGTGTAACGCACGTCCAGAAAGCCGCAGAAAACAGAAAACCGCTACGCCGCGAACGAGAGTGTCACGTCGTAACTTCGTAACAGAAAGCAGAAAAATCTACTTGGGAGACGACCCTCTAAAATGTTCTCACCTCTTCTACTGGTGTCAAGGAACAGCCCCTTTCCCTTCTCGCGAGCAGCCAGCTGACCACATGTTATGCAAATTGCGAGTTGAGAGGTCACAGCTGATAAGCATAGTCAAGATGGCAGCTCAACCTAGCACTTCGTCGACGCGTCCCGTTTCCAAGCGTCACACTGCCTTGATATTTTAGATGACGTTATAAAGTATCAAGAGAGTGATGAAGAAGACCTTTGAGGAGCGGATCCTGATACTAGCGATGAGGAGGAGACGGATGAGAATCAGCACTATCCACTTTTTATCGGAGATACATGCTGGTGATGACGTGGCTTCACTGTTCTGTACACAACACATCAGTAAAGAAAGAGCTGTTAGCGTGGGCGACGAAGCGGAAATTGCCGAACGCGTGCCGTGAACGAGCACTGCACCCCCTCCTTTCTTGACGAACGGGGTGGTGGACATGGTACGGGTTCAGAATGACGGTGAAGGTCCCGTGGAAGCGGCCGGGGGCGTGGCATGGGGCGTGGTCAGCAACAGCTGATCAAAGAATGGTGAGAAAGAGGTGCACAGCCCTTCAACCTTGCAGTTGTTTTGACTGGGAATTCTGGTCTGATAGTCAACTGTGCCAATTTTCAGCTGTACAAAGTTCCAGTCTTCAGTTCCTTCATGACCAGAAACTGGTTTCAGGCAAGTAGCTCTATTTTTCTTTTGTTGGTTTGTTTTGTTTTGTTTTTGTTTTTACTACATGATTCTTCATTCCTTGACTATTCATTTTCTGTATTTCTCTTCTTTGCCCCATTTCCTACTGAAACTACAATTATGGCAAACAATGACTGTATGGATAGGTGGGACTGTGTGTGTGTGAGTGTGTGTGTGTGTGAGTGTGTGTGAGTGTGTGTGTGTGTGTGTGTGTTGTGTGTGTGTGTGTGTGCGCGCGCGCGCACACACGCGCCTAAGCATTATTTATTTCTGTATGCAAGTTTTCCATATAAGTTTGTTCATTTTGCATAACACAGAAGCACTCATCCACAGCAGTTTTTTTGTTTTGTATCATTGTGGTGTTTTTGCATTCATGTGTGTGTGATACTGTTAGTGTGTGTTTGTGCATATGTGTAATGTGTGTGTGTGTGTGTGTGTGTGTGTGTGTGTGGAAGCTGTTTGTGTGTATGCATGTGTTGTATTGTGTGTGTGTGTGTGTGTGTGTGTGTGTGTGTGTGTGTGCTCAACTGTGGTCTGCTTACTGTGTGTGTGTGTGTGTGTGTGTGTGTATGTGTGTGTGTGTGTGTGTGTGGAAACTGTTTGTATGTATGCGTGTGTTGTGTGTGTGTGTGTGTGTGTGTGTGTGTGGTGTGTGTGTGTGTGTGTGTGTGTGTGTGTGTGTTCTATCACATGTTATTAGTGTGAACCATCATCATAACAAACAAAACCAATATAGAATGATGTGAAATTGTAGACAAGAGTATAAGTAGTAATCCACAAAAAATCTTAAATAACTCAACAAATGGGTGAATAATGTACATGTTAGTGAACATACCGTGAAAAGCATGATTATGCCCCTTCTTACCCAACAAATAGTACCCCAATTATGAGCAGATTGTCATCAAGAACAACATTCCTTGGGATTTATATGACTGTCATGTGTTAGTGCTGATGTTGAACAATTAGTCACATCACTTTTTCATTGTTTACACTGATTTTATATGGTGCAATTTGTTTATGTATACCTGAAAACTGTTCTTTTTGTAAAACCACCAATATATGTATCCCTGTCCATCCCCTAATGGCTCACAAAACTGCATTATTGTTATATAGCATCAAAGTTTGTAGTATAAGGAAAGAGAAGCCATAAAATCTAAGTCATATGTAAAGAAATACATAAGCAGTAATTGAGGTACTGAGCCTACCCCAAATAGTAAAATTATGCCCCTTTCTGGGAGAATTTGGGTACCCCCAGTAACAGACAGATTGTTACACAGAGGGAGATTTATTGACAACAATATGAATCCCAGGTGTTTGTAATGTTGTTGAGCTAACACCAAAAGGTATTTTTGTTGTGTTTAGTGGGGTTTTTATATGCTCAGTTATTCTAAAACTCTCACATTGAAAACAAAACAAAAACTGTTTTATCACATGTTATTAGTGTGAACCATCATCATAACCAACAAAACCAATATTGAATGATGTGAAATTGTAGACAAGGGTATAAGTAAGTAATCCACAAAAAATCTAACAAATAACTCAACAAATAAATGAGTAATGTACATGTTAGTGAACATACCGCGAAAAGCATGATTATGCCCCTTTTTACCTAAAAAATAGTACCCCCAATTATGAGCAGATTATCATCAAGAACAACATTCCTTGGGATTTATATGACTTTCATGTGTTAGTGCTGATATTCAATAAGTAGTAAGACCACTTTTTCAGTGTTTTGACTCATTCTGTTTGGCGCAATGTGTTTGTGTACACTCGAAAACTGTTATTTTTGGTAAAATGTTTATAATTATGTCAATTTCTGCTATACTAATTATCAACATAATCAAGCCATTTTGATAGAACATTGTAGACAAATGCATAACAACAAAACATGCAAAAAATCAAAGAGATCTGTCAAGAAATAAGTGAGCAGTAACCATTTCATTGAACCTACCCCAAAAAGCTCAATTTTACCACGGCAGACAGATTTTCAAATGTGCTATTATACTGTGGCAGTGAAGGGGTTAACCTGTGTTTGTTCACTCTGGTATCGTCTTTATCCTGTGTTTAATTTACACTGGTACATCTCTTTTACCTGTGTTTATTTACACTGATATCCTCTGTATCCTGTATTTAATTTGCACTGGTACAGCTCTTTTACCTGCATTTATTTACACTGGTACCTTCTTTTCCTGTGTTCAGTTTACACTGGTACATCTCTTTTACCTGCATTTATTTACACTGGTACCTTCTTTTCCTGTGTTCAGTTTACACTGGTACATCTCTTTTACCTGCATTTATTTACACTGGTACCTTCTTTTTCCTGTTCAATTTACACTGGTACATCTCTTTAACCTGTGTTTATTTACACTGATATCCTCTGTATCCTGTGTTTAATTTGCACTGGTACAGCTCTTTAACCTTTGTTTATTTACACTGGTATCCTCTTTAGCTCGTGTTTATTTACAGTGACATCCTCTCTTACCTGTTTACCTATGTTTGCATTGATATGCTCTTTGACCCATATTTACTCTATATCCTTACTGACCTGTGTTTGTGCAGACATTTTCTTTCAATCTGCAATTTACTCGGACATCCTCTCTGACCTGTGTTTACACCCGTATCCTTGTCAACCTTTGTTTACAATGACCTTGTCTCTGACCTGTAATGGTACTTGACAGTTGTTTGGCCTGTGTTGACACGGAAGTGATGCATGACATCACAATGACATCCTGTGTTTCCACTGACCTTACTTTGACCTTTGTTTCCACTGACCTTGTCTTTTGGCCTGTGTTCACACTGACCTTGTCTTTGGCCTGTGTTCTGTCTGATCCTGTCTTTGACTAGAGTTGCCACTGACCTGTCTTTGATGTTTATATCCATTGACCCTTGTCTTTGGCCTGTGTTCACACCAGTCTTGTCTTTTTACCTGTATTCATACTGATCTTGTCTTTGACATGGGTTCACACTGACAGCCTTATGCATCCTGGATTGCCTGCACTACAAGGCGGAGCGGACCTTTTACATTTTGGACCTGATGATGTGGAAACAGTTCCCATACTACCAGACGGAGGTCAGTCCAGGCAGTGCCTTTGTCGTTGTCTGTTCAGGAACTCGGCTTACATGATTTTGGGGATTGCGTGGATTCTTTATCCAGTAACCTTGAAGAAATATATACAACGAATCTAGAAAACCTTGTTCATATACTTGGTCTTACAGTGAACTTGTGGTGAAAGTCAAGATCTTTCAGTCCTAAGGCCTTTGGTTCTTGTCCTGGCAGCTGGTGGGGAAAGGGTAGACATTTTTCCAGTCTTCTTTGTCAAAAAAATAATGTGTGTAGGCTTGCCTGGACTCTGTAAAAAGTGTAATATGTCTGCGTAAGATTCTTTGGTATTTGTCAGCCTGTGGTGGATACTTATCTTCTTTTCAAGACACATTCAGCTAGCATAATTCAGAATGTCTCAATTTCTTGCTCATTCTTTCCTGTACTGTTAGGTCTTTCAAAAGAATCTTGGGGTAAAAATGTACTGTACACCTTGTCTCGTTGTTGTGCTCTATAGTTTTTTATTATTTTTAGCTGTAAATTGAATAATATGTATATTGTGTATTAGATATATGTGTAAGTGTGGACTTCTTTGTCCTTTACAGTGCTCAGTGTAGTCTTTATCCCCAATAAACAGCTTTTTGTGTATGTGTTTGAACTGCATTTGTGTGTATGTGTATTTGTTTGGGTTTTTGTTCTGATATTTGTTGTTTTGCATACTTTATTTTCTTGTCCACTTATATAAGCAACAGGTAAACAGAAGTTAGCATTTATTTATATGTATTGATCATTGATGTATATCTTTGTACGTATTGAATTACTGGCTCTTAAGTAATGGCTGTTCAGTTTGTAATAGAAGAGAGATATATCTTTTGAGAGACAGTATGCTTGCAATTTATTGGTCCAGTTTATGAATTTGTGCTACTGCTTGCCGTCGTGGAAGCCATGTCTTTGAAGTATACATTAATTGAAGTGGATGAACTTGTTCATGTCGCTTCAGTGCTTACTGTTTGTGCATGTCTTTTCAGGCTGATTTTCGCTTCCACTGGATCAATCAAATTGAAAGCGAGAGTGACCTGAAAAGCATACATCCTGAGAATGAGGTATGGAGCGATGGAGTGACACAAGAATAGGGGTTGCTATGATGATTATAATTGAAAGAAGGCAGAGGCAGACAGAAGCAGAGGCAGACACAGCAAAAGCCCTCTTTACGCTAAAGATAGTTTGGTTGTCTTTCTTCTAAAAGCAGAAAATAATGTCTGTTACTTGAGTTCAAAATGCATGCATATGCGTGAATACAGTGAAGTTACTATAAACTGACAACAAGACAGCAACATTTGTTTTCACAGAATGTTAGCTGTCTCTTGCAAACTGTTTTATCTAGTACCAAGGGTGTGGTTTTTTTTCCATACAGTACAGTTATCACCCTTCCATTGTGCCTCAGACTGATGATTCTTTTTTTTTTTTACATTGTTGTCTAGTCTTGTGAAGACAAGAACACAGAACTTGACCTATAGCATACTGGTGTGCAAATTACTGACCTTTCCTGTGTTTGGGAACTTCTTGGTGTCTATAGTCCCTGATATCATCTATAGTCCAGTGGGTTTTTTTTTTCCCGATATGCCCATTGGCTGTTGAACACTATTCCACACAATCTAGACATTTCCTGTGTTGTGTCATCAACCTGAAAATATATCACTATTGTCAGGTCAATGAAAGATTCGCTTTTGTCCTCTCTCTCTCTCTCTCTCTCTCTCTCTCTCTCTCTCTGTTTGTGTGTGTGTGATCTCAGGGGTCCTTTGTGTAATGCGGGGAGGGGTGGATTGAACAATTGATTGCATATGAATATTTGTGTGTGTTGTGTTAAAAGTGGTAAGAACAAGTCCCTTCCCTTCTAGGTTTTGTTGATGATGAGGCTGTACTGCTAGCTGGCCATGGCCAAGTTATTGATGAGAAAGTGCTAGGATCAGGCTTCATTTTGAGGCTGGATTATTCCAATGAACAGTTGTTGATTTTGTACAGTATGGACAAGCATGAAGCCTTTCTAATCTGCTCCAGATTGCTTCTCAAGGGTGAGGAGCATGCAGTGTGAGCATGCTGTTCTATATATTCTTTGTATTGTAGAGCATTATGAGGTCACACAGTTATCTTGAATTAGTCCTAAAAAAGATGTAAACAGGTGGTTTTGCTGGTGATTGGCTTGTTATTGATTTTGTGTTTTACATTGACAGTTTGTTTTTATCTTCTTTTTTTTCTCCATAGTATCAATTCAAATCAATGCCTCGAGTGAGGTGTACCCGAGACCATTTGTACACAGCTCTGGATAAAACCAGCTTCAAGGTAAGTGAAAGTTTGTTGAATTAGAATGAATCTAACAAATTTCAGTTTATATGAAAGCCAACCAGGTATAGATATTCTTGTTGTTCAACGAGAGTTGAAAATGAGGCATATCCAGCGGGGCATGTGTGTGAATGCCAATAGAATGAAGACCACTCTCTCTTTCTCTTATAAACATTGATCCTTAACTATTGCAGGTGGTCCCTCCAGTCAGCTGATGCAGAGGTATCTAGAAAGGCACTCGGAATAGCGCCGATCTCTGCTAAGGACAAACTGATCTTATATTTTTCCATTCATCCAGATCATCACCAAAATTTAGTGGGTTCGTGCTTGAGCCACATTCTGTCATTCCTTTAAGTTTTGTTAAGATCGGATCTGTAGTTTTGGTGGTTTCTTGCTGAGAGACAGATGACAAATGGTCATACAGATGTAGGCAGAAACGTAGCCTCTTTGGCAGAGGTAAGAAAAATGCAAAAGAAAGAATGATCCACAAACTGCATTGCTTCCCAGTGCTAACTTATGTTGCCAATGACTGAACTCTTTGGTGAGTGGAGCTAACATTTGTCTGGAATGAACTGCTCACATATGCTTCCAGCACATTTTGTTTGTGAAGCGTAGACAAAGAGCTGGCAGAAGCCATGAACCATGTGAATAACTGCATTGACTTCTTTCACATAATTTTTGTGCAAGACTCATGATTTTTATGTCTCATGTTGAGTTACCATACAGACTTCACATTCACTTCTTTTTTTTTTTTAAAAACATGCATATTCTGACACACATCTTCACATTGTGGTCAACCTCAAAACACCACCAGAGCTCATCAATAGTATGCCAAGCAGACATTGAGACCTATACACCTTTGTCCTTGTGCACCCACTTTTTTTTTTTTTTTTACAATAAACTCGAAGGCGAGATGTTATGGTAGTAGTAGTGGTAGTGGTTCAAAAGTGAAAACCAAGAGCTGTGAAGTTCCCAGCATGCCAGACTGGTGCTTATCTTGATCCCGTTTAGAAAGAAAAGGGGTTAGTTACCACCAAGGACACAGACAAACAGATTACAGGACAAAACCACTGACTTCTATTCCCTGGACCGCGCATCGCTGGCGGCGTGCGCGCTGCCAGCCTGCTAACAGCTCGGCTCGCGGCGCGTGATCAGCTGGCCGCCATGTTTTCCTGGCAATGGAGCCACTGGGCACAGCTGTGCCAGACGCTGGTTACTATACACCGCTTCTTGTGTTACGGCAGATAAACACATTTTATAACGAATTCGCGTGTCATTTGGATGATTACTTATTTGGATGATTACAACGTAGTCCAAGTTTGACCTGGCGCGCGCGCGCGTGTGTGCCGTGTGTGTGTGTGTGTGTGTGTCAGTGTGTCTGTGTGTGTGGTGTGTGTGACTGAGAGAGAGAGAGAGAGAGAGAGAGAGAGAGAGAGAGAGAGAGAGAGCAAACACTCAATAATACTGACACAAAGAAATGTGAAGTTCTGTAGCCAATCTATTGTTATATATTCTTCCGTTCAGACCGTGGCTTTACGCCGCGGGTAATATATGTACTTCCACTGACTTCAGTTGCATAACCTGTGATAATTAAGCAAAATGTACCTTCTCTCTCTCTCCCTCTCTCTCTCTCTCTCTCTCTCTCTCTCTCTCTCTCTCTCTCTCTCAGCAGGAGCCACTGGAGTTCTTGTCCTTATGCTCGTTGCAATTCAATTTGCACATCCACCGGTACTTTCCATGAACTGTTGACAGCAACGAGCATAAAGACAAGAACTTCAGTGGCTTCTGCTCCAGTTTCATCTGTTACACCATTACCAATATCAACATACCCATATACTCTCTTCCCATCCCATTCTACAGCCTGCATAATGGACATCTCATCAAGCATCAGCGCACACACAACCTCACCCTTTTTTGATCTAGCTTCTGCCACCTTTCGCTCTAAACTGCAAAATACATCCGCACTGAACCCAACATTCCCATCGACTGAATTATACCACCGTCTGATGGTACCAACATGTGGCAGACCCAACCCAAAAGTTTCTCGCACGTATTCATACGCTTTTGTTGAGTAAAACTGCAGTGTCAGTGCAAATGCTTTCAAAGCGGGATGAAATAATGTTTTGCTTCCTTTCTTCATTAGTCTTTTCATCAGCTGCAGAGGAACGCCACAGAATGTTGCCTCCAGAGCATCAATGCAAGTGTCAGAAATCATGTTTTGGCTTTTGAGGTCATCTACTACACCTTGCAAAGACTCCACCTTTTTCTTAAGCCGACTCTTCTGCACACGGGCGCAATGTAATTTCTTTTTTAGTACTTCAATTTGTTCAGTCGCCTCATCCAGTCTTCTTTTCAGCTTTCGAGGGCTGCTCACAGCATAGGAATGTTCAGGGCCAATCTGTTGTTTTACTTGATGTTGGGTTACTTCTGTAGCCACATCATTCTCGAGAACCTGGGTCGGGGCTGACTGAAGTTTACGAACCCTTTCTGTGGGTGGTTTCCGGTGTTTGACCGCCTGAAACAAATCAAAGAGAACAAAGTGAAAACAACACATTTCGATAGAAACCAAGAGGTTCCAGAAAAAAGCAGAACGACTGAACAGGAGTATGCTGACATTCATTCAAAGCCAATGACATCAGACTTTTAAATTAAGTGCACAAACTATAATAATACATCTCTGACTGAAAAAAAAGTATATAACCTTCTGCAAGTGACTTGGAAAGTTGAACACTGTGGGAACAGCATCATCCTTCAGGCAAACAGTTTTTCCGGTGTTGATGAAGCAGGTATCTTCAAAATGATCCCCACACAATCTGGTGTTGTCGCCTGGCTGAAAGTACTCTCTTTTCAGAGCAGCAACCCACACCTTTCGTTTTTTCTGGGTTTTTGGGAAATCTGAAACAGTGGCAGACAAAATATAAGTGATGTTGGTTTTCTCTTAAATTTAAAGTTTCATATTTTCCATCACTGGAGACTGCTCCACACTCTCTCTCTCTCTCTCTCTCTCTCTCTCTCTCTCTCTCTCTCTCTCTCTCTCTCTTGATCTCGGCTCTCCCACCACCCCCCACCACCCAGTTTTCAGAGTTTTATGAGTGGGTCAAGAAATTCAACGCTTCTCAAGCTAGGCTGATAGGATAAGTGACTAGGCCTAATAACGATTTTTTTTTAATTGATAATAATTATAAATGCATGCAAATTACCTGTGGAAGGATTTTCCAGGTGTTTTCCCTGTCTTGTTTGTACATTTCCATGCTACACACTGTGGCATCTTCCCGGCGATGTCGCTCAGTATTGATAATCGATCACAGTCAAGTTCAGCGTCGATCCATGCCGTGCAGGACAGGGCTGTGAGGGCAAATAAAAGATACCTGAATGATAGGGTTGTTTTCAAATGGAGCACAACAGTCTTACAACATCTGCACGCCGGCGTTAATAAAAATAAAATAAAAAAAACTATCAAAAGAAAAGTGCCGTGTGCGTGCGCTCTGTGTCATTCTGTCTCTTTCTTAATTTTCAAACACACACACACACACACACACACACACACACACACACACACACACACACACACACCGGGCACACACACACGCACATTCATTGGCACATTACTAGCTTAGTGACAAATATTTATATATAAATACAAAGCAGATAAGCATTTCAAGGAGCTAAACAAGGATTGAACTTTAGAATAGCACCTACCTGCTCTGGAATCAGTGCACCGTGTACTTGCGGCCACGTGTTAGACTGCCAAACAAAGCCGGCAACAGTGCTGTGTAGTGTGTAGCCTACAACGGAGCCTGCAGGCCGCTGCCAGAGTGGCTCCGTTCCGCGGCGCGTCCACCATATTGCTGATCACGCGCTGCGTGCGGGATGCGCGGTCCAGGGAAATAGAAGTCAGTGGACAAAACACAATGCATTTCGACCTCTTGGGCCTTCTTCAGGCAAAAACAAACAACAATTAGAACTGTAAAACGAAGAACAAAAGACCACTTATCTTCTCGTATTCAGCGCAAAATGGCTGTTGGCTTATTGTCAAGGTTTCATGAGAGGTCCGCCACTCATTTTCCAATCAACTTTTTCTCCCTTTTTAAAAGTGAAAAGAAGATATCTTCATATTTACTGATGCATTCCTTGATACTGTTGCAGGTGGACGGCATTCTCTTTTTCCACATGTCCAGCGCCTATACTCCTGGCACTACCCCTAATGTGTTGTGGCTTCCTCCGGAGGACATAGAAGAAGTGTTGGGCTGGAAACCACCAGCCAAAGTCCTTTCTGCTGTTAAAAAACAGCCCTCAGCTGCAGCTGCTGCCAGTGCCTCTGCATGGGACTGATGTGTAATCCAGGACATCAGAGTCAGCTTTTCAGTCCTTGACTTCGTTCAGCTTTGCCGCCAGGGACTTCAGAGCCAGCTTTGTAGCCAGTGACTTCAGTCAGCTTTGTAGCCAGTGACTTCAGAGCCAGCTTTGTAGCCAATGACTTCAGAGCCAGCTTTGTTGGCCATGACTTCAGAGCCAGCTTTGTAGCCAATGACTTCAGTCAGCTTTGTAGCCAATGACTTCAGAGCCAGCTTTGTAGCCAATGACTTCAGAGCCAGCTTTGTAGCCAGTGACTTCAGTCAGCTTTGTAGCCAGTGACTTCAGTCAGCTTTGTAGCCAGTGACTTCAGAGCCAGCTTTTTAGCCCATGACTTCAGAGCCAGCTTTGTTGGCCATGACTTCAGAGCCAGCTTTGTTGGCCATGACTTCAGATACAGCTTTGTAGCCAATGACTTCAGAGCCAGCTTTATTGGCTATGACTTCAGATACAGTTTTGTAGCCAGTGACTTCAGAGCCAGTTTTGTAGCCCATGACTTCAGAGCTAGCTTTGTTAGTCATGACTTCAGATACAGCTTTGTAGCCAATGACTTCAGAGCCAGCTTTGTTGGCCATGACTTCAGAGCCGGCTTTGTTGACCATGACTTCAGATACAGCTGTGTAGCTGATGATTTCAGAGCCAGCTTTATTGGCCATGACTTCAGATACAGCTTTGTAGCCAATGACTTCAGAGCCAGTTTTGTAGCCCATAACATCAGAGCCAGCTTTGTTGGCCACGACTTCAGATACAGCTTTGTAGCCAATGACTTCCGAGCCAGCATTGTAGCCAATGACTTCAGAGCCAGCTTTGTAGCCAGGGACTTCAGAGCCAGCTTTATTGGCTATGACTTCAGATACAGTTTTGTAGCCAGTGACTTCAGAGCCAGTTTTGTAGCCCATGACTTCAGAGCCAGCTTTGTTAGTCATGACTTCAGATACAGCTTTGTAGCCAATGACTTCAGAGCCAGCTTTGTTGGCCATGACTTCAGAGCCGGCTTTGTTGACCATGACTTCAGATACAGCTGTGTAGCCGATGATTTCAGAGCCAGCTTTATTGGCCACGACTTCAGATACAGCTTTGTAGCCAATGACTTCAGAGCCAGCTTTGTAGCCAATGACTTCAGAGCCAGCTTTGTAGCCAGGGACTTCAGAACCAGCTTTGTAGCCAGGGACTTCAGAGCCAGCTTTGTAGCCCATGACTTCAGAGCCAGCTTTGTAGCCAGGGAACACAGAGCCAGCTTTGTAGCCCATGACTTCAGGGCCAGCTTTGTAGCCAATGACTTCAGAGCCAGCTTTGTAGCCAGGGAACACGAGCCAGCTTTGTAGCAGGGGACACAGAGCCAGCTTTGTAGCCCAGGATGTCAGCCAGTTTTGTAGGCCAGGACTGTGGAAAACCAGATTGGCAGCCTTGGACCTCATCATGGTTATTTGTGAAAATAAAAGGAATGTTCACAAGTTCTAAGGGAACGCTGTCCTTCCTCTGCATCAGTAAATTGTCGTTGAACAGCAACATTTTCGTATTCATCCAGGTTTTGCCTTGCAGTGTTGTGCAGTCTAACCCAGTTCTGTAGAAGGTGATGGGAGTGAGAACATGAATTTCACATGACCAGCTTTTGCTGCATCTGGACTTGGGAGTGCAGAAAAGGGGGCCCCTTTTTATTGGGAGAAAAAAAATAATGGTTTGAGTAAACTTGCATTTGGTTTCATGATATGCAACTGGCTTTGACTGTAGTACTCATATACATCAATATGTGATTGGAGATATCTGTGTTAGTCTCCCATGAGCTGGACATGCTCCTTAATTTATTTCTTTTCGTTGATGACAGAGGTTGGTGTACAAGTCATCTTGAATTGAATGAAAGTTTAACTTTACATGAAAGAATATTTTGTTTGGAATGATTGTCTTGGTGCGCGCTGATCATTGTCCTTTAATTGTGAATGTTTTATCATGCTAGGTTTTGAGCAAAGAATGTTATTTTAGTTCCTTGAGATGAAAACTTCTCTCAAGTTGTTGCTGTTGTTATTTTAGTGGATTGTAAGGTGGGAATCCATGTCACTAGAGAAGGTATAGCAAATGAAAAAGTGTTGAATTGATTTTTATGTTCTCAGTATTTGCCTAGCATTACAAGAGTGAACACTGTCAGTGAGTTTGTTATCATCCTCAGCTTTTGTTTTGTGAATAAAGATTATATTCCCTCTATTCTCAAACCGAGTATTCAGGATGTATTAATACAGTAATAAGATTTTGAGGTTGTGATCTCTCTCTCTCTCTTTCTCTCTCCTCTCTGTCTGTCTCTCTCTCTCTCTCTCTCTGTCTCTGTCTCTCCTCTCTCTCTCTCTCTCTCTCTCTCTCTTTCTGTGATTTAACCTGTACTTTTTTTTTAAGGGAAAGAGGAAAAAAAACCTCGTATTTTGTTGTTTTTGTACATATAGTCAGAGTGTTTGAAATGAGCCAAAGCACTAACATGTATGTTTTCTTTACAGTTTTAACCTTCACAGAACACCTGAAGCAAGTTTGTCAAAAGGGGCCTGTGGGAGGCGTAGGTTTGCCAATGAAAGCAGTCCCCATAATTGACATTTGCACTGAACTTACCCCTGTCTTTTCTGACGACTACAGATTCAGCAACTGCTCAGTCTGACATTTCTTGAACAGTGCGTGCATGCAGTTATACGCCCTTCTGAAGACAAACATTGGCCCAGCGTATGCTTACATGTATGTTCATAGCCAAATCATACCATCATTCCAAAGAGCCCATGAGAACCAGTTGTTGGGGTGCTGAAGCTGCTTCTATGGGGAGTCATGATCCAGGGGATTGTTATGTCTGAATATCCATCTTGGTGTTTCAATGTACAGTGGTGTTATGCTCGACCCTGCCCATATCTTCTCAAATCATCCAGGTGTATGCTGAGTACTTTTGTGTTTGCATCATCCATCATAGGTCCAGTTTGAGTATAGGATCTGTAGCGTGCACGTTCGATTTACATACATGTCTATACAGAGAGGTTCCGTTCAAATTGTTATAACAATAGAAAGAGGACATATTTATGGAACTTGCCAGAATCTCAAAAGATCTTGGCAGTGACAAAAGCATGCTTGTATTTAGCGTCTCGTTCTCACACAAACTGCAAAAGTGTGCACATGTACACACCCTGTCCCTTTCACCCCCTATCCTTACACACTCACGCCCATGCGTAAGTATACAGCCACACACAAATACACACACACACATGCACATTCATGTGTGCACACACAACACACTGCTTCTACAAGCAGGCACACAGACAAGGACACTTGTGTGGAGGATGAGAGTGGCAGACAGAGGCCAGCAATTATTCCATGTTCATGTAGTAAACATGCTTACAACTCTTACCCCATGCTGATCTTTATTGAACTTTGATGTGCAAAAGATTCTGTTGTCTGCAGAAAAAAGAGAGACCATGGTGGAACATTGATATTTAGAATTACAGAAAATTATTGAAATGCAGTTTCGGGAATGAGTTGGAAGCAAAAATGGGCAGTCTTGTATTTCATTCACTGTTCAACTGGAAACCAGTTGAGTTTTTTTTTAAAGAAAGGTGTGCAGTGTTGATACTTCTGTACTGTAGAGATGAATGTGGTTACAGAATTATGAACCTGTTCTGATTTTCTGTGAATAGACAACAAGGAGTGAATCACAATAGTGTAGCCTTGGTAAAAACGCATGCAAGTTTCTAGTAGTTATTCAAACTGACTGTTACATTTTGTTGTTTGCCTCTTGCGGTCAAGTTGGTTTCCCATTCACTCATTTTGGGTCTTCAAACACAGGCTCTTAATTTTGGTTATTTATGTGTCACTTTCGGTAACCCTATTTCTTTATATTTCTTTCATTCCCCTTCTCTCTCCTTCATTCAATCAACTTCAACTACAAACTTAAAGGACATACCCTGGACCATGTCAACAGCTCGAAATACCTTGGCGTCGACATAAGAAGTGACCTCAACTGGAAAGACTCACTAACAAGGCCAACAGCATGGTAGGCTTCCTGAAAAGAAACCTGAAGATCTCCAATAAAGCCACCAAAATTAATGCTTACCTAACACTGGTACGCCCTCACCTGGAGTATTGCTCATCAGTGTGGAGTCCGTACAAAGCAGGCCAGAAGGAAAAGATTGAAATGGTGCAAAGAAGAGCAGCCCGATATGTATGCAACAAATATGATTGGACCAGCAGCGTAACAGCCATGCTGCAAGATCTGGAATGGGAACCCCTTGAAGCACGAAGAAACAGGCAGAGGCTAACCTTTATGTACAAGATCGTCAATGGCGCTGTGGACATACCCCCTGACAAATTCCTCTAGAAAGGATCTGCCAAAACCAGATCAAACCACAAACACAAATTTGCTCATCTGGGCACTTCCTCTGACCCATACAAGTACAGCTTCTTCCCATCAACCATCCCAGCCTGGAACTCCCTGCCTGCAACAGCAGCAGAGGCTCCCTCCTTGGTATCATTCAAGAGGGAGCTGAACAAAATCCCAGCCTAGATCCCTATCCCAACTAGCCAAACGGTAAATGATGGGCAGGGTTGTGCCGGTCCAGGTCATGACCAGGGGTCGCCACGATTACCGGGTAAGCCTCCCCAGATACTAATTAGGCTAGTTGAGTTGTTTTTTTGTTGTTGTTTTTTGTGCCTGCCGCAACACGCTGCCCCGGAGCTGAACTCGGGGGTATGCGGTCGGGGTACTAAGGCGAGTTTGCATCTCTTTAGCTATCTTTTCGTTGTCCCTATTAGATCTTTGTTTATTTTATCTTACGCTTCTGTGCACACAGGTCAATAATAGTCAACAATGACGGCTGACCTACAATTTTGAAGATTGGCCTCTTGTGTGTTCATTGTATTGTGGTGTTTTCCCTGTGGTATTGTAAAAGCCACAAAACTACAGGTGTTACTCAGTGTTAGATACCATGGTGGGATTGGCATGGTTGCTGAGGACTGGGACAAGTGAGGAGTTATCATGGAGACATCTCCTTCCCCCCTCCCCCATCCCCTGCCCCTTCTCCCACCCAGTCAAAGTTCATAATAATTGAGGGATAGTTCTTTCTCACTTTCCTCACCAAATGTTTGTTACAGTTGTTTGTTGTTATCCAGCCTGTTGAAAACCAATAGGCCAAGACTCACAACTTCAGTGTTTGTTATGTTTATATTACGTCTCGGCTCTTTTCAACATCTGTTTCAGAAAATGCCTTTAGTAGTTAACGTCTCAGTTGCCTCTAGAGAGAGAGAGAGAGAAGGGTGGGGGAGGTCAGTAAATAGACCTGATGCCTCTGAGTTCAATGTATGCAGCCTGACATGATCTGATGATGTGTTGATTCACCGAGAGATTCCGAGCAAAGTAAAAGTCAAGGCCATGCACATGATCAAAGAATGGGATAGTAGTGTTTCCAGGAGAAAGGGTATAGGGCATAGGAAAACAATGAGGAGATGGAGGAAAGAAATATAAGGCTTCTGTTTTGTTATTCAAGTTTAGGTGGCTGTTTTGCTGACCATGAATTTCGTTACTTCTGGAACACAGGCCTGGAGAAACTGGGCTCCACGGTTCTAGTCCAAAGACATGTCAGAGTTATTCAGTTGAGTTTTTTCATCTGCATATGTTTCATGATGGATTGAGCGTGAGTCAAAGAGATGTGTTAATGGAGTCGTATAAAGTACGAACAGCACTGGACCAAGCACTGATCCTTGAGGTTCGCCAAAGTCTAAGGTAGACTCCAAAAACTGTTTTCCATTCATGAGGATAGTCTTTTCTTTCTGAAACGGGACCAGTCAAGGGCGATCCTTTTAATTCCAAAGTAGTGTTGAAGTCATGAGGTAAGAATGTGGGAGTCAATCGTCTCGAAGGCAGCCGAAAAATCTGCAAGAACGTGTCTTGGTCGAGAGAGACATGCAAAAGAGTGTTGTCCCCTGCTGGTGAATGATGAGAAGACTGTGGGTCCACAAATGAAAGAGGACAGTTGACGAAGGTCAATCGCTTCAGAACTGAACAGAAATGGAACGTCTGCAGTTTTTCGGGTTGTTTTGATCCAATTTCGATTTCTTAGATATGGACTTTACCACAGCTGTTTAAAGCTCGATGGAAAAGATTCAAGAAATGAGTGACTTGGTCATGATATTGGTCATGGCTGGGAGAAGGCCATTGTGCTGGAATAGAAGTTTGGTTGGTATGAAATCGAGCAGACAGGATTTTACAGAAAGCTGAAGGATCATTTATAGTGACAGGTCTGCACGTCATGCTGATTTCAGAAATCGAGAGGATTCCCATTTCCTCCTTTCACCGACCAGACGAGGACTGTTGGCTTCCGAAACTCGCATACATACATGCTACTACTTCACATGCATACATTGCATACATACATACATGAACATACAGGGGCATGCATAAGAATATTCAAGCATGCAGATCTGTTTGTTTTCTGAAATGCAAACTAACGATGTGCCACTTTAGCTTAATAAAACTACAAGCCATCACAGGATCGATCAATACTTGCCAATAATAAACCTGATCACAGAAGCTTCAGCATAACATGTTGTTATCACATTTTAAATGTGACTTTGAACATCTCTTTCTCTCACTCTCTATCTCTCTCTTTCTCTCCTCTCTCTCTCTCATTCTCTCTCTCTCTCTCTCCTCTCTCTCTCTCTCTGTTGCCGATCCTACAGAAAGCAATAATTTACTTGAAGCATCATTCAGGGCATCTGGAAATAAATGCAGTGTATGTGAAATCTACGCTGCATGTACCTACACAACGGGGGGAAGGGAAAGGGCTGCAGGCTGGCGTCGTATCGTACACTCGAGCCATCCACAACTTTTTTCCCTGGTTCTCGGCGAGTTCAATGAATGATGGTACTGTGTTGGAAGGTATCACGGGACAGGTCTGTTCGTCAAGGTGGGGAGGGGTTTAGGTACTTCCAAAAACGTTTTATTGCACAGGTGGAAGATTCTTTTAAAGCCACACAAGTTCTAAAATGGTTTGGGGGGAAAAAAGAAAGGAACTTGGGGGGATCTTTTATCGCCATGCAGTATTTACAACTCTAAAAGCGAACCAAACAACAACCCCAGTAAACAGCGGATGGTGTTTCAGCCGACAAGCGTGGAGATCACATCATTTTCTAATGTCATCCCTCCACCTCCCTACCCCTCCTTTCAATCCAGATCCACTGTTTTCTGTTCTAACATACCCACCTTAGTCTAGGATTAATTGATCTAATGCTTCATGAATCCAAAGGCTGATGAGGTCTTACTGGACTATAGCTGGCTGTCTGAAAGGTGAACTGTGGTGATGACTTCAACTTGATCGACATGTCAAGATGAAAGATCGTGTGGTGATTTGAAACATGCCACATTGACATTCAGCTCTATCAAGATAGAGATTTGAAGATACTTTCTGAAGTATCATGTTCCCCAGGGACAACAGGAAGGTGGTAGTCTGGTTTTCTGCCATGCCAGCTCAGGTGTAGCGGTTTCTGGTACAGAAGCGCGCTCCCAATCTCTCAAGACACAACTCCGGGTTCTTCAGGTCCTGTTGGAGAATGTGGTGGTCACTGAAGTGTCAGTGTGTCTGTCGATGAGTTGCAGTCATCGGTGAAGACATTCCTTTAGATTCTGGCTGCGTCTGAGAGATCATAGATGTGTCGCAGGGATAGCTGAGAGCCTAGCATGGGTTCCCTTGGAACTCCTGAATCAGCTGTTGTGCAGGCTGCAGAGGTGCCTTCTGTTGTTCATAGTGCAGCTATGTTGTTTGTTTTAGCCATGCTGTGTATAGTCCAGTCATCATGTTTACGGTGCAGCCTTTTTATTTGTAGTCCAACTGTGTTGTTTATAGTGCAGTCATGTTGTCTGTTAGCTCTTCTATGTTGTGTGTAATGTAGCCATTTTGTTTACAGTCTAACCATATTGATCATAGTCCAGCCATGTTCTTTTATAGTCCAACCAGACAGCTGTAAGTCTTGGACCACAATCGTTTAAAACACACTAACTATATCTTTGTCAATGCATATGTGCTTAACTGTCATCATACATCTCTTGATGACAAAAGCAGCTAAACCTAGGCAACGGGCCTTATTCTGTGGTATTATTGTAGGGTAAAGAATAATTGGTACAAACATCTTAACAACAGTGATTATAAATTGCTTTAATAGCAATAATTACAAATAGCTTTAATCGTCTTAAATAACAACACTATCATATGCTTCTAAAAAAAAAGTGATACTTGATACATACACACCGAGTAGGAATCTGTATTCATTTTATTCGCTATCAAGAGCAGAATTTTGATGTATATGGCCTCTAGTTTATAATTTTAGGCCAGTTTACCAATATTTGACCAAGTCTTAAGATTAGCCGAATAATAGTCAGGCTATATACCGCACTGCGAAACAAACGCTAATTCTGTTTAGTTTCGTTTTGTTTTGTGTCATAGTGTTGTATATGACACTGGGAAAGTCTTTGCGAAAGCCAAATTAACTATGAAATTTGTGTGGACGCTGTATCTGGTGACTGTAAAACTGCATTTACAGAAGATCAGTCACTTCTCTTTTGTTGTCAGGAACACATGTAAGGTGTTCATATATAAGAATTGTGCCGGTCGGAAAGGAAACAGGTTTACTATGAGAGACGTACGCTGTCGTTGTGTGTGTCTGTGGAAAATTCATCTCTGTGCATCACCTTCTATTACATTGTCCAGTTTTAACTGAAATGTGTAATGCGAAAGGTATCGATCTTGACAAATATGAAAATGAGAGTCAAGTTCTGTCTGACTCATGCATAATTGAGATTGCCGCCACTTTAGCCAGTTCTGAGGTAGCTAGACTATTATGAGGGTCCTTAACTGATGTGCTGTTTTCTTTTTCATAAGTGTATGCAGATGTATATGTTGAAATGACTTAAGTGGTTTTTTTTTGTTTTGTTTTGTTTGTTTGTTTTTGGGTTTTTCCCCCCGTCTAATATCATCTGCCGGATGAAAAGACGTAAAATAAAACCACCAGACGTACGCTGTCACCACGACCACAACGACAGGTAGGCAGACAGTAAAAGAGAGATGCTTTCGTCTTCTTTTTTGTCTTTTTTTCTTCCCTCATTAACTGTAAGTGATAGTACAAAAACTTCATGGAATTCACACAGCAAATGTCGAATAAAAATACACAAAAACCAACTATATAATCATATATTTATATATGTATACTTATATCTATATGACACATCTCTATGTGTGTGTGTGTGTGTGTGTGTGTGTGTGTGTAGATATAAAATACATTTTTAAAGAAAAAAACTGAAAAGTTAGCTCAAATCAGATAATTTAAAGTTTGCATAACTGTAAGTCAATCGGATATCTCTATGCGCTTGAAACTGGAGAGGTTTTCATTGTATTTGGAGATAATTGGATGCTTTGATCATTCAGAACATCTTTATACACATAGTACGGAACATCATCACATCATGGGTCTTAAATGACCCACAGTCATGATTTTCACCGGATAACTGAATCCGCGACTAAGCTTTTATTGTCGTCAGTAAGGGACTTTTGACGTAGCGTCCTGCGTATGAACACCGTCGGAGTGACTCTGTGGTAACGCAACGTCTCCTCAAGTGGCTCGCGTCATGGCGACTTGGTATCGATTTTCCCTATGGATTGCCAGTGCCACGACTACGATAGAAGGAGCCAGGGTGTGACTGTGGACGGTGGCATGGGGGTAACATCACTGGAGTGGCACAAAACAAGAGACAGAAAGAAAAAGATGACAAAGACCAAGTGACCTTTTTACATGATGTTCTCTGATCATGCGCCTGTTCATCAAATAAGCTTCACAATTTTTGTTTCCCGGGCTCTTTCCAGGACAAAGGCAGAATAGAACTATGTGCGCTCGTTTATCTGTTACCCATCGGGATGAAATAGCAGCCATCATCATCCATGACTGCTTGAGGATATCATTGCCATCCTTTGACCATTTAGTCCGAGTAGTGTATTGCACATGTTTGTGGAGGTTCGAAGAATGGGGAAGGAGGGAGGGGGTGAGAGAGTGAAGGGGGTGGGG
>CM031603.1:71323136-71350636 GCA_018398815.1 Conus ventricosus
AGGTAAACACGGCTGATTCGTATGCTAAAAAAACTTATATTTGAAACATTTTTGCTGTTCCTCCCAAGTAAAAATGTTCTTAGTTTGTATCAGACTTGATTGATTGTTAACTACAGATTCAGTGTTCATGTGGCAGGCTGATCTGTGTATTAAGATGTGTATACTTTTCTACTTTTCTAATTCTAACCAGTTCATCTGCCTTCAAGTGTGCCCTTATGCAACTGAATGGCGATTTTTTTAATGTTCTGGCAAACAAACTAGATAGGGTTAGGCAGGCCTTAGTACATCTACTAGTATGGAGAGGAGTAGTGTGTGGCCGGCACTATCTTCATATAAATGCTCCAAATATACAATGACGGATGTACTACTACTGGCGATTAGAGCCGCCATAAAAGCTGGCTACAGCAGTAATTGCTGTAACTCTGCCAAAGCAAGTTGCAAGCCTGGTTGAGAAAAGAGGAGCACAGCAAACTAGGCCAAGTGATCATATAGGATCACTTGACCTGCAAAGCACGGCAGCCTGCCGCCAATGACGTCAGCACGGAGCACCTGCAAAGCTCGGCGGAAAACTAGGCCAAGTGATCATATATGATCACTTGACCTACAAAGCGCGGCAGCACCAGCAAAGCTCAGCGGCAAACTAGGCCAAGTGATCACATATGATCACTTGGCCTAGTTGATTGAGGTTGCGAGCAAGACACAACCGTTTAGTCACAAAGCAAGAGCGGTCCTAGTAGTTTCACTTTTTGTTTGTTTGTTGGTGTTTGTGTGTTTTGGCCTACCCCACGCACGCACGTCCCTCCACCCCCACCCCTGGACTGTCTATTGTGTGTTTGTTTGTGTTTGTGTTTGTTGTTTGTTTTGTCCTACCCCACGCATGCACACACCCCACCCCACCCCACCCCACCCCCGCACCCCACCCCACCCCACGCATGCACACACCCCTACCCCACTTCACCCGCCCCACCCCCCACCCACGCATGCACACACTCAAGTTCCTTCTAAGTTTTTAACTTAAGTTACCCCAAGTTACTTTTAAGTTCTTACTCAAGTTGTCTTTAAGTCATCCTCAAGTTATCCACAAGTTCTTACTTAAGTTACTTCTAAGTTTTTAATTAAGGCGCCCCAAGTTCTTAATAAGTTCTTGATCAAGTTCTTAAGTAAGTTCTTAATAAGTTCTTGATCAAGTTCTTGATAAGTTCTTGATTAAGTCATCCTTTAAGCACAACCAAGTTCTTATTCAAGTTATCTTATAATTATCAAAAAAATACAAGCTATGTTTTTATCTTAAATAGTAGATGCCTAATATAGTACACACACGCTCAAAAAACGTGTCATCGTTGAGGATGTCTTGCTCAGCGTTTTCTGCATAGAACTTAATGAAGTTTTTACATCCGAAGCAACCGCATTGATTACAATTCTGGTCTGTGGAAACGTCTTTTATAGACTCCATGTCTTTATTTATTGACTTTATCATTTTATAATACGCCATGATCTATTTTTATCAAAAACAAAAATTTAAGTTCTTAAAATATTATTCCATTTGAAATGGGTCAAAATGATCTTTTGTTGTTGGCGGTTTTGGCGTGCAGTTGTCTTTTTCTGTATTTAGTGGTTCAGATTTTTTTGATTGCTTTTGTTTCTGCCGCCATTGTGTATATATTTTATAACCGTAATAACCGCCCCCAGCAGCAGCAAGGGCGCCAAAAATGGCAACAGTTTTAAGTTCAATATACCATGAAGACTTTGGCGCTGTAGGCCTTGAATCATATGGAGTTTTTATAGCCGGCATTGAATCAACTTGTTCTGGCGTTGGCGGTGTTATGTTTTCATTATGAGTTATATTCTGTAACATTAATTTTTTTTGTCTGTTCCACTCTGCTAATTTTCTTCCTGCTTTAACACGCCCAGGATGAGGATGCTTTTCACTGGTCTCCACCAGATTCAGTGTTTTCTGCTGATTTTCTGGCTTGGTTACTTTCTCCACCTGATTCAGTGTTTTCTGATTCTGCTGATTTTCTGGCTCGGTCATTTTGAAGGGAAATAAAATCTATATGATTAAAAGTTATTAATCCCATGATTAATGGCGATAACAATGTTCCAAATCTATAGTATAAATCACATCCTAGAGACTCTAATGACTTTGTTAAAACTGGATCTTGCGTTAAATCATACGTAAGATCTTGTTCAGAATCAATGGGAGCAAATCTACTGACTAGTTTAGTGTACAAACTAAGAACCGTTTGCCCCACACTTTTCACCATTCTAGACCCCAGCTGCGCTTCATACCTGTTATGATACTTTAAAATGTCTTGCGGCGACATCTGTTGAATCTGTTCTATGCTGAATTCAGTTCCGAGGAACTGTTTTGTTTTTCCACATGCTGCCAAAGAATACAGCCTCTCCTTTTTGGGCATAATAGCTTGGTCATCAACTTGGTCATTCATAAGTTCAGGAAGGTTTAGGCTGCCTTGTAGCTGTAGTAGATCATCACTGTTCATGTTTTTTTTATAATTATAATTATTTTATTTAAAAAAAATGAGCACCGAAAAAACTGTTACCAACCTTGTATACCATTCTGCTGTTGTTGGGGGCCTAAGTGTAGGATACTCAATGCTTGGTAAAAGCTGTTAAGAATTAAACCAGCAGATCTTGGCAAACTAGACTTTGAGGATTCAGCAAAGCTAATTGCTATCATTGCAGCTTCGTTTGCACGAAAGATTTCTAGTCAAGCAAGGAATAATTCCAGACAGTATAAATATGTAAATAAAAAATACATTTATAAAAAATGGCCTCACTCATAATGATGATAGGCGGCGCTGTGGTGAATGCGCTTGCTTTTAGCGGAAGTAATTTCGCATTTAGTAAACTGCGGGATGACGGCGAGAGAAAAGACATAACAAAGCTATGGAGCAACTAGCAGCTGCACAAGACGCCTATGAAAAGCAGAGACTTGAGCAGTTAGATTTATTAATGACACACTGAAAAAACAGGGGCATGCAGCTTACATATTTAAAGATGTTGATCAGGCAATAAAACAATATTATCTAGTAACAGGCAAACCAATCCAGACATTGCCCCCACCAAAATTCAGTGACTTTTATCAGCCATCAGAAAAACAAAAGATGCAAGAAATCGCGTTTATTGCCTTTGGTATGACCGTTGTGTATTTTGTTGCGCATAATATTGGCTGAGTAAAAAATGAACAAAATTTATTATTCGCCAAAAGGATATTGGAAGGGAATCACAGCAATTAAAAAGCTAAGCCAAGCAGCGGGAGTCAGTGAACAAACAGCAAAAGAATGGTTATCTAAACAAGCGATTTGGCAAATTTATTTACCTGCGCCCAAACGAATACAGAGACCACACTTTGTCAATACAACTCCAAACGACACCCATCAAATGGACCTTCTATATTTACCCTCTGATACGATTAGACGAAAAAGATTTAAGTACGCACTCACAGTCATTGACATGGCTTCAAGATACAAAGATGCGGAGCCATTAACACAAAGAGTGCTTCTGCTGTTGCTGTTGCCATACAGCTGATATACCAACGAGGCCCGCTAACTTACCCTCGCATGATTCAAGTTGATGATGGAAAAGAATTTAAAGGCCAAGTGAATCAATTATTGTTAAAACATAGAGTTACCATTAAAAGAGGCATTCCAGGAGTTCACAGATCACAGGCTTTAGTTGAAAACTTTAACAAACAGTTATCCGAAAGACTTTTTTCCTACCAGTATCACAGAGAGCTTATTGACAATTCTCGCAACACAGAATGGGTTAGAAGACTGCCCTCAGTTTTGCGCGCAATGAATAATGAAGAATTTAAAGGGCTAAAACCAGTACAAGCAATCAAAAGAAAAACAATAGATGTTGTTGAAGGAGAGTCTTCATCCAGCAAACTATTACCGTTTGGTTTAAAAGTAAGGTACCTTTATTTACCGGGGGAAGCAGAAGGGGACACTCGCATCAGGGCAACCGATCCAGTTTGGAGTGTTGATCCGTATGAAATAAAAAAAATTGTAAAAATGAATCCGCCCGTGTATTATTTACGAGAAACTGACACAACAAAACAACCAGCTCCTCAAAGATCTTTTGCGAAAGAAGAACTGCAGATAATCCCACCAGACACAGTTCCAGTTGCTTAGTTAATTTACGTAAATATATTTGAGTTTAAAATGGAAGCTCAGAAGGAAGCGCAGAATGAAACAAGAATGGTAAAGGAAGAGACCTTGAAAATGATACGGGAATCATTTCATGCGTGTAATGCTATTAAGGAAACATTTTCGGGATTAATCAATGCATGCTAAATCATCCAGATCACCTACAACTTAAACCCCCAAATTGGGAAAAAGAATATCTTGAAATAATAAAAAAAATTCGAACGCATCAAGCAAACATGAGAAAAGATTTAAATGAATTGGATGAAGCTATGATTGATCTTATAACAAAAGTTGATGAAAAATATAAACCCCCCTGTTTATGCGGTCCTCCAGTGCCCGATTGCATATGAAAATCTGGATTAACAAACACGCGTTTTGTGTTTGTTCTATCTAACGACTTCTTTGTTACAACTGTTGTGTTGATCTCATGTAGATTAGATCGCAGTTTTACGTTGTCATGGTGAAAAGTCTTATTGCCAAACAATGCTTCTTTGTAGTTGTCATGTGATATGTTTGACTGCACAACGCTGCGAGATATTCCCTTTGCTTTCTTAATGATTTTCTCCTGGCTCGAAATACTGTACATTTTTGACCTTAAACCAACAACTCCTTGATCACCTTTCCGGATAATTCATCCTTCATCTTTCCTAAAACCTTCTTATTAGTAATTAAATGCAAAGGCGAATCTTTACGATAATCGGAGCTGTCATACCATCCTGCATGCCCTTTAGCTACTTCTAATTCCATGTCTTTATAGATGTCTTCAGTAGGGATATCTATAACAAAACTATCTGTATCTGTGTAAAGTACTTGGACTCTGGATACAAGGGCTTAAAAGTAGTCATAAAGAAATTCTAACATCAAAAGCTTTGATAATTCTAAAACGGTAAACCGATAAAAACAGGTTTGTCCAATTTGACTTTCTTTTTTTTTCATCATTATGCCAAAAAGGTGATCATGAAATCTTCTGAAGTCCTGATAATTTGGTTTTGAAGTCAGCTTAATTGCTTCGTTCTCTTTGGTGACTAATCTGACATCTTTGCGCTTGTGCGGATTCTCCATAGTCTTTCCAAACAGCTGTTGTTCATCAGCTTGAAAAAGTCTTTTTCTGAAGCATCTGTGGATTTAGTTCTGAGATCAGTGTTCTTCATGATGTATGGTTTCATGAACTGTTCTTGATCAAAAGCAATTATGCGATGAACTGCTGTCAACTTCAACCCATGTCTTAAATAAAATTGTAGAAGTCTGTAATGACAGACATAATTTTTTTTGCCTCGAAGATTAGCACAAGTTTAGGCGGTTCTCTTGGATCCATCTTTAGACTTTCTGCTGCTAATAGATAGTCATTATGCAGGTCATGGAGTTCATGAGGATATTCTAAATCAACTTCTAGAATGAAACCACGCTGTTGATCAGGCGTTAAACTGCCCAACCACTTTAATGCCTTTTGAATATTATTCGGATCGCCGCCTGTGTACTCTTGAGTTACGTAATGGAAGTGATTGCGCCATTGCCCAACCATACAGATTGTTTGCATCTAAATACATAAGATAGTTAGACCTTTTACTCGGATCATAGTCGTCCAAGTATTTGTTGTTTGCTTTACAGTAATGATGCGACGCCATACTAATTCCTCCACGCAACCCGTTTCAATCATCTGAATCATTGGTAAATCCGACAATAAATCAATCTGTACTCCAGTAAACTTTAAGAAGCATCCCAACTCATCCCGGCGCAGAAATGTAATGCGCGGGATCCAGGCTATAATGTTTCATGCAGGTCTTTCTGTA
Source organism: Conus ventricosus (assembly GCA_018398815.1). NCBI lineage: Eukaryota > Metazoa > Mollusca > Gastropoda > Neogastropoda > Conidae > Conus > Conus ventricosus. The sequence continues at coordinate 71,329,096 of CM031603.1, forward strand.
ATTTTCAAAGACGTCCGCCAACAAACATACATCAGCCCTCAAGTAGGAGTCATGATAGTCTCCCATTGTTTTACACTCTAACTTCTGCCACGCATCTTGAGCATGCTGGTAATCAGAATCACTGATGTCCTTTCCTCTAAGACTAGAAAAGAACGCGCCTTTAGGTGGAAGTGTATCTTCATCAAACCTTTCCCAACTGTTTCATATACTCATAAGGGTAAACGCCCTTTCTAACAAGAGTTGAGTCAAATATTCTTCTGTTATTGGGCAGGGCTTTAAGGACATAGCCAGCGACTCTAATGAACCCATCTGTGTTGCATAGAGTCATAAAAAGACATGTTATTTAGATTAAAGCACATGTACTTTTCTGATGACTGTGCAATGCATGACACCCTGAAGGCATCGTCCACTGCTTTCATTATAAGATGAGAGTCGTAACCTCGCAAGTTATGAAAGAATACAGGCAGCTTCCATGTCTTAGGATCAAACTTTAGTTGAAGATGCATTTACTGTGCGCTGCTCCTCTGAACTTTCCACTAATGTGATCATGGTCTCTTACTTTTGGATTTGTTGCTTCTTCACTGAGTTCTAAACCACAAATCCAACAATGTGTGGCTGAGTCATACTGTTGTTGGTCTTCAGCGTCATTATGATTTCAGATAAGTTTAGATTATTAGAACAGTCATTACGCACTTTCTGCATGCGTTCTAAGAAGTATTCTGCAGCATCTGGGCCTCTATACAATTCTGGTGCTGAATGGGGCGCCATCCGACCTGACAACAATGAAGGCAAATGAACAAATCTGATGATTACTCATTAAGACTGTTTTTCGAAGTTTTTGTGGCGCTGGCCCTTCATAAGGAACAATGAGTGATTCAAAGTCTGCATAAACAACATATGGACTTGCTTGCATCCGTTTCCAGTCTTAAAACTAACTTTAGATCCGGGTGGAGGTGTAATTAGTTCTGTATTACAGTCTACAGAACTTTTACAATGTTTCTTATGTTCGCTCGCGGCTTGAACAGATGGCATTCTTGTTAAACATTTTCTACAGAATTCTTGTTTGTGCCCATCGTTTGAAGTATGCTTCATTAGTCTACTCATCGTGCGTATCAATGTGTAATGCGTAGCCCGCTGGTGAAAGCATCAGTAGTAAGTCAACATGATTTTTGTCTGGTTCGCCTATTGTTGGACTGTTCTTGGACACTTTAATTGGCACCAAATTTGTTTCCTCATCCCATGTGTATACATTAACAGTTATTGGTTTGTTTTGTTCTTCAAACTGATCAATTTGGTCTACACTAACAGGAAAGGACACCCCACTAAAGTTAAGATCATTGATGTAATGCTGATAGTTAGATACTCTCTCTGCGTTTTTGCGGCGTAATGCAGCCTTGCAAGAACACACCACATAAAACATTTGTTGTCTGTATTCTTTATGTTTAGAACTGCTCTTTTTGCAACTAATGCTGGAGTAGTGGAATGTAAGCCTTACCAACAATCGGCGCATACTTAGCCTGTTTTAATTGATCTCTAAGACTTCGCCCTCTGACCAACAGAGCTCTCATTTTGGCTTCTTCAGCCGCAGCGTCAAACTGTGCAAGCAGTTCGTCTGCCCAACCGGGTGTTAAGTCATTACGAGAAAGAATAGTCTGTTGTTTAGTCGAGACCCAGACTTCTAGATTTTCTTCATTTATTGTTACATAGTCGATTAAAACAGCTAACATTACTTTAACTGGCGGGTCTATTGTTAGTTTACTTGGAACTTGAGAAATAGCATGTACAACGCTTGCCGCACGTTTGCTGGATCAATGACTTCTAGATCATATCATTCAGTGCTCTTGATAAACGCTCTCTCTCAAGCATTCCTTCAAACAATTCGTCTGGTCCTTCATATATCTTAGCATGTTGAGTTTCTTTTCTAACTCAAAATATTTATTTAAATTAAAAAAAATACAACGGCTTAATCAGAATCAATATCAACGGTCTTTTGTGCTTGGACTCATACTAAAGTATAAACACCTTTTGGTGTTGTTACTGCGAGCTGTTTAGAACAGAGTTTAATGTTTCGTTTACTTTTTTTAAGCATTCTTTTTTATCTGCTCGGCGTCTGGCTGTTGAGAAAAAGTTGTCCTCGCCTTTCTTTGAAGATCAAACTTTTGTCTTTTGTAGTCATCAAAATCGCCTGTAAACGATTAAATTCTTCATCCGTGATGTTTGAGTCAACTAGCGCTTTATTTATTGTCGTTTGAACGAGCTAAGTTTAGCTGTTATTAGTTGAACCATAGCTGTGTGCTTTTGGAGTTTAGTTTTAATTTTTTTCCAGCCGCACTTACAGCTAATGAACACAGACCGAGAGCTAAAGACAAACCTCCTAGAGGTAAAGCTGCGGGTGCGCCTATGCCCGTTGCTAAGAGGCCTACACTTGTTCCTGCTGATAGAGCACTTATAGTCGATGCTCCAGTATTAACATATGTAACGCATTAAAGGCAGCAGAATACCTTCGTTTGGTTTTGCTGTATTTTGAAAGGTCCTGCTCTAGTTTTTGTTGCATTTGTGTAATGTTTGTTATCTAAAGGTTTTTATGTCAGGGGTTTCTACTATCCCTTCTTTTGGCGACTCCAGCGTTGAAGGTACTTTTGGATAAACCTGAACAGACATGCTTTTTATAAAATAAAAATAATTTAGTATTGTATATCTTTTAATCTGTTATTTTCAATATTCAGCTGCGCATCATATATTAAAAACAAATGTACATTAAGCGGTTTATCGGCTTCTTCTTCTTTATCAATTTGAATGTTTATTACGTCTCTCACAGTTCTCCCGCTTCCATGTAACTGATTATCCTCCGTTGACCTTAGGTCAATCCATAAACCGTATTTTGTTGTTAAATAATCATCAAGTCTTACGCTGTGAAGGTGTAGATCTTTAGCCACAAGGTCAACTGTTGGATTTCTACACCTCCCACCTCCAAACAGTTTTCTTATTTCATCAAAATGCTGATAAGGTTTAAGCCCGCTAGCATAGATTTGGTTAGGACTGCCCTCAATCGAACATTGTACTTTCGTTATTTTTGGATTAAAAAACTTTTCACTTCCTCTTTTGAATGGTTCTTCATCTTCACACAGCAATAAAATACCTTTAAGCGATCTTGCTGAGACGCTAAAACTAAAATTCCATATAGCGTCTGCCCTGCTTCTAGGATATGTTGTATAATGAATCACTCTTTCGTAATATATTGCTAATTTTGACTGATATTGTTGCTCAATCAGCCTTGCTAAATTAGGGTGCTAACAACGTCAAACTCTAACAGATGTCAGAAATGCTGTACTTTGCTTCGGTGTCTGTTGATCTGATAACACGTTTGTATTCGTTAAAAGTTAGTTCATATGACAGTCTGTCTTTTAATGCTCCTTGAAAGTATGGCGCATGCGCTTTTAACAACTCAAAATCTAAGGGAATGGAAAAGCGATTTCCAAACGCAAAATTTACAGCCACATACTTTTTGCCGTCTTTAGTATCTGCGGCACCTATTCTATGTTTTAGTGCTTCTTCATTTTCTATTCCTTGAAACGCAAAGTCAGCCCTTTCAGTCCCGGTTAGCCATAGATCAGAATAGGTTAAAAATATGTCTGCATTGTGTAAAGAAAATATTTCTTGCCCCTCAAGTTTTATAGAAATTTTCTTAACGATTGCCCGCCCCAGATTCTGTACAACTGTCCTGTTTGGGTCTTTTTGTTGAAGCGAGCGCTATTTTGAAAGTAAGACGCGCAGAGCCTGGCACAATCACGTCATTTGCTCCTAGGTCTGGAAATTTGACAGTAAAATTTGATCTGCATCAATAGTAGATGGATTATTTGGAACAGTAATAGTCCGCTTATTTCCCTCACGCCAAAGGGTTCTTTCAGTCTTCTATGGCGGGTCAAGAATCGAGCCATGTGCTTGTGACTTTTTTATGAAGCAAAATAAAAAATTAATTATTTAAAAACATGGCAGGAATTGAAGATGAAGAAGATTATGATGTTTTTGATCCTGGAGACGACATGAGTGAAATGATCCCTTTAATACAACATCGCTCAACGCCCCTCAATGCGGCATGAATTAACAGAAAGTAAGGTTAAATCATTTACGAAAGTTTAGGTCAAGAACCTCCCAAATTTATAGACCCAAATGATTTTGAATTAAAAGATGATCATTTGTCTGAAAAAAAAACGATAAAGGGGCAACTTGTTCGGCTTACAACTAAACCCGACCCCATCAAAGTTTTTAGCCAAGAGTACAATTATACAAAGACTCAGTGTGAAAGATCAAAATCCCCTTTGGGTCTTGTTAGACCGAAATTAAGGCGGAGGCAGTTTCTAAACTTCAAAACACACTGCAGGAACTCCCAACAGCTAACCAAATACAAAACATGAACTTGAAGAATTAAATCAATCGGCAGATGAAATAATAAATGCAATAGAAGCAAAAACCCCAGTTTTTCAGAAGAAACAGCATTAAAGACTATACACCGACTCACCGCTACCCATGCGAGAAATAACGGCCCTTGATCATGCTTTAAGAACCATTAGAGGCGAATTAACAAACAATTTAGCAAAACTAGGTGAACTAGATGAGCATATAAAAAGAGAAAAAGAAGAACTCGTTGAGGCTGATGACCGCATCGTAGGGGCGTGAGATTTAAAGAAAGAATAAGACAAAGACTAAAAAATCTTGAACAAGAAAGATCAGCAAGACTAGAAGCGCTAACTACTAACCGAGACCAATTACGAACTCAAGTGAATAGAATAAGAGAAACTATCGAAAAAATTTTATATGAAGACACAACACTAGCAGAACGAATACGAACACTGTTTAGAGAGCAAGGAGTCACATTAGCAAGCGTTATAACTGCCTTAGGATTTGCAATATGTACATTGGTGTTGGCTATTACAGGCGGCGGTGGCCAAAGTTCAGTACCTCCACCGCCATCGCCTCCACCTGATAAATCATGGGTAAAAAAACAGCTTGATCATCTTGCGGGTTTATTAAAAAAAATTAGCCAGTAAAGCTATAGACTCTTTACCTGGCATATTAGGGGGCATTGTTAGCTGGCTTTTGTCTACTGCAAGCAAAGTAGTTGGCTTTATGGCCGAGCACTTATGGACATTAGTTCTTGTAATAGTTGGTTACTATTTAGTAAGATAAAGACCAAGTAATCCTATGCCAGTTAATCCAAGAACAAGCGCTGTCTTTTCATATTCATGGTCATCGCGAACAGAGTCCGCGAGCTTTGCTGAGTCTTCAATGACTTTTGGGGTTTGGTCTTCGGGATTGGATGACTTAATTTTTGGGTGTTCTTTTTATTGTTTGTATATTACTGGCTCAGAATTTATGTCGTTTTTCCCAACCTTCTGTTCATTGCCTGCTATAAGAATTTCATTATTATAGTTTATTATTGTACCTATCTGGAGTCTGAGGTCAGAAGGCAGCATGTATAAACCAGTGCCAACAGCAAAGTCTACTTTCGATCTTGCGTATTGTAAAACATGTTGGTACCTTTGAATACTTGAAGGTAAATCAACTGTAGAATTAATGGCGTCCTCTAAATTTGCTAAGTATTTTTTTGTGCGTCAAAGCCAGTAGAAAGATCAGTTATGCTCGATCTCGCCTGTGCTTGCGAACCTAGCAAACACCAAACGTAAGTACGAATAGAGTCTTTATTCGTTCTATTCCCGCTCTAGTTAGGCCCTTAGAAGTGTCTAAGATAAATGTTGTCCATGCTGTTTTAATGCTCTTGCTGTAGGGACCCGGCTGAACAGTTGGGCCAAAAAGAAAGTTTTTGAAAGGAGGATGCCAGTCATAGTTATACTTTCTGTGCGTGCCCCGAAAATAAAGGTCGCCTAGGCCATGATTAAGATCCAACTTTTGTCTAAAGCCTGTCTTGATGTTAATATTGAATTCGTTACAGATCCTTTCAAAGCCTTCATGTCTATTCTGTTGCTGAGTGGATTAAACGGTTTGTCATTTGGTAATGGAGCTTGCAGTTCAGTCAAAATACGTCTGAAGGTGTAATAAAAATGAAACCTGTATACTGACCTCACCAAAGGGTCATGGTGATTTAAATGATCAGCATACGCCACTCCACACCCAGTTGATGCGCAAAACACAGCAAAGTTTAACTGGTTCTGATAAAACTGCATCGGATGACTAAACCACGCTTTCTTGATGTGGTCGTTTTCAATAGGGGGGTTAAGATAGCTCTTCAATGGAGTACTCACCTTTTTATGAAAAGAGGCAGTCTGGGTCACAGCAATGTCAAGAGTATCAGTTGCTATATTTTTAAGATTGTAGTGCGGCCCAACAGAATATTTTGCATCAGTATATTTGAATGCACTCATTTTTAATTTGTTTTAAAAATGTTTGTAACAATAACAACACAAGACCGTCCTCGTTTTTAGAACATGCTATTGATAACAATTGCGGGGCCAAAACGGTCGCGCTCCATGAAATATTTTACCCAAAATCGTATGGTTTAATATAAGTGAATCCAGGAAGAATAATAAGGTTCTAAAAGTTGACAAAGCAGGGACCAAAATTAGCCAGTTAACAATACCTGATGGTTATTATGGGTTTTGCTCACTAAAAGAAGCAATGAGTAACTTTGACATTACTCTCAAACTTAACAATGCAAATCTGAAAACAATGTTAACATTCAAGCCTGAAGAAGAAAGGGGGTTACTATTTTGATAAAGAGCTAGCTAAAATGTTAGGGTTTAACGGCTAACAATTATAGATTTAGAGTTACACCGACCAAAACTACTTATGAGGGGGAAAGTCCGCTCGATCTTGCATTACATTCATTACTCTATGTTCATTTAGATGAGCTAAGCACTGATGAAACTTATATGATGGGAAGGCCCTCAACGTTTTAAGAGCTCTTCCATCAGGGAAAGCTGCATATTGCGATTATGAAATTATACAATTCCCTAATTTACAGTTTAAAAGATTAGTTTGTGGGGGTCGGATCATTTAATATAAAAATCAAAGACAAAGCAGGAAAAGTTGTAAAATGCGATAACCTACACATTGTTTTAGAAATAAAATAATACGCTACTAAAAAATAATGTCGCGGGGCCAAAGAACCAGGAGTTACATTAGCGCCTGTAAGGTGTATAACTTTAGAATTAAAAGACCTTGCAGACGTTGCGGACTTTGAACAAAATGGTGAGATAGGCGCTTTGTATGGGTTTGAGTACACTAAAGATGGTGATTATAAACGCAAAGAGGTTGGCGACAGCAAAAAAATTTCCTAAACTAGAACAGCTGCGCAATCTAGAAGCAAATAAAGTTGGCCAGTATGAATATAAAATAGTTCGAAAACCTGACCTCAAATGGCACTTAGAACCATATTTAGAATGGACATAAAATTTGAATTCATAAGCCCATTTACATATTTTAGCCGCCAAAAAAGTTTCAGAAAAGCATTCAACTCCTGGCCCTTTACATGTAAGTCTTATGCGGACGACAATAGTCGGAAAGAAAAATTTAAATAACGCCGTAAAGGGAAAAAGCAGTACATCCTCCACAGAAAAGAAACAGTTGTAAAAAAAGCTTCTACAAAATTACAGTTCTTTCCAAGCAGAAAATTAGGAGACACGTTCACAATGATATTTGAAATTTCTGTCTTTAAAGATGTGGAGAGGGATGGGTTGTGGGCGTTTTGTGATGACCTTATAAAAGGAATTAATATTAGCTGGCAAAACTTAGACGTTAACGTCTTAACGTTACCATCGTCGTTCTTCACAATGGCGAGGATATTAAGATCATAACAACAAGCAACAAAATCAATGTTGACTTAAATAGAAACAATCTTACAGAACTAAATTGGATTAACTTACACATTTAGGCCCCATAGGGTTTTATTAACGAACAAGTTTTTTCGGGAGTTGATAAAAAAAAACCCATTTGAAGAATGTTTGCGCGAAAGATGTTATTGAAAAGACCAGGAAAAAAAGGGGATTAAACAAAACAAAATCTGAAAAATTTTGTAAATTATATTAAAAACGGATAACCCTACACAAAAAGTCTTTTTGTAAAAATTATTTTTTGGGTTTTAAAAGTTTACTTTCAGAAACGGGAAAAGGCGGTTTTTGGGCCCACTTTCGCCAAAAATTGGGGGAGGAAAAAAGTGAGTTAAAATTTTGGTAAAATGCTTTTCTCTACATTTTTTTTCCCATCCCCCCTTCCAATTTTCCTTCTCCCTTCCACATTTTCCCCAAAACCCCTTCTTACAACCATGCGAGCACACAACAGACAGGGGGAGATGCACGCGCCCCCCAGCCGCACAGCTCACGAAACGCTCACGGGCGGGACTGTGCCAGATTCCGGGGGCGCTCAAAAACCCACACAACATACCCCTTTCCCCCCTTTTTTTTTTAAAACCCCCCCCCCTCCCATTTTAAGTTTCCTTTCATTGTTTAACCACCACCCCTCCCTGATTGCTTTCTTTTCTTTAGTAGTATCACCCTTTTTATTCTTATTTTTCTTGTCCCCCCCCGTGCAGTGAAAAAGGGGTCTATGCCTGAAACTACTGTTTTGCATCTTTGTCTTCTTAATCGACGATTTTACCCTGAGGTGAAAAATTTTTTTACCTTAGTTTTCTTCACTTGCAAGATTATATATATATAAAATAAATATATATATATATATATATTATATAATATAATATATATTAAAATTTTTAATAAAATATAATATTATATATATATATATATATCACGACAACTTGAGAAATCAAAACAAGTAACTGTGGTACCCCAAAAATTTCCCCCCGTGGGGCCTTCCTGGGGATTTACCCACGGGAAAGGAAGCAGTCACACTCAAAATTCTATGAAAAAAAAAAAAGGGAAAAAATCGTTCACTTAGCAAACCCCAAACCCCCCAAGGAACGTATAAATGCCAATCCGACTCACTTTCGCCCCCCAAACCAGTTTTGGGGGCGAAAGGCCCCAGTTTGGCTTTTTATCTTTTCTCTGAAAGTAAGGTTAAAATAGCTAAAAAATAACATTATCAAAAACAAACAACTGTTGGGGTTACCCTTTTAAAATACAATTTCTAAATTTTTCAGATTTTTTTTTTTGTTTAACCCTGTGTTTTTTCCTGGCATTTTCAATAACATCTTTTTTCACGCAAACATTCATCAATATCTCTTTTTAAATGGAAATAGAACTACAGTCTTTAATGTTCTCAAAAGTCTAAAAAACTGATTATTTTTTTTGACAAAAAATCCACACATTTACCCAGCATCTCTTCCATGAAACCGTTTTGAAAAAGTATTTTTTTTTTAAAACTATGTCCCCTTTCTGCCGAACAGCACTATATAAATAGTGTCTGCTTTTCCTTCAAACATCTATAAAACCCTTTTTTAAAACACTCCTCAGTTTTTTTGGGGATAAACAAAATAATGTCATCATCTGTCCATAAAAACCTTCTATCTTTATATGCTTTTTTCCCATTTAAGTGTTGGACAGAAAACCAAAATAATTAAAATTAAACGATAAACTGTTTGTAACGGTCGAGGATAAATTTTGTTTTTCCAAAACCCGTCTCCCAAAAAATAATGACAATGAGGTTTTTTTGTCATAAAGTTTAACTGCTCCATATTTTAACAGTTTTTAAATTTAAACCCAGTTTTTTTTTTTTATATACTCTCCTCAAAACTTGTTCAGTAAAAAAAAAACCCTACGAGGCCTAAATTGTAAGATTAAAAAAATTCATTCTGAAAGTTTGTTCTTTTTAAAATCAACATTGTTTGTTGCTTGTTGTTATGATTTAATACCCTCACCATTGGGGAAGAAACACAAACGTTAAACTTTAAAACTCTAATTTTTCCCAGCTATTTTTTAAACCCCTTTTAAAAGGGCATCACTAACGCCCACAACCCCATCCCCTCTCCACATTTTTAAAAGACAGAAATTTCAAATATCATTTGAACGTGTCTCCAAAATTTTTGTTTGGAAAGAACTGAAATTTTGTAGAAGTTTTTTTTACAACTGTTTTTTTTCTGGGGGGATGTACTGTTTTTCCCATACGCGTTATTTCAATTTTTTCCCCGACTATTGCGCCGGCATAAGGTTTACAGAAAAAGGGCCGGGTTTGAATTTTTTCTGAAATTTTTTTTTGGCGCTAAAATTTTAAAATGGGTTATGAATTCAAATTTTATGTCCCATTTAAATAGGTTCTAAGTGCCTTTTGAGGTCGGTTTTCGAACTATTTTATTTTCAAGGGCCAAACATATTTCCCTCTAGATTGCGCAGTTTTTTAGTTTGGAAATTTTTTGCTGTCGGAAACCTTTTCGTTTAAAATCCCCTCTTAGTGTACTAAAAACCCCATACAAAGCGCCTATCTCGCCATTCTGTTCAAAGTCCGAAACGTCTGCAAGGCTTTTAATTCTAAAGTTTTAACCCACAGCGCTAAGTAATCCGTTCTTCTGGCCCACGCGACATTTTTTTTTAGAAAAGTTATTATTTTATTTCCAAAAAAATGTGCGGGTTTTATCACTTTTCCCCAAATTTTCCCCCCCTTTTTCTTGATTTTTAAATTTTTTAAATGACCCCGACCCCCACAAACTAATCTTTTAAACTGAAAATGGGGAATTGTAAAATTTTTATAATCGCAATATCAGCTTTCCCTGCGAAGAGCTCTTAAAAATTGGGCCCCTTCCTCATAAAATTTTTTCATCAGTGCTCAGCTCACCCAAATAACATAGAGTAATGAATGAAGCAAGACGAGGGGACTTTTCCCCCTTAAGATTTTGGGTTTGGGTTAACTCTAAATCAAAATTGTTAGCTGTAAAGCAAACTTTTTAGCTAGCTCTTTATCAAAATATAACCCCCTTCTTCTTCAGGCTTAAATGTTAACTTTTTTTTTAGATTTGCATTGTTAATTTGAGAGAATGTAAAAAGTTACTCTTCTTCTTTTAGTGGCAAAACCCGAATAACCACAGGTATTGTTAACTCGCTAACTTTGGCCCCTGTTTTTATAAATTTTTTGAACCTTATTATTCTTCCTGGATTCACTTAATTAAACCATACGATTTTTGTAAAATATTTCAGGGAGCGCGACCTTTTTGGCCCCGAATTGTTTTTCTAGCAGTTCAAAAAAAACGAAGGACGGCTTGTTTTTTTTGTTAAAAACTTTTTTTAAAAACGAAATAAAAATGATGCTTCAAAATACGGTGAAAAAAATTTTCTGTTGGGCCGCACACAATCTTAAAAATATAGAAAAGATACTCTGACATTGCTGTGCCCGCTGCCTTTTCAAAAAAAAAGGGTGATATCCATTGAAGACATCTTAACCCCCCTATTGAAAACGACCGATCAAAAAAGCGGTTTAGTCATCCGATCAGTTTTTATCAGAACTTTAAATTTTGCTGTTTTTGCCATCAACGGGTGTGGAGTGGCATGCTGTATTTAAATCCCCATGATCCTTTGGTGGTCAGTGAAAGATTTCTTTTTTTTTACACCTCGGGCGTATTTTTGACTGAACTGCAACGCCATTACCAAAATGACAAAACCTTTTAACCCACTTAGCAACAGAAAACAGAAGGCTTTGAAAGGACTTTAACGAATTCAATATTAAACAAGACAGGTTTAGCAAAAGTTGGATCATAATATGGCCTAGCGACCCTTTATTTTGGGGGCACGCCAAAAGATAACTAGACGGCACCCCTTTCAAATTTCTTTTTGGCACAACTGTTGACCCCGGGTCCCTTTACAGAAAAGACATAAAAAGCATGGAAAACATTTATCTTAGACCTTCAAAGGGGCCAAACAGGGGGGGGAATAAAAACGAATAAACGACTCATTCGACTACTTTGGTGTTGCTAGGGTGCAAGCACGGCAAGATCGAGCAACGACCCTTCTACGGGTTTGACCCCCAAAAAAACAATACACAAATTTAGAGGACGCCATTAATTCTACATTTGATTTACCTTAAAGTATTAAAAGATACCAAAATTTTTTACAATACGCAAGATCGAAAGAGACTTTGCCTTTGGCAGGGGTTTTACATCGCCTTCTGCCTCAACCCCCAGGTAGGAACAATAATGAATACAAAAATAAAATTTTCTTGTTGCAGGCAATAAACAGAATTGGGAAAAAAAAGACATAAATTCTGAGCCAGTAAATTAAAACAATAAAAACCCCCAAGAATAAGTCTCCAATCCCCGCGGCCCCAAACCCAAGGCCGTTGAAGCCCCGGACTCTTTTTCGCGATGACCATGAATATGAAAGACAGCGTTTTTTTTTTTGGATTAACTGGCCAGGTTTACTTGGTCTTTATCTTACTAAATATTAAACCCGACTATTAAAGAACTAATGCCCAAATGCCGGCCATAAAGCCAACTACTTGCTTGCGTAAAAAAAGCCAGCTAAAAACCCCCCCCCTAAAACCCGGAAAGAGTCTATAGTTTTAAACCAGCTAATTTTTTTTAATAAACTCGCAAGATGATAAAGCTGTTTTTTTCCCATGATTTATCAGGGGGTGATGGAGGCGATGCGGCGGGGGGCACTGAATTTTGCCCTCCACCACCGCCTGTAATCCCCAACACCAGGTTATTTATGCAAATCCAAAGGGCCGTTAAACGCTTGCTAATGTGACCTTGGCTCTCTTAAACATTTTCGTTTTTTCTTTGTAGTGTCGGGGTCCTTCATATAAAATTTTTTCGATTAGTTTCTTTTTTAAATTCATTCCCCTTTTTGAGTTGTAAATTGGGGTCCCGGGTAGTGTTAGCGTTTTCTAGTCTTGCTGATCTTTCTTCTCAAGATTTTTTTTATTTTTGGGTTTTTTCTTTCTTTAAAAAATGTACGAGCGGTCTTTATCCCAAACGATTTTTTTTTTTCTCTTTTTAAGCCATCTTTACCTTTTTAAAAATTGGGGTTTTTAAATTCGTTGATTTTTAAAAGGCTGACAACCGGGTTATTCCGCAGGGAGCGGCGATGTGTAAGTCTTTAACCTGTTTTTCAAAAAACTACCTTTCTTTTAATTTATTAATCCCCTGCGTTTTTAATTTTTAAAGCCTTTGTTTTGTTTTTAAAAAATTGTCTTTCTTCATTTTTTTTATTTTAAAAACCCCCCCTTTTTTTTGGGAAAAGGCCCCTTTTGCGTGAGGGGAAATTTTTTAAAACGGAAAAATTTTGGGGGGTTTTTTTAAATACAATTTCCTTGGGCCCCCAAAACAAATTCTTTTTACTTAAAAATCATTGGGGCATAAATTGGGAGGTTTTTGCCTTTTAAATTTTTAAATGACTGCTTCCAAAAGCCCAAAAGGACAGTTGTCCCCAAAGGGCTTTTCCCGTTTAGAAAAACATAAAATTTTACCCAAGTATTTTTTAAAAATTAACTTTTTTATTTTGTTTTATGTCCCTCATAGGCTGTTTCTTCCCGTTTAAATTTCGAAATTGGGGAAGGGGAAATAAACAAAATTATTGTTAAAATAACCTAAAGAGAAAAATTCACTGTAAATTTTGGGAAAATGTTTTTCCCTTTTTATTTAAAAAGAATGCCCAAAACCCCAGGACATTAAAAAGGGGGGGAATCAAAAGAAAATTTTTAAAAAATTGAAAAAAATTTTTTTAACAATCAGCCCCAAAAACCTTTTTCTGTCATCTGGGGAAAAAAAGGGCTGTTGCTTCAGAACAAAATGAAGAACATAAAACCAAATAGCCAATATAAGGGGGAAAAGTATCACTTAAATTTTTCCCGGGGGAAAGGGGCCCATATTGATTTTAGTTTTAAAAGGGTCCCCCATCCAAGGCTTAAAGGATTTATTGTTTTTGCAAATGAAAACTCAAAAGAAGAAAAGTGAAAATTTTTTTTTTAAAACCCAAAAATTTTAAAAAAAGAAAAACAATTTTCAAAAGATGACCACAAAACTACCAAAGCGGGCAACCTAAAATTTTTGAGGGGGAAATGAAAATTTTACGGGAAAGTAAAGAATCAAAGAGCGTAAAAGTTTTAACCCCTTCAAAACAATGTTGTTGGGGGGTTTTTTTCCAAAAAAATACGTTAGGGGAAAAACCTTTATCACAGAGGAAAAGTTTGGAGGCGGGAGGTGAGCCCGCCCCGGTTTAAAAACATTCCAAATGTGGGGGAGAAAACCGAAAAACTTTTTAAATTAAAAAGGTAAAAAAAATATTGATGGGCAGGGGGAAATTAAAAAAAAAAGATAAAGAAAAGAAAAAAGAAAAAAAACCGTTTTTTCATTTTTTTTTTAAATTGTCGCCGAAAAAAAAGAGAAAACAAATAAAAATTTTTAAAATTTTAAAAAAGCATGTCTGTTCAGGTTTTCCAAATTTACAGCCCCCAAAAAAGGGGTTTTGGGCCCCAAAAAAAAAACTTTCAATTAAAAACTTTACAAAATGCTCATTAAGACAAAGGCCTTTAAAAAAAGCAAAAAAAACGGGACGCCGCTTTATTTTAAATTTGTTTTACTGGGTGTTGGCTTTGGGGGGGAAAAAAGGAGGGGGGGGGGGGGGGGGGGGGGGTTTCCCCTAGGGGTTTGAAAGCCGGGGGGGCTTTGGGGCTGTGGAAAAAAAATTAAAAACAAAAACTCCAAAAGCACACAGCTATTTTTAAAAACTAAAAACGGCTAAACTTAGTTCGTTTAAACTGACAATAAAAAAAGCGCTTGTTGATAAAAACCACGGATGAAAAATTTTAAATCGTTTACGGCCGATTTTGATGACTAAAAAACAAAAGTTTGATCTCAAAGAAAGGGGGGAAATTTTTTTCCCAACAGCCAGCCCCGACCCAAAAAAAAAAGGGAAAGCTTAAAAAAAGAAAACGAGACTTTAAACTTGTTTAAACCTCACAGTAACAACATCGAAGGGTGTTTTATATTTTATGAGTCCAAGCACAAAAAGACCTTTAAATTTTGATTCTGATTAATTTTTTTTTTTTTAATATAAATAAATATTTTGAGTTAAAAAAAAACTCAACATGGCTAAGATATATGAAGGGCAAGACGAATTGTTTGGGGAATTGCTTGAGAGAGGCGTTTTTAAAGAGCACTAAAAGATATTGATTTAGAAGTCTTTTTTGAAAACCAAAAACGAAGCACTTTTGTTCAGCTATTTCTCAGTTCCAAGTAAATAACAATAGCCCCGCCAGTTAAAGTAAGTTAGCTGTTTTAATCGACTTTTTAAAACAATAAGAAGAAAATCAGAAGTCTGGGTCTCGACAAAAAAACAACTATTTTTTGTAATAATGCTTAACCCCCGGGTTTGGGGCCCAAAATCTTGCCTTTTTGACGCTGGCCGCTGAAGAACCCAAAAATGAGAGGCCTGGTTGGTCAGGGGGGGAAAGTTTAAGATCAATTAAAACAGCCCCAAGTATGCACCGTTTTGTAGGAAGTCTTACATTCCACTCCTCCAGCATTTTGAAAAAAGAGCATTTTTAAACATAAAGAATCAACACAAATTTTTCATGTGGTGTTTTCTCGCAAGGTGCATTATATCCGCAAAAACGCAGAGAGATGTCTAACTATCACCCTTACTCAATGATCAAAACTTAGTTGGAGTCCCCTTTCCCCTGTTGGAAACCCAAATTGACTTTTTGAAGAACAAAACAAACCAAAAACTGTTAAGATACACATGGGATGAGGAAACAAATTTGGTGCCAATTAAAGTGCCAAAAACAGTCCAACAATAGCAAAACCAACAAAATCATGTTGACTTACATGATTTTTTCGCCAGCGGGGCCCGCATTACACATTGATTCGAACAAAGAAAACAAGCAAGGCTCAAAGAATGGGCATAAACAAAAATTCTGCAAAAAAATGTTTAACAAAATCCCATCTGTTAAAGCCGCGCGAACAAAAGAACATTGTATGGGCCCATTGACTGTAATACAGAACAATTACCCCCCACCTGGATCAAAATTTATTTTAAGAATGGAAACGGATCAACACCCCCCATGCCACTAGTTTACGCAGATTCGAGTCGCTTATTGTTCCTTATAACCCCGCCCAAAAACTTGAAAAAAAGTCTTAATGAGTAATCATCAGATTTGTTCATTTGCCCTTTATCATTGAGGTCGGATGGGGCCATTCCCAAAGCCAGAATTTTAAAAGAGGGGCCCGATGCTGCAGAATACTTTTTTAAAAAGCATGCAGCAAGTGCGTAATGATTGTTCTAAAATCTAATTTATCTGAAATCATAATGGCGCCCAAGACCCCGAACTATGACTCAGCCACCACTGTTGGGTTTGTGGGTTTTGAACTCATGAGGGAAACCAACCCAAAAATAAGGACCATGATCACATTTGGAAAGTCAGAGAGCACAATATAAAGCAATCTTCAACTAAAATTTGATCCTAAGACAGGAAGTGCCCCTCTTCTTTTTATAAAATGGAGGTTACGACTCCCCCCTATAAGAAAGCAGGGACGATGCCCTTTAGGGAGCAGCATTGCCATCACAGAAAAGTACATGTTTTATTTAAAAAAAAGTCTTTTTTTACTCTAGCAGCAAATTTGGGTTTCATTAAGTCCTGGTATGCCTTAAAGTCCTGCCCCAAAAACGGAAGAAAATTTTGACCAACTCTTGTTAGAAAGGGGGTTACCCTTATGAGTACATGAACAGTTGGGAAAGGTTAAGAAGAACCTTCCCTAAAGGCTTCTTTTATTTCAAGGAAAGACATCATGATTTTTGATTCCAGCATGCTCAAAAAGCATGGGGAAGTTAGAGTTAAAACGATGGGGGACATATGACTCCTACTTAAAAGGCCATACAGTTTGTTTGGGGGACGTCTTTGAAAATTTAGGAAGCCCCGCATGAAAATTTTAGCCCCGGATCCCCCATTATATTTTTGCGCCCGGGATGGCTGGGACGCTTTTTTTAAAGTTTTCTGGGGAAAGATTGATTTATTGTCGGGTTTTTCAATGATTCAGATGATTTAAACGGGTTCGGGGGAATTAGTAGGGCGCTCATTACTGTAAAAGCAAACAACAAATACTTTTTAAAAACTATGATCCGAGTAAAAGGCAACACTCATTATTTAGACGCAAAACAACTGTAGGTTGGGGGAATGGGCAATCACTTCCCTTTCGAAAATCAAGAGTACACAGGGGAATAATTAAAATTGGTTTTAAATGGTTTGAACAGTTTTTAAGCCCGACAGAGCGCGGGTTCATTTTAGAAGTTTATTGAATTCCCAGAACTCCTGACCTGCATAATGATATCCATTAGCAGCAGAAACTAAAATGATCCAAAAAAAAAAAGCCACCTAAACTTGTGCCCAATCTTCGGGGGAAAAAAAATTATGTCTGTCATTACAGACTTCTACAATTTTATTTAAGACAGGTTTTTGAAAAAGTTGACGCGTTCATCGCAAAATTGCTTTTGATCAAAACATTCAGAAACCATCATCATGAAGAACCTGACCTAGAACAAAAAACCCAATGCTTTAAAAAAGACTTTTTCAAGTTGATGAAAACAAATGTTTTTGGAAAGACTTGGAGAAACCGACAAACGCAAAAAATGCAAATTTGGGCCCAGAGGAATGAAGCAATTAAGCTGACTTCAAAACCCAAATCAGGACTTTAAAAGATTTCATGATCACTTTTTGGCAAATGATGAAAAAAAAGAAAGTCAAATTTGACAAAAAATGTATTTATTGGGTTTTTGTTTTTAGAAAAATCAAGCTTTTTTGTAGATTTCTTTTTTGATACTTTAAGCCCCCGTATCCCCAGTCCGAGTGCTTTTCACGATACAATAGTTTTGTTAAGAACCCTACTGAAGACATCTAAAAGACATGGATTGAAATAAAGGGCATGCGGGGTGGTCACAATCTGATTACCCAAAGTTCGCCTTTGCATTTAATTACAACAAAAAGGGTTTTTGGAAAGATGAAAGGGTGAATTTCTGGAAAGGGGATCAAGGGGTTTTTTGGGTTTTAAAGGAAAAAAAGTACAGTATTTGAGCCAGGAGAAAAAATAAAAAAGCAAAGGGGAATATTCGCAGTGTTGGCAGTCAAAAAATACACAGAAACTACAAAGAAGCATTGTTTGGCAAAAAGACTTTTCTCATGACAAAGAAAACTGCGATCTAAATTTCTGAGATCAAACAACGTGTAACAAAGAGTCGTTGATAGAACAAACAAAAACGGGGGGTTTGTTAATCCAGGTTTTCATATCAATTGGGCACTGGAGAAACCCTAAATTAATTAAAGCGGAAAGTGCCCCGGGGGGTTATCTGCAGTTCTTCCCTTTACAAAAGATCTTTGAGGTGGCTGTTTGTTTGCCAAATTTCCGAAAAAACACGGGCGGGTTTATTTTTTCAATTCTTTTTTTTTTCGTAGGGTAACACTCCAAACTGGGTCTGTTGCCCTGAGCAGGTCCCCTTCTCTTCCCCCCCGGAAATAAAGGTACCTTACTTTCAAACCAAAAGTAATAGTTTGCCGGATGAAGATCTCCCTTTAAAAAACAATTTTTTGTTTTCTTTGATGCTTTTACGGGGTTTTAACCCTTTTAAAATTTTCATTATTCATTTCGGCAAAAATGAGGGCAGTCTTTTAAAAACCCCCTTTTGTGTGCGAGAATTTAATCACCTCTGTGATACTGGTAGGAGAAAAGTTTTCGGGTAACTGTTTGTTAAAATTTTCAACTAAAGCCTGTGAATTTTGAACCCTGGGAAAGCCTCTTTTAAAAGGTAACTCATGTTTTAACAAAAATGATTCACTGGGCCCTTTTAAAATTTTTTTCCATCATCAACTTGAATCAGCGAGGATAATTTAAAAGGGCTCGTTGAATATCATTGTATGGCAACGCAACAGCAAAGCCTCTTTTGTTTAATGGTTTGCATCTTTGACCTTAAGCCATGTCAATGATGTGAGTGGTACTTAAATCTTTTTCGCTAAACCATCAGAGGGGAAATTAGAAATCCATTTTAAGGGTGGTTTGGGGTTGTATTAACAAAGGTGGGCCCTTTTTTCGCTAGGGGGGAGGGAATAAATTTGCCAAAGCTTTTTTAGATAACCCTTCCCTTTTTGTTTTTTCACTGACCCCCCCGCTTGGCTTGCTTTGTATTTCGTGATACCCTTTCCCAAAATCCTTTTGGGGGAATAAAGTTTTGTTCATTTTTTATTACCAAAATTGTGCAAAAAAAATACACGAAGGTCATACCAAAGGCAAAAACGCGATTTCTTGCACTTTTGTTTTTCTGAGGTTTATAAAAATCACTGAAAATTTTTGGGGGGGGCAATGTTTGGGCCGGTTTGCCGTTACTAGTAATATTGTTTTTTTTGCTTGATCAACATCTTTTTAAAATGTAAACTGCATGCCCCTGTTTTTTAGTGGTCTTAATAAAACTAACTGCTCAAATCTCTGCTTTTTAGGCGTCTGTGCAGCTGCTAGTTTCTCCATAGCTTTGTTATGTCTTTTTTTCTCGCCTCACCCGCAGTTTATAAATGCGAAATTTCTTCGCTAAAAACAAGGGGATTCCCCCCACGCCACCATCATCATTACGGAAAGCCATTTTTTATAAATGTATTTTTTTTTACTATTTATACTGTCGGAAAATTTTTCCTTGCTTGATAAAAATCTTTCGTGGGAACCAAGCTGCAATGATGCAATCAGCTTTTTCTGAATCCTCAAAAACTAGTTTGCCAAGACTGCTGGTTTAATTCTAACGGGTTTTACCAAGCATTGAGTTCCTACACTTTTCCCAATAACAGCAGAAAAGGTATACAAGGTTGGGAACAGTTTTTTTTGGTGCTCATTTTTTATAAAATAAAATAAAAATATTAAAAAAAAAATGAACATGATGATTTCCCTACGACATGGCACCTAAACCTTCCGAACTTAAATGACCAATTGAACCCAAGCATTATGCCCAAAAAGGGGAGGCTTATTCTTTTGGCAGCATGGGAAAAACAAAACAGTTCCCCGGAACTGAATTCAGCATAAACAATTTAACAGATGTCTCCCCAAGACATTATAAAGTATCATAACAGGGATGAAAGGGGCTGGGGTCTAAATGGGAAAAAATGTGGGGCAAACGGTTCTTAGTTTTTTACCAAACTAGTCAGTAGATTTTTCTCCCTTGATTCTGAACAAGATTTACGTATGTTTAACCAAGATCCGTTTTAACAAAGTCATTAGAGCTCTAGGGTGTGATCTTAATATAAATTTGGAAAATTGTTACGCCCTTAATCAGGGGTTAATAACTTTAATCATATAGATTTTTGTTTCCCTTTAAAATGAACGAGCGAAAATCATCGAATCAGGAAACATTGAATCAGGGGGGAAAATAACCAAGCCAGAAAAACAGCAAAAACACTGAATCGGGGGGGACCGTGAAAAGCATCCTATCCTGGGGGGTTAAAAAGCAGGGAAAAAAATTTGCGAGTGGAACAGACAAAAAAAATTAAAGTTACAGAATATAACTTCAGAAAAAAAAACCCCCCCAGCGCCAGAACAAATTGATTCAAAGCCCCCTATAAAAACTCCCTGTGAACAAGCCCTACACCCAAAATCTTCAGGAAATTTAACTTTTTAAAATGTTGCCTTTTTGGGGGGCCCCTTGCTGCTGCTGGGGGTGTTATTTCGGTATAAAATAATTTAACCAATGGCAACAAAAACAAAAGAAGTTAAAACAAACCCGAACCAAATAAAAACAGAAAAAGACAACTGCACGCCAAAACCCCCAAAAACAAAAGATCATTTTGATCCATTTAAATGCAATAAAAATTTTAAATTTTTTTTTAAAAAAGATATGGCGTATTTAAAAATGATAAAGTCAAAAAATAAAGACAGGGGGCTATAAAAGACTTTCCAAGACCAGAAATTTTAATCAATACGGGTGCTTTGGATGTAAGACCTTATTAAATCTATGCAGAGAACGCTGAGCAAGACATCCCAACGATACGCGTTTTTGAGGCGTTTTGGGACTAATTTAAAACTGCATTTTAAAAAAAAAAACATAGTTGTTTGTTTTTTATAAATTTAAAATAACTCAAATAAAAACTTGGTTTACTTAAAGGAGATTAATCAAGAATTTTCAAGAACTTGATCAAAAACTTAAAAAGAAATTACTTTTGAACTTTTTAAAAACCGGGGGGCTTAATTAAAAAATTAGAAGTAAATTAAGTAAGAACTTGGGATAACTTAAAGGGGATTAAAAACAACTTGGTAAGAACTTCTTTGGGGGGAACTTTAAGTTTAAAAACTTAGAAGAACTTGAGTGTGTGCATGCGGGGGTGGGGGGGGGGGCGGGTGGGGTGGATGGGGGAGGGGGGGTGCTGCGTGGGGGAGGACAAAACAAAAAACAAAAACAAACAAACAAAAAACCAACAATAAACATCCAGGGGGGGGGGTGGAGGAGTGCTGCGTGGGGGGGGCCAAAACACACAACACCAACAAAAAACAAAAAGTAGAACTACAGGACCCCTTCTTGCTTTGTGACAAACTAGTTTGCCGCTGAGCTTTGCAGGTGCGCTCCTTTATGGTCGCCCTTCATATAAACGGCTATTTTTAGCAAGGTGACTTAAACCACAGGGCCCT
>CM031603.1:71363136-71388136 GCA_018398815.1 Conus ventricosus
TATCTGTGTCAGTGACTGACTGCATGGCCTGTCTATGTCAGTGACTGACTGCATGGCCTGTCTATGTCAGTGACTGACTGTATGGCCTATCTGTGTCAGTGACTGACTGCATGGCCTGTCTATGTCAGTGACTGACTGTATGGTGTCTTGCCGTGACTGACTGCATGGCCAAACTTTGTCTGGATGATGCATGGCCCGTCTTTAAACAGTGATGACTGCATGGTGTTGTGTCCCGTGAATGAAATTTATGGCCCTTTTAAAGTCAATGCTGCGCAAAGGCCCGTCTTTTGTCAGTGGGCCGATTAAATGCATGGCCCATCTGTGGTCAGTACGGGTGATGGCCCGCCCGGGGGTGGGGAAGACTGCATGGGTGTTTTGTTGTGACTGATGATGGCCCAACTTTTTGTTAGGGGTGATGCATGGCCTATCTGTGTCAGTGATGTGTGCAAGGCCCATCTGTGTCATGATGACTGGGAAGGCCAAACTTTTCAGTGGGCTGATGCTTTGGCCCAATTTTTGAAACGAATTTGTTTTTGCCCGCATGGCCCATCGGGGGTATTGCTGACTGACGATGGCCCATTGTGTCCGTGACTGACTCATGCAAGGCCCATCTTGTCATTTTTGACTGATGTATGGGGGATCTTTGTCCGGACTGCTGGCTGGCTGTTTTTGTCAGTTTTCTAAAGGGATGGGTTCTTGTTTAGTGAATGCTGAGGGATGGCCTATCTGTGTCAGTGATTTACTGGGCATGGTATTGTGTTAGTGACGATGGGTGAAGGCCCATCTGTGTCCCTGATGACTGACTGAAAAGGTGGGCTGGGGTTTGTGCGACTGCAGGCCATCTGGGGTCAGTGACGATGATGAAGGCCCCTGTGCCCGGACTGACTGATGCATGGCCCCGTCGTGTCAGTGGGCTGAAGGGGAAAGGCCCATCTGTGGGCCGTGACTGGAAATGACTTGGGAAAGGCCTATTTTTACAGTGATGATGATGTTTGGCCCGTCTGGTCAGTGATGACGAATGTTGGCCAACTGGGGTCAAATGATTTACTGACTGAAGGCCTTTCTGTGTCAGTGACTGATGCCCTTTTTATCTGTGTCATTTATGACCCGAAAGGCCCCTTTTGTGCAGTGATGACTGCCCCTGGCCCCCCTCTGTGTAGTGAAAGACTGATGGCCCATTGGGCGTGTTTACTGCATGGGGGTTGTTTTTTTGTGATGACTTTAAATGTATGGCCTATCTGGTCGTTTACTGATGGGCTGTATGGCCCATTGTTTTCAGTGATTTACTGACTGAATTTCCTATCTGTGTCGGAAGATGACTGTATGGGCCCATCTGGGCTGTGATGGGGCTGTATTTCCCAATTTTGTAGTGACTGATGAAGTAAAGGCCTATTGGGGCGTGATGATGTAGGCCCATCTGTGTCAGTGACTGATGAGTATGGCCTATTGTGGGCCCCCTGACTGACGGGGGGTATGGGCCCATCGTGTCAAGGGCTGACTGCATTTGGCCCGTCTGTGCGTGGGCTGGAAAAGTAAAGGGCCCATCTTTTGTCATGATGACTGTGGGCCCATCTGTGAAATGACCTGAATTTCCCTTTTGTTTTCAGGGGGCGGGCTGAAATGTATGGCCCTTTTTGTGTCCCGTTTACGGGCTGCATGGTATCTTGGGCAGTTTATTTACCCGGCCCATTTTGGGCAGTAATGACTGCAAGGCCCATTGTGGCAGTGGGTGAATGCATGGCCTATCTGTGTCAGTGAATGACTGCAGGGTATCTGTTCCCTGAATGACTGCATGGGCCATCCCGTTCAGTGACTGACTGTGGTGTCTGGGGTGTGACTGACTGATGCATGGGGTCTGTGTCAGTGATGAAAATGGGTGGCCTATCCCGTGTCAGTGGGCTGGGCTCATGGGCCCGTTTGTGTCAGTGAAAGACTGACTGCAAGGCCCCCGTCGGGGTTTAGGGATGATGCATGGCCCTTTTTTGTTGTTGCGGGTGACTGTATGGCCTTTTGTGTCAGTGATTTATGACTGTATGGGCCTTCTGTGTGTCAGGGCTGGGCTGCATTTGGCCCATTGTGTTAGTTTCTGACTGACTTTTTATGGATTGTGTCAGTCTGACTGACTGATGGGCCCGTCTGTGTCAGTGGTTTAGGGCTGCATGGCCTGTCTGTGTTTGACTGCATGGCAAATTTTTGTCGGGGACTGCGTGGTATTGTGCCGGGGACTGCATGGGGCCCTTTTGTGGGCAGTTTTCTGAAGACTGCATGGGCCAAACTGTGTCAGTGTGACTGACTGTATGGTATCTTTTGTGGTGACTTTATGGCCCATTTTGGGTTGTGTTGTATGGCCTATTGTGTCTGTGAAATTTTATGGCCTTTGTGTTTTGATTGTATGGCCTGTCTGTGTCTTTGAAATTTTATGGCCCCATCTGTGTCGGGGGACTGTATGGGTTTAAAAGGGGTCAGTGACTGTGTCCTTTGTTTCCAAATGACTGTTTTGGTTATCTGTGTCAGTGATGTAGGCCCATCTGTTTTCAGTGACTGAAGGGTGTCTGGTCCGTGGGTGAAAGGCCCATCTTTTGGGCCCTGCGGTACAGTTTATCTGATCCGTGATTGTAAAGGCCTTCTGTGTCAGTGATTTTAAGGCCTATTGTGTCTGTGATGTATGGCCATCCCCGAAACAGTGTTGGATGGCCTATCTGTGTCAGTGACTGTAGGCCCGGGCTTTGTCAGTGACTGTATGGTTTATCTGTGTCAGTGATTGTATGGTTTATCTGTGTCAGTGATTGTATGACCTGTCTGTATCACAGTGACTGTATGGTTTATCTGTATCAGTGACTGTATGGTTTATCTGTGTCAGTGATTGTATGACCTGTCTGTATCAGTGACTGTGTGGGTTATCTGTGTCAGTTACTGTATGGTTTATCTGTGTCAGTGATTGTATGACCTGTCTGTATCAGTGACTGTATGGTTTATCTGTGTCAGTGACCAAATGACCGTATGGCTATCTATCTTAATGACTCAGTAATATGTGTGACTGTAGGGCTTATCGGTGTTAAGGTGTCTGAGATCTTGTATAGGTGTGGGAGAAATGTGTATGGAGGAGAAGTGGGGGAGGGGCTTTCTATATACTTCTTTTTTTAATGTCACAGTGTTTGACTGTCTGTTAAAATCAATTGTGATATAGAATAAACGAACACACTCTGAACTCATGCACTACAAATTTGTCCATACTGAGCCTGCCCTGATACATGTCCTCTGAATCATCATTCCACACATGCACACACATGTGTAAACACAGACTTGCTGTTGCGCGTACCGTCCCGGAACAGTCATTTCACATATACGTCCACATATTGACTGTCCTCACCATGATCATCCTCTGAATTGACACCCCCCCCCCCCCCCCCCCCACACACACACACACACACGCGGGTCCACATGCAGCCTGTATGCCCTTACCCTCTCACTCACACTGACCAGTCGTCCTGCAAATGACCGTTCCACACAAATGTCCACTTATGAAGTATCCTCACACTGATCGTCTTCTGAACTACCATTCCACAGATCTGTCCATACGTGGAATGCCATCAGCCTAGCCATACTGTGAAGTGCCATTCCGCACACATTTCCATGCAAAGACTGCCCTAACACTATGATCCTGTGAATAGCCATTCCACAAACACACACACACACACACGACACACAAGATGGCGCCTGCAGACAGCAACCGATAGTTTAGTGCTGTGGATGCTGTTATGTTTCGGCCAAAGCAAACAAACGAAAACCACACCAGGATCCGGAAAAGTTGCATACCAATCCTGTGTGCAAAAGGATGCAATGAGGATGTGCTGGCAAAGCAAAAAAGTAATGAAGAGACAAAATGTAAATCGGAGTTGAGGAGACCGTTCAATTTCTCCGTCGTCAAGGATGGGCTGGAGTCTAGGCCAGGAAATAACAACGTTTATACAGACAACGAGAACTCCGTGAGTACAACACAGTTTTTTGCCAAGATCGAAGGCACAATCACCTCGCTGTGTAAGAAAGTAGCGAGCCTGGAGGAGCAGATAAGATCACTGCATGCAAAAATTGACAGAAGGGACACGGTCAGCATAGCCACACAGACAGAGCCCTTCCTCTACCTCTCCTATGCTGAAGTAGCCAGAATTTCTCCACCGTTAAAAACGACTTCTGAGGATGCACTGTTTTTCAAAGCAAAGAAAACAGAAAGAAAGCAGAACAGAAATGTACAGGAAAGTTACAAAAACAAAAAATAGAAGAAAATGTTAACGCAAACAAAAATGACGTCAAGGCTTCTTTGCGTCATAAGCCGAAGTCAAAGGAGCAGTGCAAGAAAAATGACGACAATGATTTAAAGGCCAAGTCCAGAGACAAACCAGATCCAACTTTAAAGTGTCTTCCTAACATTTTATATGTGAATGACCCTGTCATAAAGAAAATCAACACCAACAGACTAGGGAAGTCCTACGGATTTAAGGTGCATCAGAGTAATGCAAGAACAATAAAGGACATCAAACCAGCAGTGGCCAAAGCAAGTGCATCTGTCAAGACCCTTCCTGATGCTTTACTCTTACATGTTGGATCGAAGGAACTAGAAACAGAATCAGCGGCAACATGTTCCGGAAGAATGGCAAAGTGCGTGAGGAGCATCAAAGAAGAAAACCCTGATCTGGCCATCATAATCAGTAAGATGGCTCCTACATCAGACCCCGAACTCAATATCAAAGGGGACTTGTACAACGCACTTTTGGTGTCAGAGCTGAATGATGACAAAAACATTACCTTCATCACTCACTCCAACCTACAAGCCGCCCGCTTCAACCTCCGTGATGGGCCACATCCCACTGCCAGAGGAGCTAGCATCCTAGCGGGGAATATTGGCCGGCATCTGAGGAACCTCTTCTGGGAACGGCCCCGGAAGACATCGCGACGTCCCCGGTACCTGCGCCCCACTCCCTTCCCTGAAGATTCCTTCTACGGCTCAGCCTGGTCCAATAGGTTCAATGTCTTATACAACTGGTGACATTTTTTGTTGCTTTTGTTCGGAACGAATGTAGCATACCAGCCTACGTCTGTGTGTAGCTAAGCTCCAATTGTGTTAAAGTAACATATTTTTATTTGTTTAGTTATCTATTTTTTCAGACATGAAATTTAACAATATAAAAATACTGCAATGGAACCGCCGCTCTCTCTATTCTAATATTGACTGCTTACGTCAATTTTTAGTGTCATCTGACTACCACGTTCTTTTATTCCAGTCTGTTAATATCAGTAAGAACAAACTACCAAGACTGGAACAGTACTACTATCCACCAGTAGTAGATACAGATAAAAATGGTGATAGAGTAAATTGTGCTATCTATATTCACACTGGACTACAGTATTGTGACAATCACCTGTGCCAAGTGGATTACATGGAATTTTTTCATGTGCTGTAACTGTCAAGTTTTCGGACTCCTTAAAAGTAAACTGTGCTTCTATATATTTACCTAAGGGTCCAGATGAAGCTAATACTGAATGGATGAAAAAGATCAAGAATGATAATGATAAATGGTTAGTAGGAGGGGATTTCAATGCTCATTCTCCTTTCTGGGAAAAAGAGTGCACACAGGTCAGTAGTAATAGGTTTGTGGAAAATGTTGTAGACTCAGCTTTATGTTTACTTACTGATGGTTCTTATACCAGAGTTCCTGATATATCTACACATAGACCTACTGCTATTGATTTAACTTTGGTTTCACCTAAAATGGCTTTGTCGTGTGCATGGGAAACTTATTGTGAAACTCTTGGGAGTGACCACATACCAATCATCATCACAATTAATCAGTTCCCTAATTTGGAAGACACAAAACCTGATGATACAATCCCAAGATTTGATTATAAAAATGCCAAATGGTCTCAATTTTACAATACACTTAAAGATCTAGATATAAGATTGTCCCCAGATGATGATATTGATACAATGTATGACACCTTTTGTACTTCTGTTCTAAAAGTGTCTGGTTTATGTATTCCTAAATTGAAGAATCAGGGACATAAAGGGGGTAAACATCTTGGTAACGTTTGGTGGACTGAAGATTGCGATAAGGCAGTAAGTGAGAAAAAAAGGTTATTCAAGGAATACGTGCATACTAAGAAAAGTCAAGATAAGAAAATGGTTGATGAAAAATTTAAGGAAATGAAACATTCAAATGTACATAGTAATAGAGTTATGGAACAAGCCAAAAAGGATTATTGGGATAATTTTTGCAAAAGAAACACATTCGATCACAAAGATAGTAGAATGGTATGGAAAGAGATAAAGACGATAAAAAATGGAATCAAACTCCCAGAATATCCTATCATTCTAGATAATAACAAGTTACCATCATCTACAGACAAAGCAGAAGCGTTTGTCGACCAGTTTGCTAAAGTGAGCAGGTTAGATGGGTTGTCTGAAAACCAAAGAAAATTCAGAGAGGATAAAGAATCTACCCATGACACGAGCGACATCAACGCCCCAATTACATTACAAGAGGTGAAAGATGCCATAGATTCTCTCCCAAACAAAAAAACAGCTGTTGGAGTTGACGCCATTTCTAATGAAATGATTAAACATTTTCCAGACAAATGGATAAGCATTTTACTCAGCATATTTAAAAAATGCTGGAACTCAGGTCATTTGCCTCAAATATGGAAAGAATCAGTAATAGTACCGATTCACAAGGAAGGTACACTGAAAGAAAGTATAGATAGTTACAGACCTATTTCATTAACTTCTCATGCCTGTAAACTTTATGAAACCATTGTTTTAAATAGACTAAACTACTTTTGCGATAAGAACAAAGTTATCCCAACAAACCAAGCAGGTTTTCGAAAGGGTAGAAGTGCTGTTGAACATTTGGTCAAACTTACCACTCAGATTAAACATCAGTTTTTCCAGGAGAAAATGTTTACTAGCAACCTTTTTTGATATCACTAAAGCTTACGATCAAGTATGGCACTCTCGTTTGCTTTATAAACTTAAAGAGATTGGATTATCAGGAAACATTTATGATTTTCTTAAAGACTTCTTAGAAAATCGATATATTAGAATGAAGGTAGGGAACTCCTACTCTACAAGAAGAAAATTATACATGGGCATTCCTCAGGGGTCTGTTATTGCCCCTTTACTTTTTAATATTCTGATGTACGATTTACCCACAAAAATTACTAAAAATATAGAATTAGCCCAATATGCAGATGACATATGCATATGGATGAAAGTGACATTAAAAGAGGTATATCTGTCAGATCACAAAATTATATTAAAAAGTTTAACAAAAAGAATTAAATACCTTTTCTGCTTATATGGCTGAAAATGGTTTGCAAATATCAACTGAAAAAACACACATGATGTTATTTAATACTGGATCTGATCCAGTTAATATGCCTTCATTTCAAGTCAACGGCATACCATCAAATATACAAAAATAGTGAAATTCCTTGGAGTGAATTTAACATCAAAGTTGTCATGGAATTTTCATATTGAGCATATTCTGACAAAAGCTCGAAAAACTTTAAATCTATTAAGATTATTAGTAAGCACGCTTGGGCTCAGGATACAGTTACTCTTTTGTACCTTTCTACTGCACTGGTTAGATCAAAATTAACGTATGCACAAGAGGTGTTCTTCAGTGCACCCAAATACTTACTGATAAAACTTCAGAGTATTGATTCCAAAGCATATAAGATAGCCATGGGACTACCAGTCCATGCCTCTTGTACAAAAGCATACAGCGCTGCTGGGATATTACCACTGGAAGAATATAGGAATCTTGCATGCACCAAGTTTGTTATAAGAAGTTCTACTATAGACAACAATATAAGCTCTGAAATAAATATTAAATCGGACACTGATTTTCCCAAAAGGGCAAAAAATATTTCATCTCAAACGACTCTAAGAACATATACTTCCTCAATTTTAGAATCCTCAGATATCAAACTAACATCTATTGCAAAAAGATCTATTGTGTCTCCTATCCCTCCCTGGAAACTAATACGAGCACATTTTGATATTGAGCATACAGATTTAACAAAGGCTGAAAATACTAATTTGCTGT
Organism: Conus ventricosus; assembly: GCA_018398815.1. NCBI lineage: Eukaryota > Metazoa > Mollusca > Gastropoda > Neogastropoda > Conidae > Conus > Conus ventricosus. The sequence goes on from CM031603.1 coordinate 71,371,239, forward strand.
TATCCAATATCAAAATGCATTTGCATGATCACTATTCCAACCATTTCAAGATATACACTGATGGATCATTAATCAATGAACATGCAGGTGCAGCATACATTATCCCAGGCCTTAACAAAGAAAAGTCTTATTATCTTGGAAAGAACAAATCTATATTCACTGCTGAGTCAACTGCTATAATTATGGCTTTAAAGTTTGTTGTTGATTACCCTCAAAATTTATTTAAAGTTGTTTTATGTGTAGATTCCAAGTCAGTTCTTACTGCAATGAAGAATTTTAAATTAAAAGTTCGACCTGAGAGGATCACTGAAATAAATAATTTAGTACATTTCCTCTCAGTCAGAGACACTGAAATAACATTTCTTTGGGTGCCCTCCCACTGTGGGTTATATTATAATGAAAAGGTTGATGTTCTAGCAAAGAGAGGAGCAAAACGATCATCAGATTCGCATTTTCTAAACTTCTCTTTGTCAGTGCAAGAGTGCTATACTTTGATAGAAAAAGTACAATTTTCTAATTTTCATTTGATAGAAAGAGAAACTGGGTGCTTTGGTTTACACCATGAAATGAAAAACATTTATGAAAAGTTAAGTAAGTTCGATCAAAATATTTATCGTAGACGACAGATAAGTTCCTTGATCTGTAGATGGAAATTGGATTGTTTTAAGACAAAGTATGTCAAAAATGTACATTGTATATGTGGTCATAGCATATCAAATGATCATATTCTGTTGTGTAACTTAATGAAAAAATTCATTCCAAATACGTCTGTACAGCCTATTCAAAATGTTTTCCTGTCAGCAAGTGAAACATATCTTTTCTTTATGCGCTTAGCTAGAAGTCCAATTGGCAAATACCTATAATAGATAATAGTCAGTGGTGAGATGAGACAAAAGAGTTATATGTTGTTGTTTTTTTTGTGTGTGTGTGTTTTTTTTTAAAAATAATTTTATTTAAATCTGTGATTAAGTGGTTTTTCTATTTTTGTGTTATAGATGTAGATAAGTTAATTATTTTGACTCGTTGTATTAACCTTTTTTTCCCGGTCCCGATCTTTTTTTCCCCGTCTAATATCACGTTATGTGGAAAGACGTAAAACAAAACAACAACAACAACAACAACACACACACACACACACACACACACACACACACACACACACACACACACACACACACACACACACACACACACAGGTCCATACACAGACTGACCTCACACTAAGCATCCTGTGTACTGCAATTCCACACATAGATCCGACAAACAGAGCGCCCCTAACACAGACTATCTTGTGAACTGTCATTGAAACGTAGGTCTATATAAAAGACCCATTCACATTAATTTTTATCATTTAAACTGCATTCAACACTCATGTTCGTAGAATGCCCTCACATCTGTCCCCTGAACTGCTGTACCACGCACACACATCCGTACGTAGACTATCCTCACACTGGCCATTCTCTGAACTAGTGTACCACACCTATGTGGTATGTAGGGGTGGGGATGGGGGATGGAATAGGCGACACTGATAACCAGTGGAGGGAGAAAATTCAGGAACTTCTAGTCCAGAGATATAACCTTTTTTCCCCGTTCTTTTCCCCACTCGTTGGTCTTAACATGGCAATTTGTGCAACAATCCTTTATCTTGGGGACTTCGCCCATTTTAGTGGATTCCAGACTTTGGACAATGGCGAATGCCAAATATTCGCCTTGATCTTTCGGTGGGATAGATTCATTCTTTTTCCCTTTCTGCCTCTGCCTTCTCTGTAGTCCATCTTTCTCTCTATCGGCTTGAGAGAGAGAGAGAGAGAGAGTAGATGAGTGTAGAAGCATTAAGCCTGTGGTATGTGTGTGTGTGTGTGTGTGTGTGTGTGTGTGTGTGTGATCGGTCCTAGGGTGACTCCCGGAAATGGCTGTCTCTTGAATGTGGCAACACGCATGCGCAAACACGCACAAGGTTATAAAGGATCAAACCTGACGTGTACATGCAAAGCTTCTCTCTCTCTCTCTCTCTCTCTCTCTCTCTTCTCTCTCTCTCTCTCTCTCTCTCTCTCTCTCTCTCTCTCTCTCTCTCTCTTCTTCTTCTTCTTCTTCTACCTGATGTGTACATACAAAGCCTTTCTCTCTCTCTCTGTCTCTCCTTCTCCTCCTTCTTCTTCCCTCCCCCCCAACACACACACGCACACACACAAACACACGCGCGCACGCACACACACACACACACACACACACACACACACACACACACACACACACACACACACACACACACACACACACACACACACACACACACTGTGTGTGTACTCAGAAATGTTTCATACGTCCTGAGTATGCCAATAGATCCAATATGTACACGAAAAGGTATGGTGCACCTTCGCCACCTCTCTCTCTCTCTCTCTCTCTCTCTCTCTCTCTCTCTCTCTCTCTCTCTCTCTCTCTCTCTCTCTCTCTCTCTCTCTCTCTCCGCGCGCGCGCGCGCGCGCGCGCGTGTGTGTGTGTGTGTGTACTCAGAAACGTTCCATACGTCCTGAGTACGCCAATAAATCCGATATGTACACGAAAAGGTATGGTGCACCTTCGCCACCTCCGTCTCTCTCTCTCTCTCTCTCTCTCTCTCTCTGTCTCTCTTTGTGCGCGCGCCTGTGTGTGTGTGTGTGTGTTGTGTGTGTGTGTGTGTGTGTGTGTGTGTGTGTGTGTGTGTGTCTGACAATCTGTCTCTGTCTGTCTGTCTGTGTCTTGTCTGCCTGTGTGTCTCTGAAATTGTTTTCATGCGAATAACTATCCCCGCATTCATTCTCCCATTGAATTCTCTTCCTTACCCGCCCCCCGCCCCCCCCCCCCCCTCCCGCCCTACCCTCTCTTTCTCCTGACCCGTCTCTCTACCTTCCGTCGCCACCCCACCCCCGCGTCTCTCCCTCTGACTACCCCCCCCCCCCTCTCTCGTACCTTCATTCTCCTTCAGCCCCCACGGTGAGCAATACTCCACCCCCTTTGTTCGCACTCTTTGCCCCCCCCCCCCCCCCCCCCCCCCTATTGGGTTTCCCTGACCTTGTCGTTGTGTGAAATAAAACATGTCGTCTGTTCTCTTGTAAGTGTTGTTCTCAGACAGCAGGGGAATCTGTACGTTGATTATGATGGTGGTGAAACACCTGCGAATAGTGTTGGCAGGGGTGGTGGTGGTGGTAGCAGCAGCAGCGTAGTGTGTGTGTGTGTGTGTGTGTGTGTGTGTGTGTGTGTGTGTGTGTGTGTGGGTGCGTGCATGTGTGTGTGTGTGAAAGAGAGAGAGAGAGAGAGAGAGAGAGAGAGTGTGTGTGTGCATGTGAGAGAGAGAGAGAGAGAGAGTGAGAGAGAGAGTGTGTGTGTATGTGTGTGTGTTGTCAAGAGAGAGAGAGAGAGAGAGAGAGAGAGAGAGAGAGAGAGAGAGAGAGAGAGAGAAGGATGAATCAAGATAAACAAACAGGTAAACAAAAACAAACAAACAAGTAAACCAAACATACAACAACCAGTGGAAGAATATTGTAACACACCGATCCGTGTATGGACACTGCCAAAGGTAAAGCGGCGCAGATGTTTTCGATCAGCTTTGTTTGTTCAGTCTGTCTGTCTGCCTATCTATCTATCCATCCATTTGTCTATCTATCTATGTATCTGTCTGCCTGTCTATCAGTCTGTCTGTGTGTCTATCTCTCAGTTCATCTAAGGATATTCATGTGTTACACGCTAAAGCGATGAGTTCCTCAGTACAAGGCAAGTGCAGTACTCTAGCTTGTAAGAGTTTGTTATAGATCCTGTGGTAGGTGTTCGGCTTGCAGACGACAAAATACACCAGGCGGTACTGAAACGAAGAGGATCCTTTTATTTACAAACGTTGAAGATATAGGAACAAAAACAATCCATTGACCTTCAGATTCAATACGTCGTACTCGATCGCACATGCAGCAGGCAATATTCTACTAACGGAAGCTTTTCATCGACTAGACTCAAACTCAGTGAAGACTCCAACCCTTTTATGCTCGACAATGACTAGAACTCTTCAAAAAATTTCATCTCTCTCTCTCTCTCTCTCTCTCTCTCTCTCTCTCTCTCTCTCTCTCTCTCTCTCTCTCTCTCTCTCTGTCTGTCTGTCGCACAGCTCTCATTCTTTTATATGTTATCTAAAATATATTCTCAAACATACTCGATTATTCTTTTTTAGAATATTCTGCATATCGGTAAGCTTAACCAATGAAATTTTGACGAGCGTATGCGAATGTAATTCAGTCAGTTTCTACAACATTCTCGAACCTTCGGTAACGCACTAGCAACTTGAAACCTGGTGAACATTCTAACATAATCTTGAATATTCCAATCGCGCTATCAATCCATCCAAAAACAATACTGAACAATCAGGCGTACGTTCACTTCCCAGACGTTTTAAACAAATCAACAATAGCGCTACACTGACCGAAAATACAAAGATCTAAAAGTGGTAAGAAAAAGGAGGCTCGCAACGCGTCATTATTGCTGTCACAGCAATAATCTGTCTTTCACGAAAGTTCCTCCTCTCTTGTCTCCCTTTTAAATTGTAACACCATCTAAAGCCTGTCTCACACAGTTGTGACTGACGATGCATGGCGGCCTGACCGAAGGTGAAAGCCCTGCTGAATCTGATTTCTCTCCCGGTGACAATACCGCAGAATGATGCTCTGCGGAATCCCGGTTAGGTGCTAAGGGCAGACTCACTGCGTGGGCCGAGTTCTACTGGGGATTGTCACCCAGGAATTGAAGTTCGAGTCTACACAGGTGAAAACATTGGCTCTGTTCAGGAGACATAGAGGTAGATGGTCCCTTGTGCTGTAGTTAGAGAAAATTGCTAATGCTAACGTTTTAACGTCTTTTTCTTCATCTCCGTCCGTTTACAAAGAATAGTTAGGAAAGTACTTCCTGAATCTGTCTTTTTTTTTCCCAATGAGGAAAACACTCTACCCTTGCTTTTTATCTCTCACAAGAGTTATCGGACACGTTTTCAGTGAAGATCCTATTCCACTCCTGCTTCGGGTCTCTCATAATCATTAATTCTTGGACACACTTGCAACTACGACAATATGCCACTCCTGTTTCATGTCTCTTTTGACAATGGTTTGTCACACACGACTCAGATTTAGACTGAGATTAAGACTCAGACTTTATTACGAGAACCCTTAGGAGTCTATTTGCACCACATTATAGTGTGTGTGTGTGTGTGTGTGTGTGCGTGTGTGCGTGCGTGTGCGTGCGTGCGCGGATGCGCGCGCGTGCGTGCGTGTGTGTGTGCGTGTGTGTGTGTGTGTGTGTGTGTGTGTGTGTGTTGGGAGGGGAATTAAGGGAGAGTGATACCGTGATTCTGTGAACATCTTTTGCCATTCGTAATGACCTTTTTTTTTTTTTTTTTTTTTTGCTATCCCAACCTATGCGCCACCTCAGAGGCAGTGTCCTCACGCCGCTCATTCCGATACTCCGTCCACAGCCATAGCTCGGTCGGTCCCGCCGCAGCCCGGCTCCGGGAATCCACAGGGAGCAGTCAATGCCAAGTCGTCAACAGGCAACCCACTAGAGGAGACACTGCACTGCTGCCGAGTCACTTCGGTGGTGTTCAGTGGCGCCTGTTCTGATCTAACATACACAGGACACCACGTACTAAGCCCCCCTGCTGACGACAATAATCGCTTAGTCGCGAAGCCGGCGTGAGTGAGCTCTCCCTCCGGAGGGTGCCACCACGTCCGTCCAACGACAGCCCCCATGGACTCGCCGATACCGGTGACCCCGACGGAGCCAAACCAAGGCCACAGACGTAGAGAGGACATCGAAACTGAGGTCACCATGAGAGCAGGGCATGAAGGGCCACAGAATTTGAGACTTTTTTTTTTTTAAATGCTGATCAATGACAATGAGGATGATTAAGATGATGCTACGGATTTCCATTTCGGTCTGAGACTACATGACAGGGCTGTACTCTACGCTTTCTTTCATAATATATCCCGGCGTCAACCAGGCCCGAGAGATACAGGCATCTGCAGTGTTGGTCAAGAAATTTGAGCAACACTCTCAGAAACGCATCCATTAAGTGGATGAAACTCGACTGTGTGGTCCCAGTCTCCCCAACTGAGTCCGCAGCAAACTCAACTCTGGGTAGGTGCCGGTCGTGGCAAAAAAAACCCACATGACTCTGATGGGATTCGAACCCACGATCTCCCAACCGGGAGTCCGCGACGCTAACCACTAATGACCAATTGCTCAATATGACGGGCACTGTCCATACACCGTCGGTACTCTGACGATTGTTCACAAGACAAAATAATGCTCAGGAGAGGATTGTTCTCAAGACAAATGCTCAGGAGACGATTGTTCACAAGACAAATGTACACATGACAGTCGCTTACGAGGCAAATGCTCTCATGATAGATGGTCATCACACTGAATAGGATCACAACAAAAACAAGGAACCCTTAATAATCCAAAGAATCATTTTTTTAAATGGAGTGACTGAGGGCAGAGAACGAAGCAAAATTTAGAAAGAGAGGGGGTTAGTAGAGAAGGGGTCATTGCTGATGTAAAACGGTAACACAACAACACACTCACATACACAAGCGTGCGCGCGCGCGCACACACACACACACACACACACACACACACACACACACACACACACACACACACACACACACACACACACACACACACAGAGAGAGAGAGAGAGAGAGAGAGAGAGAGAGAGAGAGAGAGAGAGAGAGAGAGAGAGAGAGAGCAGGAACAGCATAATTTACGGAAGTTTTATTCATTCATCTTCTTGTTGCATTTAGGTTGTGAGCATATTACACGTGACAATAATTCAAGCGAGCATTTGCCATGTTAGCCTTGATCATGTGAGAACCTGTGGCAGAAGCATTCGTCTTGTGAGCATTTGTGATATGAGCATTTGTCTAGGGAGCATTTGTCATGGACTCACTCTTTCATACGACGGGATTTGCTCAAGACCGAGATGGCCATCATGCGTGACGTGCCTAAAGCGATGTACCGTTGATATTTATCGCAGTCCGTGTTATTCATTTCCTTGACAGTGCCCCAAGGCTCTCTTTATCTCTGGCCACTATCTCATCTGATGGACACACACAGAAAAGCATCTTTCGCCTTTTTGTTTCCAACTTTGGTTTTCCAACGTGTAGGCGTTGATGCGGGAGATGGAGGGTAGGGAAGCAGGGAGGGGATAGAGAAGAGAGAAAAGGGAGAAAGCACAGAGAAAGTTGGTGAGGAAGGGCTGAGGATGGGGACGAGGGGGTATGGAATGTCAAGGCCGTGAGGGTCAGGGTGGTGATGGTGTTTGAGGTTCGCTGTGAACTGTGCCTAAAACTCTGGCAGCTCATGGCGAGACAATGCAACGAGATACGATACAATACAATACAAGACAATGTAATGCGGTACAATACAGTTCAATACAAGACAATAGGATACAAAAACAATACAGGACAATGTAATACAAGACATGAAATACAATGCAATGCAATACAGGACAATGCAGTACAGGACAATGCATCACAATACAATACAACGCAGCACACCACGCAACACAATACATTACAATTCGACACAGCACAAGACAATTCAACACAACAAAACACGATTTAACACATTACAGTACGATGAAACATAATACAAGCAACGCAACGCAACAGAACACAAAACAACATGTTAACACAACACAACACAACACAACACAACTCTGCACAACACTGCACAACACAGCACAACAGACTTGAATACAAAATGACACAGAACAAAAACAACAAAGGACAACACAACAGAGTACAATGGAATACAAACAGTTTACGTCGATGTAATGCTAAGTGAAACAACATACATCAGAATGCAATATTACGGAATTCAGAACAGTACAATGCAATTCCATATGTTGGAGCATAGCCACAAACCACGAAAACACGACGACACAATAAAGACGAATGATACAGCTGCCCCACAACTGTCCGGTGCTTTAGTATGGCGCAATACAATATCGCTAAACGCAGTGCAGTGCAGGTCAGTATCACACACACACACACACACACACACACCACACACACACACACACACACACACACACACACACACACACAAACACACACACACACACACACACACACACACCACACCAACACACACACACCACACACACACACACACATCATACACATAGGCGCGCACGCGACACACACACACACACACACACACACACACACACCACACACCAACACACCACACACACACTCAACACACACAGGCGCGCACGCACGCACACACACACACACCACACATACACACACACACACACACACACACAACACACACACACACACACACACACACACACACACACACACACACACACCCCCACAGCACCACAGCACACACACCACACACAACACCACACACACAACACACACAAACACACCACACACACCACGCACACCACACGCACACCAACAGCACACACACACACACACACACACAAGCACACACACACACACACACACACACACACACACACACACACACACACACACACACACACACACACACACACACACACACACACACACACACACACACACAGCATCAGCTTCCTATCTGTCCATTCAAGATGCAGACTTGTGTAGGCAGCGCGCAGAAATACGGGGATATTTCAACCGGAGGTGACATGCGACATCCGGTAGCGGTAGTAGGCCACCAAGTTTCATCTACATATCACTAACACCAGCAATTGCACATTTCACAGCCTCTTCGACTGAATTCGTGGAAAACCAAATTTTCCTCAAATGTAGTATGTGATTGTTCAACTCTTCTGTCAGTGAACCATATTGTTTTCCATTTTTCAATATGGACTTCACTGTATAAAGAATCGAAGGTGGATGTGACTGTACATGATTCTATCAAAACAATAACCCACAAACCAGAAATTGTGGAAATAGCAACAGTACTTTCCATGCATCAAATTGATAGATTTTTGTAAACGCTGCCTTTCCCTTGATCCTCTTTTTTAAAAAGTCTATTATCACCAAGTGTGAACAGACTCGGAATTAAAGAACTCACTCATTCACTCACTCACTCACTCACTCCCATTTCTCAGCTGATTGCGAAGCGCGATATTTACAATAGTAAATCAGTATGCTTGTTGGACATTTGATTTATGGCAAAGATCATGTTCGCACATGAAATAAACATGTATGTAAGTAGACAATTAAGTAAGAGAAAAGTAGAAGCTTTAACTCTTGTGATTGTCAGGACATTTTCCCCATACAGTGGAGTGAGTGTACTATAAAAATGTTATTGAGGGAGAGAGAGAGAGACTCTTGACTCTTGACTCTTGACGCGCGCTTTCACGCCGCGCCATTTATTGTGAGGCCCTCGGCCCGTCCACAGGAGTACGCAACATACATTTCAACATAACAAAAACGTTTGATTGAAACGTTGATTGTAACATAATTTGTTTTCTGATTAGAGTTTCTGTTCTTCCTATAAGTATTACTATTACATACGGGTTTCTCTGGTTTTTAAGGCATAGAAAATGTACATTGCAATATCTCTTATGGTTTCGGTGTTATCGTTTTGTAGCAGACTTTCCAATGTGATTGCGTTTCTGTTACTAAAGTGTTTGAAAATGTATTTTGAGAGAGAGAGAGAGAGAGAGAGAGAGAGAGAGAGAGAGAGAGAGAGAGAGAGAGAGAGAGAGAGAGTATGAATGAATGATGGTTTATACGTGTAGGCCTCAGCCCCTCACGAAGGGGTACATGTACAGATGTAACACTTCATCGTGCCGTACAAAATAAGCACCACAACCACGGCTATGGCAGACACATCAAGCAACACTATGAAGTAGCTTTTGCTCTGTGTTCAAAAGCCTTACACAGAAACGACAAATTGCGAGAGAGAGAGAGAGAGAGAGAGAGAGAGAGAGAGAGAGAGAAGAGCAGGTGGTTGATTTGTGCGGGGTGGGGTGGGGGTGGGGGATGGTGGGGGTGGAGTTGGCAGCGCAACGGAAGGAAGTCGGATGTAGGTTGGCATGTTATTAGTTCATCCTTTTTGCCCCGTGACTCGTGACCTTGTTCGTGCTCCTGTCAGCAAGACTTACGTGATGTTTATCACCTCGGCAGGTTTCAAGCTTTTCGCCACCGAAAACAGTTGACTGTGCGCGTATTTGAAGGACAGTCCCCGTAGTTTGATTCCACACCCCACGCGATGGGTTTGCCAGAATACTCACATCATCACACAATGGCATCTACCAGGGAGCAACACTGTCCCTTCACGTGTTCGTGGAATGACCTGTGCGTGCCAGCACCCAATATGAACACAGTGCAAGCTTCTGTTCCAAGGGTGGTGCAGGATTGCTCCCAGCTGGTTTGTTCGGCAGTTGAGGACAGTACTTCTCTGGGTCCTACCCGCGCCTTCGGGTGTATCTTACATAAACAGCGTAACATAGTGAGCAGCCATCGTCGGTGGATGTAGTAGAATTAGCGCTTTTTCTGGGCAACAATATGTTTGCCGCGAACGCTCAAAACGTTCGAATGTTGTTCGCAGAGGGGAGCAAGATGGCTGCGATTGTCCGGTTCCGTTTGAGCGTGTGGTTCGGATTTCATTTATAGTATTTGTTCGGCTACACTCACGCCATTGTACGATTGAATGTCCGTGATGTTATTGCCTCAGGTCGCCCAATGAGGAAAACAGGTATAATTGATGGAGTGGGTTATCTGTCTTTTGACCCAGTTTAACGATGTGGCACGCCCATGTTTTTGACAAAAGTAGAGAGCTCTATCAAACTTCAAGTGGTCCGCGTGGACACTCCACACTTGATCTCTGTACCCATTCCCACCACGAGTTGCTCAAGTTGTTGAAGGACTAGCCGACCCCTCAGCAGCTATCAAGGGTGACGTGGTAGCTTGTTGCTTCCGTAGCCATTAAGGGGCTAACGGGTAAATCGTTATATCAGTATGGGCATGCACTCATGTAAAAAAAAAAATCCGCAAAGCTGTTGAGCACGTATTTGATGATGAATGCGGAAACTCTTTTCATATTAGGATTACTTGCAATATTACAATTTTCGAGATAGATTATCATCTAAAAACAGAACTAGAGTATCACTTTAATGCAGTGCCGGCGAAAACTTACGTAAGAATTTAAAATTGAAAACCAGACGTAGCAGGTTTTCAAGGTCACCCGACCAACAGAGTTGAAATTGTATTGCACAATGCCAGACTTGAGAATAACAAAAAGAACTTTGAGGTTATACGGAGCCATTATAAATCAACGTTTATCTAGCTATATACATATGATGAATGGCTTTTATTTTTGTTCGTTTAAGTGTGCATTTTCTGTAAAGTGTACACTTATACGAGCAATGGCAAATGGGTATTGTTTTGCTGTTGTTGTGTGTTGTTGTGTATTGTTGTTGTTAGATTCATTCTCAGATCTTCTTGTCGCTTATATTGATTTCTTGTTTACATATGAACATAAGAAAGAAAAAAAAAAGTTAGACAGACTGTTGCATCGGCAGTTATCAAGAGGCTAAGGGGTAGATCGTTACACCAGTAGCCACCGAGGGGTTAAAGGGTATATAATCATATCAATACCATCAAGGAGTTAAGAGGTAGATAGTTATATCAGTGGCTATCAAGGGCTTGAGTAATAGATTGTCGCATCAATAGCCATCAAATGGTTAAGGGGTAGATCCTTATATCAGTAGCCATTTTGGGGTTAAGGGGTAGATTGTTACGGCAGAAGCAATCAATTGGTTCAGGGATAGCTCGTCTCATCAGTAGCCATCAAGGAGTTAAGGAGTAGATTGTTACAGCTGTGGCCGTCAAGGGGTTAATGGGTAACTCGCTATATCAAAAGCCATCAGGGTTCAGTGGTAGACCATCACACCAAATCTTATTTTCCCAAAATATCGTTAATCAAATAAGCAGAAAGTCGACATGCCTTCACAACTGGCTCTGGATCCACATGCTGCGTCGTCTTCTTTTACAGGCACACACACACACACACACACACACACACACACACACACACACACACACACACACACACACACACACACACACACACACACACACACACACACACACACATCCACCCAAATATACACACACATACCCACATCCATCCACCCCCACCCCTCACCCCCACCCCCCACTTTTCCTCGATTCGTTGTGATTAGCCTAATGTTCACTTGACAAATGTGCATTGAATCAAACAATATATAAGTTCAGTTTCAGTATCTTGCTCTTGTGTGTGTGTGTGTGTGTGTGTGTGTGTGTGTGTGTGTGTGTGTGTGTGTGTGTGTGTGTGTTTAAAGACAACTTGCAGTATACATAACTTTACTTACACAACAGTGTCTAGGTCGTGCACTTGATATGACGGAACACAGTGTGAAGGTTGTGGCTCTGTGTATCTTCAGTCTAGGTTTGCGACCTTGTTAGCAGTCATTTCCGGGCCACACACACACCTCCAGGAAGACATGGCGACCTTCAAGTGCGCACTTCCTCCCTGAAAGGCCGCCCACGGACAACGAGTAGGCCTACAGACATGATTCTCGACCATGTTGTGACTTGACACCTGATGACTCTCATCCAGGTTTTTGCGCAATATGCAGTTCTACAATGAAGCGACACAGCAGGAGGAATCTAACTGATAGTGCTTTAGTGCGATGTTGCGGTGACAGTTTCAGAACTTAAAGGAGAAGAAGAAAAGAACTTAGAATAGTGTCTATCAGAATGCCAACTACGCAAGGAATTTTCAAAAAAGAGAACTTGGATAGACATCTGTCAAGATGTCAACTTGGATTACTATCTCTCGGAAATTCATCTTAGAGAAATATATATCAGAATGCCAGGTTGGACGAGTATCATACCAACTTGGAAAAATATCGATATATTCACGAGTTTGGATAAGTGTACATCAGAATACATTTTTTTTATGATCGCCTATGAGAATACAATCCTGGATGATATTTTGTGACAAGTCTAACTTTGAGAAATATTGGTGAGAATGCCCTTGCAAAAAAACAAACAAACCAAAAAACAAAACAAAAACAACAACAACAACAACAAAAAAACAAAATCAAAAACAAGCAAACAAACAAAAAGCAAAAAAAATAAATAAAAAAAATCTACCAGCACGTCTGCACGTGTCAATATCTCTCAGAAGCTGAAGTGGCATAAGTGTCTGTCAGAAACCCAACTTGGATTTGCATTGATAAGAATCTTAAATATGTACGGATCCTATTTATCGATCAGAATCTCGATCAGAATGGGTCTCTTCCAGAGTCCCTAGAAGGAATCAGGATTTTTAAAGAAAATGGGGGGAGTGGGGACGGGGGGTGGGGGGTGGGGGGGGGGGGAGAGAAGGGGATAAACAGACAAACAGGAGACAAAGGGGAAACGTCTTCAGCATGACCAGGTCAACGCCTTCGGATGCACAACAAATAACCAAAACAGACATCCACATATATTGACAATAAATGTTTTGTTTCTGTTTTTGTCTGTCTGTCTGTCTGTCTGTCTGTGTGTTTGTGTCAATATGCACTCTTGTATGTAGGTGCGTGGTACTTATTGCAATGTTTATCTTCTTATTGGTTTCATTTTATGTTTTTTTTTTAATCTTTTCTGTATTTGTAAGCGCTTAGGGCTTATCTAAGATTAAGCGCCATAAATAATCATACATTCTGCTTCTGTTTGTCTCGGTCTTTCTCTCTGTCTGTCTTCTTTTTCCGTTTCTTCACTCAAGTTTCCTTGTAAGCGCAGACATATAAGATTTCTTATTTCCGGTTTGAACTTGATCAATACAACCGCGAACACACACACACTTGATTTACTTTCTACCTCAATATAACAACACTAAATCACAGCTGCGCAAGAAAGAAAGAAAAGTAACTTAAGCACACGTTAAGACGCGAAATGAGATTGGTGTTATTTCGCTTAATAATCGATCAGAGCTGAAGTATCTATAGACTCAAAACTCAAGATTTCATTCAAGCATCTATAGACTCAAAACTCAAGATTTCATTCACACACAGAAGAAACTGTCGCGCGCAGAGGTATCTGAAGTAGCATTAAGAATTCAACATCTGTATCATCTTAAAAGAACTCTACGTACAAATCCTCAACATACTCATTGATCAGGCGAACACCAAAAACACAAGCGCTAGCAGACCGCTTTGGACAGACACTAAGTCCATTTTCTCTTCCACCCTATCTATCCTCTCTCACCTCCATCCCGATCCTCATCCTACCTTACCGTCCCACCAGCCTATGTGTGACAACCGTAATAGAACTTGGGAGAGTGCTGGTCTCTGTCAAGGATAACGGATCCTGGATCTACTTTTGATTCGGATCTGCACCGCGGAGCCGCGCTAAAAATTTTACTGGTTTTGTTCATGGGCTACATTCAATATTGTCTATCAAGTATCTTTGACATCAGTGTGGTAGTTATGTCTATCTGCCTGTCTGTCTGTAGGTCTGTCTGGTGGAGAGGATTTTGTATCAGACTGTGAGATGGAATGGACGGGTGCAAAGAGTTATAAATCAGACTGTGAGATGAAATGAGCAGGTAGAGAGAATACGTATCAGATTGTGAGATGGAGTGGACAGGTGGGCATAAGTATACGTCAGACTGTAAGATGAAGTGGACAGGTGGAGATAATTCTATATCTGACTGAAAGGTGGACAGGACAGGTGGAGATAATTATACCTCAGACTGTAAGATGGAGTGGACAGGTGGAGATAATTATACCTCGGACTGTAAGATGGAGTGGACAGATGGAGATAATTATACCTCGGACTGTAAGATGGAGTGGACAGGTGGAGATAATTCTATATCAGACTGTAAGATGGGGAGGACAGGTGGAGATAAATGTACGTCAGACTGTAAGATGAAGTGAACAGGTGGAGATAATTCTACATCTGACTGAAAGATGGAGAGGACAGGTGGAGATAATTATACCTCGGACTGTAAGATGGAGTGGACAGGTGGAGATAATTCTATATCAGACTGTAAGATGGAGGGGACAGGTGGAGATAATTATATATCAGACTGTCGTACAGAATGCACAGGTGGAGAAAATTATATGTCAGAGGGAGTGGACAGGTGAAGACAAATGTATATCAGAGTTTATCGAAGAATACTCTTGTAGTCATACATGCCAGTCGATGAAGCATCGTTCTGTTCAATCACGTCATACTGAAGTTCATCTTCCCTCGCGGACTAGAATAAAGAGCACAGAAAATCTCTTTCAGTGTGGACATTATTTCTTTGACGATGTAGAGTAACATCCGAGACATCACACCGGAACTTCGTTGATGCGGATATGTTAAGCGTTTTCAGCGACAGGTCAGTCAGTTCATACCCAAAGACAGGTGAATATGTGACTATCCGTCAACGTTCTGTATAAAAAAAAAGGACTTTCTCTGTAGTTTTACACGGTCTTCCTAGTCCTGTCATCTGAAATCTCTTATTCACTGTTTAACAACAGCCACGAAACTATTAACTGAATAAACATAGTATATTCATGAAGCTAGAAACTAAACCGAAGAAATTTGCGCATACAGGACTTACATTATTTTCACTTTCATAGCCAGTGGGTGTTTGCTTGTTTGTTCTGTATGCTCTGTGCTGTCGTATCTGCTAAGCGATTCGGTGTCGTAAACAGCATTCGTTTGGAGGTATGGGCGTGTGTTCATGTCGTCTTGGGAGCAAGAGTTGCCCCACATGTTTGTTATTTAGCATCTGACAAGGTTTTACAATGCAGTCCACGTTCACAGATTCACCCGCCACTTACGCCTTATCTGACTGACAAGGTTTTACAATGCAGTCCACGTTCACAGATTCACCCTCCACTTACGCCTTATCTGACAAAAACCGTAAGAACTTACATGCAATTGAAATATGCCAAATTCGCTGAAAAAAGATCAAATGATTTTGAGTACGTCTATTGTAAAAAAAAAAAGAAGAAAAGATTCATAGCAAACTATTTGTGGTGTTCTTTTTTTTTATTTCATGTCCAGAGAGAGAGAGAGAGAGAGAGAGAGAGAGAGAGAGAGAGAGAGAGAGAGAGAGAGAGAGAGGCAGAGACAGACAGACAGACAGACACACACACACACACACACACACACACACACACACACACACACACACACACACACACACACACACAACGGCTGGGGGAACAGAGGTGTCTTATAGAAAATCAAACCGCCTTATAATAGTAAGGCTCTTAGACATAATCTTGAAACTGATACATTCATAATTTTCTCCTTTCTGTTACACCTACAACCTTCTCTCTCTCTCTCTCTCTCTCTCTCTCTCTCTCTCTCTCTCTCTCTCTCTCTCTCTCTCTCTCTCTCTCTCTCTCTCTCTCTCTCTCTCTCTCTCTTCAAAACATGTATTTAAATCGAAAGAAGGACACTGTCATACATCATTATATAAGCTGCACCCGTGCATGATTAAAACCAAAAAGAGAGAAAGAAAAAAGAAAGAGAAGAAAAGAAAGAAAGAAAGAAAAAAGAAAGAAAGAAGCAATGGCGTAACAGTTGGTGTTTGGTGTGACTATTTGAAACGATCATATTGAGACAACGGTTGAGGTAGACGCGGCGTGTAATGATGATATTGACAATGATCAGAATGTTTTCTAATCATCCCGTATTTTTTCTAGAAAAGCTGAGAAAGTTAACGCCGCTGGATCAGACAGAATTATTTGGGAGATGTTGAAATATACTCGTACAAGGCATAGAGTTTATGATGATGAAGAGAGAGAGAGAGAGAGAGAGAGAGAGAGAGAGAGAGAGAGAGAGAGAGACACACACACACACACACACACACACACACACACACACACA
>CM031603.1:71410636-71418136 GCA_018398815.1 Conus ventricosus
GTGCCCCAAACCGGGTTTGTTCCTGAATAGAGTTTCAAGGCCGACACCCTTGACACACGCGCACCCCCAAAATGGCACGGCACAGAGTTACCCACACCCGGTCACGTGCACTGCAGGAGGTCCGTGGACGGTGGAGAATGGCTCCCGTGGGACAGGGCGTTGTCGCGGAAAGTCCCGGACAGGGCCAGGACCGTCCAGCCAAGTCCACGTGCTCCTCAACCAGTGCGCGGCCCCAACAGCGCAAGCATCGGGTGGAGCCCCCGGGAGGAGAGAAGAAGGAAGGAACTGGAAGGGAAGGAGAAAGAAGGGTACTGGAACCCCGCAGTCAGTACGGTCTGACACATGCTGTTAAATCCTAACAGCCACTCGCATGATGGGCGAGGGGAGGTGTTTGGATAGATTAGTGACACAAGCTCAACACAGACCTGAGCATAAAACAGTCAACAAACCAAACGAGGAATGTTCGGTAAAGGTCTCCTCACACGAAGCAGGCAAGAGACCACATTAACAGGCTAAACGTACGAACAGCAACCATATATTCATCCTTCTCTCACTCATGCTCAACATTTTCCTTTCTTAGGAACTGAACTAATACAGCAACCATTGCTTTTATAACTGCCACCACATTTGCAAATAATAATAATTCAATGGCACAATTATCCATACATTTTATAACAACATTTCAAAATGACACAATTCTCAACCACGCATCCAAACGACTAATCATGCGTACGCACGCTCGCAAACATAAAACTCTCGTTCCCCTTGCACGCACAAACAGACGGTGGCCGAAGAATGCGAGACCGGCAATTGTGACAGGGGCGGACGAGCGAGACCAAGCAAGTACCAACCCTGAATCACCAGGTTCTCCCCCATCCCCGCCGACTACCGCATCACCAGATGCATAAAAAGGAGAAAGACTTATAATTTTGGCTGGCCAGGTTAAAGATTGAATTAACCAGAAAAAGTAGTCTCAAACAATATTTCTTTTATAATTTTGAAAACCAAAAGAAATTGCGCAAAAGAGAAGAATTAGCCGGCTAACAAGAAAAAAAAACAACAACAAATAAACCACGAAACTGATGCTTACCAGCTACCCGTGGGTGACCCAAAGTGGCGGGTCAAGCGACTCTCTGCCCTCTGTCCAGTCGATAGGACCAGCAGAGCAGATGCGGAAAAGATGACGTGATGTGATGTCCCTCCCCTACAGGCCGACTGTAGGGATGAAGGTACCGACCGTACCTTCGACGAAGTGGTGTAGAACCAAAAACAGAGCAGGCGCTCTCAGGGACATCTTCCGCTCGAGTGAAGAGAAAACCTCCCTAAACGATGGCAGCCGACATGCCACGCTACGTCACAGTGAGCATACCTCAAGCCTAAGAGGAATGATGCACGTGCGACAGGTAAAAAGACAGGAGAGAGGCCGATAGAGACAGCCTGTTCAAGCGAAAGGTACCAGCCACCCGTGAACCTGCAGGATGAATTTGCACGGGCAGTGGAATTAGAGAGAGAGAGAGAGAAAGTAAACCTAACCTGAGCTGAACGACATTAAGGTGCAGACGCACCACAAGCCACATTAAAGGACGGATACACGACAACAGCAACGACAATAAATAAATGAATAATTCCACCCCCCTAGACGGGTCAATCGTCATAGGCCTCGTGACAAACTCGTGACAGTAGACACTGGGCATCCACTGTATTATCAGTGAGTGAATAGACACTGGACATCCACTGTATTATCAGTTAGTTAGTAGACACAGGGCATCCACTGTATTATCAGTGAGTTAGTAGACACTAGGCATCCACTGTATTATCAGTGAGTTAGTAGACACTGGGCATCCACTGTATTATCAGTGAGTTAGTAGACACTGGACATCCACTGTATTATCAGTTAGTTAGTAGACACTGGGCATCCACTGTATTATCAGTGAGTTAGTAGACACTGGGCATCCACTGTATTATCAGTGAGTTAGTAGACACTGGGCATCCACTGTATTATCAGTAAGTTAGTAGACACTGGGCATCCACTGTATTATCACTGAGTGAATAGACACTGAGCATTCACTGTATTATCAGTAAGTGAATTGACACTGGGCATCCACTGTATTATCAGTTAGTTAGTAGACACAGGGCATCCACTGTATTATCAGTGAGTTAGTAGACACTAGGCATCCACTGTATTATCAGTGAGTTAGTAGACACTGGGCATCCACTGTATTATCAGTGAGTTAGTAGACACTGGGCATCCACTGTATTATCAGTTAGTTAGTAGACACTGGGCATCCACTGTATTATCAGTGAGTTAGTAGACACTGGGCATCCACTGTATTATCAGTGAGTTAGTAGACACTGGGCATCCACTGTATTATCAGTGAGTTAGTAGACACTGGGCATCCACTGTATTATCAGTAAGTTAGTAGACACTGGGCATCCACTGTATTATCAGTAAGTTAGTAGACACTGGGCATCCACTGTATTATCAGTAAGTTAGTAGACACTGGGCATCCACTGTATTATCAGTGAGTTAGTAGACACTGGACATCCACTGTATTATCAGTTAGTTAGTAGACACTGGGCATCCACTGTATTATCAGTGAGTGAATTGACACTGGGCATCCACTGTATTATCAGTGAGTTAGTAGACACTGGGCATCCACTGTATTATCAGTGAGTTAGTAGACACTGGGCATCCACTGAATTATCAGTGAGTTAGTAGACACTGGGCATCCACTGTATTATCAGTGAGTTAGTACACACTGGGCATCCACTGTATTATCAGTGAGTTAGTAGACACTGGGCATCCACTGTATTATCAGTGAGTTAGTAGACACTGGGCATCTACTGTATTATCAGTGAGTTAGTAGACACTGGGCATCCACTGTATTATCAGTGAGTTAGTAGACACTGGGCATCCACTGTATTATCAGTGAGTTAGTAGACACTGGGCATCCACTGTATTATCAGTAAGTTAGTAGACACTGGGCATCCACTCGATTATCAGTGAGTTAGTAGACACTGGGCATCCACTGTATTATCAGTGAGTGAATAGACACTTGGCATCCACTGTATTATCAGTGAGTTAGTAGACACTGGGCATCCACTGTATTATCAGTGAGTTAGTAGACACTGGGCATCCACTGTATTATCAGTGAGTTAGTAGACACTGGGCATCCACTGTATTATCAGTGAGTGAATAGACACTTGGCATCCACTGTATTATCAGTAAGTTAGTAGACACTGGGCATCCACTGTATTATAAGTGAGTTAGTAGACACTGGGCATCCACTGTATTATCAGTGAGTTAGTAGACACTGGGCATCCACTGTATTATCAGTGAGTTAGTAGACACTGGGCATCCACTGTATTATCAGTGAGTTATTAGACACTGGGCATCCACTGTATTATCAGTAAGTTAGTAGACACTGGGCATCCATTGTATTATCAGTAAGTTAGTAGACACGGGGCATCCACTGTATTATCAGTAAGTTAGTAGACACTGGGCATCCACTGTATTATCAGTGAGTGAATAGACACTTGGCATCCACTGTATTATCAGTAAGTTAGTAGACACTGGGCATCCACTGTATTATCAGTGAGTTAGTAGACACTGGGCATCCACTGTATTATCAGAAAGTTAGTAGACACTGGGCATCCACTGAATTATCATTAAGTTAGTAGACACGGGGCATCCACTGTATTATCAGTAAGTTAGTAGACACTGGGCATCCACTGTATTATCAGTGAGTGAATAGACACTTGGCATCCACTGTATTATCAGTAAGTTAGTAGACACTGGGCATCCACTGTATTATCAGTGAGTTAGTAGACACTGGGCATCCACTGTATTATCAGTAAGTTAGTAGACACTGGGCATCCACTGTATTATCAGTGAGTTAGTAGACACTGGGCATCTACTGTATTATCAGTGAGTTAGTAGACACTGGGCATCCACTGTATTATCAGTGAGTGAATAGACACTGAGAATCCACTGAATTATCAATAAGTTAGTAGACACTGGGCATCCACTGTATTATCAGTGAGTGAATAGACACTGGGCATCCACTGTATTATCAGTAAGTTAGTAGACACTGGGCATCCACTGTATTATCAGTGAGTGAATAGACACTGAGCATCCACTGAATTATCAGTAAGTTAGTAGACACTGAGCATCCACTGAATTATCAATAAGTTAGTAGACACTGGGCATCCACTGTATTATCAGTGAGTGAATAGACACTTGGCATCCACTGTATTATCAGTGAGTCAGTAGACACTGGGCATCCAATGTATTATCAGCAAGTTAGTAGACACTGGGCATCTGCTAGATTATCAGTGAGTTAGTAGACACTGGGCATCCACCGTATTACTGGTGATTAGATAGCAAAGTGTATCCGCTTTATCATCAGTGATTTGGTGTGAAATATGCGTCCACTATTTTATCAATATCTTCAAAGAGCAGTGTGCATCCACTTTATTGTCAGTAATTTAGTGCGAAATTTGTGTCCACTTTTTTTTAACTGGTGATTAAATGGACTATATGCATCCTTTTCATATATATATGTATATATATATATGTATATATATATATATATATATATATTATATATATATATATATATATATATATATATTATAGTAATTTAATGGATCCAGTTTATCATTGCTCATTTCATTGGCAGTGTGCATCTATTACTTAAAAAAAATTTTTTTTAGTGACTTACCGGAAATGTGTACTCACTTTATTGTCACTTTATTATCAACGATTTGATTAGGATTGCAACCATTTTATTCAGAATGAATTAATAAGTGATCACAACCCACTTAACGTTTGTGACTTTAGATACGTAAAATTTAGAAAGAGAGGGTGTTAGTTACCGCCAATGACATTGACAAACAAAGTACATGACAAGACACTTTTCTTGTCATGTGCTTTGTTTGTCATGTGCATCTATACAACTGTTTATTATTGAAATGCTAATCTTATGTCCAATTTGTTATCAGTGATTTAAAAAGTAATGTGTATTTACCTTGTTGTCTGTGATTTAAAAGGTACTGTGCATCCACTATGTTGTCAGTGGTTCAAAAGATAATGTATATATCTTTTTGTCGTCATTGATCGATTCAGTGAGTGAAAAAGTAATGTTCATCCACTTTGTCGTGAGTGATTTAAACGGTAATAGGTATCTATTTTGTTGTGAGTGATTTAAACGGTAACAGGTATCTATTTTGTTGTGAGTGATTTAAAAGGTGCTGTGGATCCATTTTGTTGTCGGGGATTTGGAAGGTATCTTCTTTGTTGTCAGTGGTTTAAAAGGTAACATGCATCTACTTTGTTATTAGTGATTTTAAAAGTTAATATGCTATTTCTTTGTCAGTGATTTAGGGGGAGGCAATAAATATTCTCTCTCTCTCTCTCTCTCTCTCTCTCTCTCTCTCTCTCTCTCTCTCTCTCTCTCTCTCTCTCTCTCTAAAGAAAATGTGCTATTACTTTGTTGTCAATGATGTGGGGGAGGGGAGGGGGTGCAATAAATATTCTCTCTCTCTCTCTCTCTCTCTCTCTGGAGAGACTTATATTGGTAAATCGATCAGTGAAAACGATCATAGTTTCACGTCCTCCAAAACCAATCCAGCCAACACTAAACTAACCCCCCCCCTCCCCCACACCCCACTCCCCACCCCCACCCACCACCCCCACCCCCAACGTGTGACGGGTGTACAGGTGAAGTGTTCGGACCGCTGGACTGGTCACGGCGGGACCTGGCGGCCCTCAACATCCAGAGAGGACGGGACCACGGACTGCCGGGATACAACGCCGTCAGACAGGCCTACGGACTGCCCCGTATAGCCACCTGGGAGGCCATTGCTGATAGCGTCAACGGCGACAGCAATTTCAAGGAGGATCTGCGCAATGTAAGGCTTTGTACTACACCAGGAGTGCCGTAACAAACCTATCCTTTTTGCTCCTAAACATGTGCTACCCTGTCACCCAGAAATGTATACACTCTGCTTGTCTTCAGGTTTAATAACCCAGCTGACCACACACAGCAAATTTCTGGGCTGGAGTATAAACGCGCGCGCGCGTGCACACACACACACACACACACACACACACACACACACACACACACACACACACACACACACACACACACACACACACACACACACACGCACGCACGCACGCACACACACACACACACACACACACACACACACACACACACACACACACACTGAGAACGCATGAACGCGCTCGCGCGCGCGCACACTCACGCACATACACACTCGTACACACATGCACACACTCTCTCTCTCTGTGTCTCTGTCTGTCTGTCTGTCTGTCTCTCTCTCTCTCTCTCTCTCTCTCTCTCTCTCTCTCTCTCTCTCTCTCTCTGAGTCTGTCTCTCTGTCTCCCTGTCTCTCTGCCTATCTGTCTATCTCTCTCTCTCTCTCTCTCTCTGAGTCTGTCTCTCTGTCTCCCTGTCTCTCTGCCTATCTGTCTATCTATCTATGTTAATACGTTCATTCTAGACGATCATTGCCCTTTGTTGTTGAATGTTGTTTCACAAAACACACAGACGACGATATAAAAACAAGTACAGGCTACATCAGAGTGGCTGGTTTAAAAGGAAGTCTTGACTGAGGCCGGGAGACACAGGCGGTCATTGCTAAACATGGACAGTGTTTGTGCTGTCCGCCGGGCTTCGGTGGTTAGCTAAATATTAGCTTCAAGGACTTGGGAGCTGGAAGGTCATGAGTTTGATTCTAATCGGGAGCCGGGCATCAGTTGTGGGTTTTTTTCGGCCGCAGCCAGTTTCTATCCCGTGTGCTGAAACGGGAAGACTGGGATCAGATTGTCGAGTTTCATCCAGAACGCTGTCATGTAGTCCGTTGACCAGATTGAAACTCCATAGCATCTCTTCGTCATCCGCATCCTCATTGGAAAAAAAAGCCTTTAATTCTGTGGCCATTCATACAGTATTCTTGTGACGATCGAAGCCTGAAGTTCTTCATCTCCACGTCTATGCACGTGATGAATCCATGTTCCGGTCGGCGGTATCGGTATAGTCATAAGGACTGTCGCTGGACGGACATGGTAACACATCCTACGGAACGCTGGACGGACATGGTGACACATCCTCCGGATCGCTGGACGGACATGGTGACACATCCTCCGGATCGCTGGACGGACATGGTGACACATGCTCCGGATCGCTGGACGGACATGGTGACACATCCTACGGAACGCTGGACGGACATGGTGACACATCCTCCGGATCGCTGGACGGACATGGTGACACATCCTACGGAACGCTGACGGACATGGTGACACATCCTCCGGATCGCTGGACGGACATGGTGACACATCCTACGGAACGCTGACGGACATGGTGACACATCCTCCGGATCGCTGGACGGACATGGTGACACATCCTCCGGATCGCTGGACGGACATAGTGACACATCCTACGGAACGCTGACGGACATGGTGACACA
>CM031603.1:71423136-71425636 GCA_018398815.1 Conus ventricosus
TATATCTTGTGGGTGCGTCTGGAAGCCATGAATGTATGATCAACAAAGTATACGCACGCACGCAGCTACACACACGCACGTACGCACACTCATACACTGACTGACTGAAACCATTTACTGTCAGATTAACATAGTGTTGTACTGTCAGTACAACACTATGTTAATCTGACAGTAAATGGTTTCAGTCAGTCAGTGCATGAATGTGCCTATATGCGTGTGTGTAGTTCTGTGCGTGCGTACGTGCGTGTGTGTGTGCTTGCGTGCGTGTGTGTGCGTTTATGTACGTGCGTGCGTGCGTGCGTGCGTGTGTGTGTGTGTGTGTGTGCGTGTGTGCGTGCGTGCGTGCGTGCACGTGCGTGCGTGCGTGCGTGCGTGCGTGCGTGCGTGAGTGTGTGTGTGTGTGTGTGTGTGTGTGTGTGTGTGTGTGTGTGTGTGTGTGTGTGTGTGTGTGTGAGTGAACTGAAACACAATTGAATTTAGACTGGCACGTATACTTTGTTGATCATACATTCATGGCTTCCAGACGCACCCACAAGATATATCAATCCGATGAAACCTCCCAAAGTCAGGAATCCGGAAGAGAGGTAATTCTTCCTTTGACTTTGAAGATGAAGGATCGTGGATACCCTTCTCACATATTAGTCACAACCAAAAATAGCAGCGCCCGGTTATGGCAACATCCACTGCACAAGGGAGAGCATCGTGACGTCACGACAGAGCAGTTAGTTTGTTCTTACAATGAAGTTATGAAACGCTAAATGCGACACAATACACACAAAATATAGCAGAGTAGGACACACAGTACGATACCATACAATACAATGTAGGTTTGTCGGGTTTGCGACTGGAAGAAAACCTTTTGTTTGTGTTGAACAAAAACATTCCAAGGAAGGGCTGATGAAGGGACCTCCCAATATAAGGGTAAAGAAAGAACGTTCCGGGTCATGGTTTAATGACAGGACGTTCGACAGTAGGGATAATGAGCGTCCAAACCACTTCAGGGTTAATGAAGGGACGTTATACAGAAGGGTTAATGAGGGGAAGTCCCATAGCAGGGTTCAGGATGGGACGTACCACAACAGCGCTAATGAGGGGACGTACCACAGTAGGGTTAATGAGGGGACGTTCCACAGCAGGGTTCATGATGGGACGTATCACAACAGCGTTAATGAGGGGACGTACCACAGTAGGGTTAATGAGGGGACGTCCCATAGCAGGGTTCATGATGGGACGTATCACAACAGCGTTAATGAGGGGACGTACCACAGTAGGGTTAATGAGGGGACGTCCCACAGCAGGGTTCATGATGGGACGTACCACAGCAGCGTTAATGAGGGGATGTAGCACAGTAGGGTTAATGAGGGAACGTTCCATAACAGGGTTAATGAGGGTACTTACCACAGTAGGGTTAATGAGGGGACGTATCACAGTAAGGTTGATAAAGGGGCGTCACTCAGCAGGGTTAATGAGGGGACGTCACACAGCAGGGTTAATGAGGGGACGTCACACAGCAGGGTTAATGAGGGGACGTTACACAGCAAGGTTAATGAGGGGATGTAGCACAGTAGGGTTAATGAGGGTACGTACCACAGTAGGGTTAATGAGGGGACGTATCACAGTAAGGTTGAAAAAGGGGCATCCCATAGCAGGGTTAATGAGGGGACGTCACACAGCAGGGTTAATGAGGGGACGTCACACAGCAGGGTTAATGAGGGGACGTCACACAGCAGGGTTAATGAGGGGACGTCACACAGCAAGGTTAATGAGGGGACGTCACACAGCAGGGTTAATGAAAAAACGTCACACAGCAGGGTTAATGAGGGGACGTCACACAGCAGGGTTAATGAGGGGACGTCACACAGCAGGGTTAATGAGGGGACGTCACACAGCAGGGTTAATGAAAAAACGTCACACAGCAGGGTTAATGAAAAAACGTCACACAGCAGGGTTAATGAGGGGACGTCACACAGCAGGGTTAATGAGGGGACGTTCCACAGCAGGGTTAATGAGGGGACGCTCCACAGCAGGGTTAATGAGGGGACGTTCCACAGCAGGGTTAATGGAGGGACTTTGCACATAAGGAGTAATGAGGGGAAGTGCCAAGATATCTTTTAGGGAGGGTGATTTGAAGGTAGATGGAAGGAATATTCCCAGAAAGGGCCGAGAAAGCGACATCCCATTATGGGCTAAGGAGGTTTGTTCTAAGACAGGATTAAGGAGGGGACATTCCATGATAGGTTACGGATGGGATGTTTCGAGACAGGGTCAATATAGTGGCACTCCAAGGTAGGTGAAGAAGGGAACGTTCCAACACAGCGTTAATGAGGCGATATTCGAAGATAGGTTAAGGAAGTTATTGTTTAAGATATAATTAAGGAGATGAGGTTAAGGAAGTAATTGTCTAAGATATAGTTAAGGAGATGATGTTCCAAGATAGGTTAAGGGGGGATGTTGAAAAAGAAAACCGATTAATAGGGGGACGCTCCAAATTAAGTTACTG
>CM031603.1:71443136-71450636 GCA_018398815.1 Conus ventricosus
ACTGAAAGGAGCACGGTTCTAGAGCATTCTCTTTGTCTCCGGCAATACTCTGGAATTCGCTACCGTTCCATCTACGTCATACCCCTTCCTTCCCGACTTTCAAGACTGCACTTAAAACATATCTGTTTAAGCGCCCGTTGCAGAATACCACCTGGAATATTACAAAATTAATGCATGCCGTTTGCACACTTTGCTCGTGTACGAATGATCTGTTCACCATGTTGTATGTTTAAGTATGCGACATTTTGTCCCAGTGTGAGTGTGTTTGTGTGCGTGTGCGTGCGCGTGCGCTGTGTGCGTGTGTATGTATGTATGTATGTGTGTGTGTGTGTGTGTGTGTGTGTGTGTGTGTGTGTGGTGTGTGTGTGTGTGTGTACGTGTCAGATATTGACTTGTTAAAACTTGTAAAGCGCCCTGTAGCCTACATTGTTAGGATGGGCGCCATAGAAGACGTCCTCATTATATACACTGAACATGGGGGGTTTCCAAGGTTATAAAAATATAACGAAAACAAACAAACAAACAAACTCGAAAAAAGGGAGCGGGGGCGGTCTTTGTCAAATAGTTAAAGTGTTTTCCTGCGGAGCTGACATTTGTGATTCAAACCTATCACGAGATCGAAACTGTTGAAGCTTGAAAACCTTATGTCCTCCCTACGTGTCCACCAAAGCTATGAACAGAAGTACAGTTATCTGACTTTGACTTACCGGAACGGGGAAGAGCGAAAACTGAGCACAGAAGGGGCAGTGGTTAGCCTAAGATGTTCATTCCAGTAACAACGAACGCTCTCTCTCTCTCTCTCTCTCTCTCTCTCTCCAGGGGTTTTTACGGGGGGTGGGGGTGGGGGTGGGGGGAGTGGGTGCGCGCGCGCGCATGTGAGTGTGTGTGTGTGTGTGTGAGATGTTTCCTTTTGTAACTGCATTAGAGTGTCAACACTGGAAATACAGGGGGTGAGAAAGAAGACGAAGGGGACGCAACTGGAGGTGCGGGAGGGGGTGGGGGGGTGGGGGTGGGATGGGCAGGACGAAGCTGGATTAAAAAAAAAGCTAACAATTTCGTTAAGCAAAAGAGACAAGGAGGAAACCAAAGACAATGTCCAACTAATCAAGAGTCTCAATCGGGCTTCTTTCTATTTCAAATCCACTTCATTTGATATGAACAAGATCGACGTTGCCTCAAAGGGTTAGATGTCAAAGAGGGTCAGGACAGGGTTGGGATTTAGGTCATTAAGGTTTTAGGTCGAAGTACATTTCAAATTTTTGTCTTGTCTACAGCATACTTAAAAATGGCGGTAATAGATTTGAATAAAATAATATAAACCGTAACTTCATTCAGAAGAGAAGCTCAGATTACCTTAGTCCTTATTTGTGCTTCCTGCATCGATTACAACCTTAGCATTGTTGACAAAGCAGGTTGGTGTTGATCATGCTTCTATCCCTGCTCTGAAAACCTAAATTTCGAATGTAATATTGCAAGAAAACACGTTGTGAAACTTAACAGACATTATATCCATTTTCTTCATATATGGATGATGATTGGTTCTTGTTTGTTATTAAGTTATTAATACATTTTGCGATGATAATGCTATGTTTCCACATAAAAAAGAAATAGATTCATGAAAGGTAATAATGATAGTGTAACTGATGTTGGTGATGATGGTGAAATTGATGATGATGTTTATGCTAACCCAGTGATGCACGTGATTGGTCACGGGTTCAACTTGTACCACATCTGCACCCAGGCCTCCTCTGATCTCAACTGTTATTTCCGAGAGTACTTCAGAGCGTGAGTCATTTCTGTGACGCAATATTCTTCTTAAAAGCTCCAACTATAACTTTGTTAGAGACGTAATTATGAACAAAGTGAATGTCAGTATAAAAAGACTAAGTAAAAATTCAAGTGTAACTTTAACGTCTTATTTCTCTGTGGTGAGATCGACGAGTTGACGTGAAAGTTATGATTGTCAATGCTTTTGGCACTTTGTCATTTGCAAACACGTCAGTAACTCTCAACCTTTTGCTGAGACATCTGAAGTGGAAATAATTGATATGACTTTATTGCTTGATTATACGGTACGGTTAACACTTTAAACAGGTATGTGCATTCACACGTAGGCCATTACATATGAATCAAGACTGTGTGTGTGATATTTGCAGCCAAGACAATCTTTTTTTCTTCACATCTGAGCTCTTTTTGTTTTATTCTGGAATTGAATGACTTTGAGCATAATTTCAATAGATATGTGAGTATGTGATGGATTATCATTGTAGACTGCTGTAAATTTATGGACGACAATGATTATTCTGTCCACCTTTACAGAACTCACGTGCTGGCTTCCTTCCATTACTGGGCGTGGACAACCATCACAGGTAAGAGCACTGTCCAGGTAGGCTAGCATCTTAAAGGCTAGGAAGGGAGTTAAAGATGTTATGAGAGAGAAAAAACAACATTCGGGGTCAGTCCTTCGAATGGTTCCGTGTGTGAACGCACACATTACATCTTGCACACGCGTAAAATCCCATCTACAACTTTCAGAAGAGAAGTGCCAGTTTGGCCGTTGGTATTGATGACACGTTACACATAGCGTGCACCCTGCGTGAGAAATGGAAAGAATGAAGGACGTAAGGAAATTGAGTGGACAATATTGAACGAGACTGACTGGATGACACGGGAAACGACTGAATGAAGCGCCAGCTGGCAGCCCTTCAGTCGGCACTACCCAGGTAGGCAGCTCGTTGTGTAAACGAGTGTGGGTTGTAAAGCGCTTAGAGCTTGGTCTTTAGCCGAGAATAGGCGCTATATAAGTATTCATACTACTACTACTACTACTACTACTACTACTACTAAGTATTTGGCAGGGATCAAACTAACAGTAGGCAAAAAACACCATTGTCATGAACTTCCTAACTCGGGTAAAACGTGTAGGAGATCAAGTATTTGAGGACAGCTCTGTAGCAAGGCCCATGGTCGAGTGGTTAGAGCGTTTGCTTGCGGAACTGATTGTCCTGAGTGTCGGAGTGCTAAGACTAGAAAACCCTGTCTGTCCACCCAGCAGAAAAATGGGTCCCTAATTCAGTTCAGAAAAGGTGAAGGGGCGGGAGGACGGGGATGGACTGTGGCCTCCATAACACCGTGTAACAGACGCAATGAACCTTCAACAGGTCACTGTACCCGCGGCCAGTAGGCTTTGGACTTTAACAGCAGGGTAAGTATTTCAGAGTCGAAGGCGAACGTGGAAAAAAAGCTGATAAAAAAAAAAGAAGAAACATAGACAAAGAGAGAAGCAGACACCACCAAAGTGGTTCGGCCATAGGGCGGAGATTTCTCCAGTGAGGTGCCTCATAGCGACCCTAAACTGAATGCTTCCTGTGAACTGCAGTACTGGGATTCCTAATATGACAGCCTTTGTATGTCTGCGTAAAGCGGAACCAGAGTGCGTAGCTAGTACTGCGACGGGGAGGGTGAGAACGGGGAGCAGAAGGCAGGATGGTGTAGGGAATGAGGGGGGTAGTCATGGAAGGTCATACTCGGACAGAGAGAGAGAGAGAGAGAGAGAGAGAGAGAGAGAGAGAGAGAGAGAGAGAGAGAGACAAGACAAGACAAGACAAAATTCTTTATTTACGAGGATAATAGATAAGCACTAACGTGCTTTTTTACATCCAGTCCTCGCCCTGAGTAGGGACTACAACATGCAGTGAAGTCAATTAATGTAAGAAATCAAAGAAGCAAGCAAAGCGGTCATGTAATCATAGAGGAACATCAAATGAAAATAGAAGATAAATGAAAACAAAACAAAAAAATAAGAATAATAATAAACAAAACAACAACAAAAAATAATAATAAAAAAAATAAAATAAAATAAAAATGAGAATAATAATAATGAAGAGGAAGGAGAGAGCGGGGGTAGGGAGTGAGGTGGGCTGGGGAAACATATGTAAGTGGAGAGAGAGAGAGAGAGAGAGAGAGAGAGAGAGAGAGAGAGTTGTGCCCCCCAGGTAGCTGAAAATCAAAACAGTCAGCGATTTCTAGGCTACTCAAATTCGGCGCACGTCTCAGTCGTTTCAGTTAGCGCACGTTAGTAACCAGTTACCCACCCACCCCGCCGAAATTTGTATTCTTCCTTTTGGAAAGAAGCCCCGGCTGGATGTAGGCACGTCCGTTTCAGAATGCGCGCTTTCGAACTATTGTTTCGTTTGTTTGATCTTCAGATTAATACCAGAATCGTGTGTGTGTGTGTGTGTGTGTGTGTGTGTGTGTGTGTGTGTGTGTGTGTGTGTGTGTGTGTGTGTGTGCGTGCGTGCGTGCGTGCGTGCGTGCGTGTGTGTGTGTGTGTGTGTGTGTGTGTGTGTGTGTGTGTGTGTGTGTGTGTGTGTGCGTGCGTGCGTGCGTGCGCGCGTGCGTGCGTGCGTGTGCGGGTGTGTGTGTGTGTGTGTGTGTGTGTGTGTGCGTGCGTGCGTGCGTGCGTGCGTGCGTGCGTGTGTTCATGCGCGCACGCGCGATCGCGTGCGTGTGTGTGTGTGTGTGTGTGTGTGTGTGTGTGTGTGTGTGTGTGTGTGTGTGTACGCAGGTCTGACGGGAATCATCCTGACCATCATCATCATCGTGATGTACGTGTTCGCCGTGGAGTACAGCCGACGTCACGTGTTCCAGGCCTTCTGGACTACCCACAGCCTCTACATCCCCCTCTACTTCTTCCTCACCCTGCACGGCGCAGGTCAGATACTACCCTCTTCTACTTCTTCCTCAAACCGTGTATATTCTTCCCTGCTTCTTCCTCAAACCGTATATATTCCCCTTTACTTCTTCCTCACCCTGTGCAGCGCAGGTCAGATGCTACCCCCTCTACTTCTTCCTCAAACCATAGAATTTCCCCTCTACTTCTTCCTCAAACCGTAGATATTCCCCTCTACTTCTTCCTCAAACCGTATATATTCTCCTCTACTTCTTCCTCAAACCGTATATATTCCCCTCAACTTCTTCCTCGCCCTGCACGGCGCAGGTCAGACACTGTCACCCTCTACTCCTTCCTCACTATATATATCCTCCTCTACTTCTTACTCATCCTTTTTTTCTTCCTTAAACTACATGTATCCCCCTCTACTTCTTCCTTACTGTGCACGACGCAGGTCAGATACTACATCCCTGTACTTCTTCCTCACGCTGTTAAATCCCCATATACTTCTTCCTCACCTTACACTTCTTGCTCACACTGTTTATATTCCCCTCTACTTATTTCTTACCCTGCATGGCGCAAGTAAGGTACTATCCACCTCTACTTCTTCCTCGCACTGTTTATATCCCCCACTACTTCTTCCGTACCCAACACTTCTCCCTCACGATGTATACACGCCCTTCTACTTCTTCCTCACTCTGCACGACGCAGGTCAGATACTACCCCCTTCTACTTCTTCTTCGACATATTATCTCCTCTTCTTTTTCTGCTTCAGACACAATCTCTCTCTACTTCTACTTTGACTTTCGACGCAATCTCTCTCTACTTCTTCCTCACCATTCGCGATGTAGATCAGACATGATCTCTCTGCTTCTTCCTTTACTTCAGACACTACTCCTACTTTTTTTCCTTTACTTTAAACGCTATCTTAATTTTTTGTGACTTCAGACTCTATGGCCCTCTACTTCTCCTTTTGCTTCTTCCTCATTCTGCATGGTGCAGGTAAGATGCTATCCCATCTACTGCTGCCTCTACTTCTTAGTCATTCTCCATGGTGCAGGTCAGATACTATCCCATCTACTTCTGCCTCTACTTCTTAGTCATTCTGCATGGTGCCAGGTCAGACACCATCCCATCTACTTCTGCCGCCACTTCCTTGTCATTCTGCATGGTGCAGGTCAGATGTTATCCCATCTACTTCTGCCTCTACTTCTGAGTCATTCTGCATGGCGCAGGTCAGACACTATCCCATCTATTTCTCCCTCTACTTCTGGGTCATTCTGCGTGGTGCAGGTCAGATGTTATCCCATCTACTTCTGTCTCTACTTCTGAGTCATTCTGCATGGCGCAGGTCAGACACTATCCCATCTATTCTCCCTCTACTTCTGGGTCATTCTGCGTGGTGCAGGTCAGATGTTATCCCATCTACTTCTGTCTCTACTTCTGAGTCATTCTGCATGGCGCAGGTCAGATACTATCCTATCTACTTCTGCCTCTACTTCTGATTCACTCTGCGTGGTGCAGGTCAGATACTATCCCATTTACGTCTCCTTCTATGTCTTCTACACTCTGCATGGTGCAATCAGACTGTCCCTTCTACTTCTACTTCTGTTCCTCCCTCTACTTCTTCTTTTACTTTTACTCTACACTCTGCATGGTGTAGGTCAGACGCTAACCCCCTTACTTCTCCTTCTTCTCCTTTCCTCACCCTGCAAGAAGCAGATCAGAAACTATCCCCTCTACATTTTCCTCTATTTTCCCCCAATTCTGTATGGTAGAGGTAAGACACTGTCCCCTCTACTTCTTCCTCTATTTCTCCCTGATTCTGTATGGTAAAGGTAAGACACTATCCCCTCTACTTCTTCCTCTCTTTCTCCCTGATTCTGTATGGTAAAGGTAAGACACTGTCTTCTCTACTTCTTCCTCTATTTCTCCCTGATTCTGTATGGTAAAGGTAAGACACTGTCCCCTCTACTTCTTCCTCTATTTCTCCCTGATTCTGTATGGTAAAGGTAAGACACTGTCCCCTCTACTTCTTCCTCTATTTCTCCCTGATTCTGTATGGTAAAGGTAAGACACTGTCCCCTCTACTTCTTCCTCTATTTCTCCCTGATTCTGTATGGTAGAGGCCCCTCTACTTCTTCCTCTATTTCTCCCTGATTCTGTATGGTAGAGGTAAGACACTATCCCCTCTACTTCTTCCTCTATTTCTCCCTGATTCTGTATGGTAAAGGTACGACACTGTCCCCTCTACTTCTTCCTTTATTTCTCCCTGATTCTGTATGGTAGAGGTAAGACACTATCCCTCTACTTCTTTCTCTGGTTCTTCTCATCCTTCATGATGCAGGCCAGCCACCACCACCACCACCCCTTTCCCCTCTCCCCCCCCTCCCCCCCCTCCCCCCCCCCCCCCACCCCCGCCTTCTTCCTCTACTTCTGCTTTATTCTGCACGGTGCAACCCCACTCTGTTCCTTCAATATCCTCCTCTACCTCTCTTTCTTCCTGTACTGCTTCCACACTCTGCATTATGCAGGTCAGACATTACCCCCCCCCCCCCTCCACCTCTCCTTCTCCCTCACCCTGCACGATGCCGATCACACATTGTCCCCTTCTACTTTTGTCTCTACTTCTTCTTACCCTGCTTTGTACATATCAAACACAGACCCCCCCCCCCCCCCCCCCTCTCCGGCCGTCTACTTCTTCCTCATCCTTCATACTGCTGGTCAGATACTATCCCTTTTACTTGTTCCTCAGCCTGCTACCTACTTTAGGTGCGCGCACGCGTGTGTGTGCATGTGTGCGTGCGTGTGTGCACGCGCGCGTGCGC
>CM031603.1:71460636-71463903 GCA_018398815.1 Conus ventricosus
CACACACACACACACACACACACACACACTATACATACATAAAAATACATGCGTATGCATGCACACATGCAGTGCACACACGTACCTACATGCACACGCACACAAACACAAGGAGGGCCAAAAAATGTGTAGAGGCATTTGAATCTGTCGTCACAAACTGCTGAAGCAGTTCAAGGTAAAGTTATGACAACAAATGCGGCCCGACGGGCGTCGTTGTTTTCATCACGGCAACGTTTTCACATAGCAGCCGCGAGCCTGCAGCCCGCGCCGACTAAGGGAGATAATCGACTGAACGGACTTGTAGGCTGTAAGAGGCAGAGTCGTATCTCGGTAATGTAGTATGCTCTGGTTATAGTGAGGCCACCCGGTCACAGACACTGCGCTGCTTCAGAATCCCCTTGGTGGTGGTGTTCAGTCGTGTCTGACACTGTGGCGAGCCAGCATGTGCAAGGACACCCACCTGCTAAGCCCGTTACTGACCGCAATAATCGCTTTGTAGCGGAGGTAGCTTGAGCATCTCTCTCCGGAGGGTGAGGTCACTGCCCTCACAGCAAAAACACTTCCCATGAAGGCGGAAATTGAAGCAAATTTTAAAAAAGAAAAGTTATTAGTTGCACAAGACAATCCACCAGACCAACAGATTAGAGGACAAAACACGATGTATTTCGAGAGAGCTTCTTCGGGTTAAAACAAAAAAAAACAGTCAGGACAACGCGAAGACGTGACGCGAAATACAAAACAACAAAGCGAGGCGACTAAAGGCGCAAACTGAAGCAAACTCGCGTCACGTCTTTGCGTTGTACTGGATGTTGTTTGTTCTACTTGAAGAAGAGCTAAAAGGTCCAAATGCATCGTGTTTTGTCCTGTAATCTGTTGGTCTCGATTGTCTTGCGAAACTGATGACTTTTCTTTTTTTTAATTTGCATAAGTTTCCGCCTATAGTCATTTCGCTTTGAAACTAACTTTGATTCATACTGACTGCTACCCTTTGTTTTTGCATTTCACGTCACGTCATCGCACTGACCTGAACGTTGTTTGTTTTACCCGAAGAAGACCAAAGAAGTCGAAATGTATCGTGCTTTGTCCTGTAGGACTTAATCTGTTTGTCTGGACTGTCTTGCGGAACTAACAACTTTTCTTTTTAAAAACTGCCCATGACGTTTGCCAATATTGTTTATTTTGACACACAAACTATCGGCAGGTATGAAGTGGTTGAGAAATCCATATTGAGATCATCACACATCAGAGCCGTTGTCATGACATACTAGACTAACTGTGTGTTGTGTTGCATTTTGATGTGTTGTATTCTTTTTACTAGAGATTTCCGTGTTGTTTTTGAATCGTAGGCCGATTTGTACTATATTGTTATGTGATTCTGAGTCACGAGAAGTCTGTGAGAAATTTAGGGTGCACAGTCGTCGTTTGGAGCTCACCACTTATTTTTCCTCTTATGTGTGCGTGCGTGCATGCGTGTGTGCATGTGAGCGTGCGTGCGTGCGTGCGTGTTTTAACCCATTAAACGAGTATTTACTATAGTACAATTTTACAGAGGGGTAACTTCCATACTGTTATGGGTTATATACATTGTGATGATATCATCAGTAAACAAGTGCGCTGAACCAACAATAAGCATATCAGAGCATACATAGAATTCTGCCCATCAGTTCAAACAAACACAGCGTTAGTAACCATGTAACATGATCCCAACGGCCATGCTAAAACAAATCCCCCGGAAACTGGTGAGGAAAGGAGGCGGAGGGGAAGACAGGGAACACAATAGATTGACAACATCGGAGAGGGTCACCTTTTGCAGAGACCCTTAACGGAGATGGTGAAATCTGGTGCACAGTTTTTGGTAGTGACTCCCCAGTATCTCTTCTCGAACTCAACAAAGAGAGAGAGAGAGAGAGAGAGAGAGAGAGAGAGAGAGAGAGAGAGAGGGAGAGAATCGCACACAGAGGTTGCTTACCGTCTCATACAAAAGAGCGGCACTCAAAGCTGGTGGAAAAAAAAGGGGAGAAGAGAGTATGGGGGCTGTGTTAACCGTCGCATGTGAGAATTGAACCATGTTTCCCTATGTTCACCCCAAGCCGTAATTGAGAGTTATTTTCTCCACCTCGAACTCTAAGGGCAAGACGAGACTTTCTCTTTTTTTGCTGTGGAGTCATTGAATTCCGTTCAAACTGTAAGACTGGATTGCAAAATAATATTATGTCGAAAAGCTTCGCACGTCTAAGCCTGAAGGTAGTTAAGTCTGTGACAGGCTGGGCTGTAAATTTTGTATCTGGACTCAGCCTTTGAAAGGTCAGATGTCTAAGTAACGTTTTCCCGTCTTTAAAATGTATCAGTGAACAGACTGTCAAGTTGCCTGTAGCAACGATGAACGATAAGATTATTTTCGTAATCATATGGGCTGTAATGAATTGAATTTTCTCTTGGGCAATTGATTTGTTTTTTCCTATGAATTTGTTTCGAAGACTTTAGCAGACAGCATTTATTCTTTTTGTTGTTGTTGTGAAACTGTTTGTAAGCTCAGAATTTTATTGCTTGTTGTTGTTGTTGCTGATGTCTGAACGCCAGTATCTTTATGATTTTTCATCAGTTATGTATCAGTAAAGAACCAGAGGAGTTTGTCAGCCACGTGTATGTACGTATGTGACATAACTTGGTCATGACATTCTGCTCAGTTGTTTCCTACCGTGTCCTAATTGGATTTCTTCTGTATGCATTTGTCTCATTGTCTGTGTAGAGACTGCAAGTGTTTTACTTCTGTGCACTGACCATGTTCAGGCACCGCTCTTCACACCCAGTTGTTAACCTGTGGCAGAGTGACCCCCACCATGTATCAAACTGCCGAGCTTGGTTCTTTACTGCAGGTTTTGTTGCTTCAGCTACATTGTATTTATTGATTTGCATCAATTACTAACCAGTAAAAGATCTAGAGGAGTTTTAATACGTCAGATTACGTTTTCTTTTTTATTTCTTTTTTGTGAGTAATTTGGTAAAACTGTTCATCTCAATTTGATTTTTGCGGTTTGCAGTCGATTTCTTTGTGTGTGTTTCCGTTTAGACATTGCAAGAGTATTACGCATACGCAATGACACTATTCATACACCACTTTCCATACCCCAGTTCTTTCCCCTGTAGCTCCCAGCATACAGCCCACCAAGGCATGCTTTGTCAGTGTGAACAGCGAGTCCTCAGAAGCTGTCTATGCAAGATCACCTTTAAGTCATCTATCAGATTAGCACCTCCTCGTTCCCATTT
>CM031603.1:71465159-71475159 GCA_018398815.1 Conus ventricosus
ACCTTAATGTATGTTTAACAAAGACAGATCATTCTTGATACATTTTGCCACCTACGAATAGGTAATATGCGTAGGTAATATTTAATCATAATGTAGGAAGAAAGTGTACCTACATTTGAGCAGCAAATAAAACTGCCTTTTTTCTCTTAATAGTTTAGGATCTTTACAAAAAAGAACAGAAAAACCAAAACAAACAAAAAAACTATAGAAACGCATCATATATTCTAAATCGTTGCTGTACTGATAGAAAATGGACGCTAATCATGGACATATCCCATGCATCAAATACGAAAAAGTCAAAATAACAGTGTGTGGTGTGTGTGTGTGTGTGTGTGTGTGTGTGTGTGTGTGTGTGTGTGTGTGTGTGTGTGTGTGTGTGGTCAGTACAACAATATGTTAATCTGACACTATTAGTCAGTGTGTGTGTGTGGTGTGTGTGTGTGTGTGTGTGTGTGTGTGTGTGTGTGTGTGTGTGTGTGTGTGTGTGTGTGTGTGCGTGTGTGTGTGTGTGTGTGTGTGTGTGGTGTTTGTTTGATGTTGCACAGTTCAATATGTCATCGATCTGACAAGCCGAAATGTAAACTGATACCAATTGTCTGAATTCAATCATTGGAATGAACGTTTCACCTCTGCTGCAAGAATGAATTGGAAAGAACCATCCATGCTGCAAGTGTCCGTTGTGTAATAGTCAGGGACCAAAGAGCTGGTTAAGGTCTTCATAAGGTCACTTCATACTGTGCTGGAGAGAGAGGGCGAGGCGGGTGGGAGGGGGGGGGCGTGGCGATGAATGGGGGGTGGGAAGGAGTGAGACGGAACAGGATGGGGGGGGGGGGGTAGGGGGGGGTAGGGGGGGGGAGGCGCAAAGGATGGCGTTATGATTGAAGAGCAGTGAATAAAAAAAAAAGTTATATCATGTACAAAAATGTTTGCCGCTGCAATGGAATGTTGCTTTTCAGATACGCATGATGTGTCTTTTGTCAGGTGTATGTACACCTAGAGCCGCTAAGATAAAGACGGTGTTCTGGTTAGAGACAAGTACATGGTGCTGGACACATGCCTGGTTATTATTTTTTTCACTTGCTCTCTGTTTCCTGTGGTTGTTTTTTTGTACTCCCAGTTCTTAAAGAACAGGGAGTACTTTAGAATGGGAACGAAGAAATGCTGTCTGTCTGTCTGTCTGTCTGTGTGTCCGTGGTCAAAATGCGTTCCACTCGCTCCAGAGAAAACTACTGGGTCGATCTTTCTGAAAATTTGTAGGTATGTTCATTATGGGTCAGAATGATGCCCGAAGTTTTAGTTTACCGTTACAAGCCATTACTAACGGCTGTAACGGCCTGTAACGCTTTTTCTTCTTTATGGAATATCTCAGAAAGTACTTGCCGATCTTTCTGAAAATTTGTAGGTATGTTCATTATGGGTCACGAATAATGCCCGATGTTTTAAGTGTACCGTTATAACCGTTACTATCGCTGTAACGGCCTGTAACGGTTTTTTCTTCTTTATGGAATATCTCAGAAAGTACTTGGCCGACCTTTATGAAAATTAGCAGGTATGTTCATTATGGGTCATGGATGATGCCTGATGTTTTAGTTTGCCCCGTTATAGCCGTTACTAACGGTTGTAACGGCCTGTAACGGTTTTTCTTCTTTATGGAATATCTCAGAAGGTATTTGGCCAATTTATAAGCGGTTTGGATGATCTTGTGACAAATCGGATCCTCTGTCCATATGTAAGTGATGTAATGCTGAAAATGGATTAAACAACCGTTAAAAACATTATTCTGCCGTTATTTCTTATATATAGGTGGATTTTAATGAAAATTTGGGTATATAGAAAGGTTATCACACACAAATGGCACTTCTATATAATGTTCCAAAATTTGACCGTTAAAAACCGTTATTCTTGACATAATTGTCCAATTTGGATTAAATTTGATATGTACACAGGCTTTAGCCCAGTGAGGACTAAAAATACCGGTTTTCAAAAGTGTATATGGGTTATATAACCGATAAAACCGTTATTTTGCCGTTATTTTTTATATTGGTGGATTTTAATGCAATTTTGTATATAGAAAGGTCATCACACACAAATGGCACTTCCATGCAGTGTTTCGAAATCTGACCGTTAAAAAACCGTTATTCTTGACATATTGTCCGATTTGGATGAAATTTGGTATGTACACAGGCTTAGCCCAGTGAGGACTAAAATATCAGTTTCAAAAGTGTACATCGGTTAAATAACCGTTTAAAACCGTTATTTTGCCTTTATTTCTTATCTCATAAAGCACTTGGCTGATTTATAAGCGGTTTGGAAAACTGGGAGTACGTTTATATGCTTCGCATCTTGTTTATTATTCTTTCGGGATTAGTCTTGAAATCTGACAGGTGTTATATTGCAACTTGATGTTGATACCGTAAAGAAGGTGTTTTTTTTTCAGCTTGATGTCTTACAGAAGTTGTTTGTTTGTTTGTTGTTGGTTTTTTTTTAGCTCGATGTTCACTGTCCTACTGAAGTTGTGGTGACCTTCATAATAACTGTCCTACATAAGTAGTTGTCCAGTTTTTGATGTTGATTGTCCCATCGGAGTTGTTATTCACCTTGATGTTAAATGTCCTACAGAAGCTTTTTCTTTTAAGCTTGACATTGATTTTACTACAGAAGTTGTTTCCCAGTTTGATGTTGATTGGCCGACAAAGGTTGTTCGTTCACTGAGATGTTGACTGTCTTACAGAAGTGATTTGTTCACCTTAATTTTGATCGTCATACAGAGGTTGTTTGTTCACCTTGATTTTGATCGTCATACAGAGGTTGTTTGTTCACTTGACTTTGATCGTCATACAGAGGTTGTTTGTTCACCTTGATTTTGATCGTCATATAGAGGTTGTTTGTTCCCTTTGATTTTTGATCGTCATATAGAGGTTGTTTGTTCACTTTGATTTTGATCGTCATATAGAGGTTGTTTGTTCACTTTGATTTTGATCGTCATATATAGAGGTTTGTTTACTTTGATTTTGATCGTGATACAGAGGTTGTTTGTTCACCTTGATTTTGATCGTGATACAGAGGTTGTATGTTCACCTTGATTTTGATCTCCACACAGAGGTTGTTTGTTCCCTTTGATTTTGATCGTCATACAGAGATTGTTTGTTCACCTTGATTTTGATCGTCATATAGAGGTTGTTTGTTCACCTTGATGTTGATCGTCCTACAGAGATTGTTTGTTCACTTTGATGTTGATTGCGCTACAGAAGTTATGATTAGGTTTGATGTTGATTGTGCTACAAAGGTTGTTGATCAGCTTTATGTGAATCGTGCTACAGAAGGTTTCTTTAGTTTGATGTTGATTGTCCTACGGACGCTGTTTGTTCACTTTGATGTTGATTGTGCTTACGGAAATTGTTGTTCAGCTTGAAATTGATTGTCCTACGGACGTTATTCGTTCAGTTTAATATTGATTGTCCCACGGACGTTATTTGTTCACTTTGATATTGATTGTCCTACGGACGTTGTTTGTTCGATTTAATATTGATTGTCCTACGGACGTTATTTATTCACTTTAATATTGATTGTCCTACGGACGTTGTTTGTTCACTTTGATATTGATTGTCCTACGGACGTTGTTTGTTCGATTTAATATTGATTGTCCTACGGACGTATTTGTTCACTTTCATATTGATTGTCTTACGGACGTTATTTGTTCACTTTGATATTGATTGTCCTACGGACGTTGTTTGTTCACTTTAATATTGATTGTCCTACGGACGTTATTTGTTCACTTTGATATTGATTGTCCTATGGACGTTGTTTGTTCACTTTAATATGATTGTCCTACGGACGTTATTTGTTCACTTTGATATTGATTGTCCTACGGAAGTTGTTGTTCAGCTTGAAATTGATTGTCCTACGGACGTTATTTGTTCACTTTGATATTGATTGTCCTACGGAAGTTGTTGTTCAGCTTGAAATTGATTTCCCTACAGACGTAGTTTTTTCACTTTAATATTGATTGTCCCACGGGAGTTGTTTGTTCACTTTGATGCTGATTATCCTACAGAAGTTGCTGTTCACCATGATATTGATTATCCTCAGGAAATGTTGTTCTTCTTGATGTTGATTGTCATACAGGAATTGTTTGTTCATCTTGATGTTGATTGTCCTACAGGATTTGTTGTTCATCTTGATGTTGATTGTCCTACAGGAATTGTTGTTCATCTTGATGTTGATTGTCCTACAGGAATTGTTGTTCATCTTGATGTTGATTGTCCTACAGGAATTGTTGTTCATCTTGATGTTAATTGTCCTACAGGAATTTGTGTTCATCTTGATGTTGATTGTCCTACAGGAATTGTTGTTCATCTTGATGTTGATTGTCCTACAGGAATTGTTGTTCATCTTGATGTTGATTGTCCTACAGGAATTGTAGTTCATCTTGATGTTGATTGTCCAACAGGAATTGTTGTTCATCTTGACGTCGATGTCTCATTTTTTCTACTTTCGGGATTAGTCCCGAAACTCGGCACATTTTATTTGCACCTTGATGTTGTTTGTGCTGCATAAGTTGTTGTTCAGCTTACTGCAGAAGGAAAGTTTAAGATAGGTGCATAGCGTTGAAGCTTTCAGCATCCAGAGAAAGTTTTTTTTCCACAGGAGTTTAACAGCTGCAGATTTAAACTTAGCGGACATTAAAAAAAATGTATAATTACAAGGCTCCCTAGATGGCCGTCATAAGTCTTGGTACTCATCAAGATGAAGCTGACAGAAATTGGTCGGTCAGCTTATCCAGCACGTGCATCTGTACGTATATAGAAGACACATATAAAAAATGAAGACGAAGTTTTATACGCCTGGTCTGTAAACAGCTTCCTTCTATGTATAAAGTCACGTCATTTCCAATACAAAAAAGAAAAAAAGGATTCTCTTTCAGGGTTCGACATTAGATGGGACATAGCTCTAATTATGGACTGCTCTGTGTGTGTGTGTGTGTGTGTGTGTGTGTGTGTGTGTGTGTGTGTGTGTGTGTGTGTGTGTGTGTGTGTGTGTGTGTGTGTGTGTGTGTGTGTGTATGCGTGCGTGCGTGCGTGCGTGCGTGCGTGCGTGCGTGCGTGCGTGTGTGTGTGTGTGTGTGTGTGAGAGAGAGAGAGAGAGAGAGAGAGAGAGAGAGAGAGAGTGTGTGTGTTGTGTGTGTGTGTGTGTGTGTGTGTGTGTGTGTGTGTGTGTGTGTGTGTGTGTGTGTGTGTGTGTGTGTGTGTGTGTGTGTGTGTGTGTGTGTGTGTGCGTGTGCGCGCGCGTGCACGCGCGCGTGTGCGTGTGTGCATGTGCGTGTGCGTGAGTGTGTATGTTCGTTCATTGTAAATAGATAAACTAAAACATACTTCAGCGTTACACGCCAAAATACTGATAACACTCACACACAGACTAAAAACCAACGTTTGCTAAATGCACAATTCAAAACAGACCTGTGAATTTTTAACAAATATGTGTTTTGCAGACAGTTATACACAACAGACATAAAAAGAAATGCACGGGATGATACTCCCCGGATGGCTGCTGTTTTTGATACTATCAAGAGAATTTTGGTTTACAAGGAACGAATCAGAGATTAGACTGTTCAGACTTGGACTTCGTTGTTTATCGGTGTCGATTTGGGTTTTTTTGTTTGTTTGTTTGTTTGTTGTTGTTGTTGCTTTTTGCTGTTGTTGTTCTTTGTTTTTTCTTGTTTGTTTGCTGTTGTTGTTGTTGTTGCTTTTTGTTGTTGTTGTTCTTTGTTTTTGTTTGTTTGTTTGTTTGTCTTTGCGAGATATGAAGAAGACATGTTAGTCGAAAATTCACGAGTCTTGTTTCGTGTTGTATAATATTAGATAAGCGTGACTTCACATCCTGTTTTGTGTGTTTATTTGCATTCTAACGTGATCCAGCACTACTAACGCCGTCTGACTGGTCCCTTAGTTTGCGTGAGTTCATACTGTCGAAAAAAACATTTCTCCAGTTGGTGCTACTGTATAGATGTATCAGATACAGAGTATATTCGCAAGCTTGGAATATCCTTGTTAAGAAGAAGAAAACCAGGGGATGTCCACAGGAGTTTAACAGCTGCAGATTTGTTCACTTTCATATTTCATAGTCCGTTCTATGTGCTCTGCGTTGTCATTTCTGCTAGGCGATTCGGTGTTGTAAGCAACATTTGTTTGGAGCTAATAGGCGTGTGCTTTTTCCCCATGATGGGGGCTAGAGTTACGCTACTTGTTTGGTAGTTATTATCCAAAGAATTGAAGCAGGAAGTTTGGAGCTAATAGGCGTGTGCTTTTTCCCCATGATGGGGGCTAGAGTTACGCTGCTTGTTTGGTAGTTATTATCCAAAGAATTGAAGCAGGACGTTTGGAGCTAATAGGCGTGTGCTTTTTCCCCATGATGGGAGCTAGAGTTACGCTACTTGTTTGGTAGTTATTATCCAAAGAATTGAAGCAGGAAGTCTGGAGCTGCACCGCTACCACGGCAGCTCAGGTTCTACACGCTGTGGGTGATTTACATGTTTTGACAGGTGCAACCAGTGTAGGTTCAGAGACACACCGAAAGACACACGCCAACCGAGAGAGAGAGAAGAGGGGAGAGAAGAAGAAGAGAAACAGACAGACAGACACATACAGACATACAGACAAACAGGCATGCAGGCAGGCGCTACGGATGAGAATCAAGAAAAGTTTGGAAGAACCA
Source organism: Conus ventricosus (assembly GCA_018398815.1). Classification (NCBI taxonomy): domain Eukaryota; kingdom Metazoa; phylum Mollusca; class Gastropoda; order Neogastropoda; family Conidae; genus Conus; species Conus ventricosus. The sequence goes on from CM031603.1 coordinate 71,471,871, forward strand.
TGACAGATTTATATATATATATATATAGAGAGAGAGAGAGAGAGAGAGAGAGAGAGAGAGAGAGAGAGAGAGAGAGAGAGAGAGAGAGGAGAGAGAGAGAGAGAGAGAGATAAAGGTAGATTCACATCTCCATGCGCTTTGGGCACCACTCCACAAAAGAAAGGCTTAGGCCAGATAATGCCTGCAGTAGCAAGCAGAAATATACAAAAGGAAATCATAAGACCCAGGCCACTGCTGTTCCAACATTTATTTATTCGCTCGGAATTTTCGCCCGACTCGGGCTTCTTCACAACAAGCTTCTGGTCGTAACCACAACAGGGCAAAGCGACAATAACCCCACCAAGAGAACAACTCACAGGAAAAAAACAGGAAAATACACTCACTCACCACCTCCACACCCCATCTTGCATACATTCTCTCTCTCTCTCCCCCCCTCCCTCTCTCTCTCTCCTCTCTCTCTCACTCACTCACCCACTCACATTACACACTCACAAACACACACACACACACACACACACACACACACACACACACACACCCGCACCCCCCCCACCCCCACCCACACACAGAGGCAATTTATACCCCTCAATCAACATGGATGTTCCCCCTCTCTGCCTATTGTTGGCACACTTCACAACAAAATCAGAATAAGCAGCTGAACTTACACAGAAAGGAATCCTATCTATTAGTCACACATCTCAAGATATGAAAAACAGGAAATAAATGAATAAATGAATAAAAGGAAAAGCGTACTCACATCCCCAATCTAATACATTTAAAAAGAAAAAACTAAGATCACGAAAGATATGCTTATAAAACCTGTTGTGCCTTAATACACCTTTTCTATCATGCAGAAACAGACTAAGCCCCAGTACACTATCCCCCCATACTCCCTGACCCTCACACACCCACATACGCAACACACACACACACACACACACACACACACACACACACACACAACCCCCACCCCCACCCCTGCTAGGACATACGCATACACCCCAGACACATACATACGCACCCCCACTCACCCCATAGCCACTTCTGGTAATCCACCAAACACACGCACATGCACCCCACCAGCATACACACACACACACACACACACACACAAAAACCGAGCACATGTACACCTACACACACCCACACAATCATAGATGCAAGCGCGCGCGCACACACACACACACACACACACACACACACACACACACACACACACACACACACACACACACACACACACACATTCTCACTCTCTCTCTCACTCCCTCACACACACACACACACACACACACACACACACACACACACACACACACACACACACACACACGCACACACACACACACACACACACACACACACACACACACGCACCCCCCCCCCCCCCCCCCAAGATGGGGTGTGGGAGGTGGTGAGTGAGTGTATTTTCCTGTTTTTTCCTGTGAGTTGTTCTCTTGGTGGGGTTATTGTCGCTTTGCCCTGTTGTGGTTACGACCAGAAGCTTGTTGTGAAGAAGCCCGAGTCGGGCGAAAATTCCGAGCGAATAAATAAATGTTGGAACAGCAGTGGCTTGGGTCTTATGATTTCCTTTTGTATATTTCTGCTTGCTACTGCAGGCATTATCTGGCCTAAGCCTTTCTTTTGTGGAGTGGTGCCCAAACCGCATGGAGATGTGAATCTACCTTTATCTCTTCAACACTCATACAAGTGTATACTCTCCATCTGGGCCCCCACAGAGGACTGCCTCCCAGCCAACATGATCAAACTTCAAGGGACAGCGCGACAGCCCTCCCAAGATGACTCCCCTCAGCGCAACGTGAGCAAGCTCAAACGCACTCTAGGGAATCTACATCACAAATATGAAATGACCAAGCTCCAACTTAACTTTCTCTCCAAATGTAAGGAAAGGAAGATCATACCAAAAGGCCTACAACTTTCCTTCAACATTACGGGAATCCCATCTGAGCAGCTTTTTGAAGGCGTACTATCAACACTTAACAAAGCTAGCTCTAGGCTACTTGATGAGATTATGGAAGAAAAAAGAAGAACTATGGTGGACACCCAGACCAAACTTCTTGAATCCCGTCTGAAACTACAAACCACTCTTGGGATGCAGGAGACAGACAGGCTCTTGGCCAGGATCAAACAATCTCTGAAACCCTCCATTTCCCAGAAAATCTCGGACCTCAACAAGAAACTCCAGCGCTTGTCTTCAACACCTCAGAGGACCCCATCCTTCTTTGGATCCACTAAAGTGAGAGGGTTGATTTATGATCCTCGTAATAGGACAGACCCCTTCCCCAGAAAAGCTCGCCCACACCGTCCTCGTCGTCACGGAAAGCCCCGCAGCCAAAAGATTCCCAGCAGGAGTTTTAGTAAAGCTCAAGCCAGTGACCTACCCAGGTATGCATCTCCTCACCCTTTGATCCGATAGTCACAGCAGATATTGAGCTATCCCAAGACCAGATTGCCATCTGCAGACTCTCAGACTGCTTTTCCCCAACCCCCCCGTGAGCCTATAGATGTATGTGACCAACTCCTAGGCACACATGCCTGGGCTGAGCGCCTCCGTTGGCACTTTTTTCACTACCAAAGGGAGAAAAAATCCAAGACGGACGATCACATAGAAAAAGAGGAAACATTCACTAAAATGCCCTGGTACCAACCCACAACGAGAAGTGCTCCAAGGAACAATGCTGCCCTGGAATCCTTCATCAAAGCATGCCAAGACAACTTCCTCGACCATACAAAGCGAAGGAAAATCAGAGACAACCTGACACACGGGCAGAGAAAAGCCCTTGGAGAACTAAGGAACCTGCCACTGACAAAAGGCTGTGCATGCCGCTACGCAGACAAGACAGGCAATACAGTGATCACAACACTCGAAAAGGATGATGACACAATCACCCAAACTCTGAGTGACCCTGGCTACTATGACATCCTCTCTAGAGACCCCACTCCAGGAACTGTAAAATAAATCAAGCACTGGGCGGAGAAATGGCTGAAAAATTGAGGTATTAATGAGGAAATGGCTCACTACATCACCAATGTCTCGGCAAGTCGCCCAGGAAAATGCAAGCCTCTAATAAAAACCCATAAAGCTAAGCCCTACCCAACCAGGCTGCTACTGACAGGCTGCGGCACCCCAATTCAACCTATCTCCAAATTTGTGCAGCTGTGCATCAGCCACCTCACCCAACATCTACCCTACCAAGTAATGGACACAAAGGAATTCCTTCAAAAGGTTGACAAGATCAACACAACACTAGCCCCTCTCCCTGACTCT
>CM031603.1:71487659-71502659 GCA_018398815.1 Conus ventricosus
GCTAACATTTTAGCTAGCTCTTTATCAAAATAGTAACCTCCTTCTTCTTCAGGCTTGAATGTTAACAGTTGTTTTAGATTGCATTGTTAAGTTTGAGAGTAATGTCGAAGTTACTCATTGCTTCTTTTAGTGAGCAAAAAACCCCTAATAACCATCAGGTATTGTTAACTGGCTAACTTTGGCCCCTGTTTTGTCAACTTTTAGAACCTTATTATTCTCCTTGGCTTTGCTTATATTAAACCATACGACTTTGTAGAATATTTCATGGAGCGCGACCGTTCTGGTTCCGCATTCGTTATCAATAGCATGCTCTAAAAAAGAAGGACGGTCTTGTGTTGTTAATTGTTACAAAAATTTTTTAAACGAAATAAAAATGACTGCATTTAAATATACTATGCAAAATATTCTGCTGGGCCGCACTACCCAAACTTAAAAATATAACAACTGATACTTTTGACATTTCTGTGACTCAGTCTGACGCCTTTCAAGTAAAGGTGAGTACTCCATTAAGCAGATATCTTAACCCCCCTATTAAAAAAGACTACATGCGAAAGTGTGGTTTAGTCATCCGATGCAGTTTTATCAGAACCAGTTAAACTTTTCTGTGTTTTGTGCATCAACTGGGTGTGGAGTGTCGTATGCTGATCACTTAAATCATCCCGATCCTTTGGTGAGGTCAGTGTACAGATTTCATTTCTATTACACCTTCAGACGTATTTTGACTGAACTGCAAGCGCCATTGCCAAATGACAAACCGTTTAATCCATTCAGCAACAGAATAGACATGAAGGCTTTTGAAAAAGGGTCTGTAACGAATTCAATATTAATGTTAAGACAGACTTTAGACAAAAGTTGGACCGCAATCATGGCTTAGGCACCCCTTATTTTGGGGCGTGCACAGAAAGTATAAACTATGCCTGGAATCCCCCTTACACATCTTTCTCTTCAGGCACAGCTGTTCACCTCGGGTCCATAGAGCAAGAGCATAAAACAGCATGGACAACATTTATCTTAGACACTTCTAAGGGCCTAACTAAAGCGGGAATAGAACGAATAAACGACTCTATTCGTACTTACGTTTGGTGTTTGCTAGGTTCGCAAGCACAAACGAGATCGAGCATAACTGATCCTTCTACTGGTTTTGATGCACAAAAACAATACTTAGCAAATTTAGAGGACGCCATTAATTCTACAGTTGATTTACCTTCGAGTATAAAAAGGTACCAAAAATGTTTTACAATACGCAAGATCGAAGTAGACTTTGCTGTTGGCACTGGTTTATACTCGTACATGCTGCCTTCTGACCTCAGACTCCAGATAGGCACAATAATAAACTACAATAATGAAATCCTTGTGGCAGGCAATGAACAGAAGGTCGGAAAAAACGAAATAAAAATTTCCCAGCCAGTAATATTGCAGGCAGTAAAAAAACAAGATGACCCCCCAAGAATAAGTCATCCAATCCCCGCGGCCCAAAGCCCAAAGGCCGTTGAAGATCTGGACTCTGTTCGCGATGACCATGAATATGAAAAGACAGCATTTGTTATTGGATTAACTGGCTAGGATTACTTGGTCTTTATCTTACTAAATAGTAACCCAACTATTAAGAGAACTAATGCCATAAGTGCTCGGCCATAAAGCCAACTACTTTGCTTGCAGTAGACAAAAGCCAGCAAACAATACCCCCTTTAATAAAACCAGGTAAAGAGTTATGCTTTCCCGCTAATTTTTTTAAAAATCGCAATGATAAAGCTTTTTTTTACCCTTTGATTTATCAGGTGGAGGCGATGGGGGGGGAAAGGCCGGGGCTTTGACCACGCCCCCCGGTAATAGCCTTCCCAAGGTACTTATTGAAAATCCTAAGGCCGTTAAAACGTTGCAAATTGTGACCCCAATGTCTTTAAACGTGTTGGGAAATTAGTTTGCTGGGTTTTGGGTTTTCATATAAAATTTTTGGGATAGTTTCTCTTATTCTGCTCATTTTGATTCGAAAATTTTTTCCCGGGGTTAGTAGACACACTTCTAGTCTTGCTGATCTCTCTTGTTCAAGATCTTTTTAGTCTTTGGGTTTTTCTTTTTTTAATTTTTCACCCCCTAAGTTGGCGTCATCACCCCAAAAAAAAAAAGGGGGGAGTTTTTTTTTTTTTTTTTTTATGCTATCTATTTCCCCCATTTTTTGTAAATTGTTTGTTAATTCGCCTTTTGATGCTTCTAAAAGCATGATAAAGGGCCCCCCTTTTATTTCTCGCTTGGGTAGCGGGAGTGTTTTAAGTCTTTATTTGTTTTTTCTGAAAAATGGTTTCTGCTTCTATTGATTTTTTAATTCGTTCTGCCGTTTTGTTTTAAATTTTTTAAATTTCCCTTTTTTTGCTTTTGGGTTTATCTGTGGGGGAGTTCTTGTAGTGTGTTTTAAAATTTTAGAAACTGCCTCTCCCCTTTAAATTTTTGGGCCTAAAAAAGGGACCAAGGCGATTTTGATCTTTACACTGAGTCTTTGTTAATTGTACTCTTGGTTTAAAACTTTGAGGGATTTCGGGTTTTAGTTAAAAAGTTTGAAAAAAAGTTGCCCCTTGTTCTTTTTTCACAAAAAATGGTCATTTTTTATTCAAAATCATCAGGGGGTATATTTTGGGGAAGGTTTTTGGGCCCTTAAAAATTTGGTAAAAAAGTTTGGGCCCGTACTTTCGGGTTAAATTTCACGCCGCATTGAAGCCCCTGAGCAAATTGTTTGTATCAAGGAGCCGTTTCACTCATGTGTCCCGGATAAAATTTCATCAAAAATTTTAAATTTTTAAATTGCCTCCCTTGTTTCTTTAATAATTAACTTTTTTAATTTTTTTTTTAAAAAAAAAATGTCACAAGCAAAAGGGCTCGATTTTTGCCCTCATAGAAGACTGAAAGACCCCTTTTGGCGGTGAGGGAAATGGGGGCGGAATATTAGGGTTCCCAAATAATCCTTTTACTATTGATGCGGTTTTCAAATTCTTTTCTGTCAAATTTTCCGGCCCTAGGGCAGTTGAAGTAAATTGTGCCGGGGCTCTGCGCGTCTTATTTTCAAAATAGAAATCGTTCAACAAAGACCTAAAAAAGGACAGTTTTACAAAAATTGGGGGGGGGAAATCTTTAAAGGAAAATTTCTAAAAAACTTGAGGGGCAAAAAAATATTTTCTTTACAAATCCCGACATTTTTTTAAAACCTTTTTTGATTATGGCAAACCCGGGAAAGAAAAAAAGAGCTTATTTTGGCGTTTAAAGGAATCAAAAATTGAAGATGCACTAAAACACAGAATAGGCGCCGAAGATGCTAAAGAGGGAAAAAAGGGGATGTACTGTAAGCTATGCTTTTATGGAAATTTTGTTTTTTGGTTTTTAAAAAGGCTTCCCCCATACTTTAAAGGGGAGCTTTAAAAAGACGATTTTTCATTTTAAAACAAAACTTTTAAGGCTAAAAATTTAAGTTATTATATCTCCCGACCCCGAAGCAAAGTAAAGCATTTCGGGACATCTCGTAGGTTTAAAGTTGTTAGCACCCCAAATTTTAGCAAGGTAATTGGCAACAAAAATCAGTAAAAATTAGCAATTTTTTACGAAAGATGATTCTTTTTTAAATACCCAAAAAGCGGGGGCGGGCCCACTTTTGGGGAATTTTTTGTTTTAGTGCCTCAGCAAGATCTTTTTAAAGGTTTTTTTATTGCTTTTGTGAAGAAAAAGGGGACCATTCGAAAGACAAAATTGAAAATTTTGTTAACCCTTAAATAAAAAAAAGTGCAATGTAAAATTTGGGGTTTGTCCAAAACCAAATTTTCGTAGGGGGCCCTTAAACCTTATCAGTTTTGATGAAATAAGAAAAACTGTTTGGAGGCGGGAGGTTTTTTGGAAACCCGGAAGTTGACCTTGTTTTAAAAAGATCTACATTTTCCACAGTTTTTGATTTGGGATCATTTTTTTAACAAAAAAAATTTTAGGGTTTTTATGGATTGACCTAAGGGCAAAGGGGATAATCATTTTACAGGGAAGGGGGAAAATTTTTTAGGACATAATAAACTTTTAAAAATTGATAAAGAAAAGGGGTTCGAAAAAAACCTTTTAAACGTGTTTTTGTTTTTAATATATGTTTGCGAAGCTAAATTTTCAAAAAAAAACAGTTTAAAAAGATAAAAAACCCTTAAATTATTTTTTTTTTTTTTAAAAAAGCATGTCTGTTCGGGTTTATCAAATTTTGCCTACGCGCCGAGTCCCCAAAAAAGGAAGGGATAGTAGAAACCCCTTAAATAAAAACCTTCAGATTAAAAAAACATTCCCAAAAATGCAAAAAAAATTTTGACAGGGACCTTTCAAAAAACCAAGGCAAAAAAAAACAAAGGGTTTTCGGGTCCCTTTTTAATGCTGTTCCCTTTTTTAAATACGGGGTGCACCCGACTTTTTGCGCTCTATCGGCGGGAAAGGGTGGGTCTTTTAGCAAAGGCATAGGAAAAACCCGCAGCTTTTTACCTTAGGGGTTTTGTTTTAGCTTCGGGGGGGTGTTCATTGCCGTAAGTGCTGCTGGAAAAAAAATTTAAAACTAAGCTCCAAAAGCACCCGCTATGGTTCAATTTAATAACGTAAACTTGGGTTCGTTAAAAACTGAAAATAAAAAAAGGGATGGCGGGACTCAAACTTTTCAGGGATGAAAATTTTATCGTTTAAAAGGCCTTTTTTGATGACTATAAAAAAAAAAGTTTGTTCTTAAAAGAAAGGCGAGGAAAAGTTTTTTAAACAGCCAAAACGGGGAGCAAATAAAAAGGAATGTTTAAAAAAAAAGAAAAAAAACGAAACATTAAACTCTGTTCAAAAACGCTACATTAACAACCCCAAAAGGGGTTGTTTTATTTTATTTTATGAGTCCAAGCACAAAAAGACCGTCGATTTTGATTTGTTTAAAAGTTTTTTTTTTTAATTTAAAAAAATTTTTTTGGGTTAGAAAAAAAAACCCCAAAAAGGGTTTTAAAATTTATGAGGCCCAAGCAAATTGTTTGAAGCAATGCAAGAAGTTTTTTTCCAAGGGCGCTGAAAAGAATTGATTTTTGAAGTCAATTTTATTCCCGCAAGGTACGGGCAAGCGTTGGTCATGCTATTTCTCAAGTTCCAAGTAAAACCCCAATAGACCGCCCGTTAAAATAATTTTTAGCGTTTTAATCGACTATGTAACAAAAAATGAAGAAAAAACCCAGATGTTTTGGGTCTCGGGGCTAAACAAAAAGGTTATTTTTTTTCTCGTAATGACTTAACGCCCGGTTGGGGGAGAAAAAACTGCTTAAAGTTTGATGTGGCTGTGAAAAAAAGCCAAAATGAGGGGCTCTGGTTTGGGCGAGGGCGAAGTCTTTGAGATCGGGTTTTAAAAAAAGGCTAAGTAGCCCCCGTTTTAGGGAAGGGGTTACATTCCACTACCCCCGAAATTTGTTGCAAAAAGAGGCCCCGGTTTTTAAAAAATAAAAAATTTAAAACAAAAAATGTTTTATGTGGTGTGTTCTTGCAAAGGTGCATTACTTTCCCCAAAAAGCAGAGGGAGTGTCTAATATGAACCCAAAAATCCCAAAGATCTTAACTTTAGTGGAATTTCCCTTTTCCCGGTTTGCACGGTTTCCCCTTGATCCGTTTTTAAGAAAAAAAACCAAACCAATTTAAAAATTAATGTATACACATGGGATGAGGAAACAAAAATTTTTGGGGCCTATTGAGTGTCAAAAAACGCCCAAAAAATAGGCGATCCAGACAAAAACCGTTGACTTATACTGGGTGCTTTCCCCAAGGGGGGGCTTCCACAAAACACTTTTATCACCCAAAAGAGTAGATTTTTAAACGCATTTCTGCAAAAAACACTAAAAAAAAAAGAATTCTGTAAAAAAAATGTTTAGCAAGAAAATTCCCTCCCTTAAAGCAGCGAGCGAACATAAAAAAAAATTGTATCGGCCCCGTTTTTAAATGTAATTTCAGAACTAATTACACCCCCTTTCCCGGGTTAAAGTTGTTTTAAGAACTGGGAAAGGATGCAAAATTCTCCATAATTTTTTTACGCAGACTTCGAATTACTCATTGTTCTTATGAAGGGCCAGGCGCCCCAAAAACTTCGAAAAACAGTCTTTAAAGAAATTAAATTTTATCGATTTGTTTTATTTGCTCCATTATTGTCAGGTGGATTGGGGTCATTCAACGCCAGAATTTTAAAAGAGGGGCCAAAAAGCGCTAGAAGATTTTTCGGGCATGCGAAGTGGGGGTAATGTTTGGGTTTTAAAAATTTTGAATTTATCGGGGAAACATGATTTACGCCTGAAAAACCAAAAACGTTTTACTCAGCCCCAAAATTGTTGGATTTGTTTTTAGAAATTTAGTGAAGAAGCCCAAACCCAAAAATAAGAGCCATGATTCCCTTTGTGGAAAAATTTTTGAGGAAACAGCCATAGTTTAAAAGAAAACTTAATTAAAGTTTTGAACCAAAGACATGGAAGCTGCCTATATTCCCTTTTACAACTTGCGAGGGGGGTACGACTCTCATCTTTTAAAGAAAACGTGGGGCATTTCCCCCGGGTGTCAGGGATTGCCCCAGTCATCAGGGGGAAAAAAACATGTGTTTTACTTTTAAAAAACAGGGCTTTTTTTTGACTCTATGCAAAAACCTGATGGGATCCCTTAGATCCCCGGCTATGTCCCTTTAAAAACCTGCCCAAAAAACAAAAAAGAAAAATTTTTGACTCAATTTGTTTTGAAAAGGGGGTTTACCCTTATGAGTACAGGAAAAGTTGGGAAAAAATTTTTTGAAAAACACACTTCCCCTAAAGGCGCGTTCTTTTCTAGTCTCGAGGAAAGGACATCAGTGATTTGTTACCGCATGCTCAAGATGGTGGGAGAAGGGTTTGATTGTAAAACGATGGGGGGACTATCATGACTCATACTTGATGGGTGAGTATGTTTTTTTTGGCGGATATTTTTGAAAAAATTTCAGAAAGACCTGGGATTTAAGCATTAAGCTTGGGTCCCGCGGGATTTTTTTTTTGCGCCAGGGGGTGGCTGGGGGGCGCTTTTTTAAAGTTTACTGGAGTTTCGATTGAATTTTTTTTTTTTAAATTTCGGATTTACCCAAAGATTCAAAATGATTGGGAAAACGGTTTTCGTTTTTGGGGGAAATTTTTTTTGGCGTCGCCTTTTTACTGTTTGCAAACAACAAATTTCTTGGGGACTATGATCGGTAAAAAAGGTTTAACTATCTCATGTATTTAGGGTGCAAAAAATCTGTAAAGGATGGGCAATGGCAAAAATCACTTCCACTACGCAACTTTGAAATGTTTCCCCGGCCGAATTTTAAAATTTTAAAAGGGATTAAGTGGTTTTGGGGAGTTTGACGGCCCAATTTTAGCAGCGTGGTTTCATTCTTGAAGTTGATTTTTGGGAATTTTTCCCCATGGAAAATCCAAAGACCCGCTTTAAAGGGCTACCATTAGCGCAGAAAAAACCCAAAGATGAAACCAAAAAGAAACCGGGCCCAAAATTGGGCCTAATTTCGAGGCAAAAAAATATTATGGCTGTCTTAAAAGATTCTACAATTTTTTTTTTAAAACTTTGGGTTTTAAGTTGACAGCTGTTCCCTCGTATATTTTTCTTTTGGGTCAAGAACAGTTTTATGAAAACCATACAAACATGAAGAAAAAACTGATCTAAAAACCAAAAAACCCCAAAAAGTGCTTCAGAAAAAGATTTTTCAAGTTGATGAACAACAGCTGTTTCGGAAAGACTATGGAGAATCCGCACAAGCGCAAAGATGTCAGATTGGTCACCAAAGAGAACGAAGCAATTAAGCTGACTTCAAAACCAAATTATCAGGACTTTAGAAGATTTCATGATCAGCTTTTTGGCATAATGATGAAAAAAAAAGAAAGTCAAATTGGACAAACCTGTATTTATTGGGTTTACTGTTTTAGAATTATCAAAGCTTTTGATGTTAGAATTTCTTTATGACTACTTTAAGCCCTCGTATCCTGAGTCCAGAGTACTTTACACAGATACAGATAGTTTTGTTATAGATATCCCTACTGAAGATATTTATAAAGACATGGAAATGGAAGTGGCTAAAGGGCATGCAGGATGGTATGACACGTCCGATTATCCTAAAGATTCGCCTTTACATTCAATTACTAACAAGAAGGTTTTAGGAAAGATGAAGGATGAATTATCTGGAAAGGTGATCAAGGAGTATGTGGGGTTAAGGTCAAAAATGTACAGTATTTCGAGCCAGGAGAAAATCATTAAGAAAGCAAAGGGAATATCTCGCAGTGTTGTGCAGTCAAACATATCACATGACAACTACAAAGAAGCATTGTTTGGTAATAAGACTTTTCATCATGACAACGTAAAACTACGATCTAATCTACATGAGATCAACACAACGGTTGTAACAAAGAAGTCATTAGATAGAACAAACACAAAACGCGTGTTTGTTAATCCTGAGTTTTCATATGCAATTGGGCACTGGAGGACCGCATAAACAGGGGGTTTATATTTTTCATCAACTTTTATTATAAGATCAATCATAGCCTCATCCAATTCATTTAAATCTTTTCTCATGTTTGCTTGATGCGTTCGAATTTTTTTTATTATTTCAAGATATTCTTTTCCCCAATTTGGGGGTTTGAGTTGTAGGTGATCTGGATGATTTAGCATGCATTGATTAATCCCCGAAAATGTTTCCTTAATAGCATTACACGCATGAAATGATTCCCGTATCATTTTCAAGGTCTCTTCCTTTACCATTCTTGTTTCGTTCTGCACTTCCTTGTGAGCTTCCATTTTAAACTCAAATATATTTACGTAAATTAATTAAAGCGGAACTGTGTCTGGAGGGATTATCTGCAGTTCTTCTTTCACAAAAGATCTTTGAGGAGCTGGCTGTTTTGTTGTGTCAGTTTCTCGTAAATAATACACGGGCGGATTCATTTTTACAATTCTTTTTATTTCATATGGATCAACACTCCAAACTGGATCGGTTGCCCTGATGCGAGTGTCCCCTTCTGCTTCCCCCGGTAAATAAAGGTGCCTTACTTTCAAACCAAATGGTAATAGTTTGCCGGATGAAGGCTCTCCTTCAACAACATTTATTGTTTTTCTTTTGATTGCTTGTACTGGTTTTAGCCCTTTAAATTCTTCATTATTCATTGCGCGCAAAACTGAGGGCAATCTTCTAACCCATTCGTGTTGCGAGAATTGTCAATAAGCTCTCTGTGATACTGGTAGGAGAAAAGTCTTTCAGCTAACTGTTTGTTAAAGTTTTCAACTAAAGCCTGTGATCTGTGAACTCCTGGAATTCCTCTTTTGATGGTAACTCTATGTTTCAACAATAATTGATTCACTTGCCCTTTAAATTCTTTTCCATCATCGACTTGAATCATGCGAGGATACGTTAAAGGACCTCGTTGGTATATCAGTTGTATGGCAACAGCAACAGCAGAAGCACTCTTTTGTGTTAATGGTTCCGCATCTTTGTATCTTGAAGCTATGTCAATGACTGTAAGTGCGTACTTAAATCTTTTTCGTCTAATCGTATCAGAGGGTAAATATAGAAGGTCCATTTGATGGGTGTCGTTCGGTATTGTATTGACAAAGTGCGGTCTCTGTATTCGTCTAGGCGCAGGTAGATAAATTTGCCAAATCGCTTGTTTAGATAACCATTCTTTTGCTGTTTGTTCACTGACACCTGCCACTTGGCTTAGCTTTTTGATTGCCGTGATTCCCTTCCAATATCCTTTGGGCGAATAATAGATTTTGTTCATTTTTTATTCAGCCAATATTATGCGCAACAAAATACACAACAGTCATACCAACAACAATAAACCCGATTTCTTGCATCTTTTGTTTTTCTGATGGATGATAAAAGTCACTGAATTTTGGTGGGGGCAATGTTTCGATTGGTTTGCCTGTTGCAAGATAATATTCTTTTACTGCCTGGTCAACATCTTTAAATGTGTAAGCTGCATGGCCCTGTTTTTTCAGTGTGTTATTAGTAAAATCTAACTGCTCAATTCTCTGCTTTTCATAGCGATCTTGTGCTGCAGCTAGTTGCTCCACAGCTTTGTTATATCTTTTTCTCTCGGTGTCATCCCGTAGTTTACTAAACGCGTAATTACTTCCGCTAAAAGCAAGCGCATTAACCACAGCGCCGCCTATCATCATTACGAGTGAAGCCATTTTTATAAATGTATTTTTTTCTTACTTATTTATATTGTCTGGAATTATTCCTTGCTTAACTAGAAAATCTTTCGTAGCAAACGAAGCTGCAATGATAGCAATTAGCTTTGCTGAATCCTCAAAGTCTAGTTTGCCAAGATCTGCTGGCTTTATTTTTAACAGGCTTTTACCAAGCATTGAGTATCCTACACTTAGACCTCCAATAACAGCAGAATGGTATACAAGGTTGGTAACAGTTTTTTTGGTGCTCATTTTTTTTAAATAAATTAATTATAATTAATAAAAAACATGAACATCGATGATCTACTACAGCCACAAGGTAGCCTAAACCTTCCTGAACTTATGAATGATCAAGTTGATGACCAAGCTATTATGCCCAAAAAGGAAAGGTTGTATTCTTTGGCAGCGTGTGGGAAAACAAAACAGTTCCTCGGAACTGAATTCAGCATAGAACAGATTCAACAGATGTCGCCGCAAGACATTATAAAGTATCATAACAGGTATGAAGCGCAGCTGGGGTCGAGAATGGTAAAAAGCGTTGGGCAAACGGTTCTTAGTTTGTACACTAAACTAGTCAGTAGATTTGCCCCTATTGATTCTGAACAAGATCTTACGTATGATTTAACGCAGGATCCAGTTTTAACAAAGTCATTAGAGTCTCTAGGATGTGATTTATACTATAGATTTGGAACATTGTTATCGCCATTAATCATGGGATTAATAACTTTTAATCATATAGATTTTATTTCCCTTCAAAATGACCGAGCCAGAAAATCAGCAGAATCAGAAAACACTGAATCAGGTGGAGAAAGTAACCAAGCCAGAAAATCAGCAGAATCAGAAAACACTGAATCAGGTGGAGACCAGTGAAAAGCATCCTCATCCTGGGCGTGTTAAAGCAGGAAGAAAATTAGCAGAGTGGAACAGACAAAAAAATTAATGTTACAGAATATAACTCATAATGAACCGCCAACACCAGAACAAGTTGATTCAATGCCAGCTATAAAAACTCCATATGATTCAAGGGCACCAAAGTCTTCATGGAATATTGAACTTAAAACTGTTGCCATTTTTGGCACCCTTGCTGCTGCTGGGGGCGGTTATTACGGTTATAAAATATATAAAGAATGGCAACAAAAACAAAAGCAATCAAAAAAATCTGAACCACTAAATACAGAAGACAGCAGAACGCCAGCACCGCCAATAACAAAAAATCATTTTGATCCATTTAAAATGCAATAATATTTTAAGAACTTAAATTTAAATTTTTTTGATAAAAATAGATCATGGCGTATTATAAAATGATGAAGTCAATAAATAAAGACATGGAGTCTATAAAAGACATTTCCATAGACCAGGATTGTAATCAATGCAGTTGCTTAGGATGTAAGAACTTCATTAAGATTTATGCTGACCGATCTTGCGCAGAGAACGCTGAGCAAGATATTCTCAGCGATGACGCGTTTTTTGAGGCGTGTGTGTACTATATTAGACATCTACTATTTAAGACAAAACATAGATTGTATTGTTTTTTTTCTAATAATTATAAGATAACTTGAATAAGAACTTGGTTGTACTTAGAGGATGACTTAATGTGACTTAATCAAGAACTTATTAAGAACTTGATGTAAATTAATTAAGAACTTAATTAAGAACTTAATTAAGAACTTGGGGTGATTTGATTAAAAACTTAATTAAGGACTTGGGGTAACTTAATCAAGAACTTATTAAGAACTTGATGTAACTTAATTAAGAACTTAATTAAAAACTTAATTAAGGACTTGGGGTAACTTAATCAAGAACTTAATTAAGGACTTGGGGTGACTTGGGGTGACTTGGGGTGACTTGGGGGTGAAGGTGTCAAGTGTCTCAAAGTGGAACTGGGGCCGCTTGCTTTGTAACTGAAGGCCAGCAACTAGGTCAAACGTTCCTACTGTGAACACTTGACCCAGTTTACTGCTGCGCTTTGCAGGTCAAACGTTACTCATAGGAACGTTTGACCTAGTTCGCTGCTGTGCTCCTCTTTTTCTCAACCAGGCTTGCAACTGGCTTTGGCAGAGTTACAGCAGTTAATGCTGTAGCCGAGCTTTTATGGCGGCTCTAATCGCCAGTAGTAGTACATCCGTCATTGTATATTTGGAGCATTTATATGGAGATAGTGCTGGCTACACACTACTCCTCTCCATACTGGTAGATGTACTAAGGTCTGCCTAGCCCTATCTAGTTCGTTTGCCAGAACTCCCGAAAATCGCTATTCAGTTGCATAATCTTAATAATACTTTGACGTTTGATATACAGTTCAGCAATGCTAATCCCAGCTTATGGAATTTGGGATAGTTGTAAAAACATATTGAAAGCTGAATAAGTTTTCTGGCATATGAATCAGACATGCCCACCTGCGCCTGAAGAAATGAACGCCATGTTTGATGCGTTTTTGCTCTTTCAAACATGGCTTTAGCTGTCTCAAGCCAGCGTCCAACAATCAACGCGTGATGAATTGTTTTGCTTTTATTTTGTTTTATCAACATAGCACCGCCTTTTAAAAAAGGAAGCATCTCATCAACAGTTAAACACTTATTATAATTGGCCACATCTTGTTTGCTAATGTCATTTTCATTTTCTTGAACCAACAAACCTTGAAGATAGTGTCCATTTCCAAAGCAGTTGGTTCACTTTTTTCCTTTTCTCCGCCTTCTAGGAAAGCAATACTTCTTTTCGGTTTAACTGGTAAAGAACATGCTTCACCTAGTTCCTTTTTTGACAAATACTCTAACATGCAGTTAAAGTAAAACTTGTGATCTTGAATAGCTCGATTCTGTTCCTCGGTAAACTGGTTCGCCATTTTAGAATAACACAGCCAAGCACACAGCACAGTAAACGCGTCCTGCTAGTCCGGCAGTCAGTAGAAGAATGTGTGGTCATGTGAGCGTCGTAGAGCCTACGCTTAAATGCAACCCCCTCGATGATTGGTCGGGCTGTGACAACGGCCTATCACGTGGTAGTGTTGACGTGGCAGAGCAGGTTCTAGAAGGCTGATGTAATATGTTGTAATGGGGCAGGCTGGGCGGAGGGAGTGGGGTGAAGAGGAGGGGAGAAGAGGGGTAGGGAGGAGGTGTGGCAGTATTGATTTTTTGGCCTCGCAGTTTGTCAGCAGGCTGAGCGACGGGCTAACTTAAAACGCAGACACTATTTTTTATAGATGACTGTACAGCAGAAAGAAACACTTGTCAAAACTGGCTTTCAGTGGAAGACATGCAGAGAACTAATAAATAGTGTGTGTGTGTGTGTGTGTGTGTGTGTGTGTGTGTGTGTGTGTGTGTGTGTGTGTGTGTGTGCGCGCGTGCGTGCGCGCGCGCGTGCGTGTGGTGTGTGTGTGTGTGTGTGTGTGTGTGTGTGTGTGTGTGTGTGTGTGTGTGTGTGTGTGTGTGTGTGTCTGTGTGAGTGTGTGTGTGTGTGAGTGTGTGCGCGCGCTGTGGCTATATTTGTACATGCATATGAGTTCGTGTGCATGTGTGTGTGTGTGTGTGTGTGTGTGTGTGTGTGTGTGTGTGTGTGTGTGTGTGTGTGTGTGTGTGTGTGTGTGTGTGTGTGTGTCTCTGACAGTCAGTGAAAGAATGTTGCAAGTTAACCTGGTCAGGTGACGCCAGCCCTACCTTATGGCGTCAGCTAATTACAGGTATCATAGGATCCGCCCAGGACCGCGGTACATGGTACTGCCTGCCACAAACCCCAAGCCCTCTAATTAGGGTTGTTCGCATAGTGTCTCAGCCAAGTCTTAGTTTGATGACCGTCTGCGCAAAAATGATGTTATTGAAAATGACTGTATGCGCGAAAATGATTAGGAAAACATAGGATTAAGCAAAAACTGAAATCTGAAAAGTTTAGTAAATTAGTATTAAAAACGGACAATCCTACACCTTTTCTTGTTTTTTTAGGGACGTTATTTTTTGGTTATTGAAGTCTTACTTATTAGAGAACTAATATATGTCTGTTCTGGATTCGCCCGGTCGAAACCGGCTAAGGCCGGTTGAGAGCGGGTGAGCCAGAACAGACATATATTAGTTCTCTCCCTCTCTTCACTCCGTCCATCCAGCTGTGAAAGGATCCCTATCCCTCTCTTCACTCCGTCTGTCCAGCTTTCATAATGCATCCCGGCGTCAACCAGACCCGAAAGACACAGACACCTGCAGCGTTGGTCAGGAAATTTGATCAACACTCTCAGAGACGTATCCATTAAGAGGATGAAACTCGTGTGTGTGGTCCCAGTCTTCCCAAATTGACACCGTTGGCAAACTCAACTATGGGCAGTAGCCGATCGGGGCAGAAAAATCCCACAGGGCTTTGATGGGAATCGGGCTCAATTTGTCGGTGCTACCATGAACAATTCATGTCAGTTACGATTTTTCACAAATTCGCAATGTCGCCATTCAAAATGCAAATAAACCATGACCTCAAATCACCCACACTGACAAGAACCTTAACCGAACGAAATGTAAGCCACGATGGCAGTCATTTCACGTGCAGAATTTCCTGCATTCGACCATTAGATCCTGATTTTATTCTTATGATTATAAACCTTTCCGCTTCGCAAATTTTCTTCCCGCTCTATTCGATTCGAAGACTGCATCATCAATTCTTTTTCGAGGCTTGTTGAATTTGCGCGTTGTAAGACAGATTAGAAAAACACTGGGAGATACTCAATGAACGGGAGAAACTTAAAGACGGTGGACACAACTGTAAGGGTCCATAACACTCACAGCGGACATCGGCCGACGTTTTCCATCGGTA
>CM031603.1:71525159-71540159 GCA_018398815.1 Conus ventricosus
CACACACACACACACACACACACACACACACACACGCTGACGTACATATACGGTGACATATACAGATCCAGTGACATGCACACGCGTGACATGTAAATATTCTCTTACTGTTACCGTTTAAATGTAAAAAAAAAAATAACGCTCATGTTCTTCCGTTTCATTCGAGCAGAAAGTATAAGTAAGGTTCTGTTAACTTTGTAAATACTTTAAAGACGGAGTAATATTGAACTTAGTGCCTAAAAATCTAATTAGCGTTGGCTTGGTCAACTGGTGCAAACAACACATGGCTGCAAAACTCGCCTGAGGGCAGCTGAGCTGACCGATCTTGTTTTTCATCGTTTTTCCCCCTCAGAGTGGCTTTTGTTCATTCTTTGTTGGTTCATTTATGGATAGAAAAGGGAAACAATCTGCAAGATTTCTGAAAAGAAGGCGAAACACAAACTGACACACACAAAACAAGGTATAAAGCAGCGTTGATTTACAGTACAAAACAGAGATGCTGACTGCTATTCAGTTTGGAGAATATTGTTTTGTGCGGGTTTTTTTTTTTTAATCTCTGTTGTTTCTGGCGTTTGAAGAAGTCGTGTTTAAAAAAAAATTACTCGTCTGTTTCGTATTGTTTATTTGATCAGAGTTACTTTATACCTGTTTTATTCATTTTTGGCGCATTTACAAACAAATGCATTAAATCATTACAACATGTAAAGGCGAAGCAGTCAATCTAGCAACTAAGGTATATTGCATTCCATCAACACATTGAATTGTGACAGTAATCCCCGAAAAGTTCGTTTGAATAAACAATCTGTGGAGAAGATATTAGTAGATATCTATATTTCTAGACAATGGTGTTTTTATCTGGTACTTTCCACAGGATTCTGATAGATAAACCATTCCATTTTCATGCAGTGCATATATTTTTCAACTTTATATTTGCCTGTTAAGTCGTTCAAAAAGTGTTGGGGATTAGGTTTGACTTCTTGATTTTACATTCATATACCAAATATTTAGCAAACAGTATAATCTGGTCAAACCCTTCGTCTGTTTTTATTTGTTCATCGTTACCAAACAACACCAATTCTATATTAAGCTTGATTAGTGAGCAGTTTTCATATCTTTCTCTCTCATTATTCTCTTTTGTTTGCTCCAGAAACTTCGACCATTACTGCAAAGCGATGAGTAGAGTAGTATTGAATCTTCCTCTGTCTCACAAAATGAAACTTTATCGCTATTAATTACACACATTTTCTTCAGAATACTATTTGTAACAAGACTGTTATGGCATATTCTAATCTGAAACCATCTGAGTTTTATTTCTTCAATTTTGTTTGTTTGTTTTGCGGTCTCTTCTCAGTCTATCACAAATCATACTTTATACTCCTGTTCAGCAAATGCGTTAACATCAAATATCATTAACTCTTCCAATTGAGCATTGTAATAAACCTTTAAACCTTTAGTTACGTTAGATATAACTTGTATTGCTTTTGTCGTTTGGTTACATTCTCCAGTCTTTATTATAATGTGGCTTTTCTTCAAGTAGCTTTTCGGAGATCATACGCATCCCATATATTCAAGATGATTTACGTTAATGCCATATCTATAGCAAAATCTTTTACAATCCAAGAAATGCCTTTTTTCGTGCAAAAAAAATCGTTTGCCTCTCCAGTTTTTAAAGCAAAAAACGTCATATCCTATTTTAAATCTATCGTTATAGAAAAGTGGCTCTGCCTGGCCCTCTTGTGCATTTTGTAACTCTTTGCTTTTATCAAAGCTTTGGAAAGGTAAAAAGACATCTTTCAAAAACAGATGTGTTTGTGGGAAAGAAATCTTCTGGGACCATATAAATTCAATGAATCTATTTCTGGGCAGTGTTTCAGTTATTGTTTTCCCCTTTGGGTGAGTAGTGTACATCTTTTTAACCCAAATCATATTTAGCGATCAAACTTACTTTTCTATATGTGACATTCCTCTACCTCCATTTTCGATGATACGCACCACATATCTTTTTTTCATTCTATCTCTTTTCAGATTCCGCACAAATTCGTAACACATTCTTATCATTTTTTTTTGTCTGGAGGGTTTGGTAAGTGCATCCATATGTATATAAGCTTAAAGAGTATGAGTGATTTGAATACAGTAATCCTGCCCAAAGGTGTGCGTAACCACTCTGACCAAATTTCAAAAAGATCCTTCGCCTCGATCAGTTTATCTTTTGTGTTAAGTTCAGTCATTTTGGACGAATCATTTAAAACCCATATACCGAGAAGTTTACATTTTGGATGATTCAGTGTTATTTGTAGTTGTAGTAGATATTCTTTTCCGTAGGTTTTTACTTTGTCCCAGCCAAACACTGGAAGTTTTTTTTTAAGTTAAATTTCAGTCCAGAAATTTCTTCAAATTGAGAACTGTTCAAAGAGTTTTTCGTATAATTCTTTACACTCCTTCATTGTAAACATTGTGTCGTCTGCAAATTGGGTGATTTTAAAGAGTTACTTTGTAACTTGTTTTATCATTTTATTTACACTCCATTAATCTGCGTTGATGGTGATAATTCATGAATAAATAAGAAATTAATCTTTTGTTGTCAAAACCACATTTGGCTTTACAACAGTCTCAACAAAAATTAAAAGTAAAACTCATAAACATTTTTTTTTAAATGCGCTTACAAGAAATCGTTTACAAAACTAATGAAGTATTAAGAGGTGACAGCTTAGCTTCAAAAGGAAACCGCCGGAACGCAAATCTGTTTTTCAGCTCAAATAAATTCAGGTTTCAGCTACAGCACTGCAGCGTCTCCACGGGTCAGTTGCCTCACTGGCTGCTCCTTGTAGCCCACCAGTGTTGGAGCTAGGACATAACCTCCTGGATGTGGCTGGTTGTGAGGCAGCCGGAAAGAACGGCGTGAGAGTGAACTGTAAAAAATGTGAATGGCCTACCTCTTCTGTGCATGTATTCAAAACATTCATTGCTATGTTTTCGGCTCTTAGATGTTTCATCTCTTATTACAGTAGTTTGTGGCTCGAGAATTCACTCATAATTTGGATGCAAAACTTTAATGGAAACAATAGTCCTTCACGATTTTTTTTAATAACAAGATCGTATTGAAGTGAACAAATGCAGTTAAAAACACTCCAGTCTGATAATGTAGAATGCTGTTCAAATGTCACCCGAACTAAAATATTTCTTTGTGCCTGTATCACAGGACTGATTGCCGATGACTTTTCGTTATCATTTCGTCTCAGCTCCAGCGTCACAGGCCCTTGATCACTGAGATCTGTCTTTCTTTTCTTTCTTTTTTCAATTTTCTGCACAATACGCCACAACTTTTTTTTATTTCACAGAAACACAGAGCTGTCTACTCAAGCTAGCCATTAGATTCAGCATGTGGAGGGGGGAAAACATGTCAGGCAGGAATGTTCGTGTGGTCTTGTGCGGAATGGTAGGAAAGGCAGAGGAACCAGGGTAGGGGGCCGAGCACTTTCCCTCCTCCTCCCCCCCCCCCCCCCCTTCCGTTCCTCTGATAATAGGGACAATCTTCTGGAGCCCCCTCTCCCACACCTTTTACCCCCAGTATAGTATTTGAAGCAAAAAAATAAAAAAAGATGGGCGACAAGCTATGATGCTCTTACCCCCCCCCCCCCCCCCCCCCCCCCCCCTTCTCCTCTCGCTCGCTCTTTCCCCACTTTTACAGGAATTTGGAAATTTTGGAAAATGAATTTGCTTCCCACCCACGCATTCTCCTCCCCGCTTTTACAAGAATATTGCACACACACACACACACACACGCACACGCACGGACGCACGCACGCGCGCGCGCGCGCGCGCGCCACACACACACACACACACACACACACACACACACACACACACACACACACACACACCACACACACACACCTCGCTTTCTGAAAGTTCAACGAAAGATGAGATGCATCCCACCCATCCCCCACCCCCATCCACGCTTTTTTTTTTTAATTTGGAAGACTGCAGTGATGTTTTTGTCAATTCAGCTGTTATCTCACGTACCCCCAAGACTGCAGTGATGTTTTTGTCAATTCAGGCTGTCATCTCACCTACCCCCGTACTCCAAAGCAAAATATCTTCCGTCGCCATTAAGCACCAGCGTACATCTGGTGTCAGCTTGGTCTGGCACCAAATGACGACCTGGGCAGTGCGCTAACCTCTGGCACCAAATGACGACCTGGGCAGTGCGCTAACCTCGTGCACTGTAGGTGTGGAGGGCCTCCGTGAATGTGCAAGAATATGTTGTTGTCCGTCGAGACGACGAAGACCATCTAGTCATCCTCTAGGATCGAGGGCGAGTGCGTAGATGGCTGGTCAGGCCGATTTGCGCCCGGAAAGATTTATCACAGTACGGACAGGGGATGGTGGCAGCAGCTGGAGATCTGTTGACACTGGTCTTCCTGATCATCCTGCGCTGCTCAGCTGCAGCAATTCTGTTGCTTTCACAGGTCTCTGCACCTTTGCGGACAGCTGATTGCCACCCATCTCTGTCCTTGGCAGTCTGCTCCCATGTTGTGTGGCTGATGTTGAAGGCCTTCAGGGAGGGCAAGAATATAGAAGGCAATTTAAATGTAAGCCAAACTTACATAAGTTTTGCTTTATACTGTGCAAAATGATCTAATTTCAATCACAAGTCATCGGAAAGTTTTGCTTTTATACTGTGCAAAATGATCTGTATTTCAATCACAAGTCATCTGAAAGAGGACCCAGGAAATGTTAAATATCAATTCCTTTGATTTCAGAGGAATGAATAAATATGATATTTCAACCACAAAAAAAGTAAATTTTGTCGTCAAAGAAAATTATATGATGAATTGCAACACAGATCTAACATCCAGGTGATGTGAGACATTGAATGAATACGCCGAAATATATTGATTAACCATGAAAAAGACAAATAAATGGCGTCAGGTATCTGCAGTGAGAATCGCAACGCCTTTTTTTCAGTTGACATTGTTTGTTGTTCTTGTGACATTGTTTGTTGTTCTTGTGACATTGTTTGTTGTTGTTGTGACATTGTTTGTTGTTGTTGTGACATTGTTTGTTGTTCTTGTGACATTGTTTGTTTGTTGTTGTGACATTGTTTGTTGTTCTTCTTCTCGTTTTCCACTTTAAATGGGAAAAATTCCTTTAAGGTTACACCTTCATGGGCTTGTTGTATCACTGCATGGTATATGAGCATGTCATGTATTACGCTGGTGTGCATATACATGTTTAAAGCAACAGCAGCGACAGCAGTAACCGCTGCAACAGTAGCAGCTGTTGGAGCGGCAGCAGCAACAACAGCTGCAGCAGCAGTAGCAGTAGTAGTAGCAGTGGCGTCATCAAACGTCTTTTCATAAATTGGATTTCATACAACCCCCACCTCCACTACTCACTCTCTTTTAATCCCGGCTTACCTCAATCACCGTATTGTTTTCGTTCTGCAGAGCCAGTGCTTCCTTCACAAGGGAGAGAAGAAAGACCACACGAAGTGTAATATCATGCCTAGATCAGTTCATCGCGGAGAGTGTCGACAGGTGTTTAGTCCAGCCGTGATCAGGCAAGACGTGATTAGGCGAGACGTGATTAGGCGAGACGTTGTTAGAAGCGTGATGCACGATCTCAAGAAATTTTGAGAGAGAGAGAGAGAGAGAGAGAGAGAGAGAGAGATTCAGACAGACAGACAGAGACACAGAGACAGAGACAGAGAGAGAGAGAGAGAGAGAGAGAGAGAGAGAGAGAAAAGAAACCTCATACACTAGGCTTCCTAGTTTTTGTTTGTTTTTGTTTTGTTTTTTTGTTGGTTTGTTTGTTTTGTTGTTGTTGTTTGTCGTTGTTGTTTTTTGTGAGGGGGAGGGGGGAGGATCACGTGCAGAATGAGGACACTGACACCTTTCCCACCCCTTCCACAAAATGTGAAAATGCCGATGCCTGTTCCTACCAATCAGAGGTCGCATCTAGATTTTGTGCAAAGAAAAGAAAACAATGGCTGCAGGTAATTACAAAGGATTTTCGTTTGGAGATCTAGCCTTTGAGGACGACTTTCATTTTGTTTGCATGGACGATGAAGTGGATTTTAGACGGAAATAAGCTTGTTAGACTGTCTCTATTTTTTCATCTCTGTCTCTCTTGTTACCTATTGAATATTTTGATTCACTTTTACAATATTTCACACAGGCAGAGAAATGAAAACACACAAGAAAAAAACAACAACAGACAAGCAATGAAGCTGAACAAAACTGATGCACATGCACACATTTGCACACTATGCAGATTACAACGTATTGTAGTATGTCGTGTGATCCACACAATGCACACACTTGATAGATAGATAGATAGATAGATAGATAGATAGATAGATAGATAGATAGATAGATAGATAGATGATAGATAGATAGATAGATAGATAGATGGATGGATGGATGGATGGATGGATGGATGGATGGATGGATGGATGGATGGATGGATGGATGGATGGATGGATGGATGGATGGATGGATAGATAGATAGATAGATAGATAGATAGATAGATAGATAGATAGATAGATAGATAGATAGTGACAGACAGACAGAAAGATAGATAAAAGTGAGGGAAAACAAGAATATTATACATTCCCTTTTATTTTTTTGTTAACGCTTTTCTTCCCTGTCTAACATGCGCACTTTGAAACTAACACTGCGTAACTACAAACGACACGTTTGCCCTTAAAAGGGCCTTCACAATTTCATATTAATATAGAATAGCAACTGAAGATGGTCAAAAGAGAGAGAAAGTATGAGACGGGGGAGGGGAGGGGAGGGGTAGAAAAGAACAAGAAGGATGCAATCCTGTACCAGAACTACGTGGTCAAACTCATTTCGCTGTCATGCGCCTGTGCGGCCGACACCGGCTCGATGACTGGCCGGCGTGAAGCGCAGCCAATAATAATAATAGTAATGATAACGATAACAACATAGCATCCATAAAGCGCCTTGCCAAAGGTTCTAGACGCTGACAATCTGTGTCCCGTGTACGCAGCGGGCTGCCTACCTGGGCGGTGCAGACTGAAGAGCTGCCAGCTGGCGCTTCGTTCAGTCGTTTCCCGTGTCATCCTGTCAACACCGTTCACTCAGTTTCCTTACTTCTTTCATTCTTTCCATTTCTCACGCAGGATGCAAGCTGTGTGTAACGTGTCATCCATACCAACGGCCAAACTGACCTTCTCTTGCGAAAGATAGTGATGGGATTTTACATGTGTGCAAGATGTTTTGCGTGTGTTCACACACGGAACCTCGGTTTATAGTCTCATTCGAAGGACTATTTAGGAAATGGAGTCAGAACTAATGTTAACTCCGAGGGCAAAATCCCCTGTATCGAAACAGCCCGGCGGAGATTCGAATCCGCAACCCCAGGATTACCAAGATTCCGGCGCTCTGCCAGCTGAGCTATTCCGGACCCAATGAACGCCTAGTACGGGCAGAACGATATACAGGTTATGTACAAACCGAAAGTTGCGGAGACCAGTGTCACGACTAACGAAGGAGTTGGGGAAAATTTAAAACAAATCAAAACCAGTCTTTTTTCAACGCCACATCTTCAACCCCAACCTCAAAAATCTACCATGCACGAGGCCGGAGCCAACATACCACTGGGCTTTATTAAAATGTGCAGTACTGATCTATTCTTTGCCTTCTGATTTTCAACTCTCCTTCCTCCAACCTTCCGTCATCCTTGCTTCCAAGTCTTCGAATGCTCGTAATACAACCAGCAAGAGCGCGCTAAGCAACTGAAGTGGGCAATATGCGTAGTACATCCTGTTTGTTTGGGAGGGGCTGGGACAAGTAAACAATTGAATAAGCTAGTGATCGTTTCATAACCTAAGATTTAGATTTTCTCTTCTTCTTTTTTTTCGCATGTGTGTGTGTGTGCGTGTGTGTGTGCGTGTGTGTGTGTGTGCGCGCGCGCGTGCGTGCGTGTGTGTGTGTGTGTGTGTGTGTGTGTGTGTGTGTGTGTGTGTGTGTGTGTGTGCTATAAATTTCAAGCCTCCATTAAATTCACGCCATCAGCCAATGCTTCCTCCTCACACACATTTGTGTGTGTGTGTGTGTGTGTGTGTGTGTGTGTGTGTGTGTGTGTGTGTGTGTGTGTGTGTGTGTGTTCCTTTTTTTCCACACTTTTGGTGTCCTAAATCCCGTTTTGGGCGCCATCCACATGTGGATGGTTTCTTAGAGGTGAGGATGGTGTCTTTAAATGTGGATGGTTTCTTCACCCAGATTGTGGATTGGTTACTTAAATGTGGATAGTTACCATTTGTGGAATGCAACTTAAAACTTCATGTGGATAGTTACTTAAAATGTGGAATTGTTTCCCGCGAATGACCTAACTCATGAACACTGCAATGACGAACTCACTGTCTTGATGAATGGCAGCACTGTCAGTGTATTTTTTGGTGAATGTGTGTTAAGTTGCTGTTGTTGTTTGAAAGAAGCCAAACTTTTAGGAGTTATTTTTTGTCAAAAACTCAACATCGAATGTCACCCAATACCTCAAAACTTCCTGTCAAAAAACATTGAACATCCTCCGAGTAGTGGCACGCACGGATTGGGGTGCCGATAAGTAAACTCTTCGTCTTTACAGGGCTCTGATCCGCTCCAAATTGGACTAAAACTGTGTTGTTTATGGTTCCGCAAGACCCTCCTACCTTAAAACTCTAGATCCCATACATCATCAAGGGCTTTGACTGTGTCTGGGGGCGTTCCGCAGCTCCCCTGTGTACAGCAAATATGCAGAGGCTGGAGAACCGTCATTGCTTTGTTACTAAATTATGTTTAAACATACGAAGACACACTGACGTTGTTTTCTGTTTGTGTTTTTGCTTCTAACTGTGGCGGCACTCGCTGTGATTGATACAAACTATACATAGGAAGAGATCAAAATTATAGCAAATCCCTGACGACTTTGACCGGATGATTTTTTTTTTTTTTTTTTGGTTTTTTTTTTTTTTTTTTGCTGTCCCATCTTCTGTGCCACCTCAGTGGCATTGCACCCACGCCGGTCATTCCGACACCCTTTCCACAGCCACAGCCCAGTCAGTCCCACCGTAGCCCCGGCACCGGCAATCCACGGGAGCATTTAATGTCAAGTCGTCAAGAGGCAACCCACCGGAGAAGACACTGCACTGCTGCCGAGCCACTTCGGTGATGTTCAGTGGCGCCTGTTCTGATCCAACACACGCAGGACACCACCTACTAAACCCCTACTGAAGACAATAATTGCTTAGTCACGGAACCGGCGTGAGTGAGCTCTCCTACGGAGGGCGCCACCACGTCCGTCCAACGACAGCCCCTAGGGACTCGCCGATGCCGGTGACCCCGACGGAACTATACCAAGGTCACAGACGTGGAGAAGACATCGAAACGGAGGTCACCATGAGAGCAGAGCATGAAGGGCCACAGAATTTGAAACTTTTTTCATGCTGATCGATGAGAATGAGGATAATTAAGATGATGCTACGGATTTCCATTCCGGTTTGAGACTGCATGACAGAGCTGTACTCTACTCTACTCTACCCGCTTCATTTCATAATATATATCCCGGCGTCAACCAGGCACGAGAGATATAGACACCTGCAGTGTTGGTCAGGAAATTTGAGTAACACTCTCAGAGACGCATCCATTAAGTGGATGAATCTCGACTGTGTGGTCCCAGTCTTCCCAACTGAGCCCGTAGCAAACTCAGTTCGGGGTAGGAGCCGGTCGGAGCAGAAAAATCCCACATGACTCTGATGGGAGTCGAACCCACGACCTCCCAGCCGGGAGTTCGCGACGCTGACCACTTCGCCATATGTCCCGTATACTCAGACGCACGCACGCAAATCGAAACTTCGCCGTGATTTTCGTGCTAAGCAGAACGACACTAACAGACTGAATGCGTGGTAAGCGTGCGGTTGACTGGTGTTAAATGAGGACATCCTGTTCATTTTCTTTATTTTATTTAAACAAAAATTATATGTCATACGTAAACTTATTAATTCTCCTGAAAAGCAAAGAGAGAGAGAGAGAGAGAGAGAGAGAGAGAGTGAGAGAAGGGGAGCAGGGCGAAAGAGAGGGGCGACGGAGCGAGCGAGCGAGCGAGAGAGAGAGAGAGAGAGGGAGAGAGAGAGAAGCCAAGAGGTAGGGGTGCAGAGGAGAACGGAAGGGGAAAAAAAAACAAAGGAAGAAGAAGGAGAAGGAGGAGGAGGAGGAGGAGACGGAAAAAGAAGACAGAAAGAAGAGTAAGAAGAGAGGGGTAAGGGACAATGGAGGGGAGAGGGGCCCGGGTAGGGGATGCTAGAGGAAGTCTAAAGGAGCAGGAGGGGGTGTATAAGGTCAAATCGAGAGAAACATGGAAAACGAGGATAGACAACAAGAAAGAGATGGGAGGAGGAATGAGAGAGAGAGAGAGAGAGAGAGAGAGAGAGAGAGAGAGAGAGAGAGAGACAGACAGACAGACAGACAGACAGAGACAGATAGAGACAGAGAAAGAGAGATAGAGACAGAGAGAGGAGGGAGGGAGGGAGAGAGGAGGGGGAGCATACAGCAAGGAAAAAGAATACAGGTGCGGAGAAAAAAAGAAATGAAAGAAAATAGCATAGGCAAAGACAGCAAAGAAAGAAAGACAAAGGGGAGGGAGGAGGGATGAAGGGCGTGGGAGGAGAAAGGAAGAGAAGTTTTATAGCTGTAACACAGAAAAAGGGATTGGTACAAGAATTGGGGATGGGGATGAGGAAGAAGGGGTCGAGGAGGGGGGTGGGGGTGACGTAGTGGTGGAAAGATAATCCAAGGAAAAATTTTCTCCAAAAGAATGAATAAAGAAAGAACACAGAGAAAACGTAGAACATGGGAAAAAAGAGGAATGTCAATGGCCTGGCATCAATCAGGCTGGAGATTTACAGAAACCTGTAGTGTTGGTCAGGAAGTTTGAGCAACACTCCTAATGCGCATCCATTAAGTGGACTATACGTCTTCCCATTGAGCCCATAGCATGCACAGTTACTGGTGCTGGCCGTGATCGAAAATCCCAAAATGTTTAATTTTTAGCCTTACTTGTCTTTAAGTGCCCAGGCGGTGATATGACGTTAATATTGTCTTTTACCATTCGTTCTGTATGTTGTTAGTATATAAATGTATGCAATATTTCTGATAACTGATAGAAATATTTTAGCCACACAACGATCTAACTCTTAATAATTGATGTGCATTAACCGATTAAACTTTGTGTGTGTGTAACTGTACTTTGGTTTCTTTTCCTTTTTTTCGTGTGGCTAAAAAAAAAAAGAAAGCTAAAATAAAATCAAACAAGTAAACCACCGATGCTCCTACAAGAGTGGTGCTGTTTACACATTTTCGTTGTGTCACACATAATATGGGATCAACAGAAATTATTTCATATCCGAGCTCAACAAAGTCATCAACAATGCAGTTCAAGTACATGCATTTTTTTCCTTGCAACGGTTACTTAACGGATATAAAATGTCATATTGAGAGTAAAAATGACTTTTTAGCACATTTGATTTAACCATAGTGTTTCACAGGACGTCTACTATCATAATGTATACAAAACACAGAATATAAATTTCCCGCCATTTTTGTCGATATCCATCCAAATCAATAGAAATACATTTTTTTGCATAAAAACAGGCAAGAACACGAAGTTCATGACGTTACCGAGCTCTTCTTTACATAATATGCACAGCAAATATTCCTATGACAAGTTCTATTTCTACCCAAATGAATGTTCAAAATTCACACACATCGAGAACCTTGCTTTTTCCGTTACAATGGTTACTTAACAGATATAAAATGTCATATACTGAGAGGAAAAACGATTTTTTTTGCAAATTTGATTTAACCATCGTGTGTCAGGACGTCTACGATCAGAATGTACCAAAAAACACAAAATTTGAATTTCCCGCCATTTTTAAAAATCCATCAGAATCAATAATAATACATTTTATAACATAAAAACAGGCAACAACACGAAGCTCATGTCATAAACGAGTTTTTCTGTTCATAATGTGCACAGCAAATATTCCCGTGACACCTTTAATTCCCACAAAATGAATGTTCAAAATCTAACACAAACGAGATGCTCACTTCTTTTCCATTACAATGGTTACTTAACAAACATAAAATTACATGTTGCCAAGCTTGTGAACACCCATCCTAAAATATAATAACTGCCACTGAAAACAGAGTGGCATTAAGATACAACAAAATATTCATGGTAATTGAAATTTGTTTATCTCACCGATGCTGACACAATACAAACCGTGGGTACAAAACTGACTTGGATTTGGTTGCCTAAGGAACACGTTAGCATCAATTGAGGAAAATATTGATACCCATAAAGGAATGTGATATTGCATGTCGTTTTGTCAAGTTGACATCTGCTTGTCTGTTTTGGACAAAAAAAGCATGGGTGTAAGATCACAGTACAATTTCAATGTTTCTTAAGTGACCATCCAAGCTCATTACCACGAAGATTCAAGGCAATTATAAAACATGACAAAAAAGGCACTTTCAGGCAATTTTATGACAAAATCATTTAAGGGATGATTTATCAGTGTCCAAAGATCGTGCTGACAAAAAAGATTTCTTTTATCTGTTTTCTAATAGGAGCACGGTCTATTTTTTAAACTTTTTGTGAATGTTCGTTTTCTGAGCTCAAGGCGAGTACACGATCGTATGTCATCACACCGATTTTTGTTCCCACCAAAAATTCCGTGGTAATGAAACCAAAACTTGAAATAGCCATTATTTCCAATTCCAGTCAATGTTTTACGACCCATTTGGCTTTAGTTTCTCGGTGCCAAAAGATCATATCGTTTGTGCACGATTTCAATTTTAAGTCACCAAATTTTGGAAAGCTGTTGTCAAGCTCAGAATTAAGTAAATGAGCTAAACAGACGTTTTCGCCACCCATTTTAGTTGCAGATCGACGTAAAGTCTTAGAACATGATGCATGTTTATATTTTGGGGCCGCGTGGTAATACAATTTTTTTAGGCAACCATTTCCCAAAACCCGGTGTGTGTGTGTGTGTGTGTGTGCTATAAATTTCAAGCCTCCATTAAATTCACGCCATCAGCCAATGCTTCCTCCTCACACACATTTGTGTGTGTGTGTGTGTGTGTGTGTGTGTGTGTGTGTGTGGTGTGTGTGTGTGGTGTGTGTGTGTGTGTGTGTGTGTGTGTGTGAGTGAGAGAGAGAGAGACAGACAGACAGACAGACAGACAGACAGACAGACAGACAGACAGACAGACAGAATCTCTCTCAAGGTCCATCCCTCCAACACCCCCCACTCTCTGATGTACCATCCCTGCCTCGTTTGTTTATAAATATTGTCATCTCTGTGGAAGCTTCGTGATTTCCCGAATTCTATCAACTCGCTTTCGATTGGTAGAAAGAGCCTGCGGTATTTATCTCTTTCTTCAGATTCCTGTCGTTCGTGTCGGTTTGGTTCTGGACAAGGACAATGCCAGTTCTTGCGCCTACATAGGCTACTGCTCTGACCTTTTCTTTTCTGTTTCATCTTCTTAGCTACTTCAGTTGCACTACTAGCTCTCCCTCTCCCCCACGCCACTAATTCCAGCTCTCTGTCCACAGCCACACCCTAATTCGTCCCACCGTAGCCTCGGCATTAGCAATTCACGAGATGCAGTTACTGTTAAGTCATCGTAAGGCAACCCACCGGAGGAGACACTGCAATGCTGCCAGGTACTTTCGATGGAGTACAGAGTGCTTGCTGGGACCCAACACTTGCGGAACGCCATCCACTAAGCACCCCTACTGACGACAATAATGGTTTGGTCGCGGAGCCAGCGTGACTCAGTGTCCCCATCCGTCCAAGACAGTTCCTGTGAACACGTGGATACCGGCGACTTTGACACGAACTCACTGAGAGCATAGACGCGGAGAGACAATAAGAATTGAGTCACTATAAGAACAGGACATGACAAGCCACAGAAATTTAGACTCTTTTATGCTGATCGGCCATCAGTGTCAGTGTGTCAGTGTTAGTGTCAGGACACTGATGGCCGAAACAGAAAGAAGAAATCCGGGCGTTTGAGACCAGGTGCCTGAGGAAACTACTCCGCATCTCCTACAAAGAACACAAGACCAATGATTACGTACGGAACCTGGTCACTAACCTAGCTGGGCCCCACGAACACTTTTGGCAACCATCAAACGACGGAAGATGCATGGTTTGGCCACGTCATTCGTCACAACACCCTCTCCAAAACCATCCTTCAAGGTACCGTTGAAGGGGGCGCAGACGAGGACGGCAGAGGAAGAGCTGGTCCGAAATATAAAGGACTGGACCAAAATGACCATGCCAGATCTTCTCACGACAGCTACCATCAGAAGAGCCTGGAGAGAAACGGCGGCTGCCTCATCACATCCCCCCCCCCCTCCCCAACGACCCCAGCGGTCAGGGGAATGACTGACTGACTGACTGATGCTGATGGATGAAGATGAGGATGATACAGATTATGCTGTGGAGTTCCATTTTGGTCTGAGACTGCATGACAGGGCTGTACTCTGCGCTTGCTTTCATGATATATCTCAACACGTCAACCAGGCCTGCGAGACACAGACACTTGCAATGTTAGTCGGGAGAAATTTGAGCAACGCTCTCAGAGACGCAAGCGTTACATGGGTGAAACTCGACTGTGTGGTTCCGTCTTCCAGCAGAGTCCATGGCAACAACACGCGGGGTAGGAGGCAGCCAGGGCACAGAAATACCCCAAATAAATGGCTCTGATGGGAGTCAAACCCACGGCCTTCTAGCCGGGAATTTGCCGTGCTAGACACTGTGCCACGGCCTCCTAGCTGGGAATTTGCTATGCTAGACACTGCGCCACGGCCTCCTAGCTGGGAATTTGCTATGCTAGTCACTGTGCCACGGCCTCCTAGCTGGGAATTTGCTATGCTAGACACTGTGCCACGGCCTCCTAGCTGGGAATTTGCTATGCTAG
>CM031603.1:71545159-71560159 GCA_018398815.1 Conus ventricosus
CTCTCTCTCTCTCTCCACACACACACACACACACACACACAACACACACAACAACACACACACACACACACACACACACACACACACACACACACACACACACACACACAGGCTGCACACACGCACGCATACGGACACACCGAAATAAGAAAAAGAGAAAAGAAAACGAGAAAAGTAAGAAAGCAAACAGACCAGCTTCAGAGGGAAACACTGTATCAAATTGCTGAAGATCTGTTAGCTTCAGAGGGAACACTGTATCAAATTGCTGAAGATCTGTTAGCTTCAGAGGGAACACTGTATCAAATTGCTGAAGATCTGTTAGCTTCAGAGGGAACACTGTATCAAATTGCTGAAGATCTGTTAGCTTCAGAGGGAACACTGTATCAAATTGCTGAAGATCTGTTTGCGAGACAACTGTACCCAATGACTGAAACCGCACCTGCACTCTCTCCCCTCCCCCTGCCCCCGCCTTCCCATCTCCCTGTCCATTCTGCTCCCATCCCACCCCTCATTCCCTGTAGATGTACCAGAGTGAAATCATGCGCGCACGCACTCTCCCAACCGCCCATCCTCCCATCCGCCCATCCAGCCATTCAACCCCCATCGATCCCACCTTCCCCCGTTCTGTCTATCCTCCACCCACACGCTTACCTTCTTCCCTCATTCCACCGCTGTGTCATACTTCTGAAATTCAAATATGGTGAAAAAATATGTTCAAACAAAACATACGAGAGAGAGAGAGAGAGAGAGAGAGAGAGAGAGAGAGAGAGAGCGAGCGAGAGAGAGAGAGAGAGAGAGAGAGAGAGAGAGAGGAGAGAGAGAGAGAGAGAGCAAGACAAGACAAGACAAGACAAGACAAAATTCTTTATTTACGAGGATAATAGATAAGCACTGACGTGCTTTTTTACATCCAGTCCTCGCCCTGAGCAGGGACTACAACATGCAGTGAAATGAAATAATGTAAGAAAGCAAACAAGCAAACAAAGCGGTCATGCAATCATAATGGAACATCAAATGAAAATAGAAGAGAAATGAAAAATAATAACTATTATTATAATAATAATAAGAGAGAGAGAGAGAGAGAGAGAGAGAGAGAGCGAGAGAGAGAGAGAGAGAGAGAGAGTGAGAGAGAGATGAGAGAGAGAGGAGAGAGAGAGAGAGAGAGAGGAGAGAGAGAGAGAGAGAGAGAGAGAGAGAGAGAGAGAGAGAGAGAGAGAGAGAGAGAGAGAGAGAGAGAGAGAGAGAGAGAGAGAAGGTTAAACATCCAGGGAGGGATAGGTTTTGGACAGAACCTCACCTAATGTTGCTGATGCATTAGCTCCTAGACACACATGACCCCTTTTCAGTGGCACATTTCACGTACAGGTCACACAGGGTCAGGAAACGTTTGCTGAATGTGATGAGATAGTGTGGAGTCATGCAGTCAACTGCAATACCTGCACTCTTCCAATCATTGTCATCTCATCGGACCTTAAGGACCCCAAGGACTTCAGTACGCACACTGCGACAACTAACGTTTAAATCAAAGAAAGAGGGGGGGGGGGGAGTTTGAACTTTTACATGGTGTCACGGCCTGGCCGGTCGGGCCACAAAACGCGCTTTGGGAATACATTTCTCACTGGTACAGTCCTACCTTACTGTAGGACAGACTGCTTAAAATGAAAGTTTATTACGCTCCCTCCCGAATGATACTATAAAGGCAGCCAGCTTCGGCCACTGAAGCTGGAAGAGCAATTCACAAGTGGGATGACACAGGGAAGAAACTGAATTTGAAGGTGCTGGTTCTGACAGGAATCTGGCAGAATTTGACAATTTGGTAGAATTTCGCATAATTTGGTAGATTTTGTTGAAGTGGCTGCCGGCTGTGTGCTCATTGTCACAAGACTACATTGTATGAACAACATTAATGCCACAAAAGATAATGACTTTTACACTCAAAGAGGCCGTAAACAAATTAATGTCCAAATCGTCATTTCCCCTTACAAAGCAACATTACAGTGGGTCGATTTTGATGCTCAAACGTTTGTTTTCATAGATTCAACCTGTCTTTGTCTTGGGAGAGTGCACGGTGTACCTGTCGTCGACTGGACATAGACACTGAATACAGCTGCACCTCTCTTCAGAGTGGTCTGAGCAGGATAGTGCCCCTTACTCTACAGGAATATGAATTCTGGGTCTGGTACAGAAGCTCCAAGGCTGAAATTCCCCGTAGAATCTTGGGACATGTGCTAAGGCGATGACTGTCTATATATCTTTCTATACCCCTCCTCACTCTTCCCGTCAGTAGTTCAAACTGAAGCTGCTATCCACAAAAAAAAATCATAATATTTGGCAACCTACATACAAATATTTAAAACCGAACACTGCACTGTAAAAAACAACAACTATTATAACAGCAACAAGTCTCTCTCTTACACACAACCGAAATAAAATGATACAAACTTTGACAACTATCACACGCTCAGCCAAATTACACTGTTACTCATTAGTTTTTTTTCATACTCTACATCATACACAACAATTTACGGTTCAATTACTGGTTACATTAGTCCCAGTCCAAAATAATTTCGAATTGATTTTTTTTAGATTACCAAGGTTTGTTTGTTTGTTTGTTTGTTTTCCAGTCTAACTGTACTATTCTCTAAGAAATACGAATATCCCAGGACTGCCTTTTAAAATGATTTAACCACTTCCACTGCCTAGCAGTACAGGGGAAATGAACACTGCCTGAGCAAGCAACCAGTTCATCAAGCACGCTGGTGGGTTGCACTACACAGAAACCCAAGGCCAGAGCACCCAATAGAGCTCTGTACTCTGGCGCTTGTTGATGGTAAACCAGCGCAGCATCAAGAATTTCCTACGTTAAAGGAAATCTGTTCAAACAAATGTCAAACAAAATGTCTGCTTCACACAAGCGTATCCAGACAATTGGGATGCTGCACTGAATAGCCCTTGAACAAGGAATCGAATACCAACACTGTTCCATCTTTAGGTTAAAAAAAACCCTCTAAATCAGCCTCCGCACATCCCACAGTATGCTCAGTAAAACTCCCTACCCGGCACCCCTTACGTAAAAGCCGGCAGTGACGGGCCATTCAACATTTTACCACCGCCAAAACCAGCAGTGGAAGCGGTACTCGGCAGCAGCAAGTAGGACCGGAAACAGTCACCACAGTAAAATCGATAAACAACCGAAAGGAGGCAACTCCAACTAAATCGTCGAATATGAAAACAGTGATCGCCTCCCTTACACGAGGCTCTATTTCGCAAGCGAAGCTGACACATTGATTACAGACCTCCATGAGCATTATGGCGTTTGGCAAGTCGTGCGAACTGTCCTGGGACTGTGTTTCAGTGGGGTACAGAGGTCTGAGAGAATCTATCACTTTGCACAGCGAAAACACTGTTGTGGATGAATTTAACACGCACAGTGAACTGTGCTAGTTTCTTCGTAGCCAGTGAGCTACAGGGGAATACCGACAGCTTTCCCTACCAATCGAAACAAACTTTAAATGTAGGACATGTTGGTTTAAAGTGGGATCTTCAATCTCAAGAAGACAAAGTAAAAATTATTTTAACTTTTTCGAGGCCATCATTAAAAAGAGTTTGTTCTTTGATGGGTTATTTGATCTCCTACGCAAGTTCACCCCACATTTTGCTGCAAATCACCTTTCCCCTCACAGATCTGGCTACGGGAAACTGCATTAAAACCTGTTTAATGGTCGGATGACTGTGAACAGGTTTTCAGCACATACACAGAATGTTGATCTCATTACCCTGTTCTCAGACTTCCAGACCTCATGCTTCTCCTGGCATTGCTCAAGTCTGTTGACGACGTCCTCATCCCATTGTTGATGCCAATGGAGAGTGGCTAAACAGAGATTAAAAAATGCAGCAACATTAAATGAGTGGATGCTTACAGATCAATATATAACTTCAGGAGAAAAAAAAAATCCCGTTTGACTCGCTGGGCTCTGTCGTTATGAGGAAAACAAGGGTATCATTTTTCTGGGTCTACAAACCGGTTCGCGGACCTGCTGTCAAGTTCCCGGATGGAACAGCTAGTTGTGTGCTTTATGTGTTCTTGTTTTACCTGTTGTATGCTCCTGTCCAAGACTGACGTGGTTTTTTTTCTTCTTTTTTTTCAGGAGAATGTTATGTTGGACATCGGAAATAGATTTCATTTGTGGCTGTATTTTTCGGCCCGTGTGTGTGTGTGTGAGTGTGTGTGCGTGCGTGTGTGTGTGTGTGTGTGTGTGGGGTGTGTGTGTGTGTGTGTGTGTGTGTGTGTGTGTGTGTGTGTGTGTGTGTGTGTGTGTGTGTGTGTGTGTGTGTGTGTGTGTGTGTGTGGTGAGCGCGCGCGCGTGTGATTTTTTTTTAAAGATAAACCAATCGCCCTTTGTGCACGTAGGACCTTGTGAAATGTGCTCAAACACACGCCTCGATTGGAGAAAGTGAAGCGGGGGCAGATGTGTTTTGTGACCATCAGTCGGTGAAGTCCCTTGCCCCAACCGTCTGTCCTCGCCATATCGGACCGTGGGTCGTACACCTTGTCGCTATTGTCGTTCCTGGGCCAGCCTTCCTGACGTTGTTGAAGGAGCACTGGAGCTGGAAGAGAGCTACTACCACTCAGTCCCTGGGCGCGGCTGAGGAGGGATCCTTGGTTGAAATGCTGCTCTCGTGCGAGCCCAAAGGAGCCAGTTAGTGAAAAGCCGGTAGATGCGACAAAGACTACAGCACCGTGTAAAACACGATGAATTGTCAAGCTCAAGAAACTGGCAGGACTACTTTTCTCAATAGAAAAACGAATTGCTTGCACATTTTAGCGTGCCTCGTGAATAATAATAGCCTGGGCAAAACTCCCCTGATATTTTTTTGTAACTCTTTCACTTGTGTCTGAGGGCTAGTATGTCCTCTGTTGAGAAAGAGACTTGCTTAGTTTCCTGAAGCATCAATGTAAACAACTTGATGTTCATGCTTTGTTAAATTTTCGCCTGTTCAGGATATGGTTTTCGGCGGCGAGAGTTCGTTTCCTTTGGTGAAGGAAACAAACTCTCTCTGCCAAAGACCATATCCTCATTGCACGATTGGGGACCCTCGCCCCTGTCGGCCTGAACACCAGAGAGTGACAGCAGCTGAGCTTCAGGCACCCCCTTCCCCTTCTCTACTAATCCCCCCCCCCCTTTTTTTTTTTTTTTTTGAACAGGCCTTCTTGCTTTCCACTTTAATTTGTTCTTGATTCCTACTCACTGCTTAACCCCAGTTAACTCCCTTTTGTCTCTGAGCTCTGTTCATTCCTTCTTCTTCTTTTTATTGTCAGTCCTCATATAAGATCTGTCTCTGTCAGCCACTAACTCTAAGCCTGATGACAGCTCTATGAGCAGAAAGCTTGCTTGGTTTCCTTCCTGCTCCCCCGATCACCATACTCAAACCCTGGTGAGTGCACTGTTTCACCATTTTCTTGTCCTTTGGTGAAGGGCTAGGGGTGTGATGGGGAGAGAGAGTCGGAAGGGGAAACAAACGGAAGTGTAACCTGGTGAACGTTGTGTGCTGGACCACACAGCAACTAGTATTTGAACTTCATCTGCGCATTAGGACGCGGGATTCGAGCACTGCCCTACATTGTGTGTACAATTTCTCTTGAGAGAGAGAGAGTGGGTTGAAAACCTGGGTGGTTTTTTTTTCTGCTCATAGTAAGCTTTTAAGCTTTTCATACCTAGGAGAGTTGGCAAAGCTATTTCACAGCCAATCTGATAGGGAAATCCACTTCCTTAAATCAAAACAAAACATCAGATACTGATTTTTTGTTTGTTTGTTTGTTTTGTTTTGTTTTTTGTTTCAGTTTTGCGCAAAAGAAATGCTTCTATTTTTTTCCAAAGTAAAGTCTCTTTGGGGTACTCAAAGAAGAATTACTCAAGAAAATCCAAAAATAAAAGGGGTCAGCTGCCGCCACAGATACAAACAGATTACAGGACAAAGCACAATGCTTTTCGACTCTTGGGTCTTCTTCAGGCAAAAACAAACAACATTCAGGACTACCGTCAGAAATATATCATACCATTTAACAATAATTACAAAACAAACAAACAAACCCTACTGTTTCATACACACACACACACACACACACACACACACACACGCACGCACGCACGCACACACACACGCACGCACACACACACACACTACCTCCCTCCTCCCATTTTCTCAGAAATAAAAAAGAAAAGGGGAAATAAAAATACTTTATCAGTATCCCTCCTCTTATTATATACATTTTCATCATCGCCACTATTATCACTATTATTTCCATTATTACCATTATCATCACGGTCATCATTACTATTTCAACTCCTATGATCCCCTCCTTAACGGTCTCGTTTTCATGCAACAGCTATTTTGCGTCGAATTTGAGAAGATAAGTGGTTTCTCTTTCAACGTTTTTATTGTCCTAAATGTTGGGGTTTTTTTGCCTGAAGAAGACCCAAGAGGTCGAAATGCATTGTGTTTTGTCCTGTAATGTGTTTGTCTGTATCTGTGGCGGTAACTAATCCCTTTTCTTTCTAAATTTTGCTTCATTTTCCGCCCTCAGTCACCTCGTTTTAATACTAGGAAAACCCATTCCGTCAAGGAAATAATCGCATTTATTTGTATTGGTTACTTTTGTGTGTGTGTGAAAATGATATTTGTAAGATAGCTATTATGATTTTTATTTATCAATGTAGTTTATGTGAAAGGTCTTCTTTTGAAACTTTTCCCCACATAATCCACAGACAGTCGCTGAGAACAAAATGGAATGTTCTTTGTCAGACGTCATAAGCAAGAGGCTTTGGATTTATTCTGTCGTTCGCCTTTGGTATTACAGTCTTTATTTCTTTCTCTTTTTTTTTACATTAACGTAACTTGCAGTTCTACACATTGCAGTAATGTTTTCGCGACTTATTTCACTACGTTGGATCCAGTTTATTCATTGTTTTGAAATT
The DNA here is from genome assembly GCA_018398815.1 of Conus ventricosus. Taxonomy (NCBI): domain Eukaryota; kingdom Metazoa; phylum Mollusca; class Gastropoda; order Neogastropoda; family Conidae; genus Conus; species Conus ventricosus. The sequence goes on from CM031603.1 coordinate 71,552,137, forward strand.
GTGTTGCACAGAGCATTGCATTCAAAAGTGTATTTGCCATATTTCATTCAAAAGTGTATTTGCCTCATTTCTACCTACTATGGGTAAAATTTCTTCTAAATTTAGACGTTGGTTTTCGGATACATGCAACATGTTTTACACAAATTCAAGTCCCTTTTCGAATAAAGTTTGATAAAAAAAAAAAAAACCTCGCACTTATATTCTGTTAAAATGTTAGCAAGCAGAACTTTGACTAGGAAAATTGTTGCTGTTTAAATCCTCTTTTCAACTTCTTTTCTATGATTCTAGTAAGTGATTATGACTTATTTCCAAACGTCATTCTGTTTTACTCACTTTTTGAAGCTGTTTTGATCTGCAGTTCATCTGGGAGACATTTTGTTTTTTTAGCAAGTTTACCCAAGCGTCATTTGGGTATGAAAAATCCGGTTCTCGTTCTTTGCACAAAACAGTTTTCCAGCCCTTTGTAGCACACACTTAGGAACTTTAACATAGTAATCATATTAAGTCCTTTCTTGCTGTAGTCACTTTCTATTGTTTTCTTTTTGCTTTTTCAAAGGGCTTTGCGGGGACTAAATTTTCTATGCGCAATGAATTTATACAACAGTGTTTAACTGACTAAGAATCATTTCTGGGGAACCAATACACCGCATACTTAGGTTAATCAGTTGACGATATAAGACTGAGCTACATCAACGCGTGTGTAGTAGGGGTGTGCGGTGGTAAGGGGGTGCGTGAGCAGTCTGGCCTGCATCTGGAACTCTTACACATGGCGACCAACAACTCCACGCCTCCCACGAAGGGCCTGTCTCTAGTGTAAACCAGGCAGTACTGCACTATTTGTCCACATATTCCATGTCGGAACAAGACGAAAAATGCTGCTAAAAGGAGGGGTGGACGGAGGAAATCTCACTTTGGTCTTCTCCTGTTCGCTTGTATTTGCGTTGAAACATCACGGCAGGGAAATACAAGAAGCCGTATGAGAGTTTGGCTGGCTGTCCGATACTGACTAGGAGTACTACACTCCACAGCTCACACACACCCTCTCTCTCTCTCCCTCTCTCTCTCTCTCTCTCTCTCCTCTCTCTGCCTACTGGCAAAGTACCCACAGACCTCCTCACCCCCGTCCCCAACCTGCACCTCATCCCCCGCTGCCCCTCTCTAACATCATGGTTTATACATTCTGTAATGGGAGTATGGAGATTCTGGGTTATTCCAAGTCACAAGCCTAAAACTTCGCACTGCCTTGCACATAGATAGTCTATTTTCACTTCTTTCCATCGGTAGCTGGGCATTGCACCATGAATGTGATTCAGCTGTGTAGTCCTTGGGCTGGTCTTTCTGTCACTCGTTTTGGATCCCACAAATATAAAGCGCTTCAGTGGTTTACAACCGATTACTGAAGTTGACGATCCTGTCTGTGTGGACTGAAAAACATAGCACAAATATTTGAGGGGCTTGTGTTTGGCTGAATATTTATGGTAGACTAATACCAACGTCGGCGCAGAAAGAGGCGATAAAGTACATGATAGAATTGATAGCATAGTCCTTTTCCATAGTCTTTTGGACTGGACAAATAACATGTTTTTAGTGTTGTCAACAACCAACCACCCCATTACTTATACACCACACACACACACACACACACCCCACACCCACACACACACACACACACACACACACACTCACTCACTCACTCACTCATCACACACACACACACACACACACACACACACACACACACACACCCCACACACACACACACACACACACTCAACACACTCACGCACGCACACACACACACCACACACACACACACACACACACACACACAACAACACACACACACACACACACACACTCTCTCTCTCTCTCTCTCTCTCTCTCTCTCTCTCTCTCTCTCTCACTCACTCACACTTGCACACACAGAGAGAGAGAGAGAGAGAGAGAGAGAGAGAGGAGGAGAGAGAGAGAGAGAGAGAGAGAGAGAGAGAGAGAGAGAGAGAGAGGATTGCTGAACTGATGCCCACGTTTTTTCCCCGTAAAAATAGATAATCTCCGGACGCAAAGAAGCTCAACCAATAATGACAACTCTTCTGTCGGCAAGAGTTTATCTGATCTTACATTACAGTATATACCCCCCTCTCTCTCTCTCTCTCTCTCTCTCTCTCTTTTCTCTCTCTCTTCTCTCTCTCTCTCTCTCTCTCTCTCTCTCACACACACACACACACAACACACACACACACACACTACATGCACACACACACACACACACACACACACACACACACACACACACACACACACACACACACACACCACCACACCACCACCCCCACCACCCATACATGCGCACACACACAAACATACACGCACAGTACGGAAAGCCTTAGTTATCACGTTTCCATCAACTCGGCGCGAAGGAAAACCATTTCACTGTTTCCATGGCACTTGGCCGTGTGTAAGGATCCTCCCGTACAAGGGGCCCCTGTGTAAGGATCCTCCCCGTACAAGCTGGTACCAGCAGATGTACGGAAGAGGCAGGCAAGACCGGGATCCTTGTGCACCGAGACATATACTGAGGTTTGTTTCTCCGAATTCAGTGAAACCAAGCATACCAAGCAACTTCCAATAATGCCCAAGTAGTAAGCGCGTACTGGTCATTCATGTGTAGAACGATAGCGAGGTTAGTCAAACTACAAAAGAAACTCACTAGACAGGTCTTCAAGACGTTGATGGTCCGGTCCAGCAGTCGACACATTTAATCCGGGGCCTGTTTGTTACCTCCACAGAATATCAACCATCTTCAAACGGCAACTGTCATTGCTTTTGTAAATGTAAACGGCTGTGGATTTCAGCATTTCTTGGACTGGGTCGATCTTTGGGGTTGCACCGTGAGACGTGGTGATCTTTGTGCTTGTTACAAAGCTTTCCAGGAGGGCAAAGACAGCACGACGTGACTCTGGGCCGTTTCTACTGGGAAGTACAAGACAAGTAAAAGATTACGCACACAGAAGTGCTCGGAAAACAGGGTAGGCACGCATTAGTCATACATCCAGTCAAATATTCCTGAGAGTATAGGTCTTCTTTCGCTTAGATTTGCTATGGCTTTACATGTAAAAAACAAATGTAAGGTACTTCATTAAGGGATAAAACATTTGTCTGTCAAGGGTTGTTTGCTTTTCAGAGTAGTGATAATAGTCTGCTTATCTGCAATCTTCTTTCAGTGTTCTTTTTGACGGTCTTTTTCTGTTCAATGTTCAATCCACTTCAAATGAAACTTTGTAGTTTCAGATTTTTACAGATGTTTATACAGAATGGTACAGATGCTTTAGATGTCCTTGTGGATTGGTAAAGATCATCTCGATATTTATGCGGGTTTGTGCCCGTTTTTCTTAGATAATTATGTGGACTGAAATACCTCTTTAGATATTTATGTGGATTGATATATATCGTTTAGATGTGTACCTGGATTCGTGCAGATTGTTTAGACATCGATGCTGACCATTTAGATGTTTATATTTACGTGGGTTGGTTCGGGTGTCTTTTATGTTAATGGGGATTGGTAAAGGTCGTCTTGGTATTATGTGGATTGGTGCAGATCGTCTAGATATTTACAAGGACTGGTATAGCTCTTTTGATAATTATGTCAATTGGAGCAGATCTTTTAGCTGTCTATGTGCATTTGGACATGTCTCTTAGATGTTGGTGTGGACTGGTGCCGATCTCTTAGATATTTACATGCATCAATGCAGATCTTTACAGCTATCTATGTCTGCATACGAAGATCTTGTAAATATCTTTGTGCGGAGGTGCAGATTTTTTTCCAAACATTTGTGTTAAGTGGCGCAGATCTCGTAAATGCTTGTGTAGATTGGTACAGATCTTTTAGTTATTTATGTGGATTGGTACAGATCTTTTAGATATCTATGTGGATTAGCTCAGATCTTTAAGGTATTTATGTGCACTAATGTAGATCGTTTAGATATGGATTTGCATACGTGCAAATCTTTAGACATTTATATGCACTGATACAGACCTCTTAGATATTTACGTTAATTGGAACAGATCTCTTAGGTATGTAAGTGGATCAGTACAGAGTTTTTAGATGTATATATGGCGCAGATCTTTTAGATATTCATTCGGACTGGTGCAGATCTTTTAGATGTTTACACGGATTGGTAGAGATCTTTTAGATCTTTATATGGATTGCCTCAGATCTTTTGGACATTTGTATGGAATGATACATATCTTTAAGAAATTTATGTGGATTGGTACAGATCTTTTAGATATCTACATAGACTGATACAGAACTTTTAGATTCCAACATGGATTGGTACAGATTTTTTTTTCTTGATATTTATTATGGAGGGGTATAGATCTTTCATATACCTATATGGGTTGGTAGAGATCTTTTAGACATGTATGATGGATTAGTACAGATCTTTTAGATATTTATAATGGTTTGGTACAGATCTTTTAGATATTCATAATGGATCGGTACAGACCTTCTAGATACCTATCTGGATTGGTACAGATCTTTGTATATCTGTATGAGCTGGCTCAGAGCTTTCAGATACGCATATGGATTGGTGCAGACGTTTCGGGAAGTTTTCTTGTCATCCTTCTTACACTCTAAGTAGCATGACTCCCACTCCGCCCATTCCACACACACACACAGTCACATCGAGGTCGTCCTGCTGCAACTCCAGCATCGGAATGCACATGGCTCAGTTCTCTCAAGTCGTCCTGAGACTCCTCACAAGAGGAGACACTGCATTGCCACTGATTTTCGGTCGCGTTCAGTGTTGTCTGTTCAGATCCACGTACGCAGGACATTACCTGTATTGCAGATGTTTCCATTATTCACGGGTTCTGCAATTGTGCATGCCCGCTTTTATCTCCAGTCACCAACCCCAACCCACACCCACACCTATTCCTACGCGGTTCAACATACAACCCTCCTTTTCCCCTGCCCCACACTCCTCTATCCCCTCCCCACAATCCTGGTCTATCGCCGGTTTCGTCTGCTTCCCCTTTTTTCTTCTCTTCTGAATCTTCATCTTCTTCTTCATATCCTCCTCCTCTCCTCCTCCTTCTCCTCCTCCTCCTCCTCATTCTCCTCCTCCCCATTCTTCTTTTTCTTCTTCTTCTTCTTCTACCTCTTCTTCTTCTTCTTCTTCTTCTTCTTCTTCTTCTTCTTCTACCTCTACATTCTTCTTCTTCTTCTTCTTTTTCTTCTTCTTCTTTTCTTCTTCTTCTTCTTCTTCTTCTTCTTCTTCTTCTTCTTCTTCTTCTTCTTTTTTCTCCTCGTCCTCCTCCTCCTCCTCCTCTTTTTTTTTTAAGGTTTTCGTTCGATTAAATCTTAATACGGGTTGTACATTATGTGCACTTATGCAATTTCACAGTGTTGCGCTTTTTTTTTTTTGTAATCGGAATAACGGGGGTGATTTTAAGCTGATTTTCCGTTAGCTCTCTCTCTCTCTCTCTCTCTCTCTCTCTCCTCTCTCTCTCTTCTCTCTCTCTCTCTCTCTCTCTCTCTCTCTCTCTCTCCTCTTGTAGTGTCTGTCTGTCTCTCTCTCTCTCTTTCTCTCTCTCTCTCTCTTCTCCTCTCTCTCTCTCTCTCTCTCTTTTCCTCCTCTCTCTCTCTCTCTCTCTCTCTCTCTCTCTCTCTCTCTCTCTCTCTCTCTCTCTCTCTCTCTCTCTCTATCTATCTATCTATCTAGCCCCCTCTCCCCCCTGTCAAAATGCAAATGAAATTTAAACAAAACTTCTCTTGTGTCAAAATGCGACTGAAATTTTACCAAACCCCCCCCCCCTCTCTCTCTCTCTCTCTCCTCTCTCTCTCTCTCTCTCTCTCTCTCTCTCTCTCTCTCTCTGTATGTGTGTGACTAAATGTGTGGTGTGTGTGTGTGTGTGGTGTGTGTGTGTGTGTGTGTGTGTGTGTGTGTGTGTGTGTGGAACAATATCAGTGACATTGAAAGCGCAAGAAGTCATTAATATTAAAGATTTTAAAAGAAAAAGGCGAACGTAATATTCAAGCAGACAGGAAAGACGAGCACAAAGCTTTTCGCCAGAAAAATATAATTCTTTTCGGCTTGGAACAGTTCGCTCGGAAATGGTAGAAAAGAAAACACAAATCCAACTGTAATTTAACTCTTCCCGCCCACCCAGCCTATCTCTCTCTCTCTCTCTCTCTCTCTCTCTCTCTCTCTCTCTCTCTCTCTCTCTCTCTCTCTCTCTCTCCTCTCTCTCTGTTTTTGTTGTTTGTTTGCTTCACCGGAAAGCTGCGATTAGATGAGGGGTGGAAGATTAGTAGGTTGCGAGAAGGTGGGGGAGGGAACAGAAAGGGAGGAGTGGGAAGGGGGTGGGCGCTCAGGACAGGGAGGACAGGGTGGAGGGGTTAGAGTGGGGAATGAGAGAGAGAGAGGGAGAGAGAGAGAGAGAGAGAGAGAGAGAGAGAGAGAGAGAGAGAGAGAGAGAGAGAGCGAAGGGGAAGGGGTGGGGTGAGTTGGGGGAGGTTATGGAGAGACAAAATCACTGCCACCAGTGGCGTCAGCATCACCCAGAAGGTGCGCCATATACACAACCAGAACACACGTCTATGAGACATTTCTGGCGTCAAAAGTCGGGATTGATGTCATTTTCTTTTAACGAAAAAAAGCACACACACACGCTTACACACACACACACATACACACACACACACACACACACACACACACACACACACACACACACACACACACACACACACACACACACACCACAATAATCTTTGCACCTCAAGTTGATAGGAATTTTATTTTCTCCATAAACATAGTACTTTACACGCCATACCTGTCATTTCCGTGTCGCATCACTGTAATTCTCTTTTTTCAAAGCAGTTACAGCAAACCATGCATGTCATTTGTTTCTATAATTAGTCATTATCTTTAATTCCTTCTGTAAACATAATCACATACCATACACATGATCTAAAGCTCGTTTGTTTTATCTTGAAAATTTCATCATGAGGGTGTTATTTACATACAGTGTATTTTACTTACATGTTGTAGCAACTATCATTATATTCTATTCTCGACAACAACTACACGCCACGAACATCATTTGAATAGCATATTTATCAACGTTTTAATTACCTTCATAAAAGTGATAATTTTTGTACACCGTGCAGGTAAGTACATATTAGAAAGCTGATTATTTTCATTTTCGGCACGCCGAACAGTAATGACACGCCATGAACAGTATTTGCTTGTCGTATCGCTAATTAATATCATTTTCTTCATCACAATGATTAAACACCATAAATGTCACTTGCTTGCCATAATGGTAATTATGATTATAGGAAAATGATTGCAGGTCAAAATGTCGATTGCATGCCATCCTTGTAAACTTGTAATTTTTTATTTGTTTGTTTGTTTGTTCTTTTTGTCAGTGCAAATTCACAAACCACACATATTTTGTGCACGTGTTAACAGAATATAAGAATTTTGAACGTAAATAATGGTATTTGCGTTACGAATATTATTTGCATGTCATTTGCCAATCTTTTTTTTTTTGTCCTAACACAAAAAAATCACATTATTACAAGATGTCCAATTTCTTTCAAGTGAGAATAACTGATTCACGCCACATCCACGTTTTCACTCTGCCAAGGGCTCTTCTTAAATTAAAGGTCAGAGAAAGACAGAAATTGTTATGGTGAAATATTTCCGAACGGGGTCTAACAAGTCTTACCGTTATAAATAAACTGTTAGTCGCAAATAGTCCCGCAAAAGCGGTTCACATGTAGGTGAGATTAGCCCATATCAACAACGGTAGTGTTCGGCGCAAACACTCTGCAAATACTACGTACAGTAGAGTTTGGATGGAAGGAAGGGTGAATTGAACGTTCTATCGTCCATAGGAGATGGTGTCCCAGACTGTGGTCTGTGTCGTTAATACAGAACAGCAGAGGTTTAGGAGGGATAATTTTCATAGCATGTTACACCGGTACATAGCACGTAGCAAAAATACATAATAT
>CM031603.1:71562659-71575159 GCA_018398815.1 Conus ventricosus
TGTAGGTTGATTGTAGACTGCTACTATAAGACTGTGACACGATGAACCTATGCGTAGCCGTGTAATGGAGATCCGAATGAGTGGCATGGAGACGTGCCACTAAGATGGCATGGAATGAAAAAAAAAAAAACAGAAGGAAAAAAAAACAGAAAAGCAAAATCGACATAGAAAACCGAGATGTGATTTCCACGTTCGAGAAAAAATGTAATAATATTATTGCACCCAGAGATCCTGTCATAAAGCTGGAATCGATGAAGAAAATGTGATGACGGTCTACACTAGAATGAAACTGTTCGCTCTTGTTAATTACAATACATTTAATTTCTACAGTTGTGACGTTCTTGGCGTGAACCACATGTCGAAAAGTGCCACGAACAATTATAGTAAGAATTGTCACCATAAACCTTCAATGCGGCGATCTGTCAATTGAAACGCGGATTAATAATCGAGGTTTGTGTTTTGCATTCCCCAGCTATACTAGAAGTATGTAAAGTGAAACGCGGATTGATATTCGAGGTTTGTGTTTTGCATTCCCCAGCTAAACTAGAAGTATGTAAAATCAAGTCGCTCCTCATTTTACAGAGGATAATTTAATAATCGTGTCGTTGAAAAACAACATGTACAGGAACATTTTAGCATGCTTTGAAAATGATGTACTATATATATATATATATGCACGCGTACAATATTACAACTCCTAGCAATGCGAAAAGCCATTTTATTAACACTCTAGGGCCGGGTTTCCAGATTGTACACACCCGCCAGCATAACTCACGGGTGACGTGAGTGCATTACACAGAGTCAGAGGGTTGGGTTTTGTGCCAGATAGGATACTTTCTCATTCAGGATGTTCTTCAATGAAATTTGATGAGAGCTCTGTCACATGGGAGTCGCGGAATAAAATTTCGTGCCGAAATAAACGTGCAGAGCGACGTTTCCTTGTGTTGCCCGTATGACATACTTTGTGCAAGAAGTGAATTCGAAGTTTTTTCGAGGGGAAATCATGTCACGCCCTGCTGTAGTCTGGCATTCCACTTTTTCTGCATTTTGCATCATGAGCCTGAGTCAGTGAACAGCGTCGCTGGTAGACGTAGACATGTCTCACTTGACAATCCAGCAGCAGACGAGAAATGGACAGACCGGTACAATTCGGAACACGGTGAAAGTTTTGTTTCTGATCGGTAATTCCATGGCCACAGAACTCATGAAAAGCAATACTGAAAATTGCAAAAACCTTCATCGTGTTCTGAATTTGAAACGGGTCGTCCATTCGCTGACAGACACATGCCTGTACTTCACATGACAATCCAACAGCAGAGGAGAAATGGACTGACCCGGTTCAAACTCAGAACACGATGACAGTGTTACTACATTACTCGTGAAGAGCCCTAATGAAAACTGCAAGCAGCAGGCACCAAACCCCAAGCCGGCGGATCTCACTGAGGAATCAGCTTAGAGGGGTTGTTGGCCTGCGCTTGTTTTTTCCCCCCACTATTAGATTGTTCGTCTTCGTATTTGTCTGACTTTATTCAAGTTTAAAAGGCTGTGCCAGTCTTGAATAAAAGTTACTCTGTGTTAGGTTTTCTTATGGGAGCAAGAGTTATCCTACTTGTTTATTGTTTACTGTTCCCTGCCTCATTTTATTTTCAACTTAGTGCACTAGTTGAGTCGCTGGCAGAGCAGTGGCAAGGCCTCAAATGTTCGGCATTTGTTCGTAGGCGTTGTATTATGTGGCATTCCGTAAAGCGGATATCATTGAAATTCTCATTGCTCTGCGTTGTGCCTCAGTGGAATGCGTATGTCACCAGAGAACGGTGAGTATTGTCTGACGTAAGTCTGGCTTTTGCCGCAAGTTGTGCACCATACTTACCCGTACATTTGAGCATGACGGTGCGTGTCCGACGAATCGTGGTGGAAAGTGGACAGTGCTAATTGTCTGTCCCTGACCTGTCACCTGTTTCCCCCACAGCGCTGTATCGATCGACGGCTACCGTGCACCCTGTAACGGGAGCACTGGAAGCGATAGGGGCTGTGTAGCCAGGGGACGGGCATCTGCAAATGTGGTCAGTGTATAACATCCCATGGTAGCCACCGCTAACAGGGTCGTCAGGACTGCAGGAGAACGGGAGACAGGAAGGGGGAAGAGGGAGGATAGGGAGAATGGGAGATAGGAATAGGGGGGGGGGGGGTGATTAGAAAGGGTGTGTGGGGGGGGGGGGAGGGGGAGGTGTTAAATAACAGACAGACTATAGGAGGGAGAGGGTGGGGATGGGATGGGGGGTGAGGGCAGAAATAGAGAGAGATGGTTGTTGGAAATGTGTGCATGTAGATAGGTAGGTTGACTGGTAGAGAGATGTATACATAAGATAGATAGAAAGAGAGACATAGATAGATGTTGGAAGACAGACGGGCGCATAGACTAGTAGGCCCAGAGAGAGAGAGAGAGAGAGAGAGAGAGAGAGAGAGAGAGAGAGAGAGAGAGAGAGAGAGGAGAGAAGAGAGAATCAAGCATACATAAAGATGTCCACACACACACACACACAGATCGAGGCAGCAGCAGCGGCAGCAGTTGCAGAGGCTGAAGATGCAGAGGGGACAGAATCAACGTCTTCGTCTTTCGTTAGGGTTCTATTTCGCATCTTGAGGACATGCAGCTAAACAGAGACCTATACACCCACTTCAGCGCTATTGTCAGCTACTCTACATGACGTCATTTGTAGCCGCCATATTGAATTGTTCATTTGCCACGCACTGAAGTGGACTCCTACGAATAGGTAGCGTTGCTTATAGCCCAGCCGACCGCAAAGGGCCATATCAGGGCTGCCTCCCAAAAATAGCCGGTCTTCGAAACTATGCACATGATCTCGAAGTGACTAATGTATCATATTCAAATGCACTGAAGTTCAACGCAGTGAAGAAGTAGCTCAGTCTTTCAGTTCGTACTTCAGCTTTTGACGCCATTTTCAGTATCGTTTGCGCTGGCATTTCACATGTTCCATATCACTTTGGAAGATTCAATACGACCATTAGCAGGTTCCACTTTTCCTCAGATTAAAAGTGTAATCCTAATCATAGTGTGCTCTCTAATTTTTCCTTTTTTCCCCTTTTTCTTCTTTGTAGAAGGAAGGAGGCGACTTCTGTATGCTGAGTCATGCATTGTGAGAAACACAACGGGAAAATCGATAACCGATTAATTGCAGGAAGTTATGTAGCCTTCGACAGCAGATCAGTGTGGCCTAAAACTTGCAGGCAGGATCAAGACAGCAGCGACAGGCCAACACGTCAACGCCCAACAGCTAATCAGAGATGGGTATACAGGTCTCTCTGTTCCGTTCTCTGTATACTGAAGGCATTCGGCTCTTCCTGTTGTTTCTGATTGGCTCTTCGTCTGCCCTCTGTTCACGGGTTGGCTGCCTGTTCATAACACGTCACAGGTGATAGTATTGTCAAACCAGTGAGACTGAAGCACACACCGGGTGGTCCAGTCACGGGCAAAGCCTGCATGCAGGCAGCAGGTCGACGTCGCTGAGCAGAGGACACCAGGCTGGCCTACGTGGTCACCTTCGTGGTGGCTGGGCAGTCCAGCCAACGGAACAATGCTGTCTACAGTAAAAAGAAGTTAACTACCTGTCGAAACGAATGGGACTCTGACAAAGGAGAACACACCCCCACCCTCCATCCTCTCCCTCCCCCTCCCCCCCCCCCCCCCCCCGGCCCCCCACCCTGCTTCTTTGTAGTAGTACAGAAGTAGGAGGAGGAGGAGAAAGAGGAGGAGGTGGAAAGCGGACACTTTGGTATTTATTGCTGTTGCCTAACCGCTGCTAGACATTAACTGTCATCCTCATCGTTACCATCATCTTCTTTATCATTATCATCATCATCTGCTTTTTCAACGTCACCACCATCATCGTCGTCGTCGTTGTTTTCGTTGTCGTCGTCATTCTTTTCATCATAATCGTCACCATCATCATCATCATCATCATCATCATCATCACATACTCATCGTCGTCGTTGTTGTCATTCACTTTAACGGTCGAAGCGTTTCCACTGATGACATGGTGACAGAAGGCAGCCACGCGTCTGCTACACATGCTGCCAATCTGGCCTGCCATCAATCACCCCTGATCTGACGACATCAAAGTACACTCTGTAACACAAGCACTGTAACCGACCCTGGCACATGCCTACAAAAAGGGTGTGCACACAGCTGGAGAGGAAGAGGGGGGGGGGGGCGGTTAGCAAACAGACTAATGGTGTCATGTGCTGACACACCATGCTCATTCACGCAAACACTCGCGTTCTTCTTCTCTCTCTCTCTCTCTCTCTCTCTCTCTCTCTCTCTCTCTCTCTCTCTCTCTTCTCTCTCTTCTCTCTCTCTCTCTCTCTCTCTCTCTCTCTCTCTCTCTCTCTCAGGCACGTGCGCACGCTTCCTCCACCCACGCATCCACCTCCACACACACCGTTTTTATGTAAATGATTTCGCAATTTCCAGCATACTATTTGGAGGTGATTCAAAATCTGTGTTATACAGCTTGAAATATAACAAGAGATTGTGATTTTAATATCTGAAACACGATACTGAAGGACCAGCAGTACATTTTTTTTTACCAGGAGCCATCCCTTTGCTCACTGTCTAGGGATGGAATAGCGCACTAGCAAAAGACCTCAGAAAAGAGACAGTTGCAGAAAGTACCCTAAGGCTTGATAGGCATAAAATTCATTTGTTTTTGGAGAAAAAAACAACAGTAATGAACATCTGCCAGATGACTTTGTGATTGTATCCTGCCCAGGATCCATTTCACGTTGGGTCTGTATATTACGTTGAAAGTCTGGGAAAAAGCCAAACACTCTCAAAATATAGTGTGCGTCTGGTCATCATTTTCTGTTTCATAATCCAGACTTAGTCTCTGTATATAAATAGTTTAAAAGTAATGTGATGCAAGTGAAAGTGCAAAAAGTGTTACTGATAGAGTAGAATTTTTTTTTCAAATCGCTTAATTGATTTCTGGTTTTTAAGACTATAGATATTCGTAGATGATTATGATTTGTCTGATAGTTCCCTCGGGATTTGTGTTTCAGTTATGAGATTTTCTTTTTTGGTCGGTTCTCTATTTGTTTATTGCTGATGTATGCTTTGTTTTAATACCAACATATATTCCTTCCTCTTCCTGTTCCTCCTTTTGCATCCCCCTCTCCTCCCTTCTACCCTATATGCACTTAATCTCCAACACACACGCGCGCACACACGCATACACACACACACACACACACGCGCGCGCGCGCGCGTGCGCGCACACACACGCTCACAACACACACACACACACACACACACGCACGCACGCACGCACGCACGCACGCACGCACACACACACACACACACACACACACACACACACACACACATGCACATACACATGCATGAATACGTATATACATGTTGATAGCTACATAAAAAAAATAGAGTTTGGGAAGAAAGAGAAACAGACAAGCGGAAAGTAAATAAGAGAGACAGAAGCTTTACATTTTGCTCTCTCTCTCTCTCTCTCTCTCTCTCTCTCTCTCTCTCTCTCTCTCTCTCTGTCTCTCTCTGTGCGCGCGCGCGCGTGCCCGGTGCCATTACTGCTCCATTTTCCCATCAGTATTAAGCGATGCAGAGCGCAAATGGGACAGAGAGAAAACAGGGTGTGAGATTTGTAACGTCGATTGTTTTTGACATTTACATCAGCATACTGACTCTGCATAGTTGGAATTCATTGTTCCACGAGAGCCCCTTTCTTCACTCTTGTGTATTGACTGGTCATTTCTTGTAATAGGCCACCACTGCTGCCTGTAAGCTGAAACAAGACAATCAGCGTTCCAGGTGTAATCGACTAATGACAGATCCGGAGAAAAAAAGAAAAGAGGCAATTTGCCTATGTGACTCACGTGTGATGATGAATACATGCCACACCAGGAAGAAGGGCAAAGCTTGGATGGGACCGATGCTGTCAGAGAGGATCGTGCCGGTAGCATTCCAACAGCAACATCTACTTCTGTTAAAATCTAGTTGCAAATTGAGGCAACTGCAGGCGGCAATCTAAATAAATTTGAAAAAGTTTTTGATATAGCTCCGCTCAAAAAACGTTGACAAATGAATCACAAGACAAAACACGACGCGTTTCAACCTCTTAGGTCTTCTTCAGGCAAGATACACAACACTCAGGGCCAGGAAAATGAACGAGCAATCACTTGTCTTCATCCAAGTCTGCGCCTGGTTTTCACTCAACACCCATCTTGCGCCGAATTGGATGAAGACGAGGGATTGCTCGTTCATTTTCGTTGTCCTGAGTGTTGTGTTTCTTGCCTGAAAGAAGCCCTAAGAGGTCGAAACGCGTCGTGTTTTGTCTTGTGAACCATTTGTCAACGATTTTGGGGCGGAGTTTTATCAATAATTTTTCAAATTTCTTCTATTAGATAATTAATGTCAAACTTCAGATGGAATATTTCACAATTCAGGAGTGATTCCGAAAGAAAAGAGCGAATTAAAAAGAAAACATAAATAGCGATTGTTCCGTTGTACGTTCACATCTCCACTTAGAAAAACGTTGTTTTGGTTTTTTTTTGGTAGCAATTCGCGGAAATACACCCGACGATAACCAAAGAACGCGTATGTAGCAGTCTGCATTGGCAGGAGCAGAAACGCTGGAACTTCTCTCTTTTGGAAGAGAATATGTTGATGACCAGTTATTTCTCCAGCGCGTTTCAACCAGCTATGCAAGCCCTACCTCCACCCCTTTCCCCCGTCTCCAACCCCACTCTCCTTTCCTCCTCTAACGCTCCACCCTCCCTGTCTCCTCTCACCCCACTTCCCACTCACCAGTCCCTTAACTACGACCCGCCACTCCTCTCTTTTTCTTTGCCCCATCTCATTGCTATTAACAGCAGCATTATGAAGAGTCCTGACCTCTACTAGCTCTGCTGTACTTGGCTGTTCTGCATAGGACCTCTGAACTCTTCCTCCTCTGGGGTGAAAAGTTCAGGCCACAAATCTACTTCAGCCAGATGCCTCGGTATCAGTTCCAGTCTTCTTGACTGACAGGTTTTTTTCACGAATTCTTCTTCTTCTTCTTCTTCTTCTTCTTCTGCCTACGCAGGCTGATACTCCTGTCGACACCCCCAGTATAGAAAGGCAAGGATTAACCCCATCTATCCAACTAAAGGAGTGGAGTTTTGTGTGTATGACCGTTTTTTTTTTATCCCGCCGTTAAGGCAGCCATACTCCATCTTCGGGAAGTTCACGAATTCCAAATGTGCATTATTACGATAGTGACGTGTGGATCACGTTAAATTTTGACGTAACATTCATGACGCTTTGCTGTCTTTGATGCTGTCTTTTCAGATTTTCCCCATGAAAAGCGCCTAGCATTGACCGTTCTGTCGACAGTGTAGATTAAAAATGCATTGCTAGAAGTTTTGAACTGTTTCCTTGTCCCCGTTACTGCTACTTGACTTGCCGAATTCAAAATAAAGATAGGCTTGTATACCGTCTTATTTTCTATGTTTGGCACACAAAAAACTGTATCAGTTCTATAGGTGGTCTATTCTTGTTCAATATTTAGAAATAGACTTAGAAATTCTTACTCTATTTGGTAAAAATTGCATCAAGTGATATATTTTGATAGAATGTAAAATGATACCTGTTACAATATTTCCATTCTGTATTATCTAACTTGTCTTTTTTATTTTATAAAGCAATCATTGTATGTGAGAAACACTTCGTGGACCAAAGTCAATATTGAAAATATTGTTGCGAATATTTACCACAGATTTACGGTCGCTTCCGCTTGGTGACGTGCTGCTAAGGGGTGCTGAAAAATCCTGACAATAGTTATCATTCTGTCCAGTTTTGTTATGCTAGCGCTTGTAACTGCCAAGGAAATGCTAGTGCTAAAGTTTGCTATGGACTCTTATATCCAGGTGTGCATGTGCGCGCATGCTCATACACACAGACACAGAAACAAGCAAACACACACATACAGCCACGCGCTCTCGCATTTGCACGCACGCACGCACGCACGCACGCAGACACACAACACACACACACACACACACACGCGCGCGCGCGCGCATACACACACACACACACACACACACACACACACACACACACACACACACACACACACACACACACATATATATATATATATATATATATATATAATATATATATATATATATATATATATATATAATATATATATATATATAATATATATATCGATATAGATATAGATATATATATATATATATATACACGCACGCACGCACGCGCACACACACATACGCAAGGACGCACGCATACACGCACATATGCACACACACACACACACACACACACACACACACACACACACACCACACACGCATACCTGAACAAAACAAAACACACACACACACACACACACACACACACACACACACACACACGCGCGCGCGCGCGGACTACCATAGCCAGATGATTGCATTAGCTCACCTATAGTTTTTTTATTTACACGTGAGTCAAAAAAGTGTCATAACGCTGCCTAACGTGGTGAGGGAAGGAGGCTCAGCGGGTAAGACACTCGCCTGGAAGGGGAGAGAATCCGGGCTCCGAAATTCGACATTCCACGGGGTGTATTTCCACTCCCGATTTCCACTGCCCCTTAAGTAGGGGTGTGAGTTCTGGTCTTTCGGATGGGGCAATAAACGAATATCGCCTGTGTCGCATGGTTGGTGCACGTAAAAGACCCCGTGGACCGGAGCAAAAGAGTAGTTCTGGCGACGTTCTGTGAAGACGGGTAAAACAAACCGGGATAGTGCGGGACCGTGGACAAACGATCTCATGGAGAAATCCAGCCCGCGTTACACAAAGAAAAATCTTTTTTTTTAAGCGACGCCAAGTTATACAGCCTAACCCCGGGGTACATCTCGATAGATCCCCGTCGCGGTAGATCCCCATCTCGATAGATCCCCATCTCGATATATCCCCCACTACATGTGGACGGATTTCCGTCTCGATAGATCCCCGTCTCAGTAGATCCCCATCTCGATAGATCCCCGTCTCGATAGATCCCCCACTACATGTGGACGGATTTCCGTCTCGATAGATCCCCGTCTCGGTAGATCCCCATCTCGATAGATCCCCGTCTCGATAGATCCCCCACTACATGTGGACGGATTTCCGTCTCGTTAGATCCCCGTCTCGGTAGATCCCCATCTCGATAGATCCCCGTCTCGATACTTAAACAAGTTAAAAGAAACAAGGAGCATACCGATACCCCCATACAAGGCGAGAAAATCCATGCACAAGTTGAATAATTGTTGAAGGAAAATCATTTAACAAAAAAGTCACTCATCAGATTTGAAGGGAAAAACAAAAAACAAACAAAACAAAAAAAACAGTTACGAGGATCCAAGACAGGGATCAATCGAGACGGGTATCCATTGAGATGGGGATCTATCGAGACGGGGATCTATCGAGACGGGGATCCATCGAGACGGGGATCTATCGAGACGGGGACCATCGAGACGGGGATCCATCGAGACGGGGATCCATCGAGACGGGGATCTATCGAGTGCCCCCCCCCCCCCCAGCCCAACCCATCTATCCCCAGCCTAACCCCCGCATGCCCCCACCCAACCCGATCCTGAAACTTTCACCTCCCCACAGCCCAACCCCGTCCCACATCCTCCATTCCATCCCCAACCCTAGTAACCACCACCCTACCCCAACAACTCAAGTTACACCCGCCCCACCCCACAACCTCAATACCCCCACTCCACAACCTCAATACCCAACCCCACAACCTCAGACCCAAACCCAGACCCAAATCCCAAACCACAACCTCTGCCCCATTCCACAACAGCCTGCTCAACCCACAGCCCATGATACGCACTCAACTAGTAAAAACACAACCAGGACATGTCTGCCATTTTTCACATGAGAAGTATTTCATGACGTATATCTTCTTATGTGATGACCTTTTCGTGACGAAATCTTTCCCCGTATGTTTCGTGACGTATATTTCCATGTGGGTGACCATGGCGTGACGCGCATTTTCTCGTGTGAGGAACGTTTCGTGATGCACACTCTGATCTCAAGTTCTCTCCCTTCCTGTCGCTCATGCATATTGATAAGGATGGGGTTTTCCCCGAGCGTCAGACAGATACGAAGGCAATTATCCCTATCCCAACAGCATGGCACGGGCAATTTGGAAACACATGCTTCATCACTGGGAAGCTACCGGTTCACACACGAGGTTTTTCCCCTAGGCGGTTTTTTGACATTTGCCAATGTTTCCTGCTTGCTGTTTGCTTGATTTCTTGTTGGGTTCGGGTTAAAGGTAATCGTTTTTTGCTGTTGTTGTTGTTTCCTCTATTTCATTCTTTGTTTTATTTTCTATTTCCTCTCCTCTCTCTCTCTCTCTCTCTCTCTCTCTCTCTCTTCTCTCTCTCTCTCTCTCTCTCTCTCTCTCTCTCTCTCTCCTCTCTCCTTCGGGGGTACATAGTCGTTAAGAGATCATGCTAACTGAGCTCGTTTTGTCCACGCCTGGTTCTCCGGATCTGAGCAGTGTTCCGCTTCCAGACTTATGCAGCTTCCACCAGCAGGACCATGTCGTTGTGTCTGTTTCCGATCTATAGGTGGACGTTTCTTGGCCGTGCATGTTCGTTTCAAGCTGAAGCGAGCGAAATTTAAAGCCGCCATGCGCTTTGCCGTATTGAAGCCAAGGACTTGTTCAGACGGTGTCTCCCTGGGTTTGTTCCGCCTATACGTCGCATAATTTGATTCATCAGCATGGCGATGTTGAACTCAACCTTGGACCAGCACTTGGCTCTGAATCTGATAGAGTGCGACAGACTTACTCTTTAATCAGTAATTTTGAATTATAAAAAAAAAGCAAAGTAAAATTAAAATGTTAGTGTTTCTTCGTGCCTTTGCGTTGAACAAAATACCACCACCAAGATGCTAACAAAGTACAGCTGTATCAAATGTCTGTAACGTTTGCGACTATTGACTTCCATTTCTTGTTCCAATCTTTACTTTCCCTTGCACAAACCAGTCGACGTTCTTGGGAATCCTCTTGTACACATATTGAAGTGAAAAGCAGATCACAAATGTTCCAGAACAATGTCTTCATTCGCTCTACGGTTTTTGTCGTTTTTTTTTGTAACAACACATCTTCCTAACCCAACATTGTTTCCCTTCTTCCCTCTCGCCCCTCCTCCTTTTGCCCCCCACTCCCACCCACCTACCAGCCCCCCCCCCCCCCCCCCCCCCCCCCCCCCACGCACACACACTCCCTTCCCTCCTGTATTGACCGATAAAACGAACACTGATGTAAACGCTGTGAGCAGAATCAACAGACTGTTTTAGGTCCAGGCCGTTTGGCTTTGATTCTGAAGATGTCTGACACACAGGAAATTCCCAGGCCGTCTTCTCTACAAGCACATAACAGAATTTCGCCTTTTGTTTTCCACGCGCACCTGTGACATCACAAAGATAACGTCTGCTTGGGACTGGCCCGTTGAATATTAGTGTACCGTTGTATTCAGTCATTCTTGTATTGTACAGTGCACCGATCTATTCGGGTAATCTTGTATTGTTTCACTGTATGTGACAGCTATTAGAAGAGCGTTGCTTTGTAATGCAAACAAGATGAATGATTTTAATGTGTGTTTTGTACATCTAATTTTGCCTTTGTGTAATGTTTCTCAACGTTTGTGGCTTTTTTTTTATTTCTTGTATAAATATCACAGAAATGGCACGTATTTCTGAGAACAGCCCATTGATAGAGATAGATAAATAGATACGTACGTACATACATGCATACAGACATGCACATACATACATACATACATACATACATACATACATACATACATACATACATACATACATACATACATACATACATACATACATACATACATACATACATACACGCATACATACACGCATGCATACACGCATGCATACATGCACACATGCACACATGCATACATACATAACATTGATAGACAGATAGATAGACGGATAATTTCAGAGAGAGAGAGAGAGGGAAGGAGAGAGAGAGAGGAGAGAGAGAGAGAGAGAGAGAGAGAGAGAGAGGAGAGAGAGAAAGCGATGGATGGATGGATGGACAGATGGATAGATATACAGATGTGATTTTTGGCACCCAGGCCTATCTATCCTATTATCATTCATTCTGGAACCACAGACACACGCATGCACGCACATACACACACACGCACATACACACACATACACGCACCACACACCACACACACACACACACACACACACACACACACACCACGCACACACAGACACACACGCACGCACACACACACACACACACCACACACACACACACACACACACACACACACACACACACACACACACACACACACACACACACACACGCACGCACGCACGCGCGCGCGCGCGCGCGAGCGCACGCGTATTACAAACACAC
>CM031603.1:71582659-71587659 GCA_018398815.1 Conus ventricosus
TGTGTGTGTGTGTGTGTGTGTGTGTGTGTGTGTGTGTGTGTGTGTGTATGTGTGTGTGTGTATGTGTGTGTGTGTGTGTGTGTGTGTGTGTGTGTGTGTGTGTGTGTGTGTGATGTTTATAACATCTACGGAAGACATTATTTGTCGAAAATTCACTCGTCTGTCTTGAATTATACATTAAATCTTTCGCATGTTCATTTGTATTTCGCTTTGCTAATTGTTTTGTGGCGTTGCAAGCTCTTGTGTCCATGAGTTTGTTGGGGAGAGAAGACATTTTGGTAGACTTTCTTAGGAACCCATCTTTTTTGACAAACTTTATGCGCACTTGCGACCTAGCAAATTGCACATGACAGTGTACGCGTGTGTCCTTAAAATGTGACGTGCAGAGATTCTCTCTCTGACCCCCAACTTCATACCTGAACATTATTTGTCTTTCTGATTGTCCCCTTTCTTGCTTCTGTCAATTGGTATAAGTGAGCAAATATACGGAGTACTTTATAATATAATTTTACTTGATGGAGGCAGAATGTTTTGGCGCGAATGGTGGGGGGGGGGGGGGGGGGGGGGGTGTCGGTGTCGAAGGGGTGGGTATCTTGCTGTCAATTTGCCAGAGGGCTGTGCCTCAATCCATAGATCCCTACCGTTGGGATTAAGAATCAAGACCAGCATTTCCAAGTGCAAAATAATGTAGTTTATACTGATTGACAAATATATGCAATCACGTTGACGGGAACTCTCTCTCTCTCTCTCTCTCTCTCTCTCTCTCTCTCTCTCTCTCTCTCTCTCTCTCTCTCTCTCTCCTCTCTCTCTCTCTCTCTCTCATGCGTAGTGTGGTCTCAAAACTAAGCGGATTTGGTGTAACGTATATGGACTAGTCCGCACGCAGTGACGCCTCTTTGATGAAACTGAAAATCTCTCTGAGTACAGGCAAGTACATATAGGTTTATATCAGTGTGTATGTATGTACGTGAACATGTTCTAATATGCACAATTTACCCTGTTAAAGACAGATTAGAAGAAAAGATCATGCCTAAACTTGAATCCTACGTTAATAAAGTTGTTTTTTTTCCGAGAGAGAGAGGTAGAGAGCATTCTCGGGGTTGGAATAGAGAATATATAATCTTTCTCTGAGAATAGCAAGTTTAAATGAAACACACACACACACACACACACACACACACACACACACACACACACACACACACACACACACCCTGTTCCTCTAATCTGTGTGTGTACACAGCCTGTTCCTCTAATCTGTGTGTGTGTGTGTGTGTGTGGTGTGTGTGTGTGTGTGTGTGTGTGTGATAAATTAATAGTTGGAGGAAAACAACCGCAAGCTAAGAATTCCTCCATCACTACAAAAGTGGCTTGGCAAAGACTAAAACAAAGAAAGAAGAGAAGAGGGTTGGCAAAGATTAAAAAAAGGAAAGAAGAGAAGAGGGTTTGTGAAAGAAAGAAAACGGGAATGAAAAATTAGGGCGTTAAACCATGGATACAAAATTCTTCGCTAGCAGCAAAGAGGGAGGGGGGACCATTGTAATCCCTCTTGAAAACAGAACATTCATATCGCCCAGTTAGGTGGCTTTTTCCGCTCATTCGGACACATCAGTGAGACACCACAGATTGTGTTGCCCCCCCCCCCCCCCCCCCCCCCCTTGGCATCAAATGGATATATACCATTGTCTATAATTCAGTGGTATTCACACCATCTGAGTTCAAAAACGATCCAACGGCATCCCAAAGCAGCCAGTGAAGCGTAGAAAAGTGAAAGGAGAAGAAAGGATTGCAAGAAGATAATGAAAAGAAAATTAAATATGGGGAGGGGGGGGAGGGGGACTCTCTGCGCCTATGCTTAACGATCCACTTAAAGGATGCAAGGGAGGTCAAAAGGTGTCAAAGGTCAGAGAGGCCAGCTGTGCTGTTTAAGAACCCAAGCGTTGTCAGCCACGTAAGGGCCGACAGCCGTTAAGAATTGTGCAGAACTGCCTTTACTTGGATCTCCAAAATAGATGCAATCTTCCAGTAATTGGCCAAACAATAACATGTGGAACGATTTAGTAATGGGCGGACACGTGTGCAGGCTAACTATTCCTCTGTTATTACAATAATGGCTTGAGAAAGATTACAAGGAAAGAAAAAGGGGAGAGGGTTCGTGAGAGAAAAAAACGAGAACAAAAGATTAGGGCCTTAGCTCATGGATGTAAAATCCTTCAATGGCAACATATGGAGACCATTGTAGCCCAACCTGGAAACAGACCCATTCATGATGCCTGTTCAGAAGCCTTTCATCCGCTGAATCGGACTCATTAAGATGAGACACAGTTGACTGTTTTGTGCTCGCTTGGCATCAAATGGAGATATACTACTGTCTACACTTCTGTGGTATTCTCACTACCAAGGGTTCCAACGGCATTCCAGAGAGAGAGAGAGAGGGGGGGGGGGGAGAGAGAGAGAGAGAGAAGAGAGAGAGAGAGAGAGAGAGAGAGAGAGAGAGAGAGAGAGAGAGGTAGTAGGTAGGAAGATAGGTATGTAGATAGGCAGATACCTAGACAGATAGACAGATTCAGATTCAGATTCAGATGTTTTATTCTTATAGGCCTTGGCCCCTCAGAAGGGGGATGTACATGAGACACAATAAAGCAGCATCACCAGATTCAATATGAAAATTACATTACATAAACGCTTCGCCTTTTGAAAGCTTTATACAGATAAACAGCAAACTGTTTTACAATGCTTTCATTCTTAGATGTCATTAACAAGACAAGCCTGAACAGGCAAGGTCTTGTATAAAATTTCCGTGGAATGAATTTTCCTCTTAAATCTTGTAATTCTGGACAAGTTAATGCAAAATGCACTTCATCTTCTCTTGACTGTCGACATAATGGACATAGCAGACCAGAGTTATTAATTTGTTTATAACGATAATGATGAACAAAAATCCCAGACACTCCAGTTTTAAACTTAGTCATTATAAACTTTAGGTGCCTGTCCATACGCATTGACATGTACATTGGGAGAGGAATGCAGATCATTAAATGTTCTATAAAAACTAAACCTGTTACTATTTGAACATGGAAATTCCAGTCTTGCCATCTACACACGATAAGTCTTTCTTTAAAACGTACGGACAAAGTTGTTCATATCTCCGACACCTTGGTTAAGCCACACATACCCAAAACCATATTCGTATAGTTTCATTCTAACATGCGACACCCAGTTCATCTTGCCTCTATTATCTAGTTCTAACAGCATTTTATACGCTTTATGAGGCAATCTATGTTCAGCCATCTGAGTTAGTTTTAACCAGTACTTGACACATTTAACAGTGGAGTGCAAAGATATGGGGTATCTGTCAGTCTCCCCATACACAAGATCATAGATACTACAGATAGACAGACAGATGGTAAGATAGATAGACAGATAGCAGATAGATATTTGGAGAGGCGAGGGGCGGACGGGGGGGGGGGGGGGGGGGGAGGAAGGAAGGGGGAATAAAGAAAGTGGGAAAGTTCTGTTTGGTGTTTCTACGTATTTTCTACCAATTTTTATGAGAAATGCATATGCGATGCACGAGTCACACACTTTATTATCATTATATCATCATTGTTATTATTACTGCTACTACTACTACTACTACTACTAGTAGTAGTAATAGTAGTAGTAGAAGTAGTATCATTATTATTGTTACTGTTATTATCATTACTATTATCATTATCATCATTATTATCACCCTCATCATCATTATTAATTTCATTATTCAGATGACTTATATAACGCCTATTCTTGGTTGGAGCCAAGGCCCTTTTTTCACTATCGACTAGGTAGAGCCGATTGAAGAGCTGCCTACTTGCACTACAGTCGTTTCCTGTGTCATTTAGTCTCTCAGTCACTCAGATTTTTTTTCCTTCATTCTTTCGGTGCACGCTCAATGTTCTACGTGTCATCCATACCAATGAAAAACAAAAATGGCCTTCTCTTCCAAAACGAGGTGACGGGATTTTAAGAGTGTGCAAGACATGCTTGCGTTTACACACCGAACCTCGGTTTTTAACCTCTTTCGAAGGCCTAGGACTTTTGGGGAAAGTGGGGTCAAAACCAATGTTAAATCTGGAGAGAAACTTCCCCCGTACTGAAATGACCCAGCGGAGGTTCAAACCCACAACCACAAGGTCACCAGGATCCCGAGTCCAGCGCTCTACCGACTGACCTATTCCGCCCCCAAGACACACACACACACACACACACACACACACACACACACACACACACACACACACACACACACACACACACACACACACACGTACGCGCACGCACACACACACACACACACACACACTCACACACACACACACACACACACAACACACCTCTCTCTCTCTCTCTCTCTCTCTCTCTCTCTCTCTCTCCTCTCTCTCTCTCTCTCTCTCTCGGCCATCCTCTATTAATCCTTTTTTTTTGGCTATCTCTATTACCAACCTTACAAATTAAAGAATTCAACCTCCACACACCTGATGCGCCATTTCTGTATTTTCTATATCGCTTTTAACGTCCCAGTTTAGCCACCGTTTGGATGCAGTTTCTTCTCCAGCACGGTCCTTTTTGTCTTCGATGTAGGCCTACAGCATTTTTCACATGATGTAAGTATTGTCAAGCTATCCGCTTTCGAGTATCATATGAACACGAAAGACCTCGAAGAAATGGAAAGAGGTGAACCTATACGTTTGAGTGTAAAACTTCTTGTGTCTAATTTTAGCTTTTGCCTTTTTATTTTTTTAATTTTTTTTAAAGTTGGTTTGCAATTTTCATGTTTGTTTGTTTGTTTTTCAGTGCGAAGACGCTGTTAGGTCCTGCCAGCCAATAAGCGATGGGGGAATAATTAGCACCAGATGGAAAGATTGCAAACAGGAACCCTTTAGAACGCCAGATGGCACATACGGACACACACACACACATTAAAAAAAAGAAGTTATAATCATCATCAAAATTACAAAACG
>CM031603.1:71595159-71597659 GCA_018398815.1 Conus ventricosus
CAGGTTTCAGGGGGGCGGAAGGAGTTGGAATGGGCTCCGCCTTCTATCGCGTCGTGCCTAGACACGTTGACCCTTTGACGGTTCACTGCCCCTACGGCGGCCTCGAGGCGATGGGCCTTTGATCTGTCACAGTCTCTGCGTGCTGGTGCACAGGGCGCCGATGAATCCTCTCCTCCAGACTTTTTGATCCTACTGAGCGAGACTGCTGACTTCATTCAAGGTCTTGCCCGCAGCTTTCACTCCGCTTCCACAGTTCTTCTACTGACGCCTTTTCTTTTGTGACCATTGCTTCTTTTATGGTGGAATTATCTAACGAAGTCCTTGTCTGTAAAATGGCTTCAAAGCTTGTGTGTGTGTGTGTGTGTGTGTGTGTGTGTGTGTGTGTGTGTGTGTGTGTGTGCGTGCGCGCCCGCGCGCACGAATGGAATGTACTTATGCCCATACGCGTGCGAACGTGCCCACATGAAAGCCGGCATACCCAATTGCGTATGCGTTTAGACTACCCCGCTTCCCACCCCACACAAGATAAGTATGCACACAACACGCTCGGCTGTCCTCTGGTCTGGGATTTAGAGACAAGATAAGTATGCACACAACAC
This sequence comes from Conus ventricosus, assembly GCA_018398815.1. Taxonomy (NCBI): domain Eukaryota; kingdom Metazoa; phylum Mollusca; class Gastropoda; order Neogastropoda; family Conidae; genus Conus; species Conus ventricosus. The sequence continues at coordinate 71,595,759 of CM031603.1, forward strand.
GCTCGGCTGTCCTCTGGTCTGGGATTTAGAGACAAGATAAGTATGCACACAACACGCTCGGCTGTCCTCTGGTCTGGGATTTAGAGACAAGATAAGTATGCACACAACACGCTCGGCTGTCCTCTGGTCTGGGATTTAGAGACAAGATAAGTATGCACACAACACGCTCGGCTGTCCTCTGGTCTGGGATTTAGAGACAAGATAAGTATGCACACAACACGCTCGGCTGTCCTCTGGTCTGGGATTTAGAGACAAGATAAGTATGCACACAACACGCTCGGCTGTCCTCTGGTCTGGGATTTAGAGACAAGATAAGTATGCACACAACACGCTCGGCTGTCCTCTGGTCTGGGATTTAGAGACAAGATAAGTATGCACACAACACGCTCGGCTGTCCTCTGGTCTGGGATTTAGAGACAAGATAAGTATGCACACAACACGCTCGGCTGTCCTCTGGTCTGGGATTTAGAGACAAGATAAGTATGCACACAACACGCTCGGCTGTCCTCTGGTCTGGGATTTAGAGACAAGATAAGTATGCACACAACACGCTCGGCTGTCCTCTGGTCTGGGATTTAGAGACAAGATAAGTATGCACACAACACGCTCGGCTGTCCTCTGGTCTGGGATTTAGAGACAAGATAAGTATGCACACAACACGCTCGGCTGTCCTCTGCTCTGGGATTTAGAGACAAGATAAGTATGCACACAACACGCTCGGCTGTCCTCTGGTCTGGGATTTAGAGACAAGATAAGTATGCACACAACACGCTCGGCTGTCCTCTGGTCTGGGATTTAGAGACAAGATAAGTATGCACACAACACGCTCGGCTGTCCTCTGGTCTGGGATTTAGAGACAGATAAGTATGCACACAACACGCTCGGCTGTCCTCTGGTCTGGGATTTAGAGACAAGATAAGTATGCACACAACACGCTCGGCTGTCCTCTGGTCTGGGATTTAGAGACAAGATAAGTATGCACACAACACGCTCGGCTGTCCTCTGGTCTGGGATTTAGAGACAAGATAAGTATGCACACAACACGCTCGGCTGTCCTCTGGTCTGGGATTTAGAGACAAGATAAGTATGCACACAACACGCTCGGCTGTCCTCTGGTCTGGGATTTAGAGACAAGATAAGTATGCACACAACACGCTCGGCTGTCCTCTGGTCTGGGATTTAGAGACAAGATAAGTATGCACACAACACGCTCGGCTGTCCTCTGGTCTGGGATTTAGAGACAAGATAAGTATGCACACAACACGCTCGGCTGTCCTCTGGTCTGGGATTTAGAGACAAGATAAGTATGCACACAACACGCTCGGCTGTCCTCTGGTCTGGGATTTAGAGACAAGATAAGTATGCACACAACACGCTCGGCTGTCCTCTGGTCTGGGATTTAGAGAAAGAGGAAAGCGGTCGGGTCTCTCTCTCTCGGAGTGAACTGACCGATCGGACACGTTCCGATTATATCCGTCCTTTCTTTTATACTAAAGAGGTGGAGGTCAAAGGGGGAAATCTTTCTGACTGTGGTTCAGCCGTTATTTTTAAAATCATCATGCACCTAAAGTGCTGTCCTTTGATAGGTCGGAGAAGCTGTCACCATTTTCACTCTCCGCCACCCCACCCCCCACCCCCACCCCCACCCTTTAACCACACATCTCCCCCCTCTCTTTGTATTGCATGTGTGCTGTGCTAGGGTGACAAAGGGGGGGGGGGGGGGGTAGAGGAGGGGGAGATTGTAGACTGGGTAGAGGAGGCAGGCGTATATTGATGCAAACTTTTTTTTTTAATTCACAGTTTCCAACTTTTTTTTTTACGCAGTGAGCTTTTTTTTTTTTTTTTTTTTTTTTTTTGCTCTCCCAACCTCTGCGCTACCTCAGAGGCAGTGCACCCACGCC
>CM031603.1:71602659-71607659 GCA_018398815.1 Conus ventricosus
ACTGTTCTCTGAACGTAATGTGTGTGAAGATTGAAAAGGTTGTAGTTGAGTGTATGTCGTGTGTGTGTGTGTGTGTGTGTGTGTGTGTGTGTGTGTGTGTGCACTGGACAGTTTATTGATGGCTAACTATAACCTGTGCAGAGTTCAATAGTGGAGTGCGATGCGTTTACAGACTGAATAGTTTATCGTTGGTTGAGTGCGATGTGTGTATAGATTGAACGGGTTCTTGTCGTCCGAGTGAGGTGTTTGTATTGATTGAATAGTTTATATGTTGACAGAGTAAGATGTGTTTACAGACTGAATACTTTATTGTTGGCTGGGTGCGGGTTGTGAATAGATTAAAAAATTTGATTGATTGTTATGTGATGTGTTTGTAGATTGAACAGATTATTGTGAGATGTGTTTATAGATTGAACAGATTATTATGTGATGTGTTTATAGAATGAACAGATTATTGTGATGTGTTTGTAGATTGAACAGATTATTGTAAGATGTGTTTATAGATTGAACAGATTAGTATGTGATGTGTTTATAGAATGAACAGATTATTGTGATGTGTTTGTAGATTGAACAAATTATTGTGTTATGTGTTTATAGATTGAACAGATTATTGTGTGATGTGTTTATAGATTGAACAGATTACTGTGTGATTTGTTTATAGATTGAACAGACTAGTGTCTGATGTGTTTATAGATTGAACAGATCATTGTGTGATGTGGTTATAGACAACAGATTATTGTGTGGTGTATTTATAGATTGAACAGATTATTGTGTGATGTGTCCATAGCTTGAACAGATTGTTGTGCGATGTGTTTATAGATTGAACAGATTATTGTGTGATGTGTTCATAGATTAACAGATTTTTGTGTGATGTGTTTATAGATTGAACAGATTATTGTGTGATGTGTTTATAAATTGAACAGATTATTGTGTGATGTGTTTATAAATTGAACAGATTATTGTGTGATGTGTTTATAAATTGAACAGATTATTGTGTGATGTGTTTATAAATTGAACAGATTATTGTGTGATGTGTGCACGGAATGAACAGAACAGTGCTGGCGTCGTGAGGTAGCTATACTGGCGTGTGTACATGCGCGCGCGCGCGCGCGCGCGCGTGTGTGTGTGTGTGTGTGTGTGTGTGTGTGCGCGCGCGCGTGTGCACTGAATAGTTTACTATATGCTGAGTATAAGGTGTGTTGATTTGAGTGTAATGTGATGTACAAGTGGTGTGTTTTGTTGTTGGTTGATTGTGACTGACACAGACTGCAGCGTTATCAAAAACAAGATGGGTCAAAGTAAAGCTTGTTCTCCACCGGCTGCACTGCACCCACTTTACGAAACAGACAACTCTCGACAAATATGTTCTCTTCAGACGTAACAAAACAACAGACATTTTAAAACAAACCGCATGAAACAGTACTCGCTGTATGCTTCAGAAAAGAAAAAAAAAGGTTATCGCAATCAAAATATTTTGTCTACAGAAAAAGACATTCCGTTCCTTTTATGACAGACACCACTGCTGATTTTGAGGAGAGAAAAAAAAACAATCTTCTTTACATAAAAGGCTGAGTTCACATAGTCTCTCTCTTCTTTTTTTTAAAGTATCAGTTAGTAGTATATCACATGCTGCATTAACAGTGTTTTGTTTGTGCTGCTTTTTTTTCTTTTTTTAGAAAACAGGCATCATACAAAACAGCCTTACTCTGCAAACGAGAAATTTTCCGATTTGGCGAGTATTGTTTTTGTGTGTATTTTGAAGTGCGTTTGTGACATTAAACACAAAACCAAAGAAGCCTTCATTCATATACATTGAATTGTATATTTCACATTTAAGTAAGAAGCGTTGTTTTGTTCAATCGTGTGCATTGTTTTCCTATCGTGGTCAGACCGAGTGTGCTGACATCACTGTTTGTTGATAGCTGATCGCAACCACGGAGACCATGAAGTGGATGTGCGCGGTCGCGGTGATGATGACCCAAGGACTATTGACGTCATCATCTGCCAACGTGTTGAACGAGTGCCGGATGCAGTGTAGGGAGGAGGAAGAGCTGAAAGCAGCATGTAGCGTGAGTATGAACAACCGTCATGATTGTTGTCACGATCCGTCTCATATTTAGAGTGGACTTTGGCGAACAGCATAGAACCAAATCACACAAAACAACTTTAACCTTTCTTTCAATAAACGTGGTTATAGTGTATGAAGTAGTGATATATTGTTTAGAATATCTTATAAACGGTTGCAAAACATGCAATTTTGTGTTAATTTATTTCGTCTACATCCGTTTATTGCAAAGGTTATCAGTTTGGCATTAACACACATACAGCAAAATCTGAACTTTTTCTAAACGTTGATGTAATGTAAGAAGTCTTGGAATATAGTTTCGAATGGCTCATAAATGAGCTCAAAATATGCAACTATGTTTTAATTTATTTTGTTTAAATGTATTCGTTATAAAAGTTTTCTGTTTGGTTTGTTGTATTGTAAAATTGTAATCCCTTTCAATGTTCTGGTTAAAAGTTTATCTACGAGTATAAAAATAACATAGAACTTATCTCCCTTGAGCGGCCTCCATTCTCTCTGTGGTTGATTTTCAAGCCATCTGTCATGGAGGTCCTTAAGTCATTTTGAGGTTCTTCTGTCTGCTAAAGGTTCGTTGTTTGGGTTCAATTCATATATTGACCACCACTTTTCTCACAGCAGTTTCGTCATTTTGGGATCAAATCATGTGCTAAAGACGTCTTTTCTCGCATTGATTTCGTTTGGGTCCATTTCATGTGCAGACTACTTTTCTCACAATCCGTCTCCAATTTTGACAACAATTTTTTGTCAAAATTGGAGACGGATTGTCCCTGCTTGTAAATAAAATACCACTCGATTTCAATGGTGCGTCTTCGTTATTGCACAGGCAGCCACTGCGAATATATGACGAAGCTAAGTATCATACCTGGCTGGGAAAACCCCTCCCAGAGTTCCCTGAGGTTTCAACTTTGTTGAGAACAAATTGAGCTGGGTATTTGTAAAATGGGCCGTTCAGCATTCAAAGGGCGACAATTTTCTGACAGCACGAATCGATTGGAAGAGTGTAATGGTTTTCTTTTTTGTGTCTCTCTTTACATGCTTGTGGTTTAAAGCTGTGCGCGTGTGCGTTCGTTATCTAGAATATATTTGAATGTGGGGGAAGGTGAGACGGGGGAGAGGGGGAGGGACGCTTAAAAAATTGGCTGCCTTGATATCACCTTATCGTCATCTGCCCTTTGCTTGCAGATATTGGAAACAAACATTTAAATGACGTTATCAATCAGTGCGATTAGTATGCCAATATTCTGAGATGTCGGAAAAGATCTCACAAACGACTACTTAATTAGAATTATCAAACCTGCCAATAAACTGAAATATGCACCAGCTGGGAACATTCAGAGTCGACAGGCTGTTTGCCAAAGTCAAAGTTTATCACGCACGTGGCCTAGACGAATCACCTTCTTGAACTGGAGTATGGTTTGTGTCTGTGCGCAGCTGCAATCTTGGGTAACCTTACTGATCCGTGGATGTTCATTCCATAGTGTATTTGCAATCAATGATGAAGGATTTTAACCGCCATTTTAGTACAAGCTGATCCCAATCAATTCTCGACTTTGCTGAAACAAAAAAAAAATCATAACTTATTCATCTATGAATTACAGGAATGTAAACAAAAATATACTGTCTAAAATATACTGTCTGTGGTCAATAAAATGTACCTAATAACATGGCTAGTCACACATACATTTTAATGGTTATATGGATAACTGTTATGACTGAAGACCCCATCGGAATAGCGTAGCTTTAGAACCACTAAACACCGAATCGTATCGGAGTGACATGTTCCAATAACCTGTTATCCCCTGTGGTGACCATCCCAGAAATCAGACAAGAAACCGCTTGGTGTTTTCGTGACTTTCCAAGTTCAGCTGGTTATTTGCAGAACTCTTGGTACTAACGATACCTGCTGTACCACTGCATGAAAAAAACTTTCAAACTCAAAACTTGTAAATTTGAGGTCTGATTTGTTAGTTATCCTGAAATTCGTTGTCACCCTTATGTAGAAGAGTTGAAATCTTCAACAATCGTTAGTTTTGGATGTCTATGGAACAATGGGGATACCCAAGATAGTAATTGCAACCGTCAATGCTGGTGACATCAAACCCCGTATCTTCGTATTTGTACTGTTTTAGGCTTATCAAAAAGAATCTTTGTCCAGTTCAGATCATGGGCATTACGCTGTATGTGTGTGTGTGTGTGTGTGTGTGTGTGTGTGTGTGTGGTGTGTGTGTGTGTGTGTATGTTCATGCATCTCTCTCTCTTTCTCTCTCTCTCTCTCTCAAGTGTGTGTGTGTGTGTGTGTGTGTGTGTGTGTGTGTGTGTGTGTGTGTGTGTGTGTGTGTGTGTGCGCGCGCGCGCGTTCGCGCGCGTGCAGGTGTGCCTAGAGGGGGAAAGAAGGGGACAGCACATGCTAGGATATACGCATGTAAGTATCTGCCTACGTATTCATACAAATTAGTACGTTCTGTTTTGAAATAACTACAATCGACCGCAATGACTCGATTCTACAAAAAGCATAGCCCCTAGCCCCAAGTAGTCGATGACACCGTATGCCCAGGCAGGGAGATTGGCAGTTCTACGTTGATCCACTTCAGGATTCTACTCGGAAAATGTCTAAGATGAAGATGCCAACTCTGCAGGAGTCTACTGTATCTCTCGGTCCCGGTTGACCGCCTAGGTATCATGAAATGAAGTGCCGAGTAGAGCTCTGTCTCAGGCCAGAAGGGAATCTGACAGCACCAGCGCACTCGTATTGGTTTGTCAGTGTAATATACACATTTTTTCTTTCGAAGTCTTCGTCCCTTCAAGCTCTGCTTTCATGGTTAATTCGATTTCAATTTCTCCTCCAAGTCCACATCTGGCTCGAATTTTCGTCCATGTCTCCAGAGACGAACTGGCAGCCTCTACGATAGAAGGA
>CM031603.1:71612659-71675159 GCA_018398815.1 Conus ventricosus
GAGGTATGGTGTGTTGTGAGGTATGGTGTGTTGTGAGGTATGGTGTGTTGTGAGGTATGGTGTGGTGTTGTGAGGTATGGTGTGTTGTGGGTATGGTGTGTGTGTGTGAGGTATGGTGTGTTGTGAGGTATGGTGTGGTGTTGTGAGGTTGGTGTGGTGTGTGGGTATGGTGTGTTGTGAGGTATGGCGTGGTGTTGTGAGGTATGGTGTGTTGTGAGGTATGGTGTGGTGTTGTGAGGTATGGCGTGGTGTTGTGAGGTATGGCGTGGTGTTGTGAGGTATGGTGTGGTGTTGTGAGGTATGGCGTGGGTGTTGTGAGGTATGGCGTGGTGTTGTGAGTATGGTGTGTTGTGTGGTATTGTGTGTTGTGAGGTATGGCGTGGTGTTGTGAGGTATGGCGTGGTGTTGTGAGGTATGGTGTGTTGTGAGGTATGGTGTGTTGTGAGGTATGGCGTGTGTTGTGAGGTATGGTGTGTTGTGAGGTATGGTGTGGTGTTGTGAGGTATGGTGTGGTGTTGTGAGGTATGGTGTGGTGTTGTGAGGTATGGTGTACTGGTGTGTTGTGAGGTATGGTGTACTGGTGTGTTGTGAGGTATGGTGTACTGGTGTGTTGTGAGGTATGGGTGGTGTTGTGAGGTATGGTGTGGTGTTGTGAGGTATGGTGTGTTGTGAGGTATGGCGTGGTGTTGTGAGGTATGGCGTGGTGTTGTGAGGTATGGCGTGGTGTTGTGAGGTATGGTGTGTGTGTTGTGAGTATGGCGTGGTGTTGTGAGGTATGGGTGTTGTGAGGTATGGTGTGGTGTTGTGAGGTATGGCGTGGTGTTGTGAGGTATGGTGTCTGTGGTGTTGTGAGGTATGGTGTGTTGTGAGGTATGGTGTGTTGTGAGTATGGTGTGTTGTGAGGTATGGCGTGTGTTGTGAGTATGGCGTGGTGTTGTGAGGTATGGTGTGTTGTGAGGTATGGTGTGTTGTGAGGTATGGTGTGTTGTGAGGTATGGCGTGGTGTTGTGAGGTATGGCGTGGTGTTGTGAGGTATGGCGTGGTGTTGTGAGGTATGGTGTGTGTGAGGTATGGTGTGTTGTGAGGTATGGCGTGTGTTGTGAGGTATGGGTGTTGTGAGGTATGGCGTGGTGTTGTGAGGTATGGTGTGGTGTTGTGAGGTATGGCGTGGTGTTGTGAGGTATGCTGGTGTTGTGAGGTATGGCGTGGTGTTGTGAGGTATGGTGTGTTGTGAGGTATGGTGTGTTGTGAGGTATGGTTGTTTTGTGAGGTATGGTGTGGTGTTGTGAGGTATGGTGTACTGTGGTGTTGTGAGGTATGGTGTGTTGTGAGGTATGGTGTGTTGTGAGGTATGGTGTGTTGTGAGGTATGGCGTGGTGTTGTGAGTATGGCGTGTGTTGTGAGTATGGCATGGTGTTGTGAGGTATGGTGTGTTGTGAGGTATGGCGTGGTGTTGTGAGGTATGGCGTGGTGTTGTGAGGTATGGTGTGTTGTGAGGTATGGTGTGTTGTGAGGTATGGTGTGGTGTTGTGAGGTATGGTGTGTTGTGAGGTATGGTGTGGTGTTGTGAGGTATGGTGTGGTGTTGTGAGGTATGGCGTGGTGTTGTGAGGTATGGTGTGGTGTTGTGAGGTATGGCGTGGTGTTGTGAGGTATGGCGTGGTGTTGTGAGGTATGGCGTGGTGTTGTGAGGTATGGTGTGTTTGTGAGGTATGGTGTGGTGTTGTGAGGTATGGTGTGTTGTGAGGTATGGTGTGTTGTGAGGTATGGTGTGTTGTGAGGTATGGTGTACTGTGGTGTTGTGAGGTATGGTGTGTTGTGAGGTATGGTGTTGGTTGTGAGGTATGGTGTGTTGTGAGGTATGGTGTGTTGTGAGGTATGGTGTGTTGTGAGGTATTAGTGTGTGTGTGAGGTATGGTGTGGTGTTGTGAGGTTGGTGTGGTGTTGTGAGGTATGGGTGTGTTGTGAGGTATGGTGTGTTGTGAGGTATGGTGTGGTGTTGTGAGTATGGTGTGTTGTGAGGTATGGTGTGTTGTGAGGTATGGGTGTGTGAGGTATGGTGTGGTGTTGTGAGGTATGGTGTGTTGTGGTATGTTGTGGTGTTGTGAGGTATGGGTGTTGTGAGGTATGGTGTGTTGTGAGGTATGGTGTGTTGTGAGGTATGGTGTGTTGTGGAGGTATGGTGTGGTGTTGTGAGGTATGGTGTGGTGTTGTGAGGTATGGTGTGTTGTGAGGTATGGTGTGTTGTGAGGTATGGTGTACTGTGGTGTGTAGGTATGGTGTGTTGTGAGGTATGGTGTGTTGTGAGGTATGGTGTGGTGTTGTGAGGTATGGTGTGGTGTTGTGAGGTATGGCGTGGTGTTGTGAGGTATGGTGTGGTTTGTGAGGTATGGCGTGGTGTTGTGAGGTATGGTGTGGTGTTGTGAGGTATGGTGTGGTGTTGTGAGGTATGGTGTGGTGTTGTGAGGTATGGCGTGGTGTTGTGAGGTATGGCGTGGTGTTGTGAGTATGGTGTGGTGTTGTGAGGTATGGTGTGGTGTTGTGAGGTATGGTGTGGTGTGTGAGGTATGGCGTGGTGTTGTGAGGTATGGCGTGGTGTTGTGAGGTATGGTGTGGTGTTGTGAGGTATGGTGTGGTGTTGTGAGGTATGGCGTGTGTGTGTGAGGTATGGTGTGGTGTTGTGAGGTATGGTGTGGTGTTGTGAGGTATGGTGTGGTGTTGTGAGGTAGGTGTGGTGTTGTGAGGTATGGTGTGGTGTTGTGAGGTATGGTGTGGTGTTGTGAGGTATGGGTGGTGTTGTGAGGTATGGGTGGTGTTGTGGTATGGCGTGGTGTTGTGAGGTATGGTGTGGTGTTGTGAGGTATGGTGTGTTGTGAGGTATGGTGTACTGTGGTGTTGTGAGGTCTGATATACTGTGGTGTCGTCAGGCATGATGTACTATGATGTTGTCAAGGATGATGTACTGTGGTGTTGTGAGGTATGATGTACTGTGGTGTTGTCAAGTATGATGTGGTTGGTGTTTTGAGTATCATGAGGTGTGGTGCTGTGAGGTAATGACGTGGTGTGTCTTGTGAGGTACATGTGGTGCAGTGTTGTGAGTTATGAAATGGGGTGTTGTTGTGAATGGTGTTATGGTGTGTGTCATGAGATGTGGTGTGTAGTTTTGAGATATAGATATGGTGTAGTGTTGTGAGGCATATGTGTAATGTTATGAGGTAGTGTGGTGTGGTATAGTAAAACATGACGTGACCTAGAGTGGTGTGAGGTGTAATGTGCTCTGATGTTGTGATGTGTGATGTGATGAGGTATAATGTGTGTGGTGTTATGAGGTATAGGGTGATGTAGAGTTTTTAGATATTAGGTGTCGCTTTATGAGGCATGATCTGGTGTGGTGTTGTGAGGTGTGATTTGATATGGGTGTTGTGGTGTGGTATAGTGTGTTGTGGGGAATGATCTGGTGTGACTCTGAGAGAGATAATGTGTGATGGGAGGTGTGATGTGGTGTTGTGTTGTGAGGCGAGGTGTGGTGCCGTGCCTGTTGTGAGATATCACGTGCTGTGGAATTTAAGTATGATGTGATGCTATGTTTTGTGGTATGTTTTGTGAGGTGTGGTGTGGTGTTGAGGTATATGACGCGGTGTTGAGGTAGTTGGTGTGGTGTTGAGTTATAATGCGGTGTGTGCTAGTGCACGATGCGATGCTCAGTTGTAGTTGATTGACAATATCTGTCGCAGGGAGGTATCCTCAGAGGTTTGGTGATGTAATGACGGTGTGTTGGGGCGCGTGGTGTTGAAAGTTGCAATGTTGGTGGGTTATGTGGTCGATTCCCGGTCAATCGTTTGGTGAACCGGGGCATGCATAGGTCTTTCGTCTATCCGTTTGCTCGTTCCCTGTAATAAAACTGCAAAGTTACCTTTGACCCCTGTTCACTGCGGCCTAGCAGATGTGGTGTAGCATATATGGACTTGCCCGCATGCAATGACACCTAGGTGACACTGAAACCTGATTCCTTCCTCTGCTCACTTACTCACTGTAGGTGGTCTGCCCTGTCACCTCACTGGCTATCTCTTCACAGTGTGTCATTATGATGGGTCCGTCGACTTGCCTCTCACTCCTTGCATGACCAGTTGATTGATTCACAAGACCGGTCAGTTGACGGATTGACTCGAATGACCAATCAGTTGGCAGACTGACTCACATGACCAGTCAAGTTGATTGATTTCCATGAACCATACCAGTTGATAGACTGACTGACGTGGCCAAACTGCTTGACTTGACATCATGATCAATAACTGGGGTAGCCATTTTGCATCTGTTGTTTGTTTCAGGTTGTATACGAAACGCCCCTAGAATTTGCAAGCAAACGTCGTGGCCGGAACCAATCCCAAACCCTTCATAACAACATTGATTCTGGCTCGAAAGAGATTTTGTTTCTGCCTTGTGTTGTCTTTTGGACTATTTTATGTCATCCCGGAAGTGTACTTTCATTGGTGAAAAGCGAGATAATTGTGGATAGAAAGTTAGGGAATGGGAAACCAAGTCCAAAATATAAAAAAAAAATTCTAGATTTAAGTACAGTTAAAATGTAAGTTTAAAAGAATGCTTTTAAGCTGAAATCCTTCTCATACTTGTCAAAGGGTTCAAAGCTAAGACAATGGGAGATAACCTATTACAGTACCTTTTTTTTTTAACTTTTCAGTAGATGTCCTTTGCTCATTTTTACACTTTTATATAATTTCGAAGTTTATTTCTTAACGTTATAAAAATGAATGTTGGGAGTCACTCAGCTACCGAATGAAAGAACAAACAGTTACGTAACGAGCCTCGACCAAGTGGTCGTCTTCAGGCAGTTACGTAACGAGCCTCGACCAAGTGGTCGTCTTCAGGCAGTTACGTAACGAGCCTCGACCAAGTGGTCGTCTTCAGGCAGAACAAGAACAAACGAGCAAACAATAGAAATAAACATACATATGGGGGGGGGGGGGGGGGGGCGTGTACAGGTGAACAAGCCTTCAGTCCATATGAAACTGACTAAACAGGGACAAGGCTAGGTGGTAGTTTCGCGAATGGGAGGGGGGGTTGGGGGGGGGGGGGGGGGGGGGACAGGAGAAATGGGATGAAAAAGACGATGCTGAAATAGAAATAATAGATCCTTCAACGACAGCACAGAAAATCGCTGAGTTCTGTATTCAGACAAAACAATTTGTTTATGCCCGTCCAGAGTCGGCTTGTTTCCTGGGTGAGAACTCATCTATCGTTTTGTGATGTTTCCCCTAACACCACGGGCGAAACGCCAGAATCCAACGGCACTCTCAAAGGGACCAGTAAGTTTCAAAGTAAAATGACCGTGGGAAAGTCAAAGCATGAAAATGTATGTTGATGTTCTGGGCCACAGAATGATCGCAACAAACACTATCGTTTGTATGACATGCTCCAGATGTCGCAAATTTTGACGTCGTTTTTTTTTTCTTCTCACAAATTTGACAAGATCTATATATTATATCATGTACATATTTATATATGCCTGTAATGCATAGCTGGATAGAATGATAGATCCACATAAACAGGCGGATAAAAATATATGACCAAGCCTACCACTAACAGCCAGAGCAAAACTTTTTAAGTGCCTGAATGAAGTCGAAGCTGAAACATGATAATAACAGAGTGATATGTTCTGAGAAATGATAACAATGATACTGGTTAATCTAGACACGATGAGTACTGTTTAACGCAAGTACTTGGAAACTGTTTTAAAAACTGATGAATTGTAAAGCTCCCCTCCCCTCACCCCCCCCCCCCCCCCCCCCCCCCCCCCCCCCCCCCCCCCACCCCCCTTCCATCAGGATCTATGTTATTTGATTATATTTCTGTTCACAGTTTCGAGCTCTACCTCATTTTTCAAAAGCCATCTCTGTTTCAAAAGGTCAACTCCAGCAGCACAGCAACACTTATGTGAAGATTTTCTTCTGCCAAGCGCATGTCAAATGGTTTGGAAGAACTGATGGACAAAATACATTCAGGATACGAAAGGGAAATGTTCAAAAGCTTATATTATTTAAGTATTTATTCCTGCTGACAGTTCTAAATATCGGAATGGCCAATTAGTGCGCAAAATTACAAACGAAAGTACTTAAAAGTCTGTTACATGGTTTTTTTTTTTTAAATCTAAATATCTAAATTTTACCCTAAAATCGTAATCCAAATACAGTTTGAACTGTTCAGTACTGCTTAATTCAGAGTTTTCGTATACTGTCTTGTCATGGTTCACATGAAGAAATAAAAGCAACAGGCACAGAAATATGTTTTGTCTGAATGGGTATTTATGTGTTTGAAGTTTTTAAAAAAATGCATACACGTGTGTGTGTGTGTGTGTGTGTGTTGTTAAGAACCTGTGAAATTTACACCATTGCTGGCAAGCGGGATGCAGTCAAGAACAGACATGTAGGCCTATTATATGTTATCTATAAAAGTTGTGCATGATCGAGTTGATTTTTCCATGCACTGAACAGCTTGCCATGTTAGGCGTAACTGTGCAGCTGTGTGTGCGAGTATGTGTGTGTGTGTGTGTGTGTGTGCGAGTGTGTGTGTGTGTGTGTGTGAGAGAGAGAGAGAGAGAGAGAAACAGAGTGCGCGCTTATGTGCTTGCGTGCATGCCCCTGTGTGTGTGTGTGTGTTCGGGAAAAGGAAGTGAAAGGAAAGGGACGGATGAGTGGGAAAAGGAAGGAGCAGGCATTGAAGGGAAGGCTCGGATGTATGTTTTTGAGTGTGTGCGTATTGTATGCATGTTTCAGTGTGTGTGCGCGCGCGCTTGCTTGTGTGTGTGTGCGTGCGCGCTTGCTTGTGTGTGTGTGTGTGTGTGTGTGCTGTCATTTTCAATGTCCGTGTGCGTGCATACATGCATGCATGTGTGTGTGTGTGTGTGTATGTGTGTGTGTGTGTGTGTGGCAAGTGTCATACATAATTGTTATTTTCAGTTTTTTATGTATGTGTGCAAGTATGCACGCTGTCAGTGTGTGTGTGTGTGTGTGTGTGTGATGTACACTTTTGTCATCATTAAGTTCATTTTCATTCCGGCCTAGCCAACCACACAGGACTTTTTCAGACAGACAGACTGGCAGACTGACAGACAGACTAAAACAAATTGGTTCAGTTCGTCAATTCGTGCGATTTGTCAGTGCCATTTATGAACAAGCGTGGCATGGAACCATTCAAAGTAAGTTATATAACACTATCATGGAACAGTATACACACGGTTAGAAACTCTCTTAAACCATTCCTTGAAGACAAAAAAAAAAAAAAAAAATGGAAGAGACATCACAACAACAAAAATGGCTTTCCAAACCTTTATTGTTCCAAAAACTGATAGTGCAGAATGAGAACAGTGACAATCAACGACAAGTAAAAAAAAAAAAAAAAAAAAAAATGCAGTCACTCAAAAATGCACACATTATTATGACTAGACAGCATATAATATACATCAATGGAACAAAGCATAAAAACAATATAACATTTCACCACTCCGTGCATGGATTTCAAAAACAAAATGATAAGATTGAACCATATGAGTTCTCTTTTTTTTGTTTTGTAAAAACAAAAAAAGAAGAGAAAAAAAAGAGCAAGAATGAGTCCCATAAAATGACACACCAAACAATCGGCCAAACCAGTTGTACAAACGTTTATCCTTCTTGGATTCATCAACACAGTGAGTCCCCAGTGCAGTACATCCTGATGAACAATAATTTTTTTTTTTTTAATCTACTCGGGACATAAAAAAACAACAAATGACCAATAATGGAGGCTGAGATTATGGGAAAACAACATACCTGCACCACGCACTTATGCTGGGCAGAACAATCACAACAATCGCAAAAAAATGTTCGTTTGATCAGTGCCGGTTCACAATTACTGGGAGGCATCCCACAAACTATCCCGAAACGGCGAAGAAAGTGCCTCTCTCCCACTCACCATCTGCCACGAGACCTTCATTTTCACAATCAATATTCTCAGTAACAAAACATGGCTGGGTGATTGTTTCCTGAAGCACCTTAACATTTTTTTTTTCAAAACTCTCCACCTTATTTCATGGGCTCACTATGCTTTCTTCAGCAACAAAGGAAGGACGACTACTCTTGCGTTCCATTTTGAGATCAATCAAAGAGCAAGGAGAGGGCAAACTGCGTTTCCTAGTGCATGTAATGTTACTCACTGACTGTTGTACCAAAAGCAGGCATCGAGAATTCTTGGTTTGGGGGCAGCCCCTCTGCATGCGTGTGTGTGTGTGTGTGTGTGTGTGTGTGTGAGTGAGTGAGTGAGTGAGTGTGTGTGTGTGTGTGTGTGTGTGTGTGTGTACTTTGTCGACTGGTCCTCATAGAGTCCTTAAAACAATTACACATGGATTAAATGATTTATGGTTCCACCTCGCCCTCCCATTTTCACCTTTTATTTCCTATCAACCCACTGTATGTTATTTGCCCGACCATGGAACCTGGAAAGAATCATACTTTTTACACTTTCTTCCATTCTTGGTCCATACGTGTCATAACACACTTAGCAGTAATCCATGAAGCCAAAGCATGCGGAGGAAAAAAAACATTACTCCAAGCATTACAGGCAAGTTTCTGTTTACCAGCATCACCAAAGAACATGATAAAACACCATTCACCTTTACAACAAAATATTGTTGTTCATTCGAGCTCTAAAAACACTGCACTGATTTCCAGCTCGGGTAAGAGACAACGTCCACTATTACTTTCATTTGGTCAAACACACAAGAGCACAAGTCGCATCAGCGTTTAGTTGTTTGTTCATTCAATACATTTTGTTCCCATTCTTTGCTAGATGATGATTTACAGTGCATTATCCAAAACCTTTTCGACAATGACTTAAACTAATCCTTCAAGGCCCAGTGTGTTACAGTACTTTCAGGACAGCCAATCCCAGATGTGATTATGGCATAAAGGACCCCAGATCAGCACTCTGCTATCTTTGTGTCATGATCAAGCTTGCTTACTCTCTGCCAAGCAAAATGCATTCTCTGGGTGCAGGCACAACAAAGACATAAAACATGCTCAGTGAGAAGGGAGGCGATGGGGAAACACAGGGGGAGGATGGAGAGAGGAGGTGATCGTGAGGGTGTGTTGCTTCACACAGAGATGAACATGATGTGCATACAGTGCTCATGCCTCTTCTCAAAGTAAGGCCGCCTCCCGTCCCATCAGCCTATTGTCATGGACGTTATCTCACACCGGAATTATTCCAAACGTTTGTTGTCATTTCCTGTTTGTACCTCTAACTGTGTGTATTTGTTTGATGCTTCCATTTCATGTCTCTCCACTTTTATCACCGCAGTTTTTGTTTTGTTTTTCCCAACCACTAAAGCTAAGGTGTCTTGACATCTTATGGAAACAAGCAAGGCTGATTTATTTGCTGCTTTTATGTGGCATCACTTGATTGATTCACCACACACGTGATAAACTCTCACTTTCTTACGTTTGGCTAATCTTTATTCCACTACCATCTATAACTGCTTCTCTGTATATAGCATCTGCCTTTAATGGTCTCATTCTGATTAAATGTTATCAATGAATGTAAATCAATATTTGCTGCAATATTTGCATATTTACCACATCTTTCATCAGTATGTAAAGAAATCATAGTATGCAATCAAAATTTCTAAGAAACTATTAAAATACTGCAGAAAACGCTCATTGAAGATATATGGCTTCGACCATTCGGTGACCTCTTCATACAAACGATAGTTGGAAAGGTCTTACAAATCTTCATCATTACGCCAAGTTTGTGATAGTGCTAGCAATTGCTGAGAAAAAGCCAATATTAAAGTTTACCACACACACACACACACACATACGGACAACCAAAACAATAATATCATATTCATAAAAATGGCAGCTGCGTAGACAGTGTGTGGGTGGGTGGTGACACAGCATTTATAACACCTGACCACAGCTATAGCATCACATGAACCTTAAACTCGAGCAGTTTGAACTTATCATACCAGTTTAAATTTTATGTTTCTCTCTTCTGTTGAGAGCGGTGTGTGTGTGTGTGTGTGTGGTGTGTGTGTATGGATGTCCCCTCATGCATACGTGTGTCCATGCCTGAATGCATTATGAGATGCAAACTCGCCAACCATTCCTAAGTCTCACTTGCAACAAAAATGAAAATATCATTTTCCAAATCTAAGATGAACAACTGGCTATGACAAATCTGCACCAAACTAAGTGCTTGATGAAAGAAAATGGCTTAGACACAGTGACACAGATACACTGACCACAAATGATCAATTTCAACACTCTGAACACACCTAACAGCCAGTACTTATCCTGGAGTGACTATTATGCTCTCTTCGATATCTGGTCCAAACTGGCATCCATATGTATAAACATTGCACCTGAAAATTCAAAAGCAAACTGGCATCTGAATATGTATAAACATGCAGTGTTTCATTGAAAAAATTTTAAAAAGTGTAGGTCACAGGTCATACCTCAACAAAAATCTACATAACATTCAGGAAATCATCAGGATGCTCTGGGAAATAAGATTTCTATTTCTCCATTATCCTGGAATACTTTCATCTGTAAACAAAACTGGATTGCAACTGACAAATTATACAAAACAGTGCTAGTGATGTCTTGAAACTGTAAAGTATGATTTGAAATCTACGAAAAAACAAAAATTTCATTTTACTTAGAATACATCGTTCTGGCAACTACATCAGTTTTTTCCCCTTCGTGGCATAATTTGCAATAGGATTTTCAGTGCTAAACACTGCCAATGAGCCATAAGTTGCATACACTGGTTTGAAATCATTTCTTAAAAGTTCACTCCATAAAACCAGATCACAGAATGCAACTCAATCATTAATGTAGAATGCTTGGCAAAAAAATTTGGATGAGATGCTGATTAAAACTTAAAGCATTAGGATCATTTTTTCCAAAGCAACAGGCCAAGAAGTCGATGTTCAACACTCAGATGTATCCCTGCACATGTACTTTTTATATGTGCCGAACGTTGTTTTTTTAAAACATTTTCGTTAGCTTTTTGCAATGTTTTTTTTTACAGTGGAGAAGGAAAAAAAACAAACAAACAAAATATACAAGCAAACATCACTTCCCAACCTACCCTCTCACACACAAACATTCCCAAGTCCCTCCCACTCCAATCCACTCCCCCTCCCCTCCTCCAGTCTAGCTGTTGACCATACATTGAAATATGTGCCCAACTTCTTTACATGCAACAGTTCAAGCAGGCGTGCAGTAGCGTAATAAATTGTCAGTTTAACCCTTACTTGATTGAATGCACACACACACACACACACACACACACACACACACACACACACACACATACACACACCTATTCAGCAAAACGAACCCAGCAACCACACAAAAAAAATGCTCCCTACCCAAACTGACCGTCTTGGACCCCCGAACAAACGGACTAGCCAAACAACCTACACCAAACCAAATTAAACACCAATCACCGCAATCCATGTTGCATGCAGCAGAAAGCAATGTAACGAGCACAAAGCAGCGAATTCCTATAAAACAGGACACAAGTCATCGGCATCACCCTCTATGCGAATTCCTATAAAACAGGACACAAGTCATCGGCATCACCCTCTACCTAAATGCAGGTGGAAGGGGGAGGGGGGGGGGGGGGGGGGCAGAGCTGGGACATCCACAGCTCTCTATCCTCTGCAGTGCCAGACATGGGAAAGGAGCTACACCCGACCATTGTGTATCTTTATCCAGCATTCCTTTCGCCTGCCTCAGGGCTTTCCACTCCATCCCAACACCTTGACAGGGAGCAACTCTCTGAGCTACATGCCTTTATCGGGGAAGCTTACAGAGTCCGATACTTACAACCAAAGCTTTGTTCGAACATTCCACTACAGCATTTCACTGGGCACTGAAGGAAAGACAGGAGGCAGTCATCTCTTTCACAGGTATCTAACGAGGAAGGGCTGCAAGAATCCGTTCAATGTGAGATTCAGACGCTGGAAAAGTTACAGTTTTATCACTTTAACCTGCCTGACCACATGAGGCCTCTTCAGGGATGTCAAACTCATGCATGGAAAAAGATTAAACCCTAGAAGAAAGAAAAAGCAATGAAAATGCAGCAAGCAAATAAAACAGCATAAAAAAAGGTAGATAAAACTACAGACATCCTTTAAACAGACAAGACTAATCCCTGCTGACAGCATGGGCTATTGCAATTCATGTATTTACTCCAGATTGGAAAAAGGGACATAGAAAAGTATTCATACGTAAGAAAATTATATCAAAAGGCCAGGTGAGCAACTAACACTGCAGAATGGACAGCTAGCGTTGACTCTGAACAGTGTGGATTACTTTCACTACATTGTAAACAGATTACAACAAAAGAGTGACCAGAGAAAGCTTCCAGAAAAACGACAGGTGAGTGGCCCTGAGAGGCTGAAACACAGCTGACACAGGATCTCTCTCTTTGTGGCTAACGCACTTCCAAGAGGGGCGCTGAGGTTAGCAGTCGTGAACAGACATGCTAGACTGGACTGCATGCAACTTAATATCCACACATTTGAGAATATGCATTCTAATTGTGCCGCATGCAGCTAAATATCATGCACATTTGAGAGTATGCATTCCAGCTGGGTGGCATGTACCTAAATAAACCACATTTGAGAAAACGCATTCTCACTAGGCCCTGTGTGCCTAAACACCCTGCATATTTGAGAAAATGCATTTTAACTGGAGACATGTGTGCCCAATATCCTGCATATTGGAGAACACACCTTGTGATAACTACGAAGGCGGGCTGCAAGAGGAAGGCGACAATTCCACAGGGAAAGATCAGATCACTGCTTTCTGAAGGACCAGTCAAGTTGATTTATCCTTTCATGTCATTCATTTATGAGTTACGTTGCATTTCTTTGCACTCAACTGATCCGATGAGTGAAGCACTTCTGCATTCTTTACACTCAAAACAGCATGAAAGGATTCAACACACTGCATGTCCAAGAAAAGCTTTATACACTGAGCCACCCTCCATCGCAGAAGAGATACACTTTGCAATAAAAAAGAACAACAACCTAAGAACAGGAAATCATCAAAATAATCTCCATCAGTTTCCTTCTTGTCTGCAGATGTGCATGAAATCCTATCCACTATATCAAGCATCAATAGGGCAAACACGCCTTGTTTCTGCTGTCTGTAAATTCAGGCCACAATCTAACTCATTAAAAAAAAAAATGTTTTTAAGGACATACAATCCAACTGGTAAAAAAATTAAAAGAGCATACGCTTCTAACTTTCAAATCCCCATGTGCAAAAACTAAGCAAAATACAAAATGGACACAGATTTTGATATGTGACACTCCTACTCCAAAATATGTCCATTTTCATGTAATCAGAACAGTGAAAATCATAAGGCAGTCCAAATTCTTGCCACTGAAGTGTGTTACAACACATGAGCCAATTGCCTGTCTCACGTCTCATAGATCAAATTGCTGACCCATCACACAGAAAAAAAGACCTGAGTAATTTTTCCCCTTCCCTTCCCCCCATAATCACAACCAACCAGTAAGAAGATGCCCTAATGTGTACACTTGGTCAAAAGTAAAACAGTGCGTTATACAACTTTTTCTCATATCAGTCATTATAAAATGATAAATCACTAACCAATCATTAAAAAAAAAATCTATATAAAGTTATTCCAGGCATTTATAAACGCTAAAAAGTTCAACAATAAAACAAAAACATATTCAGCACTGTCAATCACTAACCAATCGGTGTCAAGATGCATCAGCTTGCTTCCCTTTCCCCAGTGTGGCACAGTGATAAACTGATCACTGATGCCAGTTGCAGGCTTAGGAAGTGGAGCGCTGCCTACACTGTATCAGAACAGGCACCACTGAACGCCACCTGGGTGACACTCATGTTGCGCAGGGTCTTCTCAGATGGATTACGATGATTTGACACTACAGCCCTTGTCAGGCTAGGAAGTCTCTTGCTGTAAGTGCAAGAATGAGTTGGTTCTTGTACTCGTCTTGCTATGTTGAGTTCACAGGAAAGTGGTATACGGATCATTCTGCTACATTAGTCCGACATGGAACTCGATTATCAATTCGGTGGTTCATGCCTGACAGTTTATTACATGCGCTTTGAGGTCTTCTCACTTTGATACTTCACTGGCGAGTAAAAAAGTTACATGTTTGACAGGGAATCTGAAAGCATGGACAAACATTTTCTTTTTCTCTTGGCTGCCCCTGTGTCCACACACACACACACACAAAATCATATAAGAGGAGATGGTGGTCTATGGCGCGATGACCTTCAACTTTGCTTTAATCTGATGATCACCTTCACTGTGTGGCGTGTCTCGCCTGTAAAGCCGAGCGTGTTCAACTCCCTCAAAATGGGCGAGCACCAGCTCTTGCACTTGCTCACTTAGGTGGGCACCCCTGTCAAAAAGCAAGCATGAGAGCATGCACTTCGGGAAAAGACTCACCTCATATAACATCACATGTGCAAACCTGACGTCAAGATTTGGGAACCAGCAGATGAAAGGGAGAGTTTGGCTGGGAAATCAAGCATCGTTATTCCTGTCTGCTTGATATGCTCTTTAGAGAGCTCAAACAGACAAGGTACCTTACACACCCACTAGTAGCTTTCGCTCATAAACCGCCTAATTCACCAATATTTCATAAGTGTTTACAAAAAAAAAATCATCCTCAAATTCAAGACTTATAGAATGGCAAAACAAAAAATCATATCCTCAATTGTTATTCCACCGCATTCAATACCTAGCGAATGATTTTTCAGACAGGGAAATTTCTGAACAAATCAGGGAGAGGGAGGGGTTGGGGGAGGTGGGGGGGGGGGGGGGGGGCGCAGAGAGGTTGGCAGCTTTGTGAGCTGAGCTTCACTGTGAACTGGCAGTGCCAACACTGCAACAGACAACACTGCATGGATACAGGTCTTGAGGTGGCGGTGTCGGAGGAATAGGATGCACAGTAAGGCAACAACTCCATGGTAACAAAATGGAAGATGGCAGGGATATGGAGGAAGAGAGGTCAACCTGTTCCAGTCCCTAAGAGTAAGACCTTCAGCAAAAACACAAACACTGGCTAGCTTATCAACAACCTTCTGGACATTCTACATCACTGACTACTTATTCTTTCCACTTTCTGTACAACAGCACAGTTCATTATGAAGCTATAACACACACAAAAATCCTAACTTCCAAAACGTTCATTCCATGTAAAATCCATGAAAACCATCCAAACCAGATGTGAGTTCTCTGTGTCCATAAACAGCCAACCAGCACAGTATTTCAATGAGTCAAGACATTATTTTTTAACAACTCCAAGACCTATCAGTGTATGAATACCAAGACATCACAAAGCATACTGTACATATTTTTTTGACACAGCAAATTATGACCCAGCAGTCTGCTAAATCACTAAATCATTCTCATTATAGGTGTACATGTGAAAACTAGCAACATACACATATACTTGTGTTTACATAGACACACTCAAACCATACAGTGCACACAGCACTTGGTCAAAATGACCAAAACAAAAACAAAATCTATGCATTCCAACTGCACTGAACACATGTTTTATTTTCTGAGAACAAAACAAATAATCAAGCAACCGTGCATTACTTCACATTATTTGCCAGTCTCACTATGTTAAAAAAACTCCGATCATTCAACCCATGGCGAATGGAGACCATGCCACATATAAGATGCTGACAGCGGTGATATTCTGAGTGTTGATGGTGAGGTGAACTTTTGATAGCTCAAATTATTAATGACGATTTTTGCATGACATGACAGAACCAAATGTGGAGTGGAATGAGTAAAAATGGACAAAATAAACATCCAACATATCACTTGTATCATCCTTTATCCAACTACCTGTCCTTTCCCTCTCCCCCTCCACCCCTTTCACCCATTTCTTGTTTCTCATTTTTCTTTTTTTTCTTTTTTTTTTGGTTTGCTCGTTTCTTTCTTTCTCTTTTTCTTCTGTTTCTTTAAATACAACTGTGATGGACCACACAACTGGAGTCATGGCTGCAAAACACTCCCCACAGATGGGCTATGCCTAGAGTTGTTTCAGTGTCTGAAGAAAGAACATTTGTATTTACTTCAGCATTCACTGTCAGTGTACAGACTTTTGGCAGCAGTAGGGTTAGTTCCCTTGGTAGGATTACTCAAGCTTGCTAAAGATTGCTTTTTCTTCATATATTGGATACATTCAAGAAAAAAAAAAGAAAAACAAACACCAAATGCCATGACTGTATGCTTTTCTTTTCTTTTGTTTTTTTCTTTCTCATCTATTTTTCAACGTAAGTCAAATTTCAGGTAATTCATAATTTTCACATTATGGCGGACTATATTCAGTTGTTAACTACAGAAATAGACTCATTTTCTATGCAAAGAAAGAAAAGGAGAGTGAGATATCAAACAGAATTGAAAATACATCTTTCATATGTAATCCTCTTTACCGAGATCGCATTGCACTGAGAAAAAAAACCCACAAACACACAATATATATATATATATATATATATATATATATTGAACAACTTAGCAGGAAAAAAACAAGTGCAGGCTAACAATTCCTCCATCAGCTGTGCCTCCCCTACGATTTCGATCCAGCAGACAAAAGGTCTTGGAGCAGGCAATATGAATGATTCTGTCTTCAGGATGGGTAACAATGGCCTCCGTAAGCTGCTAGTGAAGGATTTTTTATTCATAGTACATTTTTCTGACTTTTCATTCTCGGTTTCTTTAACCCCCCCCCACACACACACACACCTCCCTCCCCTCCCCCTTGCGGCACCTTCTTTTTCCTTTTTTTTTCTTTCTCTTTGAATGTTTGCCAAATTATATATATATATATATATATATATATATATATATATATATGAAAACGGTTGCTAAGATTGCCCACCACCTAAAACTTGCCTGATTGTGATATTGCTTTACTGGCTCCTGGTGTGAAAAGAAAAAGAAAACAAAACACAAAACAAAACAAAAAGCGAGAAAAAAGTTTCCACATCATTTGCAAATTGTTTACTCACAGCTCCAAATGACAAAGAAAACAGTTTCAAAAAAGCTCACAATATTTTTTATTTATACATAGAATAAGCATTAAATGTGTAAGATTTGAATCAAGATTAAGACTGACTGCAGGCAGTTATCATGTTCACCTGCCGACAGGCAGAAAGAGTGAACAGAATCATTTTTGTTTGAAATTTATAGGAAATATCAAATGCCAAAACTGTAGTACTCGCCACACACAGAGAACAAAGCTTCATGTGCCTTTGTATTCCTCTATGGGCACTGTAAACAATTCATCAACAGCTTTTGGTATCTCCATCCACTTCTGGTGAAAGCAGCCAAGTCTTTTCTACCAACATTTTCCTGCTACAATTCTCTCTTGAGGGCACATAAGACCGTATGGCGAAAGCTTGGCTGTGTCTGGAGTGGCACTGTCTTCATCTGTCCGTGGGCAGGGTGGTTGGGTCTGTGGGGTGTGCTCGGCAGCTGGAGGGTGGTGTTTTTCGGCGGTGGGCTCTGCAGTCATGAAATACGGGCTGGTACACCCATGGGGATGCTACTTTGAGGCTGTTATGAGCTGCATCCTGTAGTCTAATTTACCTCTGTTCAGGAGCAGTTATGTCCCTTGATATCTTAATGGAGTGTCCTGCGCGTGCCTGTACCCATCGTCAACACAGCGCAGGCCTCCAAGGGTGGTACAGGACTGCTCTAAAGGCAGGTGAAGACAGTGCTTCTCTGGGTCCTCCCCAGCACCTTCGGGTGTTTCTTTTTCTTCAACTGACTTGAGCCATTTCTATGAATAATCCCGATAGACCATGTAAATCTACATAGGTTAGTCTTGTACTTCATCAGCTGAACAGACCTGTCATCATTCAATACTGAATCAAAGCAATTACTCTCTCTACTGCAATTTTTCAATTCCTCTTCTCTGAAAAGAAAATTATACAGAAAGAAAAATACTGTATTACCCAAATTTCTGCTTTTTTTTTTTCTCTCCCTTACTTGTCACCTATTACTCTACTGCAAATAGGTTGAAAAGAGAGACTTTTACCCCAAATGTTCCCCTTTTCGTCTCTTCACAGGTGCACTACCAGCCACACTGTATATACATCTCTTTCTCAAAAAATGTTTGACAGGGATGATTGATACTACATGAAACATGCTCGTCTGGCAACAGTTTGGACAGAATATGGCTTTTTGTTTTTGTTTTTCTTTGTTTTTCAGTTTATTTTCTTTTTCTTTTTTTCTTTTTTTTTTTGTTTTTGTTTTTTTGTTGTCTCGTCTTCTTTGCCACTTCAGTGACATTACCCCCGCTCAAGCCACTCAATCAAGCTCCTCATCTGCAGCTGCACCCTGGTTTGCTTGTACAGCACAAGCACCAGCAATCCACAGGGAACACACCTGATCAAGTCATCATTAGGCAACCTACCAGAGGAGACTCTGCACTGCTGTCGAGTCACATCAGTGGTGTTCTGCGGTGCCTGTTCCGATCCACCATTCGCAGGACACCACATACCAAGCCCTACTACTGATGACTATTATTGCTTGGTTGCAGGTCCAGTGTAAGCAAGCATCTCTCTCTCTGAGGGGTACCACCACATCCCTCCAACCACAGTCCTACAAACTTTCCATTCACCAACAACCTTGAAACAAACTCACCAGGGGCATCGACATACAGAGGAAATCAAAACTGAGGACACCACGAGAGCATGGCATAAACCGCCAGTGAATTGGATTCCTTTGTTTCAAAGCTGATCAAAAAGTATGAGGATGACAAACATGATACTATTGCCAAAAAATTCCATTCTTGTCAAGGCTGTACGCTTACTTCAATAATGACCAAGTGCCAACCAGGCTAAAGAAATGTAAACAAATACCGGCAGTGTTGGTCTTGAAGTTTTGAGCCATATTACAGGAAGCATCCATCTGGAGGATAACTCAACTGTATGGTTCCTGTCTTCCAATTTCTTCTTCTTCTTCCTCGTTCGCTTCCCATTAGATGAGCAGCCCGGTGTCCTCGATGAAGGCTGCCGTCCACCGCAGCTCCTCCAGGGTGCCGTACAACTTGGCTTCCACTGCTGTCGGTGTTGGGTCTCCCATTTGATACCACAGCAAAGTGCATTCTGTGTTGGAGCTGGTTGGCATGCCAGCCGCAAACCTAATGATCGTGCTGACTTGTCTGACATGTAATTTCTGATATAAGCTGCCAAGAAATCCACGCATACCGTTTTATGCCACTGATGGTTAAAAAAAAAATAAAAAGGAGGGAGGGGAGCAAGCACTCCAGACAAGATTAACAAATTCATAATCAACAGAAAAGAAAAAAAAAAAGAAAATTGCACACATATTACTTGTGGCAATAAAATTAATATGCAGTTGGGGGGGGGGGGGGGGGGGGGAAGCATGCCATTACTTCAACAACAAGATTGTTCATTTCACTTCACACAAAAATATCTGAGTCAACAACTTGTGAATCAAGTTGACAACTGTAACAAGTCTATAAAAAATTGGTGATAGTGAAAATGGTGTGCAAAGAAAGAAAGAGGAACGTCAAATGTATCACCAAGTAAGCAAACTGGAAGGAAACAAATGAACACACACACACACAAACCAAACAAACAGCAAAGTGCTTGTCTCCATTGTCAAATATAAATAAATTACAAAGCATCAGTTTAATGGAAACACAGATCACACATATCAACATGCAAGAGTACAATGGCAGTTTGAAAATGCAGTTCAGTATTATGGCCATTGGGTTCAGA
Organism: Conus ventricosus; assembly: GCA_018398815.1. Lineage (NCBI taxonomy): Eukaryota > Metazoa > Mollusca > Gastropoda > Neogastropoda > Conidae > Conus > Conus ventricosus. The sequence continues at coordinate 71,632,497 of CM031603.1, forward strand.
ACATCTGATGAAGTTTTCACATGCTATATCAATTAATTCAAAATGTCTCTTTCTTGCAAATAAACAAGCGCATGTATGCGCGCATGCACACACACACGCACACACACACACACGCTCAATCACAAACATACACACTCACAGTTGAAAGGGGACAGGTTGGAAAAGGGACACCTTCATCGCAGACATGGGATAAGAATCACAGACAGAGGCAAACAGACAAACCTGTAGGCAGAGAAAAGCAAAGGCAGCAAAAAATTCCATCCTTGAAATGCCTCTCAGTTCAGGGAACAGTATGAAATATCAGTAATTTAAAAAAAAAATCCAAAGCTTAGTTATTCACAAGCAGATGTTCTCAGTATATTCCAAGGTTATTCCCATCCCTTTTTCGTTTTTTTTTTCTATATACAACTGCATTCCCACCATTTTATTTTTCAAATCCTCTATTAGCTCATTCTACTCTCCACACACACACACACACACAAAGAGGCACAGACACTTCCCATATATGATGAACAGACATTTGTGTGACCACCAAAAGAAGAAAGAGGTGTTTTCATTCTAGTTGGAATAATGGAGAGACGCGGGGGAGGGTGTGGGTGTGTGTGTGTGTGAAGAAACGAAGTGTGAGAAAAAGGGTTGACAACAGTGAACAGAAGGGTCTAGGAGAGATGGAGGCAGAGGAGAGGGGCCAGGTGGAGAAGGAACGTGTGTTTGTGTCTGTGTATGAAGGGAAGGGGTAAGTACAACAATCATGTTTTACAAGAAATCTTCCTGTCAATCATTTTCTAGCAGACTGCAATCCTAAATTCTGACCTAGCTTATAACTACTTTCCCTTTTTTCACTCCTAAGCATTCTTACAGAACTTATTTTGTGATAAGAGTTTTAGTTTAATGTATGATCCTAGTCTGTCCATTTCCTTCCTTTTCAGTTGATGGAAGGCCTCACTGTCCGATGAGTGTCCTAGTCTGTCTTTCCTTTAATTTTCAGTTGATAGAATGCTGCCTCCAAGTCCAATGTATGTCCCTTCCTTTACAGTTGACAGACATCTCCAGAGTTCAGCTAAATAGTTAAGCAACCATTTACAAAACAATTCCTGCATTTCTCTGGTTAATTCATACAAACCTTGCCATTCCATACAGGTTTTTTTTTTTAATCTACTAAAATGTGCTGTGTGTAATCTTCACAGTGTTCACGTGTAAATTACCGTGCGAGTATCACTCAGAACATTCAATGGCTTCATTCCGTGAAAAGTCTAGTTTCAAAGACATGTTTGTGGCTACCAGCTGAACACGGCAGGCATGGCAGAAAGAAGGCAAAGTGATGACAAGAGATGGCAGACAGGTGCCGCAGGCACAGGGCAGCCTTTGTCACCTATCGCTGTCTGCACAGCTTTATTTTTCCGTCCTGCATGAGACACTTAAATGAAGGGCAAACAAACAAGGCTTTACACATTTCTAATCCAACATTTTTGTTGCTGTAGTCTGAGCAGAGGCATGTATCAAACTTGTGTACTACTTAACTATGGAAAATTAATTTCCCAGAAAGTGATGACGTCATTTTTGCACAATGTTGTGTGTGTTGTCATTGTTCTAATATTGCCTGACCACTTGCATACAAGCTTTCATGCCGCATCTACGTTATCTACAGGAAAATAAACCCAGTCGAGTTTGGTATTAAAAGAATTGTTGGGAATTCGCCAATTCAGTTATCTCAAGAGTGCAGATATATTACATTTTCATGATGATAACTAACTATCAAACCTATAGCCCCATTTGTAATGGCCTCTCAACCATGCCGAACACATTGCTGCCAGACCAGCTATGCACAGATGACATTCAGTTGGCCGAATACAGCGCGGTTAGCTGGCTGGTGGGGAGCGGCCTGCAGAAAACACCCCTTTCCCTGACCTGCATTCACGGCTTGGCCTCTGCAGCTGTAAACTCCCCTGCGACTCAAAATTAAGTAACTTGCTCTGAACAGCCGTGCCCGTTTTCGAACAGCGAAGGGAGAAATTAATCGTCTTGTTGCCAAACACTGACAAGAAGTGCGAAGGACCTCCAGAGAATCACAATAGCCAGGGAAGACAGACCGACTGCACATCGTTCTAGAGCAAGCCAGTTCGGAAGTGCCTGCCATGTCAGAAATGACCTTCAACATGTGGTTGGCTAGGTTTAGAGGCAGACCATAAAAAAAGGTCTTCTTGCTGCAGACTTGCTCACATGTTGTTCACAAATAAAGCCTGAGCTAATTCCGTAACAATGCCAAGCTAGGCATGACTCCTGCATGTCACAGACTACATCCATTGGAATATCCACCATCTGAGGCAGCCGAAGTGGACTATGAAAAGAGAATTTGTCTCAGTTCCAACAATAGCTCTTTACGAGTTTGCTATTTTCATATATACAAGTTTTCAATGAACATTGTAAGAGAGAAATACAGTCTTAGGTTTACACTCTATTATAGTGTGGGCTGGCTTCACCTTTAGTCACAAAACAGCACTTGTGATCACTGGTGGCAACATAACGCTGTCAAACAAAGGGATGAAATTTTCCATGTCACCTACCCCTTCATCTACATCCTGTGGACAACAATGATAGCAGCCATTAACCCTCTTGCACTCAGTTTCTCTGACGGCAAACTTCCCCTAGATTTCAGATTCTTCTACATGTTTCAGCCTAAAAATGGGTATGTGTGATTATTAGCTTATGGGGAATGTATCTGAACCTCTAGGAGAAAGAAAATTGGCAGACAGTTTCATAAGAGCATGCACTTCACTTTGAACTATATTTTGTCTGTCTTAGAGATATAGGTCGTGTCACTGTCACCGAATTGTCACCAGACACGTGACATTTTATGATGACAATCACGTTTACAGCATGCAAGCATGCGCAATCACCATGCTGATGCAAAAACAAAGAGGTACAAACAAAAAGAAAAAGTCAAGTGGTGTAGCAGTGTTGGGTAACGAGTGAGCGGGCCCAGTGGGTTCCTGAAACTGACGCACTTCTGCCACGCCACGTGTCGCTGGTCGCCACGTTGTTTGAAGCGCAGCGAGCGGAACATCGTACTCCGGGTCACTTTCTACTTCACCGTCTTCTTCAATACCACTACCTACTTCAATATCACTTTCATTCTCCATCTCTCTTTCAAATTTCTCTACTTCTCCAATAATTTGATCCAACTCCTCTTGCGAGTAGTCGATCATTTCTTCATCGTTAGTAGCAGACGCCAAAGCAGCCATTGTGAAAGTCGGTCGGTTTCATTCACAAACTTACTCGCTGTGTTTGCCCCTTTTCTCAATGAACACGCGCGGTTCCATCACCCCAAAATAGTGCCAACACATGATTGGACCATGCCTGAGTCTTCCTAGTTACTGTCTGCGACTCTGCGTGTCTACACACGTGATAACTGCGTGATGGAAAATTCCTACGGACAGATCCCGGTAGCTCCCGGTACGGGAAGAACAGGCGCCTGAAGTTAACTCCCGGATTCTCCCGTTGCAAATATAAGAGGGTTAAGCAAGAATCCTGTTGGCATACTGAAGTGCAACCAGCATCATATCTGAAGATTGGCCTGCACAATCTCCAGAGATATCAACATGATCAAACATGCCTTGGACATGCTTCAGACTGCCGTCATGGACAGCCAGCCACCTCCAAACCACCTGCCTGATCCCAGCCACACTGTGGAAGAGGAGTGGATCAATCTAAGACCAGCGGAATTTCAGACAGCTGGTCTACAGCTTGCCAAGGACGTGTCAGGAAATGATTCAGACAAGGCAGACAAGGGAAGGTGACATCCACCAGTGAACTCACAGGAAGTCACTAACTGTGTGCCAAGGATCTGTTTTTCATGTTTACTATAACCACCTAGGCACCTGTATTACAATTTGTTTTCCCTGTGCATTCAAAATCAATTTTTTTACAAGACAAAGTGAAATGCTGAAATTCAGTTGCCATTTTTTGCAGGACGAAATGAGGTGTTATTTATGGATAATTTTATTTCTTCTGACATTCATGGTGTGCCAGTCTTCATGTCAAAAATGAGAAAAATGAACATTTTCATGATTCATGAATTATTGATTTCAAAGAAGGAATGTTTAAGTTTTTGGTTGAGTGGCTCAAGTAGATATGAAACATACGATGATAACAGGTTTACTGTCAATCATTTTTTTCTTTGCCTTTAAAAGAAAAATTATTATGCTGCCAAACACAAGAAACAAAAACTTGTAATTCGTGTTTCTTTCCTTCGTTTTGGTGGCATAGTAAGTTTTCTTTTAAGTCTGTTTTAATTTCCGCCTGCAGTTGCCTCACTTTGAAACTCTTTTTCCCTTTGTTTTCAGTGGACAGAAGGGCTTTCAGTCCAGTCAAAGTATTATGAAACAGACACTGAAAGTGGGGAAAAGGGATGAGGTACTTTTCCAGGTATGTGACTGAATCTGTTTTCCTTTTTCTTTTCTTTTTTAAATGTCACAAGGCATGCTATGCCCTGAATTTCACAGCGAAATCAGTTACAAGATTCAGATGTCCTTCAATTGTATTTTCACCTGCCATGAATCCATTTTGATAGAACTATGCATTCCATTAGACAAGCAACTCATACCTCAAACCTTGTTCCAGTTGTCTTTTTATACTTCAGTTTTCCCTGTCATCTTCCTTTTCATGATAACAAAGAACTATTGTTGTACAACTGAAAAAATATTGAGGATTTTTTTCCCAAAGATACAGACATTCATTCATTCATCACGTTTAAAATGGTGACCTTTACTTTTTCTGTTAAAAAATGTATTTAACAGCACCCATTGGAACGATGCTGTAAGTCCCTGAAAGGTCAGTGAAAATGATAGGATCTAGAGAGAAAATGCAGGGCACATTTATTTTACTTCTGTGACCTCTGAGGAGGTGTTGTAACAGGGTTACCTGAGGCAGTTGTGATGTGAACCACAACCTATCAACAGCAACCTGTATCCTGCTCATAGACAGGAAGCAACAGTTCTGGCCCCCTGCCGATGGCCATGGCAGGCCACACCACCTAAGTCCAGGGCTAACGTACAACCAGTTGCTTAGAATGCATGGGCCACCACCAAGAACAGATGCTGCTGCTATTTTCTCTTAAGCCTACTCTTTTTGTGTGTTCTTTTGTTCGCATCCCACACCAGAAAATACCACATTTAGAATGATTTTGTCAGAGTAAGATACTAGCTGATATTTCAAATAGCCATTTCTGAGAATGCCAATTTTAAAGTTACATGATTGTGGGTCTAACCAAAGGTCATGCTCCAAAGAGAGGTAGTATGTGTCCCTTTCTGCCGCGGTATGTTGCAAAACATAGAAAAAAAAAAGGCTGATACTTTTATTGAGCTCACCCCTTTTTCATCCCTAAGACTTGAAAATGAACTGAATTGAGAATTTGATCTCTCGGATCAAACATGATAAAATCAATTTGCTGTAAAACGTTGTCTGATCGTTTGTTCCACTGGCCACAGAGTATGTTACATCTATCTATAACATGCACACAGCATTTCAAAATGTTCAGATCTGCTAATGAATCATGACTGGTTCTATCTGAACACCACAACGCTGGATGACTAGCAAATGTCACATAAAAATAATTGACGTAGCGTATGTTTGCTGCAGATTTGCGTCCAATGAGATGTTTTCTAAACTTAACTGTAATCATCCTCTTCACACACACCCCCTGCCCCTCCCCCTTCTCCACTCTTCCTCAATTCTTTCCCTTTCCACAGTGTCTTCACTCTCACCTTCTGTTCTCTCATGACCACTTCCTCTCTTATACCTCTCTCCCTCTCTCTGTCCATCTTTCTCTGATACACACGACGCTGATGTACCCTTCATCTCCCATTCACACCCAATACTGGTTTCCTTTCAAGACAGGTGTCTCCGTACGACAATGCTGCAGAAGTTCAGGGTCCATCAGTGCCCAGTCATACAGATCGGTGGTGCCGGTGCTCGATCTCCCAGACTGCCTGTCTCCCGGGGAGGCTGCCCCCTTCTCCTCTCCTCCCCTCACCTCCACCAGCGGCGTGACCTTGCAATCAGGGACGGCTGAGCTGACCTCAGTGCGAGACAGATCCGGGGAGCGCGGGCTGGACAAGGGGAATGGAGGACTCTGGAAGAATCATGGGTGTGGTTGATGAAGGGGAGGGAGGAGAGGGGACTGGAGGGTGGCATGAGGCAGCGCTCTTCGTCCTCCCCCTCCTCCGCCCCTGGAGATGAGAGGCTCTGCTGGGGCTCAATGTGGACATGGGGCTGCTCCAGCTGTAGAGGGCCGCTGATGTAGGGGCGGGGTCGGTGGTGGGTCCTCAGCCTCTCCTGGTACTGTTCCTCCTCCGACTTTCGGCGTCTCCACAGGATTATGAGCACCACTGCTACCAGGATAAGGACCAGCAGCACCCCCAGAACAATGCCCACGATCATCATGTCACTGGAGTCGTCGTCATCACCTGCTGCTCCCTTAACTCCATCCTCAGCTCCAACAACGTTGTCACCGGTGTCTGCATCCTTGTCTCCATCTTCCAAAAGTTCTTCCTCTCCTTCGTTCATGTTGATCAGAAAATGGCCCACAGCTGGCTGCGCGTTGCTGGCTCTGAGAACATAGGAAAACCTGTCAGGGATTGCAGATTCATCACTGCCGGTCGCATTAGACGCATAGTAAATCTTGATGTATTCTATATCTTCAAAGGTAAACTTTTCCACTGGTTTCAATACTGGCTGGGCAATGAGGTCTCGTCGCCTACGCAGTTTGCGTAAAATCTGTCCCTGGCTGGGTGGACTGATGATCTCAAAGGTTGGAATGTCACTAGTTCGTTTGGCAAGTTCAGAAACATCCAGAGTGGCTTTGGTGATAGCCACAGTCGCTCCAGGGGGAACAGCCAGTGGCTCATGGGCCACCAAAGGCTTCACAATGATGTGGATCAGCTGGTCTTTCACGGCCACATCCAAATTCTCCATATGCAGATTGCAATGGAAAGCATCCTGACTAACGCTGAAATTAAGCATGACATAGGTGACGGAGTCCTGGTCAACATCCCTCTGGCTGAAGAACTTGGCTTCTCGGCCTCGCAGAAGAATCTGACCGTGAGCTGGCTTTTTCCGTGACCTCATAACGCAGGGCATCCCTGATCCCATTGGTGCTGACATTCAGGAATTTGCTTGACAGGTAAACAGATGATTCTGATTGGGTGAGAGCCACCGTAGGATCTTGGACACATCAATTTTGACAGGAATGACCAAAATATCCACGATGGTGTATTCCTCAGGAAACTTGCCATCAGTGACCATCAGATTCATGGTACCCCCCTTTCGGGTTCCATTCTGCAGCAGAACCAGACGGGCGTCATTGATATCCTGCTGAGTGAAGGACTGTACTGGGGTGTGGGAGCTGTCGTTGACACGGAGCAGTTTGCCGTTGGTGGGCTGAGACAGCACGGTGTACACAAGGTCACTGGGCGGGGTGTCCGGGTCCATGGTCAGCAAATGGTCAGCCGTCAGGATGACCTTTCCCCCCTGCAGGACCTGACAAACCAAACACACATCTTCAATCTTTCTCAGGGTCTTTACAACCGTCAGGATGACCTTTCCCCCCTGCAGGACCTGACAAACCAAACACACATCTTCAATCTTTCTCAGGGTCTTTACAGACTTCCAAATAAATCATTAAATGACTTTTTACGGACTTTTCAAGGACTTTTAACATAAAATTCAAGAACAATATAAAAAATATAGGTTTTTTATACCCACTTTGGCTGTTTCTCACAATCACTTCAGCAGAATCCAGCTGATAAGAGATAATAAGGCACTGGGCACTTTCTGCAGATCCAACATAAAATCAAATTCATATATATTACCAACTCCCTGATTTTGTCATTTTCTCACCAAACATGAATTGTCCCATCAAAAAATCTTCATTTTAGGAACTTTCAGGGACTCATCAGATTTATAAGCATTCATGTCCACACTTCAAGGATTCTTTCAGTCCTTGAAAAGAGGTCCTCAAAATTCAAGGACCTTAGAGGACTCTCAAGGACTTGTACAAATCCTATTTCTCATTTACCAGTCATTGCTTTGAGCCAAATACGCCACAAAACGGTACATCAAGGCTGAATCACACCTAATGGCCATACCACCACATCAAGCAAAAGAACTTGTGTGGCATACATGCAGTGAAAATCTGAAATGGACAATACATTTTGAGAGTTCAGACTAAAATATGCAACAAAATGTTTACTTGTATGTACATCTATAACTACATCAACAGCACACACATGCATTTAGACCAGCTTTTATGAAAGCTTGGAACTCAAATAAAATCTGGATTGTTCCTGTTTCAAATGAGCCCTTCTCAGCAGACTACAGTAATTTGTGTTGTCACGAGATTTCCTTTGCATGTGCAATCAGTATTAAAGAAAATCATTTCAAAGAGAATTCACTCCTACACACAAAAAAAGGATGAAATATTATAAAGATGGTGAAGCAGGAAAGTACTGTCATCATTTTCTGCAGCGTTATGTCAAATAATAAACAAAAAAGTAGATTCTGAGGAACCCTTCCAAACACACTGGCTGAACGCATTTGCCCAGTAGTGTTAGAAACACAACAAAATGTTGATTTGTTAAAAAGTGTGTAGCAGCTGATAAAAAGGCAGATGCTAAATCCAAAAGACAAAATTGCTGTCATCACCTGGTAATCAAACTTTCAACAGTTGTCAACAACAAGTTTTCAGTTACTTATACACTCTTAAAAAGTCTGAGGTTAAGATACCCTGTATTACAGTATTTCAAGGGTAAGCTGCTCCCTGAAAGAAAACTGTGGGGAGCACTGAAAATACTATTTCTTCATTTTCTGTCAGTTTGTTTTTCTTCTCTTTCCTTTTTTGTTTCCTGCGGTCTCATCACAATACCCCCTTGCTGCTCATTCCAATTTCCCATCCGCAGCCACCCCCTAGCTTGCATCACTGCAGCCCATGCACCAGCATTCTACAGGGAACATCCTTACTCAAGTCGTCATTAATTAGCCATCAAAGGAGACACACACACTGCTACTGTACACAGGACACCACCTACTGAGCCCCCTAATGGCAACAGTAATCATTTAGTGCCAGCATGAGTGTCCCCATCCATTATGTCTGTCTAATGACAATCCCCATGAATTTTCTGATTCCAGCAACCCTGACACAAATTCATCAACGGCACAGACACAGAAGGAAATCAACACTGAAGTCACCCTGAGATCCTTTTTTTTGTTTTTCCTTTAGCCTGTCCATGAGGATGATGAGGATGAAGATGATGATGCTATGGAGTTCCAATCTGTCTGAAAGTACAGGACATGGCTGTACTCTAGGCTTCCGTTCATAATATATCCTGGAGTCAACCAAGCCCAAGAAAGACAAACAGCTGCGGTGTTGGTCAGGAAATCTGGCAAGCGTTCTTAGAGACGCACCTTTTGAGTGGATGGAACTCAACTGTGTGGCTCCAGTCTTCCTAGATGAGCTCATAACAAACTGAACTGGTAGGAGCCACTTATCTTTCAACAGATTTTTTCAGCTGTGAAAAAAGATGAACCCATTTGTTTTCCTTCCCACCCTTCCAATGTAGAACTCACATTTCTAGCCATCTCTCCACCCCTGCCCCCTTATACTTGCTGTGTCCCACTCCTCACCTCTATTTCCCAGCCCATAAAATGTAAATATACATTTCTTGCACACACATCCACTTCTTCCACTCCATCCCCAAAACCATCAAACAATTCCCCCCAAACCATCAAACAATTCTCATGCTTCTTTTTTAACCCTTGATCACAATTGATATTTCCTGGTGTCTAAAACACAACTCTTGGCCCCTAACACACACCCATTTCATGGCTTCTATAACTCAACACATATTTCCTGATTTCTAAAAGACAGCTCACATCTTCTGGACCACCTGAAACACAACTTACATTCCCCCCCCCCCCCCCCCCCCCCCCCCCCCCCCCATCACATTTTCTGCCTCTCCTCCTTCCATCCCATCCCTGTCCTCTCACACAAAGAAACTTACCTGCAAACGGGGATTCTGCGTGACCATCTTGAAGGGCTCGTCATTAACCGGCACCACCTTGATCGTGAAGTTCAACATATGTTCAGGGGAAGCCACTCCATCCTGACCATCCTCACCAGAGTTTTGTATCTTCACAGCGAAGGAGAAGATGTCGACCACGGAGTCCGTATCATCATGCTCGTACCTTATTTCTCTTTGCGTCCACGTCATCCTGAGTGAAGGAGTCTGAAGGGAGACCTTCATACTACCAAGGTGAAGGATACCGTGGGAGGGCAGTGACACAATCTGGAAGGTCATAGAGATGTCCGCACGATAGGCATGCAGGCGCTTGAGGAGTTGGGTAGAGTCGAAGTAGTCACGGGAGATGGTGAGAGAGCTCCCCTCCTTCACAGATGGCTCGTACAGTCCAAGCAGCATGGCCTGTTGGATGGCAAATGTTTGTACCTTAGGTCCCTCTCAAAATCAATGATCAGCTATGGAACTTTAACATTTATCTGGTGTGTGTGTGTGTGTGTGTGTGTGTGTGTGTGTGTGTGTGTGTGTGTGTGTGTGTGTGTGTGTGAGGTGTGTGTGTGTGAGGGTGTGTGTGAGGGTGTGTTAGGTGTTATCACTGGCATTTTTCTCTGCAATTATAAACACTAGCAGAGCATAACGTGGGAGAACAATAGAAATCCCTTAATTGTTTTCAGCCATCCCATGAAAGCATTACTAAATGGTAAATACCAGAAATCCATGATGAATACAACCAGTGATATTTTCTTCTTTTTTTCTTCTTTTTTTCTTTTATTTATTTTTTATTTTATTTTTTTTGCTGTCCCAACCTCTGTGCCACCTCAGAGGCAGTGTACCCACGCCGCTCATTCCGACACCCCGTCCACAGCCACAGCCCGGTCGGCCCCGCCTCAGCCCCGGCACCAGCAATCCACAGGGAGCAGTCAATGTCAAGTCGTTAAGAGGCAACCCACCGGAGGAGACACTGCACTGCTGCCGAGTCACTTCGGTGGTGTTCAGTGGCGCCTGTTCTGATCTAACATACGCAGGACACCACCTACTAAGCCCCCTACTGACGACAATAACTGCTTAGTCGCGGAGCCGGCGTGAGTGAGCTCTCCCTCCGGAGGGCGCCACCACGTCCGTCCACCGACAGACCCCATGGACTCGCCGATACCGGTGACCCCGACGGAACCAAACCAAAGCCACAGATGTGGAGAGGACATCGAAACTGAGGTCACCATGAGAGAAGGGCATGAAGGGCCACAGAATTTGAGACATTTTTTTTTAATGCTGATCAATGAGAATGAGGATGATCAAGATGATGCTACGGATTTCCATTTCGGTCTGAGACTACATGACAGGGCTGTACTCTACGCTTCCTTTCATAATATATCCCGGCGTCAACCAGGCCCGAGAGATACAGGCACCTGCAGTATTGGTCAGGAAATTTGAGCAACACTCTCAGAAACGCATCCATTAAGACACTAAGTGGATGAAACTCGACTGTGTGGTCCCAGTCTTCCCAACTGAGTCCGCAGCAAACTCAACTCTGGGTAGGAGCCAGTCGGGCAGAAAAACCCACATGACTTCTGATGGGATTTGAACCCACGACCTCCCAGCCGGGAGTCCGCGACGCTAACCACTTCGCCACGGCGGCTGGTACCAGTGATATTTTCAGTATCATCAAATAAAATTTTCTTAAAAATCAGATCAGTATCAATGCTTTATACTGATAAAAGGTATGTCACATGATATTGTATGCAATAATTGCAAGAAATATCATTTCACGTATTATCAAGATGAGGACATTTAAAGTAGTTTCTAATCTGGACAGAAACAGATATAAACACCTTTTGAAGTATTGAACAAAGACTGGACATATATCTTGATGAACACAGCCAACTAAGAGGTCAACTTTTGTGGTGACTAATCCAAGTCAAGCAACTCAAAAGCAGCAAACTAATTAGTCATTATTTGTCTTCACAAACTTAATCGTAAAAGCAGCCAGCTAAGAAGCCTTTACTTGTTTTCACAAAGTTTCCAATGGCAATACATCATGAATTTACCTACGGCACTGTATCAAACAAAATTTAGTACTGCTGCTAAACGAACAGAGAATTCAAAACGGAAATGTGGAATAAAATATATATCATCAAGCCGTAATATCATGAGGAGATGACGATGAATGTTTGGAACAAGTCTGGGTTTAAACATGAAGGTGACCAAAGGCGGTCTTGCTTTGAAATGAACTCGCTGCTGTATATATCTACAGCCAGCCTTCCCTCCTCTCTTGACCCTGTCCAACACCCTCCCCATTTCTCTCCCTCCACCCTCATCCCCTTCCCCAATCCCTTTCCTTTCAGCGCAAATTCGTTATGTCATTACTATCCAACCATTGCTGAAATGGAAACAAGGCATTCTGATTGGCAGAGAGTGAGTGAATTACCTAATGGTATTACAGACTGCACAATACTTGCTCTGGCTTCTCAATCCCTTGCTCTGTTGGATACCGGCAACCCTGATAAAAAAGACAACCCCACATCTGGCACGCCTTCTATACTCCATTTACTTTTCCCATTCTTTTCACTGCATAACACTGACGTTCTTCTTTTTTTTTTGAAAGAAAGTATGGAACTTCCATTCAGACGGATGTGAATGTGTGTGTGTGTGTGTGTGTGTGTGTGTGTGTGTGTGTGTGTGTGTGTGTGTGTGTGTGTGTGCGCGCGCGTGCGCGCGTGCGTGCACGCATGTAAGTGGAATATCCTTTTTGTATCAGTTTACCTGCCTATTACATTCCCTCCCATCTTCAGAGTCAATAATTCTTAAGTATTTCAGCAAGTCTTCACTCACACAGGTGACAGTCTCCACTGACCTGATTCTCCACGTTGATGTTTGTGTAGGCCACCCTAACGTCACACCTGGCCCCCGTGAGAGGGGTGGCATAGGCGGTGGAGACCTCCATGTGCATGGAGTCGCGCTGCCGCCACTGCTTCATGTAGCTCAGGTGTTGGTAGAACACTTTCCCACTGTTCACCTCCTCCTGTGTGAATGACTGGATGGGCACTGGCCGCCCCGCCACCATTGTCACCACCTGGCCTGAAAACCAGACCAACAGGGACTACATGATTCTTGTTTCAGTATGACTCCAGGAGATACCTCTGATCGGCACATTACCAAAGTAGGGAGCACTGAAGCCTCAGTGATGCCTCTCTGTTTTAGCATGCTCAGCCATGTTCCTTTATACAGATCTCTGCTATAAATCTCTGCAATAGTACGTCAACTTAATCATGTGTCATTGACATTGGTTACTTTTTCTACTGCTGGAACTCCTGTATACACACTCACTAATGTACACAGGCTGTGAACTTGTTTGCCATTTATCTAATGGATATACATAATATACAACATGAGAAATATATTTTTTTGCAAAATAAATAAATAAGTATATACGATGCGCATGCACACACACATACACACACACACACACATTCTTTCAGGAGGGTCAGGGTGGAGATGGCGGGTGGGGGTGAGCTTGCACCCATGAAAGACAACTCTTCCAGACTGTCATCACCAGGAGGCAAGGCTGCTTATCTCTCCCTGTGTGAGATCTGTGTTCTGGCACCAACCCTCTGAGGACTGACCCTTGATGACAGCACATCAGAGGGCAAGGACAAAGGAAAGGTGTGATGGTTTACTTGGCAGGCTGTACATTGGATTCTGTCCTTTTCATCTCTTTTCGAAAGCTACCAAGTAAGGAATAACGTGAGAATACAGAAAGCCTGGTCTATGCGGGGATTAAATCTGGATTTCTACCGTATCTCCTGTCATCCTCTCCTCTTCTTTCCCACTGACCGAACCTCCCCCTTCCATACACATCCCTTCACCCAGACCTGCCCTTCAGCTTTTTTTTTTTTTTCTCTTATTTTAATTTTCAGTCTGGTTTACATTTCCCCCCACCATTTTTAAGAATGAAACAAAACATTTTCATATAACCGATTCAAATTGTAAAATTTGGTCATGGACTCTATAAGAATGACACATGTTTGAAACTAATTCACTTATTCAGACAGTGATATAAAAGCAATGATGATTCACTGAATTCAAGCTGAAGATATTTTGAAACTACAGCAGGTAATTAACTCACATCGTCAAGGGCTGGTCTCAATCACACCACAATTAAAAACCTGCTTCACTAGACAGTTTCCAGACAACCAACCATTCAATTTAAAGTCTGTGGCCCTTCATGCCCTTCTCTTGTGTGATCTCAGTTTTGATTTCCTCTCCGTGTCTATGACCTTGGTGAGTTCCTGTCGAGACCACCAGCGTCAGCAAGTTCAAGAAATTGTCATTGGACAGACATGGTAGTGGCCTGTGGAGGAGGATTCTTACTCACTTTGGCTTCATAACAAATCAACTATTTTGTCTTAAGTAGGGGGCTTAGTACGTGACGTCCAGTGTATGTTGGATCTGAACACCATGGAAGCGATTTGGCCACAGTGTAGTGTCTCCTCTGGTGGATCATCTTCACGACAATCTGACACCGACTCCCCCTGCGGTTTGCCAATGCTGGCTCTGCGATTGGACAAGCCAGGGTGTGACAGCGGATGGGGAGGCGGAATGCTAAGTGTTGGAGGAATTCCTCTGCAGTTGCACAGGCATGAGACAGCAAAAACACAAACAAATGAACGAACAATAACATTCAATTCATCAAACCTAAGGCAACCATTCACTCAATCCTAACCCATCATTCCTCATCCCACCCCACCCCACCCCCCTGCCTTCCTTCACACTGTTCTTACCATGCTGGGGCTTGGGGTCCACCACAGTGAAGACGATAGGCTTGGAAAAATTGGGCGCTGTGGTGACAGCCAGCAGGGAAGCATTGGACACCGGGTGAATGGTGTTGGGGAATGCCACCACTGGCCCATGGCGTCTCAGCTTCAGCTCTACGGGGTGTGCCCGCACCCGGAATGTGCGCTGGACGTCGCTGTTGATCCCATCGCTGGCCTGGAAGGTGAACTGCCCGGTGCTCTCCCCTGAAGTGACAGTTGGGATAACAGGTTAAGTGCTGGCTGTTTGCTTCGGTTGGGTGGTTGGCTGGTTTGCTTGATTTTGAGAGGAGGAAAAGCAATTTTACACTATTTATTTAACATTTTAGTGTGAACATTGTATAATGACAGGCTTTCCTTCGCCTAACTCATATTTCTCCCCCCATCCCTCCCCCTGCCCTTTTCTATGGCATGGCAAGGGAGAGAACTGGGTGGATGCAAGGGCTACCCTCATATGTGCACATACTAAATTCAAGGTTGTTTTTTTTTCAAGTGAAATGCCAGAGATGAGAACAACAAACATTATGAAATTCTTCTAGCATAACAGATGCCAACCTTCTAGAAGCAAAATTAGTCTGTGTTCAGAAAGCGCAATCATTTCAAAGGGACATACTATCTATAGTCCAGTGCACAGACCAGTCATAAATCACCAACATTTTTTTCCCTGCTCCAGACAAAAGAAGCCAAGTACACCCAGTCTTCTTCATGGTCACACACCAGGACAACTTACAGAATAGTCAATGGCTGTGCACAGCAGCTACAAACGTCAAACCCAGTCCATATCAACTGAGCAAGGCAGTAAATTGAGGTTACATTTTAAATATGATTCTTAATTTATCAACCTTTCATTCTGTAAATTGCGTTTGGGTTCATTTCTGTATAACTAGTCAGTAACAATGTAGACTGCTTTTTGTTTGTTACTTTTTTTTTTTCAATGTTCTCAAGTCCTAATTTGTTAAATTCTTTTTTCTCTTTTCTTTAAGTTAAACTTCTGCCACTTTAACTGTCTTTACAGATTTCCAAACCATCCCAGTGATTTTCCTTGAGATAAGATATGTGTTCCAAGTTTTAGAATTTTCAGATGAAACACTTATTGAAGTAAAACTTACAGCATTTCGTTTACAGATTAAGTATTACTTGACTTCCAACAAGTTTTGATAAAAATAAAACTTATTGTACATTCCCGTAAAGTAAAGCTTTGTGGCCTTCCAGTACCAGTACAGATAAAAGTAAAACATACAGGACTTCTAGTGGTTCCAGTACAAATAAAGTACAGCTTTGTGGACTTCCAGTGCCTGTACAGCAGTACAGATAAAAGTAAAACATACAGGACTTCAACTAGTTTCAGTACAAATAAAGTTAAGCTTAGTGAACTTCCAGTTCCAGTACAGATAAAGCTCACTTCCAATTCAAGCTCACTTCCAAGGCCAGTGAAGTCAGAAAAAGCACAGCTTACAGCACTCAAGTTCAAGTGCGAAATAAACTTTACACTTTTTAAGAGCATACAGACAGACAAATTACAGCCTTCATTTTAGTAAAGACAGATGAACCAGAAAGCTTACATTACTTCCATAACAGACAGACAAAGTCTAGCCTACATTCAAGCCTTTCCACTGTTCTAGAATGTCTTTTAAAAAAATTATCACTAGTTTGAGGGCAAAAAACCTCCTTCATTTGATGCGATCCCTGGAAACGCCAAGTTTCACAATTCGCAGATGGACATGAGGGTGGCAGCCAAAGCGCTACATGAGACTCACCTTTGTGAACAAAGGCAACATGGCCCGCATCAACATCCAGCTGGGAAAAGCTAGTGATGGGCACAAAGGTGTTGTTCAGAAAGGCCAGGTGCCCATTGGCTGAGGCCGTGGTGACAGTGAAGATAATGTCATCACTACTCGTGTCAGGGTCCTCAGCATACAGGTGGTTGCTTGTGAGAAGAGTCACCGAATCCGTCCATACACTCAGATCCTACCAACAATCAAACACAATATTAACTTGTAAACATTGTCATCTGTGTCTGTTGTTTACATTGCTTAAAAAAATGACTGCAGCCCTGTCCTCTAAAAAAAAAATCTAAAAGCTCATCTCATAGTGATACTGTAGTGTAAATGATTCATTTCTGGCTACGCATCATCCCTAAATTCATAAACTGTTTTACCACTCTCCTTCTATCAACTTTTTTTTTTGTTCTTGTTATTGCTGTTGTTCTTGTTAAAATGTTGCGCTTCTTTTTATTTCTTTTTATTATTAGCCCTGAAATTCCAGCTTCAATATATATCCTCTCTATTCTGAAGCTACATTCCAATGATAAACACCTGATCTATGAAGTGCAACTTTAAAGATGATTAGAAAAATAGAATATATTCAAGCATCTAAAATGAACAGTATGTAGTGAACCATTTCAAAGGTTTCATTTAGGACTTCATCTATTGTAGACTTAATTTTCTGGGACATTTTGCTCTTTGTCTTACAGATACATGATTTACAGTATGCAGGCAGACCTCCAAAATTACATAGATTGATGCTGAGATGTTCAAAACTGCAATGTATCACAACTACACCACACAAAGTGCACAATGCTGATCAAATCATTTAACTGAATTTCTCACCTTGTTGATGACAACTCGAGGAGGCTGGTCATCTTCAGGGATGATGGTGACCTTGACATTTAACAACCGGCTTTTCAGACTCCCATCCTCCGTGGATGCAATCACCGTGAAAGAATCATTCAGACTCTCGCTGTCATCATGCTGGTAGATGATCTTTCCTTCCATAATATTATCCGATGAAAAAGCCATATTAAACTCTGTAGGTTTGTCTGAGTTCAGAATGTAACCATGAGCAGGAATGGTGATGACTTCATAGATGAGGTTTTCTGCCTCATATTTTGAGCCAAGTGTTTTCAGAGTGTCAGACGAGAGAACGACTGTACCACCTTCAGAAACTGACAAGCTTCCTGGCTGGATTGGCAAGGAGGATGGGACGATTTCAACAGAAAACACCAGGTTTTTTAACACGCGGCTGTCAGAGTCAACATCAAAGGTGAACTGATCTTCCACAACAGCAGCCTTGGTCTGGACATACTGCACCAGTCCTCGACTGATTTCCCTTGTGAGAACTGGACTGGATCATCAGGGCCAAAAGGAGTGCCCTTCAGCTGCAGGTAACCCTGTTTGGGAGGTGTGACGACAATGAACACCACTTCTTCCTCGTTCAGTGAGGGATGCTGAGCCAGCAGGTGAGAATCAGTGATGGTCGCAGTTTCTCCCCCCTTCACAACCAACATGTGATTGTGGACGATATGTGGTGGGTGCGCCATGTTGTCGTCTTTGATGATAATAGGAAACAACTCTTGCAACTGCACCTCACCACGAACAACGGTGAACCGGAACAGGTCCTCTTCTGAGTCGCCTCCGTCATGCACGTATTGCACTCTTCCATCAATGATGTCAGCATAGGTGAACTCGGCGCAGTCCTCCCCCTCTAGTTTCAGAGAACCATGCTGAGGTTCCTCAGAGACGATAAAGCTGAAACTGGTGGCAGGGAAACCCATGTTGGTCTCCAGGCTTAGGTTGGCCTGGGTGAGCACAGCCGCTCTCCCTCTGTACACAGTCAGTCCTGTGTTTTTCTCCACTTTGATGTAGGGATCTGAGGCCTGCACTTCAAACACTCCTGTCCAGTAGAACTGTCCATCGGTCACAAAAATGGTGGCTCTCCCTCCTGAGCTCCTTTGTGTTGAAACAGTAGTTTCTCATCTTCCAGATCCTTCTGTGTGAACCGATACACAGGAGTCTTGGTCCCTGCCAACAGAATCTCTCCATTTGGGATAGTTTGACGACGGTACTGAAGGTTTGATGCGTTATAATGGATGTCTGGATCTCTGAAAGCCAGGTCATGGATGGTTATCTTCTTCTGGCCGTTGGTGACAATGTGGAACACTTTGTCCACCACTCTTCTGGAGGGTTGTCGTTCCTCATTGACATGATGATGTGGAACGTGCCGGTAAATTCCTGGATTTCATCTGGCATTTCATCTTCTGATTTGAAAAGGGGAAGGGCAGCGAACACGAAGGAATCACGGTCGTTTTCTGAATCATCATGTCTGTATACCACCCTCCCTTGACGGATGTCCGAAGAACTGAACTCCTCTATCCAGGGGTCCACAACGCTAGATGTCCGCACATCCCACAGACTGACATTGCCATGACGTGGGGGCTGAATCAAAGAGAACTGAAACTCTTTGTAATCCTCCATTTCCAAGTACAGGTTGGACCGAGTGATCCCTTTCTGACCACCTTCTGTGACATCCCGTAAACCATTGTTCGTAAATCTGATAGCAGTGTCCAATGGGATGTACTCTATCCAAAGCCTCATCATCCGACCACTACTGGAAGGATACCTGATAGTCAGATCAATGTAGTCTTCCAGACGGTCAAACCCAGTGCTGTCGAACTTGAAGTATACACGTCCTGTGTCCACATCAGCTTGGGAAAAGTTACCTTCGGTTCTGAGAGGTTTCAGAGAGTCAAAATCTAAAGGATTGAAAATCCTGTTGTTTGCAGTGATAAACATGTTCCCCAGCTTTGGCTTTCTAAAGAGAATAAAGGTCAGCTTGGTGGTGTCGATTTGCCCAAACTCAGGACTGACCAACAGAGAGCTGTTTGTCAACTGACCGTAAGGAACCTGGTGGATCACCAATCGGTTGTTGTTGTTGATCACCAGCGACACCGGGCGGAGCTTTATTTTGAACACTTGCTCTTTGGTTTCCACTTCTTTAGCCACTACCGTGAAGGAAAACTCATCCCCTGGCACAGAGTAGTCTGAGGAGAAGTGGCTGTAGCGCAGGCGAGATCTGTTCAGATGTCGTTGAGTGAATGT
Organism: Conus ventricosus; assembly: GCA_018398815.1. Lineage (NCBI taxonomy): Eukaryota > Metazoa > Mollusca > Gastropoda > Neogastropoda > Conidae > Conus > Conus ventricosus. Next base: position 71,652,252 of record CM031603.1, read on the forward strand.
GTCAACATCTGTCCATTCTTCCACGCCATGCTGCAGACGCTGAATCTGCCCAAAGCGAGGCAGCTTGGTGACTTTGTAGCGTAGTTCTAGATTCTGTAGTGGAACATTGGTGACTGCTGACAAGTTGCTAGTGTGAAACAGTGTGGTTGAAGCATATGGCACCGTCAAGCCTGTGTTCTTCTCCACCTCAATTTTCAGAGAAACCACCAAAAACCGCAGCAGCACGCTGTCTTTCAAACCCGAGTCGTCAGTCATGTTCATTCGCATATCAACAACAGTATCCTTCTTGTGAGTGAACCAGATTTTGCCATCTAGAATGTCCTGGTGAGAGAATGAGGTTGTGGGCTGTTCACCTTTACTGTAATCCTCAAAAAAACTTTCCACTGGACGAACAAAGTGCACACTGTACATGAGATTCTTGTTTTTGGTGTCAGGATCTTTTACGTCAATAACCAACGGGGTCAGCTGCAACTTGGAGTTCTCAAGCACGCTGATCTGATTGCCAGAAGGAAGGTAGAGCTTAGGAGGGTCGTTGTGGGCAGTGACCTTGATGGGCAACACAAATTCATAATGACCCTGTAACTTCCGAGGGAGTTCCGAGTCACTGCTAATGCTCATCTCTATGGTGATGTCATCTGTCTGAGAATCAGTGCCATCATGGACGTACTTAATCTTGGCAGTCAAGAGGTCAAGAAGAGTGAAGGACTCAGACTGCCGCAGACCTCTATCCACCTCAAGGTGGCCAAACCTGGGAGGCAACACAACCCTGAATCGGACAGCAATCTCTCGAATTCTGTAAGAGCGATAATCAAAGATGACATCAATGGTGTTGGAATTGATGACAGCCTCTCCCCCTTCTTTGACATTCAGAGGCACAATGGCCACCATCTCTCGGAAGTCTTCTTCTGGCAGACTGTTCTCTCCTGAGGCGTCCTCCTTCTCACATACAGGTTGGTCACAGAGGCATTGATAGCTGTCCCCTTTTTCCACACATTCTGCCCCATCAACACAAGGCTCTGATGCACAGGGGAAAACCCAGGAGCAGACGGAATCGATGTGTCGGCTGACCTGAACTTCTCTGAAGCCGTAGGGGCGGGAGTTGATGACAATGTTGCGGATGCAGCCCAGCATGGACCCTTTCATGGAGCGGTCCCCCTGCAGTGCCCTCAGACCCAACCTCAATGCATGAGCCCTAGCCTTCAGTCCCAATCCCCCCACAAAGAGGTGGCCCGCCAGATTGATATGGGATTTCTCTCCTCCAAAGGGTGGTGTTGCTGATGCTATCCACACGCAGTTCCACCGTGGACTGGGAGATGGACAAGTCCAGCTCATGCCACTTGCCGTCATTGACAAGCTGAACTAAAACTACCTCCACTATCCCGCTTCCAGAATTCACCGACAGCTTAGGCCTCCCTTCGATGATCTCTAAAGATAGAAAGTCATCTTTGAAATCCCCATGGCCAGAATTGAAGAGCAGCACTGCGTTTTCAGCTCTTGTTTTAAAATCACAGGCAAACGAACCTTTCTCACGCACGTGAAATCGAGAGAATGCTACAAAGGAGGTTTCAGAGAGGAAGCTAACAGGAACGTCGGAGCCAGCAGAGAACTCACTGTCACAGTCCCAAGTGATCTCAAAGGCGTTCTGCACATTCTTCAAGTCCTTGGCTGCCTTCAGAACATCCAGCCCGTTGAACTTAACATCCTTCATGCAGCCTCTGTAGCTCCGAAGGTGCTTGTGAACAGCATTCGAATACGTCCCCCGACCTCCGAGGAAAACCCCATCCTGAATGTTCAGCTCATGGAAAGAGCCGGGCGTTTCCACCGTGCCCTGATTGACGCCATCCACCATTAGTTCGAGGGTCTCCCCGCTGCGACTGACCTTCACCTCATGCCACTGCTGGTCATCCAGGCGCACCAATGGTGAGGAGAACACGCTGGCCTCCCCTGAGCCCAGGTCTATGTGCACCTCCACGCGGCCGGCCTTCACCTCCAACAGGAAGTGATCAGTGCTGCCCGCGGCCAGCAGCAGGAGGCCGTGGGGCCGGTGGGTCTTGAAGTAGAGGTGGAGCTCTGTAGAACTGCTGGCGTCCTCCAGGGGCACGCTGATGTAGCTTTCCCCATAGAACGAAGCTGGAACATAGAGGGTACAGCATGTTGGGTTTCCTATTTTGATCATGGATAAACCTACCTAGAACTTGAATTCGATGTTAGGAGGCAAAGTGGCAACCTTTAAAAGTGTGTGTGTGTGTGTGTGTGTGTGTGTGTGTGTGTGTGTGTGTGTGTGTGTGTGTGTGTACGTGTGTGTGTGTGTGTGTGAGAGAGAGAGAGAGAGAGAGAGAGAGAGAGAGAGAGAGAGACAGAGAGAGAGAGAGACAGAGAGAGAGAGAGAGAGAGAGAGAGAGAGAGAGAGAGAGAGAAAGAGAGAGAGAGAATGCATGTTTGGATGCATGTGTGAGTGTGTGTGCATATGTGTGTGTGCTTGCACTACGTGCATGAATAAACACATAGTGTCAAGCAAGACATTTGGTGTGATGCAATATGGTGTGGAATGGTGCATTGTGATACTGGTGTGAGATGTCATAGAGCACAGTGTAATGTGGTTAATCTAGACATGGAACCACAAACTTAAGGAAGATACCACACTGTATGATATACACAGATACACACCAGGGCTCCCAAATGTATTCAAGCATGTCAACTCTTATGAAATTCATCCTGGAATGTTTGAAAACACAGTGAACTCTCAAGCTCAAAAGAAACTTTAAATCAGGCCTTTTCACAGCATAGGCATGTAATCACCCACAATCAGTGCTTTCCAGATGATGAAAAAGAAGAAACAAATATTAAAATGATGAGAGAAAAAAACCCACCATAACTAAGTTTCATCAATATAGATAACAGTAACACTAATAACCTCAAAGCACTGCAGAAAATTTATATCATTCGACCACCCCTATCCCTCACAACCCATTTTACAATTGTCCTTTGGTCTCAGACCACATGGGAGGTAAGTGAGCTTATGAGACTCATGTTCCAGACATCTCAGAAAGAACTGGAACCTTTTCCAGATTCTGCCCTCACAGACTGTGCAGTGGACTAGTCAGGGTTGGCTAACCCTTTGAGACTGAACACTGGAGGTAGGGATACTCAGTTTGGGTATATGGATGACTGGGAGGGAGGGTGGGGATGGATGACTGGGACTGAGAATGAGATGGAAGCCGATACTTGATAGCTTGGGAGAATAATAGTTAGGACACACTGCAGAATGTCATCCGCCTCCTTCCTGCATTCATCACACTCACAGTCAGATGATGTCTTCATTTCTTTCAATCTTTCTTGTCCCACACTTTCTTGCCCATCTCCCTCTCTCCCCTCCCTTTCCCCCAACTCTGGGGTGGGGGGGGGGGGGTGAGGAGGGGCTCCCTACGTACACACCCACTCACCCCCTCCCCATACCAAGGCAGCATCTCTCTCTCTCTCTCTCTCTCTCTCTCTCTCTCTCTCTCTCTCTATTAATGATACATACATGCATGTACAATCTTTTAGACCAATTTTTTGCAGAGGTTCAAAAATGCCAGAAAGTAATATCTACACCAAACAAATAAAAAAGGAAGGGGAAGAAAGATGGGGAACATGATATATATTTGATAACACCAAATCATGCCTTTGCCACATTTTATGTACCTGTAGGCATGGGAAGGGTAGAAAATTTGGAGAGAATGGGACGATTGTGAGTGAAAGAAAATTATAAATTCAAAGAAACAAAAACAAGAACACACACACACACACACACACACACACACACACACACACACACACACAGAGGCACACACAACATTACATACATCACCCCCCCCCCCCTACTCTTACCCCTTCACTCCACACACACACACACAAACATCACATACATTATCCCTCCACTCTTCCCCTTCCACTCCACACACACACACACACACACACACACACACACACACACACACACACACACACACGCAAACATGCATCGCCCATCGCCTTCCCTCCCTCACCCCCTCCACATTCCCCTCCTGCTCACATGCACACAAGTCAAGCAGAAACTCTGGCCCCACCCAAGACCTGCCTGTGCCTGGAATCTCTTTCCCCTTGCTTTTCTCCAGCTTCATGAGTCATGATAAGCACCTCAAACTTGACATGCATAGCAGCAGCAGACAAACTTAGTTTTGTGTACTTCTGCATTTTCATGGTATCTGTGTCAAGTGTAAGGAAAAGACACACTCTGGAAGTGCGTGTGAGGTTGTGTGTGTGTGTGTGTGTGTGTGTGTGTGTGTGTGTGTGTGTGTGTGTGTGTGTGTGTGTGTGTGTGTGTGTCTTTACGTGTGTGTGTGTGTGTGTGTGTGTGTGTGTGTGTGTGTGTGTGTGTGTGTGTGTGTGTGTGTTTTCTCAGTGTGTGTGTACATGTGTATCACTGTGTGTGTGTGTGTGTGTGTGTGTGTGTGTGTGTGTGTGTGTGTGTGTGTGTGTATGTGTGTGTGTGTGTGTGTGTGTGTGTGTGTGTGTGTGTGTGTGTTTACATGTGTATGTGTATGTATGTGTGCGTGTTCGGTCGTTCTTCAATTTAACGTCTATTCACATAAAGTGATTTTAGACAGAGTTAGGGAAATAGTGTGTGTATGCATACGTGCATGTGTGTGTGTGTGTGTGTGTGTGTGTGTGTGTGTGTGTGCGTGTGTGTGTGTGGGTGTGTGTGCGTGTGTGCGTGCGTGCGTGTGCGTACGTGTGTGTGTGTGTGTGTTGATGGACCGATAAGAGATTTGTTACGAGCAGTTAGCTATATATAATAGTGATTCATACTAAAATTCTTTACAACTAGGCTAAACATTAGCACAAAGCAAATATTAAAACATAAAGGAGTACAGGATATCTGGTATAACCAAAATGTTAAGCACTCATATCTATAGGAACACTTGTTACAAAAAAGAGCCCATTGGACTAATCATCAAGGAATTAACAATAGAAACAAGACCTTGTAAGTTCTGGAAAATACACTTGCCATCAGGTCGCAGGCAGTCAGGATTTTCTTTTTGAAATATGCGCAGTGGAAAAGAAGATGCTGGGTTGTGAAACTTTCAACTGCTCCGCAGATGCAATTTAAATTTTTGCGAAATTTTGTATGGAAAGCGTTTAGCTTAAGCCTGTAAAACAGGGATTCAAGTTTTCGGTTATTTTTTCAAGTACGTTTGTGTTGGCCAATTGATAGGTAATCTTTCCACTTTTAGCCGCATTGCTAGAAGAAAAAGTAGCTGACTGTGTGCATGTGTGTGTGTGTGTGTGGTGTGTGTGTGTGTGTGTGTGTGTGTGTGTGTGTGTGTGTGTGTGTGAGTCTGTGTGTACATGTATCACTGTATGTGTGTGTGTGTGTGTGTGTGTGTGTGTGTGTGTGTGTGTGTGTGTGTGTGTGTGTGTGTGTGTGTGTGTGCGCGTGTGCGCGTGTGGGTGCGTGCGTGCATGCATCTGTGTGTGTGTGTGTGCATGTGAGTGTGAGTCTGTGTGTGTGTGTATGTGTGTGTGTGTGTGTGTGTGTGTGTGTGTGTGTGTGTGTTTCTCACTTTCTGTGTTTGTGTGTCTGTGTGTGTTCACACACCTGTTCAGCATAGGGTAGGTACTTGAGTTCATACATGCGTACAGCCCTATAGACAATTTCTTTGTACTGGTCACTGGCTTCAAGTCATGATCACAGCCGATTCTTCTGCCAGACTGGCTTTGTTCTGGCTGGGCATTCTGGCCCTCAGGGTCACAGGGTGCAAACTGCTCATTGTTGGCTGACCACCCAATGGGACCATCCCATAGAGCTCTTCATGACGGTTCTCCTCTCACTACTTTCACAGCCTTCCTCATTGTTCTGTTTTAGGGTTGGTAGTCTGAGCATTCACATGACTTACTATAGTATAGATCTTGCATTGTTTTGTTCTGTTGAATTTGAAATACAGCATGTTCCAAGACAGACTTTGTGAAACAATGGAAATTTTCTTAAGCCACAGACTCTTCATTTCCAAAAGGACATTGTTGAGCCCAAGACCAGGCATTCTGACTGTTCCAATTTCTCCAGTGCAGTATTAAAAACATCACAGACCAAGTGATCTTTGTGATAAAATAACAGAACATTTTTCAGAACTATTAAATTTTCTTAGGGGGAAATTTTGGATCCAAAATTCAACTTAAACTGCCCAGAAACTCGCAGTTTTAAAAGATGCACATTACCTGGTGTGGATGGACTGAGACCTGAGAGTATTGCAAAGTTTGTCATTCCTATCAAGTTGAATGTTACAACAGCTGTAACTTTTAACTCATGTTACAGATCATCTAGACTCTGATGTAATGTCATGGAAACATAGATTTTAGACAAACTGTATTTTTAAGATCTTGCTAAATTCATCTTCTTATTGTATCATCAGAATGGAAGTTTTTTTTCTTTTAACCTTTTTTTATTTTTGATCTGAATTCTTTATCCCAATGATCCCAGTTACCTTCCTCTCAGTTCCTGTTACCCTCCTCTCACCCTGTCTCCACCCAAACATAACGCTCCACATCCCCCACGTCCCATCCTCTTCCAGCTTTCATGCTTTGTCTATCAACTTTGTAAATTCATTCTCCATCATTTTTCTTTCCATCTAAACTTACAATTATACTCTCCTAGTTTTCATCTCCACCCACCTTCTACCACCTCTCTCTGTGTGTCTCTCTCTCTCTGTCTTCTCTCTGTCCTTCCTCTCTGTCTTCCACCTTTGTCAGTCCCTGCAACTGTTCTGTCATTCATTCTTCATACTCTGCCCTCCATTCCCCTTCACCTCTTCTACTGTCCCTTCCACCAACATTTCTTTCCACCTTTCCTTTTCAGTCTTTGTCATTGCTCCTTTTGTTGTTTGTGGTGTTATTCACTGTGAAAGACCATGCTTTGCTGGAAATTCATAAGCTGAGATTAGCATTCATTAAAAAGTGAATTTTACTTGTTGCCAAAGGACAAAAAAGCAGAAGAGCACACAAAACAAAGTGTGAAGTAACGCAGATTTAATGCATGACACAAAACAGGACAAGAAATTTTCGGCAATATGCCTTCCTCAGCGACAAAAAAATACAGACATAAACATGCACAATACTCCCCTTGTGAAGCCAAAGTGGTGAATGAAGTAGACAGAGGGACAGTGGAAGAGGGTGAGTAGAGTTTGAGGAATAGGGCACCAGGAAAGAGGGTAGAGTAAAGTGAGGAGGAGGAAAAGGAGAGAGAGAGAGAGAGAAAAAGAGGGGAGAGACAGAGAGAGAATGGAAGTAGAGGAAGAGTGGAGAATGAGAGCGAGAAGAGGAGGGGAAGGAGAGTGAGTGGAGGGGGAGAGTGTGATGGTATGTAGTGGGTGTGTTGCATATGAATGAAAAGAACAAGAGAAAGCACAATAAATAAGATACAATATACTCGAAAAAGCATTTTAAATGACAAGGGGAGGGAGGGGGGGGGGGGGGGGTGAGAGAAGGGGGTCAGCCGCCTAAAGCATCCGACCCAAGTCTGACCCAAGGGTAGGTTGCCCTACCCAAGCACCAAGGGGTGAGAGGGAAAACAGGAGAACGCCGAGAAAAAACCCACTAGCCAGACGCAGCTAAGAGCTGCAAGGCTCATCCCCCCACACACACGAAAAAAAAAAGAAAAAAAAAAGCACTTGCCCGCGGGCAAAACCACACACACACACACACACACATACAAGTGCGCGCGCACGCACAAACAACCACGCACGCACACATACACACGCCAATAAGCGCACACACTGGGGGGGGGGGGGGGGGGGGGGGGGGGGGGTTACAATGGGGAATAAATGGGTAAATGTACAAACAAGGCATACATTAAGACATCTGGGTGTAGCATAGGGAAGTAGGTGGTGCTATGGTGGCGCAACAGAAAAAAAAGGCAAAAATAAGAGCATTAACGCAAAAGATTGATATGCGGTCATGATGAGAGGCGCTAACAACACTCCCAATGACAAAAAAAAATATAAAAAAAATATCTATACATATACACACACATATATATATATAAATATATATACACAGATAGATTTTTTTAACAAAAAGGGAAGAAAAAGGGAGGGGAGGGAGGGGAAAGGGGAGGGCCGGGGGGGGGGGGGGGGGGGGGGGGGAAGAAGGAGAGACATAAAGAGAGGACAAAAAGAAGGGCCTAAAGGAAGGGTGGAAGTATGAGGGAGGGCGAGGGGGAGGAGGGTGGGTGTGAGAGAGGAGAATAGTAGAGGTCGAAAGTAGAGAGAAAGGAAGTAAGAGGGAAAGTAAAGAGAAGATGAACGAAAGGGGAAGGAGCCCTTCAGAGGACGATAGAAAAGGAACAAGGACGGAGGAGGTGAGGGAGAAGAAGGGAAAGGGGGAGAGGGGGTAGGGGGGTAGAAAAGGGGGGGGGGGTGTGAAAGGGGGAAAAAAAAAGAGGGGGGGGGGAGAGAGGAGGGGGCAAAGGAGGGTAGGAAGGAGAGGGATAGATCCAAAAGTAAGTGAGAATAAATGAATAAATAAAATAAAAGAAAATAGAAAAAAAAACAAAAAGACAGGAGACTGGGGAGCTAACCCTACTCAGAAACTCCTGGCAAAAGATATAGGCTCTCAAACGATCATTCCAGTAGGCGCTAGGCTCTACGGTCACGAAGAGGCCACTGATGCAGACCAACCATGCACAGGTAAGTACTAAAGGGGAAAGGGAATGATAAGTCATTGTCCACCTGAATTGTCTCGGGGGGAAAAAAGAAGTACACAGAATTGCTAAGCTTTTTCATTGATACCAGCTGGATTTCTGGTGCCCAGTTTTTGAATCAGGTGAGACTCCATATCCTTCCTGTCTCTAGAGTCACTAGTTTTCATGAGCCACAAGCCCTTCACTCTTGCATTGTGCGCGGAATGGCTGGGGAGGTTGAAGTGCTAGGCTACTGGTTTGTCCCTGTTGTATTTAATGTCAGCGAGGTGTTCCTTGAATCTGACAGTCAAAGTGCGTCCGGTCTTGCCGATGTAAAGTTTAGAACAAACGGTGCAGTGGATGATGTAGACCAAGTTAGTGGTTTGGCAGTTGAAGAATTTGGAGACAGTCATGCATGACTGGCAAATCTAAGCCTCATAAAGTTACCTCAATCATATTTCTTCTCAACCAGATCCAGCTAAAATGCTTTTCAGCTGCTTCTGCTGTTACCTTTAGGCCTTGTCCTCTTCTTCACAAAAGTGCAACATAAGCTGTTTCATAAGAAATAAAACAATGTGCTTGTGTACAAAACTGAGTGCCATTTCACAAGAAATAAATAATGTGATTGTGTACAAAGTATATTATTGCTGATGGGAATGTGTTACTTACTGTATACTGTGTGTGTGTGTGTGTGTGTGTGTGTGTGTGTGTGTGTGTGTGTGTGTGTGTGTGTGTGTGGCGTGTGTGTGTGTGCACGCACGTGTGCGTGAGTGAGTGAGATGTGTGTGTGTGTGTGTGTGTGTGTGTGAGAGAGAGAGCATGCCCATGCACGCTTGTGTGTGAGCGTTGGCAATCTGCATACTTGTGAATGTACCTGTATATGATCTATAGCCTAACAGTGTTATTAGAAAGTATGCATACCATGTTAATCTGTAATTGTACAGAAAATACCTATGCATGTATCATCAAATTTATGCAGCTTTATGATTTCATTTCAAAGCACACTCCTGCAAAGGAGACATTTTTTTCCCCTTGCCTAAACACTGAAGCTCACTTATAGACATAAGATCTGAAGCCAGTTTGATGTGTTTCCACATGTATTATCTGTGTTATTAGTCTCTGTAGCCTGAAAGGATTTGACAAATTGTCTGAAAGATGTATACCTGTGGGTGAGGTGTAGGAATTAGTAAATTTAGTGTTAGCAAATCTATTAAAGTTGAAATTAATGAAAAAATATAATGTTTCACTTAAGTTCAGTAATTGACAGCATGATGCTCAATCTGTAAATTACTGATTTATCAGGAGCAGGGAAGGATTTTAATAGAAGAGTGTTTCAAATTGCAGTCATAATTTGCGTTTAAAACGAGCGACGATCAATTTGATTGTTCCACACAAAAATAAATCAGTTTTCCACAGCCGACCTGATCTCCGATCTTGGAGTCGGAGAGCCACAAAAGCCCGGGAATAAAAACGTCAGGCCCCGAAGCACCGAAACTGCCAGGGCTGTGACAACAAATCGGCTCACAGGTCAAGAACAATGCTATGCAGCTACAGTCACGGCAAAACAAGCCTCAGCATCAAAGAAAAGATCAGCACCAAGTGACCTACTAAGACCCCCGAGCTACAAGCAGGCGGCACTAGATTCAGCTAGCAGACGGCTTACCTTTGACTTTTTTCAGGCCAACCATCATTTATAGAAATCTTTACTTACCCGATTGTTCCATTGACAGCACTCGTGTTAGCAGAAAGAGAAGAATATGATATTCAACTCTCGCCATTTTCAAACTCACTCGCCCCCAAATTCAAAAAGGCATTGCTACAAAACAAGAAAGTAATTTGATATTCCAGACATCTTTGGAACCGTCTGCCATTATCTCACTGTTGACAATGAACTCCCGTAAAAAAACGCGAGTGTCAGCGAGATCTTACCTACACATGGGAGACAACTGCATACATTTGTGCGATTTAAATATTTTCCCGTAGTTATTTCCCATAGATTGCTCCTCCAAGTTCAGGTGCGGGGAGATGATCAAGTCATTTTGCCTGTGGTTTTATATACACCGCATCGTTATTTCATATGGTTTAGTTGCAAAGCGAGACGACTGCAGGCGGAAATCTAAACAAATCTTAAATAAATGTTAGCGAACCGCCCAGAGAACGTGGACAAACGAGTTACAAGACAAAACACGACGCGTTTCGACCTCTTAGGTCTTCATCTGGTGATAATTAAACGAATAAAACAACGAAAATTCACTTAGCTTTGGTCGCTTCAGATTGCTCAGGCTTCAGCGCAAGGAAGAAGGCGTTGAATGAGAACGAGGCTGTTGGAAGGGAAGTAGTGAGTGAGTCAAGTGTCTCTGTATATCTTTGATTCCATTTATGCATGTCACATGAATTATATGTTTCGGTGTTATCTGGAAAGATTGCACAAGTACGTACTTTTCACAGACTGCAGATCATCTGTAAATGTCGCAAATCGTTCTGGACACAAGTATTGCCCAGTAGAATTCCACTCTAAACCCAGGCATTTTCATATACTGATTTGCCAACTTTAATTTTCGGAGATCAATTCTTTAAGAAAAATCGCCCACCCTTTATTACATTTGCCTTTACCACCGTACTATTAACATTTTTTACAATATTTTTCAAAAGGAACTGAATCGAATGCCCTTTAAAAGTTCAAACATAGCACATATATATTATTACATTTATCGTTATTCTTCGTGAAGTCTTCCATACCTCAAGAAGATGCATTTGATCTATTGTCCTGCAGAAACCATGCTGACATTCGGCGAAGTATTTTGTTGGTCATATTGTCTATAGGAGCATCTTAAATCTGATGAAATAATTCCAGAATTTTACAGACCACATAAACATTGCAAACTTTCTGGTCTACAGTTCCTCGAGTCAGGAGGAGGAGGAGGAGGGGAGGGGGAGGAGGAGAACATGATCATGATCATAATGATGAAAGAAAGGAAAGGGAAAGAAAGAAAGAAAGAATGAAAGAAAAGGACTCACTATTAACATTTTTCATGGAAAGGAATAATTCTTCCTTGAACTGATTTATCAAAAAGCCGAAATACTCAAAGGATACGAAGGCACTTGTCTTGCCTTGCCCTGCCTTGCCCTGCCTTGTCTTGCCTTGCCTTGCCTTTGTCCCTTAACTCCGAGAGAGTCGTGGGGGCGCCGCAGGAGGAACTTCCGGACCAGCTCGTTCTATTCCTGTCGGTTGTGTGCTAGGGCTTGTGTTTACTGCAAAACGCTTGCCGGTCCACTGCTGCACGTTATCTGCCCATTTCTTCTTTGCCTGCCTCTGCGTCTCTTTCCCTTGAGGATCCACTGTCCTACGTTATCTGCCCATTTCTTCTTTGCCTGCCTCTGCGTCTCTTTCCCTTGAGGATCCACTGCCCTACGTTATCTGCCCATTTCTTCTTTGCCTGCCTCTGCGTCTCTTTACCTTGATAGTCCCCTGGAGGATCGTTTTAGCCGGTCCGTCTGATCTCGTGATGTGGGCATATCGTTTAAGCCTGCGCCATCTGACAGTTGTTTTGGGGGTATTCATTCTCCTATATGTTCTCTGGCTGTCTTTCTCGCATGTTCGTTTGTGATATGATCTATGAGAGATGATTTGCGTCTTAGGATAGCATCTCATCTCTGTGGCCTGGATCTTCCTTTGCAGTTCTGCCATGAGGCTCCATGTCTCGCGTGTAGAGTGGACAAGGACGCTTATAAGCCTGAATTTGTGCTTCATAGTAATGTGTCTGTCTCTCCATATTGCTGTGAGTCTTGCGAGTGCTGGCGTTGTTTGGGGATGTCTGGCTAGCGCTTCTGTTTTTGAGCACTCATCATTCATGACTGCGCCTGGACATTTGACCTGGCTGACTGTGTCTGGCCTTTGCCCCTGTACAGTAATATCCCTGCCTATAGGCTACTTTCGTTGCTGGTGGTGAGATTGGTCTTTTCAGCGATGATCTCCATTTCGAACGTAACTGAAGCGTCGTTAAGCTTTTAGACAACGTTGGCGAGTTCTTCTTCGCTCGCCAAGCCGTCGATATCATCTATAAAAGGGAGTTTTGTGATGGTCCTGCCTCTGATGCTGACGGTGCCCTTGTGGTCTTTCAGTGCATGATTCACGATGTCCTCAAGAAAAATGTTAACTAGGGTAGGGGACGGCATGCAGCCTTGACAAACTCCAGCTGAAGTGTGGAATCACGCACCTGCTGGATCTCATACCAGAACTGCGCTCAGTGCTTTTGTGTATAGCTGTTGGATAGTGGACATTAGTTTACCGTTGAAGGCACTAAGTTCTTTCACTAATCTTAATGGGACACCTTGAACATGGCCCTGTGCCTTACCGATATTTAGAATTTCAACTTTCTTTCTCAACCATATCTGGTATCAATAATGAAATCGTTTAATACGTCATCACTTGATCTAGAAAATGGACCAAGTATCTTCGTGTTTCTTCGCAGTAACATTTTTCCGAGTGAACACATTACATTATAAATGTAGACAGAAGAACATATCACATGTCTGCTTTGTCATTATCAGTAACAACTATATTTCCAGTTAGTTTTGATAGGGACTAAGTCCTGTCCTTAGTGTAGTCTTAGGCTCGACATATTGAAATAAACACTTTGGGTTTGCTTTACACTATGTGATGAAGTTTCTTCTCAAGTGCTCTTTAAATTGGTCTGTGTTGTTTTCCCGTTACAGAGGGTTTTTTTTTAAATGTAGTGCTAGTAATCCTGGCCCTTTTTTGTTAAACAGAAATCTTTTATACAGCTGTTTATATTTCTTTGTGAGAACTTTCATAGTCTTATTACCATCCATCTGGGTTTCGTCTTTTATTCATAAATACCTTAATTTTGGAATATTGTCAACCATACAATGTTGTACTTCATGTTCACACGTTTTGTCAGCATTTTACACACAGTCATATCCAAGCGATGACCAAATCTTGTTTCAAATTCTATTCCCATTTGTGAGAACAGTTTTTCTTTTAAATTCTAGTCTCATTTGTGAGACTAATTCTTGCTTCAAATTCTGGCGTCATTTATGAGACATATCCATTTTCCTTTTTTCCCCGATCGTACTTCGTCTGCCATTTATTCTTGTCCTCTTTCTTGTACATACAGGATGATTCAACTGGCTCTCGAGATGTATCATGTCCCAAAGAATCCAGGGCTTTGAAAATGCTGCAGCGCCAGAGAAAAGGTTCAATGATAAGCCATCAACAATTTATGAGGTAATGAAAGTGATTCACTAAGCTAGAGCCAAATCTTCGTCCAGGCTCACGAAATACCCTTCCTGCTGTATAAGAATTGTCCTAATGCCCTCGACTGTCTCCACAAAATGTTGAATCAACATGGGAGAACCTGAAGATCAGCGACCAACGGATGATAGATAGCCAGTGGAACACACGTTCCCATAGAGCAAAACTTTGAACAGATTAGACCATAATCACTTTTGACCGTACAGGACAAATCAGTAGGGCCACTATGATTTGAAACAATTTAAAGAGCTCAGGCAGAGGAGGACCTCGACGTGTTGTGGCTCGATCTGGTAAATGCATATGGATCAGTTCCACACAGTATGATTCAGCTGACCCTCGAGATGTATCATGTCCCAGCGCATATCCGAGAAATCCTTAGAACGTATATTGTGTGGAAATTGGTAGAGCAGTGGGTATTAAAGTGCTATGTGTATTGGCAATGGAGATCATCTCAAAAGCGGCCATAAATTGTACAGGTTCAGTAGATCTCGGGTCCGGACACCAAATGTCCACTCTAAAAGCCTTCATGGATGACACAACGGAGCTGGGGGGGGGGGGGGGGGGGGGCAGGACAGAAACAGAGACAGAGGAAAAGTCAGGATGGGGGTGAGAGGGGAGGTAGTGGTTAACGCAGACAGAGGTGGATCTTGAGATAAATATTGACTTTTTGAGTTGATTTCTTGTTGCTGGTGTTATTGTTATTGTACATTCTTTGCTTCTGCTGCTTCTGCTGCTACTGCTGCTGCTGCTGCTGCCGTCGCTATTACTACTACTGCTACTGCTGCTGCTGCTGTTATATTTTATTGTTGTTACTGGTGTTGCTGTTTTTGTTACTGTTTTCTATTTTAGGCGCGGGGGGGTAGTGGTGGTTAAGTTCGGGCGTTGCAGCTGATGTCTTTTGTCGGTTAGTCCTCATTTGACATTTTTTCGCATTAAAAGGAAATATCCTTACTACAGCACCTAAGCAGTTTCGGTATCCAGCAGTAGGAGCAGGAGCAGCAGCGTCAGAAGCAGCGGCATTAGCAGGAGCAGCGGCAGCAGAAGTAGTAGAAGTAATAGCAGCCGCAGCTATAGGAGTAACAAGAACGACAGCAACAGCAGCAGCAACGATAAAAGCAGCAACAGGAATAGTAGTAGGCTAGTAGTAGAAGCAGCGGCGGTAGCAGTATCAACAGCAGTAGTAGGAGCAGCAACAGCAACAGCAGCAGTGGTAGTAGAAGGAGCGGCGGCGGCAGTAGTAGAAGCAGCAGTAGGAGTAGCAACAGCACCACCACCAGCAGGGAGGACAGTAGCAGCAGGGGCAGCAGTATTAGCAGTGGCAGCAACAGCATCAGCGCTAGTAGGAGTAGCTACAGCAGTATTTTCTGCAGTAGTAGTAGCAGCAGCTTTAGTAGGGGTAGCAGCAGCAGCAGCAGCAGTAGTAGTAGTACTAGTAGTAGTAGTAGCTGCAGTATTATTAGTAATAGCAGCAGCAGTAGAAGTAGTAGTAGTTGCTGCAGTATTATTAGTAATAGCAGCAGCAGTAGTTGTAGTAGTAGTTCCTGCAGTATCATTGGTAATAGCAGCAGCAGCAGTAGTAGCTGTTGCTGCAGCATTACTAACAATAGCAGCAGCAGCATCAGTGCGAAGAGCAAATGAGGAAGAAGGGTAGCAGTAACAGCAGGAGCAATAGCGAGTAGCAGCAGCAGCAATAGAAATAATAACAAAAGCTTGAATTATCATAATCAAATGCACACACACACACACACACACACACACACACGCACGCACGCACGCGCGCACACACACACACACACATGACAGAAACATTTACTATTATCAAGAAGAAGAAGAAAAACAGAGCCTACTGTTTCGATCTTGAAAAGAGTCATTATACTGGTCGTTTTTTTTTTTCTTTCTCAGGTTTACATAAAGATGTATGACCACATTCGGCTGACATAAATCTAACAGAGGCACAAAGGAGAGTCGTTATGCTCACTTACGAAGAAAGAAAAGAATACACGTGAAGGTGGGTGTGGGACCCAAAGAAGTACTGTCCTCAACTGTCTAACCAACCAGATGGGCCAACCCTGCACACACCTTGGACGCCTGACCTAAGGTCACATAGGGTGCAGGCAAGCTCAGGGCATTCCATTAAGACGTCAGGGGACAGAACAGCTCCTTGGCAGATGCCATTGTGTAATGGACACTAGACATGACACGACAGGACATCCACGGGAGCGTCCCCATTGGTATACCAGCCCATCTTTCATGACTGCGGAGCCCACCAGCGAAAAACGCCACCGTCAAGGAACTGCCGTGTGCATCCCGCAGGTTTCACTGAGTCTACGGTTTCCTCCTTGAATACAGTCATTATTTTGTCAAGTGATTGGGGTTTCTCAAATAAACCCCTCAAAGTTCACTAAGGTTGGTGTGTGTGTGTGTGTGTGTGTGTGTGTGTGTGTGTGTGTGTGTGTGTGTGTGTGTGTGTGTGTGTGTGTGTGTGTGTGTGTGTGTGTGTGTGTGTGTTTCAGCTTGACATAAGGACGTGTGGCCACATTCGAATAATATAAATCTATTGTAGGCACAGAGAAGAGCCACTGTGCTCAATTCTGCCACAGTATGATACAGTTTTGAAGCATGTCGTGCAATAAGCGCGTAACTGCAGACCACTCCTTTGTGAGAGTTCATGATTTCACTGTGTGATTTTACAGTATCTTGAGCAAAGTTTGAAGGGAAGGATTATATATATATATATATATATATATATATATATATATATATATATATATATATATATATATATATATTATATATATATATATATTATATATATATATATATATATATCTGATTAATTACAGAGTGCAAACTTAATTTCAAATGTGGTATAAAGTTGGAGAATGGCTTGAAGGAAGAGGAGGAGGGAAGATGAGGTGTGTGGAGAAGGGAGGTGGGGGGGGGGGGTGGATAGGAGGAAAGGAAAGAACGATAAAACAGAAGAAAAATATAGACCTAGGCCAACAGTTCAACATTTTACTTTATGGGGTTCTTTTAATCGCTTTAAAAGGTTCTAGCTATGTATCGTCAGCTGAAAGATATGAATGAAGTTTAACAGAATTGACGCCGAAATGTTAATGCCTGATTGTTTTAGAACGTGAATGAATTAGCAAATGCATTTAGAACGTGAATGAATTAGCACATGCACCAAAAATAGACCGGGTCGAGTCATAACATTTTTTTTTTTCCTCGCGCACCTCAAATTGCGCATGGGAATGTAATAGTGCCAAAATGTCATTATCGGCGTTTCTACGATGAAAACAGTATCATTTAAAAACAAAGAAACAAACAAGAAAACAAACAAACAACAACAATACAACGGCAAGCTGCTGTTTCCACCTTGAAAACGATCATTATCAACGTACAATGTTTTCTAGTTTCTATCATTATACAGGACCTTTCAGGACTGACGACACGGAGAGGTGAAGACAAAAGGTCACATTCTGTAAAAGGAAGAGGGGGGGGGGGGGGGGGGGCTGGGGGAACAAAAGGAAGCTTCATCAAGACGAAGTAACAGAAAACAAAGACACAATGTAACTACATGAAAGGTGGCTAACTCCTTGACAGCCTGAAGGGCGGGTAGGTCCAGGCCAAGCTTAGAGCGTCAGCCATTCCGCTTAATCATAATTCTGGGATTTTAAAAAAGTAAAAGAGTTGATTGAAAACACTTAAGAGTTAATGAAATTCACCCAATAAAAAGGACAAACAGACGCTGCAGAATGATCAGCTAGTAGTAGTACTAGTGTCCAGTCTGGACAGTGTGTACAGTTTTCACTGCCTAGTCTCCAGACAAAAGAGCTGGCTTGTCATAAACTGTGACCAGAAGAAAAAAAATCTGAAAGATTTTCCAGAACAAAGACAAGAGAATAGTCCAGAATACAGAAAAAATAGAAGACGATAGTAAAGAAACACAGAAAGTAAAAACAAGCAAAATCAAGAGTGAAGATGGAAAAGAGGAAGTTGCTTAAACAGAACCTTCAGAAAGTGGGGAGCTGTTTTTACTGAATCACGATAGTTTTGACTTAAAAAAAAAAAAAAACAAAAAAAAAAACCAGTCATTTTCACATGAGAACTGTTGTTTTCACTGGTTTTGAGTCTGTTCAAACACGGAATAATGAAGCAAAGGAGAGAAAACATCGTTCTGACTCTCATTAGCCGTGAGGAATGATAAAGCGTTAGTTATTGGAGTGAGGCCTATATCCGGCTCCCGCTTGATTTGCGAAGAATTCTATGAAGCGCTTGCATTCCACGCAATGACGCTAACGCTACCACACACATGCACATGAGTCATGGTTACCTGCTGTCATCAGCCACAAAGATGATCTGTTTTCGTGATTAATTCTGACCTGTTCTCATCACTAAGTCATGAAAATTATCTAACGATAACGAAAATAAAACGTTTGGCCCAGCGTAACTGAAAACGAGGCGAAATGAAAATGAAAACAGTGAAAAGGGGGTAAGAAACGCTTATTCAATAAACAACCAACAAAAGATCACCGGGTTTTTTAAAATTTCATGTTGAAGTGGTCAAGGAGATCACGTTTGATCTTCATATTAGGAACAAAAACAAACAAACAAAAGAGAGAGAGAGGAGAGGGAGAGAGAGAGAAGAGAAAGATGTGAGAGATGAGAGAGAGTAAAATACAAAATAATGCTTTTTTTTTTTCTTTTCAAAAAAGTAAATATCACTGTTTGGCTGAAGAGAGAGTGTTGTGGGCTTTAGACGCTAATAAAATACCATGGGCTACACTTTTCGCCATGTTGTTCCCCAAAGTGCAGAAACTTTACTGTAATTCCCCTCCCTTTACTTTTCCGTCATCTGTCAGCGAGCGAATTCATTTAGGACCTTGACTTTTCTTGGATCTATGGCCACATGAATGCGTGTTTATGTTCTATGCAAAGACTCAGTGACATCAGTGACTCATTGCTTTTATCTAAGATTCACGTTTTTTTTAGGTGCAGTGACTCAAGATTTTTTACCCCTTTTACGCCCTCCCTTTCCCCCGTGTTCATGTTGTAAGGCACACGGTTTGGACTGCATGCCTACAAGGAGGCAATCAACTTCAGCTTTCAAAAGCGCGACTATGAGGGCCGATCCCATAATATTCTAGACGAACACAGTTAGTGAAAGGATGGGAGGAAACCACGACACTCTCCCCACCCTCACCCCCCCTCCACCCCTCACCGCCCTCCCACCCCCTCCCCACCCCCTTTACCTTCACGATTTTTTCCCCTTTCCTTCTCTCTCCTCTCTCTCTCTCTCTCTCTCTCGCGAGAGAGAGAGAGAGAAAAGAGAGAGAAGAGAGAGAGAGGAGAGAGAGAGAGAGAAGAGAGGAGGAGAGAGAGAGAGGAGAGAGAGGAGCGAGAGAAGATTCGATCTTTCATCTCAAAAACAGCCTTACACCCATTCAATAAGAACTGATAAATGGAATAACCAAAATGACCCGAGGAAAGTCGACGCTACAAGATACCAACTACAACATTTCATTCTTGTTCTAGCAAAGAAAGAAAGAAAAAGACCCAAAAGGGATATAAAGAGTGATGATGTTTTCCTGCATATATGAAAGTGCGAAATTTGCGTGCATCAATTAAACAGGCTTCAAAAAAATCATCCATATATACGCCTGGATTTCTCTTCTCTCTCTCTCTCTCTCTCTCTCTCTCTCTTCTCTCTCTTTCCCCTTCAGGGAAAGAAAGAAAGAAAGAAAGAAAGAAAGATTCGACATTTCATCTCAAATACAGCTGCTCTCTCTCTCCCCTCTCTCTCCTCTCTCTCTCTCTCTCTCTTTTCTCTTCTCTCTCTCTCTCTTCTCTCTCTCTCTCCCCTCTCCCCACACCACACCCCACACACACACCACACAAAATTTGAGAGAGAGAGAGATGAGGAGAAGAGAGAGAGAGGAGATTAGAAGAGGAGAGTGAGGGGAGAGAGAGAGGAGAGAGAGAGACTGCCAGCCCGCATTGTACATCCCCTCATGATGCGAAATGAAGAAAAATAAACAACAACAAAAGTATTGCCAGACTGAAGCCACACACGAAACTAGTTCCGTAACCTTTGTTTTACTAAAACTAGGTCGGACGGGAAACATGGAAAACACTGCGCTGGACGCTTATTTCAACACAAAATGTCGTTTCTAGACTGCTGTCTGGCATTGCCCTAAACATGAAACACAACAGCTGGGACATCCGTCAGGTGTGAAGGATTTGTGGGATGACGGGGACTGCATGGCAGACCACCCACAATTAAAACAAATTACCAAGAAATAATTAACAACAGTGACTTGAGACAGGACAGGGTGTACCACTCACGTTCATAAGAACACACGATTCTGACTTAAGTCACTGTACCGTATCAAAACAGAGTGGGACAGAGCACACAGCCTCAAGACTGAGAAGTATAGTATGCCAGTCAAGTCACCATTTTGAGGGAATGTGGCTGCCAAGCTGAAATCTTCACCATTGAGGTTGAAGGAAGTGGGGTGTGGTAGGGATGGGGTGGGGATAGGGGGTATAAGGTGGATGGGTGAGGGGTGGTGGTGGGGTGGGGCTGTGCGCACAACTTCTTAGGACCTCGTAAAACAAAATTTTCGATTTATGGATAGAACAGGACCGGGGCTTTTTATTCAGTGGCAGTAGAGAAGAGAAGAGTAATGTCTCCTGTTCGAGGAGGAACTAAAGCAAACTTCGTATGGATTAAATTTTCCCAAATCACAACAGGTGTCCAAAAGGTAAACGGTCAAGACGAGCGCCTGACCTTCTGGCTTAATAAAGGAAGCGATGATGACAGACGGACATTCGGGTGGAATGGCATTGATCCAAAAACACTTGCACGAGGCGAACTTCCTTTCTGATCTTGTGCTCAGTCATACTAATCACTGAGAAATTTCCTAGGTCATTCGATACTTAATCTAGCATAAGAAACCATTAAATTATAGTCTAACATCTAGCCAAACAAAAATGGACTACAATTAACTTTGAAAAAAAAAAAACAACCTAAAATCCTTGTTTAAGGTTAGGAGTTAAATTCCAAGGTCCCAGTGACCGTAAGGGCAGTGAACGGTGAAGACATTCACCCTATCTAGGGCACAGCATTATGAAAAGTTGGAACCCATCCGTTTACTCCGACGCATTAAACGTCCCTGAGCTGAATCAAACATCTATTTACTGCTGTGCGGGCAGAGGTGATTTTGAAGCCAGCTAAACTCTGACCTCTCAGGTGGTTCGAACTCAGGACTGCCAGCTGCATGGTCCAGTGCTGTAGCCACTGCACTTCGCGGCCCTCTAATCCTTGTTGAAATGATCAAAGAATAATTGCACCTTCTTCAGGAAGCGGAAGCTACCGCCGATGAGTTATTCGTGATGACGCAAAGTGATGTTTTTGTGTAGTGTTGGATGGTTTATGGCATCAAAGACGTGTCGTAACGTTCCGACAACGTGGCACTCGCTGTTATTTAAGACGAATATAGGACGTCTATTCCCTGTACGAAACTCACGAAATCCACATTTTATTTCTCTCTGTCCCACCTTAAATGTTCCCCCCACGTCTCTCTCTCTCTCTCTCTCTCTCTCTCTCTCCTCTCTCTCTCCTCTCTCTCTCTCTCTCTCTGTGCGTGCATGCGCGCGCCCGTGTGTGGTGGCGGTGGTGGTGGTGGTGGTGGTGGTGGTGTGTGTGTGTGTGTGTAAAATCTGGTTGTATCCCCCACCTTGTCCCTAACCCCCAGCTTCACGAACGGATACCGGATATTATATGCTAGTAATCTCCCTTTTCCTGTCACTCTTTTTGACTCGGCCATTTTCTTCTTCTTCTTCTTCTTCTTCTTCTGTTCAAACCGTCGTTCACTTTTACTCAACCTCTTCGGGAAAGTTGCTATGTTTTTTTTTGTTTGTGTGTGTGTGTGTGTGTGTGTGTGTGTGTGTGTGTGTGTGTTTTGTTTTGTTTTGTTTTGTTACAATTTACAACATGCCAGTTTTTATAGTGTATGCCTAAGCTGGTAACTATATGTAGTGTGAATGAGATCAGAGGAATGGCATTTAGTTATCCTTTCTGCAGTGTCCTTTGCCAGTATATAGTAAAGGAAGGGAAGGGATGCTTTTTGTTTTGTTGTGTTCTGTTTTCTTTGTTTCTGGGAGGGGGGTGGGATGGGAATAAGGCGATGGGCTGGCTTTGCATTGGATATACAATTTTTTCCCCTCTCCGGTTCCGCGTGAACAGCCACAGCAAGGATGATCTAATTCGAATTACAGCGCCAACATTCTGCAAGGAGCTGTCATGATTAGGCTGCCATGAGGTAATCCAGCGGAGGAGACACTGCACTGCTGCTGAATCATGTCGGTGGTGTTCAGCAGCGGGATGTTTTGTGAGTCATCATAAGTAGGAGTCTACGTGGTGAACGCTTCTATTGAAAACAGGGATGGCTCGGTCACACAGCCAACGTGAGTGAGCACGTGACCGTCGCCGCGTCCTATCAACGACGAACCCAGTGGACCTTAGACTTAAGAGAATGGGACACGAACTCACCATACATGTGAGTGTCAGGAGGAAATGGAAACTGAGGTCAGCGTTAACTCATGGCTTGAAGATCCACAGAGTGTGAGACCTTCTCGTAATGAGCAGTAAGGATGAGCATGGTGGCATGCAATGTCGTCACGGAACTACACTGTGGTTAGAGACTAAACGACAAATCCTACTCTAAGCTCCCTCGCATACTATATCAGGGCGTTAAGCAGGCCTGAAAGCCACAGTCAAAACGGTTCTGTGGTTTCTATGTAATAGTTTGGAAAGGGAGGGGGTTAGTTACTGCCAAGGACAGGACTCTGTGTCCTTGGCGGTAACTAAGCCCCTCTCTTTCCACATTTTGCTTCATTTTTTTCCCCCCTCAAACGGATCCTGGATTTGCCG
>CM031603.1:71685159-71697659 GCA_018398815.1 Conus ventricosus
AGCTAACACGTGTTATAGCCAGCACTCCATGAGACACATTTGTCAGGTGTCTGTCTTGATCTTTACCCGTAATCAAACCAGGGCTCTCACCGACAAAAGGCAAACCTTAGCCCCTCAAACCTCAATTTTACACAGGAAAGTTGACTCTGGATGGGTATGAACAAATGTTCTGTTTGGAACACAGATCTCAGTGTGTCCAAAGCTTTCAGTGAAGGGTTTAATATTTATATTTCAACGTTGCCCTTTTCACACCGTCTTCCTCCATCCCTGCTTCTGTGAGAAACAAAAAAGAGTATGATAGAAACACATAGCGGTTTGGACCTAATCTGTAAATTTGGACCCGAACCTGAAATGCTTACATTACATTTTAGGCCAAAGTACTCATCGTGACGAAATCAACTGGCATTTAGGGAAAATAATGTCACTGCTTTCATTTTAGTCTGCCTGCTTTGAACCATCTAGTACTTATATCGATGGGCATATGAAAGAAAAGGAGAGTCAACTTTTAATCAAAATAAAAATTTTCAGAACAATCGAACTATGGCTGTAGATAGTCGAGTCGGACAAGGCCTCGGAACAATTCTCTCTCTGTGTCTCCGTCTCTGTCTGTCTGTCTGTCAGTCTGTCTGTCTGTCTGTCTGTCTGTCTCTCTCTCTCTCTCTCTCTCTCTCTCTCTCTCTCTCTCTCTCTAAAATAGTGTTGTAAGCGACTTCGACCGTGTAAAAACAAACATAGAACAATCAAATGTCAGCTGGTTGGCATGCAGCACATCAATAAATGACATTCACTTCAAGATGAAGCACAGGCAAGAAAACAGACTTTAGGTTCAGTTGCAGTGACGGCTACTTTCACTTCCTCTACAACATAGAGGCAGAGCGCTCTTTTTTTCAATGCTGGCGGCTGTTTGTAATTCGATGCCGATTACTCACTTCGAGGCTTCTCACCGTAGTCATCGAGTGCAGTGCCGCTCATCGTCATATGGAAACTTGCACACCGAAGGGTGCAAATCAGTATGACGAAAATCTGAGCATCAAGTTGTGTAATGTCTACTTTTTGGCCCAGTCATGCCCAGGACCACGTGTTCTTTCGGCTTTTGTCGACGAAATGGCGACTGCCCTCTTGCGAAGAAATTTACACGAGGTTAATTAAGTGATGTTGGTTTTGTCTGCGAGAGTGAGAAAAAAAGGTTTTTTAAATTATTTTTATTTTCTGCTGATTCCTCTCCCTCCCCGTCTTCCTCCCCCTTGCCCTTTCCTCTTCCTTACTTCCCTTTCCTTCACAGTTTTTCGGCTTGACATTTCCGCCAATTCAGGGAAATTATTTCAGTGGTCGTCCTGCAAACACACACAGAGGTTGTTTTCACAAGTTGCGCGTGCAGCAGACGCCATTTTTCGCAAGTTCAGCTACTTGGATCGCCCGAAAATTATCTCCCCTTCCAGGTTTCGACGGCTTGCCGAAGCTCGGATGGTAACAGCTCGTTTTCTTTTAATACCTCCATTTTTTTCTGCTTAAAAAAAAAAAAAATTATCAGCCGACGTATTATTTCACGGACAGTTTCTCTACATCGTTTGCTAAGCGAAAGACGACTTTAAAATCCCCTCTGCTATCATCATTTGGGAAAAGAAAATTACATTCAGTTCAGCATTTTCCAGAAATGTCTTTCTTTCTTTTCTTTTCTTTTGTTCTTTCTACTTCTTCTTTCTTTCTTTCTTTTTTTTTTTTTTACAAAACAAATGATGGTACAATATACATGAAAGAATTATTGACGCTGCACCATAAGAAAAGTATCCTTGAGCGGAAGTCGCTAAAGTGAGAAGCTGAGCAACGCCTTCGTTATCTTTCTTTGCCCCAGCCGTACGCACAAACGACAAACAACATCAAAAACAAACACACGCACACACGCGCGCGCGCGCTCGTTTGTACTCGCACGAATACAGCTACGTGCCGTAATCTTCAAAGCTCAGCATACCTGCCTTCCAATAGAACAGTCTTGGGAGAGGGAGTATAGGGGAGGGGGAGGGGCTAGAGAGAGAGAAAGAGAGAGAGAGAGAGAGAGAGAGAGAGAGAGAGAGACAGAGAGACAGAGAGAGAGAAAGAGAGATTATTAAGGTGTGTGGTGACATATCAGCAGATTATATTTGGGAATTTTGAGGATTAGGGTACGGATGGAATGGGAAGAATTTTGTTGTGTGTAAATTCCTGTGTGTCAGACACGGACATAAAGGTTTATGTTTTTTTCGACAGAAGTTTTTAACGTGGGTTATGAGTCATGTTTGCAACAGCACTTTTATGGGAAAGCAGTGCGTCTGCCTGATTCACCGACTGGATTTAGATATTAGACCCAGATCTTAAATCATTAACTGACACTACGCATTCATAGTATATATATCTATCTATCTATCTATCTATCTATATATATATATATATATATATATATATATATATATATATTGTCTTGTACGCGGGACATTTTTTTTGCGAAAAAGTTTTCCCTTGAACGCCATTTTAAGTCGGCAACAACTGGAAAAGTATAGAGTGTTTTATTTTTTTAAAAAGATCTTTTAATGGCCACTTTTTGTCAAAACTGATTTTTCCTATAAGAGAAAACCCTTTAATGTCATGAGTTTTAAACGTAAAGGAGCGTACAACTTCCAGCTGTATTGAATGAGCTGAGTAAATGCATGAGAAGCTGTTAGATTTTGTTAGAAAGGTACAGGTGCTGAGTCTGGTTATTTGCTCTAGTTTCAGTCGAATGTCAACAGTCATGCACAGGAGAAGAGCTTTCTAGAGGCTTCGAGTTACAGCAGTACCTGAAAGATCCACCATCGTATCTTTCATTCCTGTATCGCTTAATGGTAATGATGGGCTGGTTGATTTCGCCCTTGCATTTTGCAATTAAAACAAAACGTCACTTTTTATTAGAATCACATCATTTTCAATCGGATGGGATCCCCAGCCCCCACCCTTCTACCTGCCTCCGTCAACCCATCCTTCTCAAAATAAAGGAAAACTATTTGTAGGCATCTGATGTGAACCCCCTCCAGCGGAAACAAAACAGGCTAAAGAAAAGGAAAGGAAAGAAAAGAAAAAAGAAACATCCACTTAAAGTACTGTGAGCAACTGATTCCAAACTCTATCAACCTTCCCCACTCCCAAAAAATAAAATGGATGTCTCTGATGTGACACTGATGGTCCTTTCCCCTTCCTCCACCCTTACCTGTTAACCGCTCCTTACCACTAACCTCCCCCCCCCCCCCTCTCCCCACCTACCCCCCCCCCCCCCCCCCCCCCCCCCCCACTAAAAGAAGAAGAAAAGGGCCGATAGTAAGCAGTTGGAATTTGTTCAGAGCCAGACTTTCTCTTGTGTCTTCTTATAAATGGGTGAAACATGACGGAATATTTTGATAAAGTGCCCGATGTTAAAACGACTAATGTCTTTTGAACCACGGAGCATTCGTCATCCTTTATATGGCTGTAGTATAATTAATTATGTGAGTCGGTTTCCCCTCCACACCAGTACACCTCACCGGCCTGCACCCATCTCTCTTTCTCTGTGGGAGCGTGCGCGCACGCATGTGTGCATAATATGTATCTACGTGAGCATTTGACCACGCGTGCGTGCGTGTGTTTGTGTTTGTGTGTGGTGTGTGTGTGTGTGTGTGGTGTGTGTGTGTGTGTGTGTGTGTGTGTGTGTGTGGTATTTTAAGTCTCCATAGGGACAGGGCAACTTACGGACTCAATTCTAATGATTTTCGTTCCCTTCGGTTCTGGACATAAATCAACATGTATAAGCAGGATTCAGATTCATGTAATGCATTAAAAAAAAAGAGAGAGATCCCCTTGTTCTTCTTTTCTGGTATAGAGCGAGCTTGTCATTGTCAGGAAATGGGACTAGCAATACACAGAAAGTGTTTTGTGTGCAGTGACACGAAAGAAAATGTAATGCGATTGTCCTCTGACGTCTGTCAGGCCCTATCTAGCAGAGAGAGAGAGAGAGAGAGAGAGAGAGAGAGAGAGAGAGAGAGAGAGAGAGAGAGAGAGACAAACAGACAGACAGCAGAGTCAGAGAGAAAAAAAAACTCTACGAAATGCGCGTCCATATCTCTCTCTCTCTCTCTCTCTCTTCTCTCTCTCTCTCTCTCTCTCTCTCTCCTCTCTACTCTCTCTCTCTCTCTCTCTCTCTCCATATATATATATTTATATATACTGCATGTGTGTATATATATATATATATAATATAATAGAGAGAGAGAGAGAGAGAGAGAGAGAGAGAGGTATGTGTGCGTGTGGGTGTCTTTGCAATAACTCGTGTTCATGTGAAAATGAATATGATTGATAAAATCCTCGTGCACATAATTATATTCCAAAAAGTTTGTTAAAACTCTGTCTGTGCCTCTCTGTCTGTGCCTGTCTGTCTGTCCGTACGTCTGTCTGTCTGTCTGTCTCTCTCTTTCTCTCTCTCTCTGATGTATGTATGTATGTATGTATGTATGTATGTGTGTGTGTGTGTGCGCGTGCGCGTGCGCGTGCGCGCGTGCGTATGTGTGTGCGTTTATGAGTGTGTGTAAGAGAGGGTATGTGTGTGTGTTGTGTGTACGTGTCCGTTCAGGTACGTAGTGTTGACTGAGCAGGGCAAGAATACATAGTTATAAGAAAGCTTGTTTACGATTACAATTATATCAGCAGTGTGGCTTGGAAACGTTGTCCAGGTTTTAGACTTGTTTCTTTTTTTACCCCTTCTGTCTGCATTCTCTCTCTTCTCTCTCTCTCTCTCTCTCTCTCTCTCTCTCTCTCTCTCTCCTCTCTCCCTCTCTCTCCCTCTCTCTCCCTCTCTCTCCCTCTCTCTCTCCTCTCTCTCTCTCTCTCTCTCTCCCCTCTCTCTCTCTCTCTCTCCCTCCTCTCTCTCCTCTCTCTCTCTCCTCCCTCCCCTCCCTCCCTCCCTCCCTCCCTCTCTCTCTCTCCTCTCTCTCTCTCTCTCTCTCTCTCCAGCCCAGCCTCTCCGTCTCTCTCTTTCTTCTTTACCTCGTTATTGCTGTATTACTGGGGAGGTATTGTACTCATGAGTGCGAAAGTGTGTTCATTACATATTGACGAGCAGTTCAGTTTCCAAATTGTGTTTTTGTTGGAACATTCTTTTTTTTTCAAATCTCACTTTTAAGTTCATTATAGGAGGGTGGGAGATAGGGGCTGGAAGAAGTGGAGTTCTGATCTTCATCCAGGAAGGATCTTACAGTTTTCAAAGCGCCATATTAGGTATCCTGGGAAGAGAAACAACTCTGACCTATCTTGCCTCATTGGAGCTTTTCTTCACATTGTATATCTTCAATGACCAGGGTTATAATCTCGCCAACATCTGTCAGAAGTAGGTCTGACATAATATTTTCAACCATTTCTCGAGCTCTAGGATTATTGTTTTGTTTGTTGTTATAGACTAAAACAAACAACAACAACAACAAAAAAACAATGAAAAGAAAGTTCTTTAGATGAGTTGCTCAATCAGAAATACAGCAAATTCTAAAACGTAAATAGACCTAAAGACATCTAGCCAATTATTTCTACATTTTAAAGGTAATGAAAATAAGGTCAAAAATGTATGTAACTCATGCCAGCATGAAGAGGAAGATCTAGAAGAAAACAAAATCAATCTGTAGCAGCATATAAAACCAGTAAAAGAAAGATCTAGTAGCAAAGTGAGGCGACTACAGGCGGAAATCTAAACAAATTTTAATTTATTTTTTTGTAATAGCGCACCGCCAAAAAAAAAAAAAAAGGAAAAAAAAAAACCGTAGACAAACGAATCACAAGACAAAACACGACACGTTTCGACCTTTTAGGTCTTTTTCAGGCAAGATACAAAATACTTAGGACAACGAAAATGAACGAGCAAGCGCTGAAGTGGATGAAGATAAGTGATTGCTCGTTAATTTTCGTTGTCCTAAGTATTTTGTATCTTGCCTGAAAAAGACCTAAAAGGTCGAAACGTGTCGTGTTTTGTCTTGTGATTCGTTTGTCTACGGTTTTTTTTTTCCTTTTTTTTTTTGGCGGTGCGCTATTACAAAAAATTAAATTAAAATTTATTTATTTCATTACCTTTTGCCTGAAGAAGACCTAAGAGGTCGAAACGCGTCACGTTTTGTCTTGTGATTCGTTTTTTTACTTTTTTTTTGGCGGTGCGCTATTACTAACATTTGAAATTTGTTCAGCAAAAGAAAATAAGCTAACAACTGACAACATTTTAAGATTAAACACTCAGGGAGAAAAAAAAGGAAAAGTAAAAACCTTGCGAAAGAAATAAAATAGATAAAGGGATACTCATGAAATCAAAGGCCAGGTTGATAGCAGAAGATGAGAAGTTAATAAATACGTTTGTTCACCGGAAAAGTGGGGCATTTGATTTCACTTTGACTAAACTGACAAAACAAATTTGGGGGCAATGTGGAGGATACAGGAAAGCTGAAAGAAGATTAAAACTAATTGTGAAGGGATATACGAAGCTAGAGGAGCGGAGAATTGTGTCGTATCGGATATTGTTCGGAAAATGACAAAACTTACTGAAAAAGAACAGAAATCAACAGAATGAAAAAGAACAATAGAGAAATGTTTAGTGTCGAAAAATATGAAAGAATTTAAGTCGTGATAATGATTGTTTTGTAACAGATTTTTCTTAAACGATTTTCGAAAGTATGTGTGTGTGTGTGTGTGTGTGGTGTGTGTGTGTGTGTGTGTGTGTGTGTGTGTGTACAGATAGATAGATAATGTGTGTGTGTGTGTGTGTTTCCTTGTACTTTCTTCATGTCTAGTTTTATTGAGGATCGGGTAACATAAAGCCAGTTGGTGTCCTTTCCGGTTTTTTTCCCTTAAAAATCTCTCTCTCTCTCTCTCTCTCTCTCTCTCTCTCTCTCTTTCTCTCTCTCTCTCTCTCTCTCTCTTCTCTCTCTCTCTCTCTCTCTCTCTCTCTCTCTCTCTCTCTCTCTTGTTTACCATCCCCATCTGACTGAGCAAGCTTGTCTCATCTCAAAAGAATCCGTATCTCACGGGTTCAAAGTCTGCATAAGTAATAGTTGCATACGTTCGTGCGTGTCTCATATGTCTGGGAAAGTCACGAGCGAAAAAAAGAATGGCGGCAGACTGATACAAAGTCAGAAAAAAATGGGTGTGAAGAGGGCCATGAACAGAGTATCTGGGTATCAAAAACATACAAACACACTCGCACGCACACGCACGCCCGCACGTACACACACACACACACACACACACACACACACACACACACACACACACACACACACACACACGCACGCACGCACGCACGCACGCACACACGCATACACAAACATTCTCTCTCTCTCTCTCACTCTCTCTCTCACACACACACACACACACACACACACACACACACACACACACACACACACACACTCACACACACACACACACACACACACACCACACACACACACACACACACACGGAGGAAGAGCCACGTAGTCGGTGTTGTCACTATATTAAAACTTGTATAAAGGATTTTTACTTAGAACCATCGAGTCAATTCGTGCGTGTAACTGCTGTAAATTACTCTCTCTCTCTCTCTCTCTCTCTCTCTCTCTCTCTCTCTCTCTCTCTCTCTCTCTCTCATATTTTGGTTGTTACAAATGTTTTTCCTGTTTCTGTTTCTCTCCGAAATTATTAAAAATCTTTTTTTTTTTTAAAAGGGGAGAGGAGGAAAGGGGGGGGGGGGGGGGGCGGAAGGGGCGCTTGAATGTAGCATAGCCAAACTGGTGTGTACGGCGGAGGCGGAAAGAACACGCGTGAATAGAGTGGGAGAAAGTAAGAGTGAAGGGAGGAGGGTCGAATTTCTCAAGTAATCACTACATAATGAGAGGACATTCTAAGCTCCCAGTCAGACCGGAGAGATGGTGGAGTAGTTGCAGGGAATGTGTATGTGATGTAGGAAGGAAGAAGGGGGAAGGGTGAGGAGGACAGGATCTGTTGATGTGAACGCACACGTCCATTTTCTGCCTGGTGATCGTCTCAGGCACAGAAAAGTCGTCATTTACACATTTTTCGATCAGATTTAAACAAGCGGTGGACAGCTGAAGGCATTGTTCGTGCCTCGCTGTATGCAAATAAAGTCACACTAAGCACACGACAGTGCTATTAATAATGGTCGGAGCAGTGGGTGCAAGTGTTATGTGAGTCACTTTTTAGATGACAAAAACGACAAGAACACTGTTCCCGGGGACGGAGATGGGCATAGATGTGCTCGCTGGTAAATACACGCACGCACGCACGCGCGCATGTGCTCGCATTTTCTGAGTATCACTGCTGCGTCTGCGTCTTTCTGAGTCTCAGGTCTCTGACCTGGTTGACTTCAGGATATATATTATGCATGGGATATAAAGGCAACAGGAAGTACAGCCTTGTCATTGTTATTGGCCTCATCGATCTTCCTAGAAGAAAGAAATATGTTTCTCAGATTTTCAGGCCTGTCATGCTTTGTTACAGTGGTGACTTAATTTTCGATCCCTCATTTCTCACACCGCCACCCTCCTCCCTCTTCCACCCTCTCACATCCTCTCATCTCTCCCCACATTCTCTCCTCACCCACCCCCTTCCAACCTTTTTGCGTGCCAGAGTGTCAAGGAGATGTCATGGTATCTGAGGAGAGAGAGAGAGAGGGAGGGAGAGAGAGAGAGAGAGAGAGAGAGAGAGAGAGAGAGAGAGAGAGAGAGAGAGAGAGAGAGAGAGACTTGGTAGGGTCGCTCACCATGTGTGTATCTGGAAAGTCATCATTTCACTTTGGCTTTTTGTGTTATGGTTTATATTTTGTTATGACCTTTCCCATTTTTTTTTCAAATTTGCTCATGAAATGAATAAACACATACGGAAAACAAGTAAAATGAAATAGAATTAAGAACACATTTGAAATATATGAACGATAGTGAAAGTTTATTTGTAGATCGAGCCAATTCTTTTCTTCGTATAAATCAAAGAATGTTTCTTATCTATAGCTTAATAAGAGGATGATATAATGCATAGATTCTGAGCAACAAGAGTCAGCCCTTTGTTGTAAGTTGTCCATTTTTTTGTTTGTTTTTGTTCTTATTATTTTTTTCGCTTTAGTCAGTCATGGCCACCTTTTGAGTTTGCAGTTGAATTTTCTATGATAGTCGGACAGCGATTTGCCTTCTCTGCTGACTGTCGCAACGAATTACACTTGAGATAAAGTCCTATTAATTTATGGGCTCTGCCATTGCCAAAGCTTTATAGTGGGTGCTAGGAAGAGGCGCGTTCGTGTCTGCAGTTTTTTTTCTTCGTATAGTAATTTCACAACTCAAACTTCATGGCTAGTCCAAGTAGGGAATTGTCAAAGTCTGTTTATATCTACTGATAGTACTTTAACCATACGTGTGTGTGTGTGTGTGTGTGTGTGTGTGTGTGTGTGTGTGTGTGTGTGTTCGTTCTTCTGTTTAACGTCTGTTCACTTTGAGTGATATTAGACGTGAATGAATGAAGAGAATTTCTGAAGGAGTGAATGATTGAGTGAATAAGCCAATATGTTATATAAGCGTGTATGTAGGCCTTTGTATGTGAGTGTATACGTGTATATATCTGTATATGTATCTAAACTAAAATCAAACAAAAACAACAAAAAAGACAACAACAACAAACAAAAAAACCACCCACCCCCCCCCCCCCCCCCCCCCCTCAGGTAGCTTAATACAACAATTAATGGGTAAAATTAACAGAAGATATAGATCTAACATAATATAACAATAAAACAAGAATCCTTCACTATCTAAACTTACGAGTGAAGGAGTAAAATGCAGGCCATCATTATATAACGCACTATGAACTAACACAAAACAGTTTAAAGAAAAACCCCAATCGGACCATGAATTAAGTGTGTGTGTGTGTGTGTGTGTGTGTGTGTGTGTGTGTGTGTGTGTGTGTGTGTGTGAGTGCGTGTGTTTTCGCGCGCGAACGTGCGCGCGCGTGTGTATGTGTGTTCCTATGTGTGTGTGTTCCTCTGTGTGTGTGTGTGTGTGTGTGTGTGTGTGTGTGTGTGTGTGTGTGTGTGTGTGTCGGGGGTCTTATTCGGTTATAAGGAGTATTGAAAATTTGCTCTTGTCAGTAACATTCGCTTCTGTGCTTTATTTGGCCGATTCACCACTTTGTATTCCAGCAAATCCCAATTAGCCTTTGATTCTCGCCTTGTTTTGTATGGAATCCAGACTGTTTTCCGTTCTTTTCCGTGTTACTGTTCTCCATATCTTTTCAAGAAAATCTTGTTCAGTATTCCGTTTACCCATTTGTTTTACTGCAGATCCTATCCAGACTTACAATCTCCCCTATGTTTTAATCCAATTCTATCCAATTTTCCATTCTGCATTTTCTTTCAATGGAATTCTGTTCAGTCTTTTCCACTAAATTCTGTCTTGTGTTCCATTCCCTTTTTGTACTCCCAGTTCTTAAAGAACAGGGAGTACTTTAGAATGGGAACGAAAAAATGCTCTGTGTGTGTGTGTGTGTGTGTGTGTGTGTGTGTGTGTGTGTGTGTGTGTGTGTGTGTGTCCGTGGTCAAAAATGTGTTCCACTCGCTCCAGACAAAACTACTGGGCCGATCTTTCTGAAAATTTGTAGGTGTGTTCATTATGGATCAAGGATGATGCCCGACGTTTTAGTTTACCGTTACAGCCGTTACTAACGGCTGTAACGGCCTGTAACGGTTTTTCTTCTTTATGGAATATCTCAGAAAGTACTTAGCCGACCTTTATGAAAATTAGCAGGTATGTTCATTATGGGTCACGGATGATCCCTGATGTTTTAGTTTGCCCCGTTATAGCCGTTACTAACGGTTGTAACGGCTTGTAACGGTTTTTCTTCTTTATGGAATATCTCAGAAAGTACTTGGCCAATTTATAAGCGGTATGGATGATCTTGTGACAAATCGGATCCTCTGTCCATATGTAAGTGATGTAATGCTGAAAATGGATTAAACAACCGTTAAAAACCGTTATTCTGCCGTTATTTCTTACGTATAGGTCGATTTTAATGAAATTTGGTATATAGAAAGGTTATCACACACAAATGGCACTTCTATATAGTGTTCCAAAATTTGACCGTTAAAAACCGTTATTCTTGACATATTGTCCAATTTGGATGAAATTTGATATGTACACAGGCTGCCCAGTGAGGACTGAAATACCGGTTTCAAAAGTGCATATCGGTTATATAACCGTTAAACCGTTAAACCGTTATTTTGCCGTTATTTTTTATATATTGGTGGGTTTTAATGCAATTTTGTATATAGAAAGGTTATCACACACAATTGGCACTTCCATGCAGTGTTTCAAAATCTGACCGTTAAAAACCGTTATTCTTGACATATTGTCCGATTTGGATGAAATTTGGTATGTACACAGGCTTTAGCCCAGTGAGGACTAAAATACCAGTTTCAAAAGTGTACATCGGTTAAATAACCATTAAAACCGTTATTTCGCCTTTATTTCTTATCTCATAAAGCACTTGGCTGATTTATAAGCGGTTTGGAAAACTGGGAGTACGTTTATATGCTTCGCATCTTGTTACTTTTCTCATTACATCGTATCCAATCTTTCAATCTCCTTTATACGTTTCAGCAAATTCTATCCAGTGTTCCTATTTCTGTTATATGTTCCAACAAATCTTATACTCTTCAGTGTTTTCCAGTTAATGCTTTTTTCAGTCTTCTGTTCTCCTCTTTCTGTTCCAACGAATGCTATCCATCCTTCTTCTTTATACGCTTTCATAAGCAAATCCTGTTCTGTCATCCATTTGCTTCTGCGTTTTCCAGAAAATGCCATCCAGTTTTCCATTCCGTTCTCTTTCTTCAAGCAAATCCTATCCGCAGGATTAGTTAACTGATCACTGTAATAGACTGATATAATTTATACTCACGAGATATGACTTAGTGGAACACAGGGCATTGTGCGCTCCTTAACGTCAACTCCTTACAGTGTCTGAGCTATCAATTGCTCTGAGACCAGTTCATGTCCGTTGATATGTCACAAATAAAGAATTAACATATTTTATTCAAAAAGGAATATTGTTACTCTCTCCAAATTCTTATATGAATTTTTGAAACAAAAGTTCATCTTGCCAACGGAACATATGTGCATACCTTCCATTCTAAATTTCTTGCAGCTGTTTGTAATAATAAGATACACGTAAACCATCATGTAAGTAGTTTTATTGCTACATTACATTCACGTTTTCTGTATGCATCAAAATAACCGCAAGCGCTATTTTGGTTGACGTTATCGCACAAAATATTCGGGGAAAATGTTAAGGACGCAATAATATTAATAATAACAAAGCGCTTCGTGCTTTTTGTGACCAAATCTTAAATAAATGTTAGCGAACCGCCAAGAGAATCGTGGACAAACGAGTCAAAAGACAAAAGACAACGCGTTTCGACCTTTTAGGTCTTCTTCAGGCAAGACACAAACAAATAATAC
>CM031603.1:71705159-71707659 GCA_018398815.1 Conus ventricosus
TATGAGCTAACAAAGAACTACTGATCAAAACACTCAACATCGGTTCCAGTTTACAGAACAGAAAAAATAGGACTTTGATGTAATGAAACTGCAATTTTACACATCAGTGATAAATCTGATACAACGTGACCCAGAGAACATTTAGGTAGGGATGGTAGGTAAGGTTTTAAGTGCTCACATTGAAAAAGGATGTGATTATTTGTAATTTTTCCGCCACAAAGGCATGTTATGTTCTTACAAAACTTTGTCTTAAAAGCATTCAATTTGATCTTATAAATTAAAGAAATTATAATCCGTGAATAAGGTAAGCTACATTGATGAAATGAATTAAGTGTGTCAATGTTTATTAGCTGGCGTGAGTGAGTATCTAGAAAACATCCAGAACTTTTTAGTTTTTTTCTAAAATGTTTCCAGCACGCATTTTCTAATAGACTGTATCCCTCATGGACAGACAATGGAATACTGATACATTCTGACCCGCTTGTATTTCTTGCTCCCCGCTTTGCTGCTCTGTCGACCCTCTCATTAAACTGAATACCACAGTGAGAAGGAACCCAACAGAAAGAGATACTCGTTCCCCTAATAACCAAATAATGTATTAATTGATGAATGTCTGTAATTAAATCGTTTCTTATTGTTGCTATTTGCTGAGGGCAAATAAAACCGATTTTGAATCAACACAAAAGAGGGCCTGAAGAATTGGGTAAGAAAGATCAAGAAGATAATACAGGGCCATTAAAATGGCAGTTAGCTCGGCTGTAAAAATGGATCTGTTTTTTCCAAGGTAGTAAGATTTTTCCACCTTTATAGCAGGAATAGTAAATGCTGCACCTGCTTCTTTGGTATCTAAAAGAGATCCGTCTGTATATATCTGAAGATGAAGCGGGTACGAGTTTTCTATGTACTCTTTTACTGTTACGCCAATCAAGTTTTCATTGTCACCTTTTTTCAAAGACGAATGGTTGATATCAAATGATGCTCTTTGAAGTTCTCATGGTGGGCTGGGAGATGAAGGAAGTTGAGGTTTAATTATTTCGTTATGGTTAATTTCTGACTCTTCGAATAAATTGGAAGTGAAAGTCCTAATTGTCGTAAGCGAGGAGATTGATTTTGCTCTTTTAGGGAAATTTATATCAGATCTCAAACTAACTTCGTTTTCAATATTGCTGTCACATGTTGAAGATCGTAAGACATACTTTGCGACAGCGAGCCGTCGATACTCATCTAATGGTAATACCCCAATTTCGCGATATGTTCCTAGGGACGATGCATGATATGGTACACCTATAGCTAGTTTGAAAGCTTTGCAATCCAAGCTCTGCATTTTCTTTAGCAAACTTGTCGGGGCACTGAAGAAAACTTCTTGTCCGTAAGTGAGTCTTGACCTTATCAGCGATAATGCCAGGTGTTTGAGTACATTAGCATCTTGGCCCCAGTTTTGTTTTTGTATAACTTTTATAAAATTAAAACTTTTTCTGGCCTTTGTTAATAGATACTGAATATGATGGTTCCACGATAACTTTGAAGTAATATATACTCCAAGAAATTTTACCATCGGTCTGTACTCTAGGATTTCTTAATCTATTCGAAAAATGGGTAACTCTGGTGGATCGGGCCCACTATTGAAAAGTACAAGATTAGTTTTTTCCGGTGATAACAAAAGTCCATTCTCCATCATGTAATTATTTAAGTTATCAAGTTCCCGTTGATACAATTTTCTAAAATAGTTCAGCTATCTTTTGGGGGTTTTCCTTTTTATGGTAACTTTCATCCACATGCATATGTCATCTGCATATTGTACGATTACAATATTATTTGACACAGACTGTGGTAAATCATACAGCAGAATATTGAATAAATGAGGGGCAATAACTGATCCCTGTGGGATTCCCATTTGGGGAAATCTTAAGGTGGAATAGGAGTTGCCTACTTTTGTTTGCATACTTCTGTCAGATAAGAAATTCTTAACATAGTCATAGATATGTCCAGATAGACCAATACTTTTTAATTTATACAGTAATCTACCATGCCAGACATGTGTGTGTGTGTGTGTGTGTGTGTGTGTGTGTGTGTGTGTGTGTGTGTGTTTCGTGTGTGTATGTGTGTGTGTGTGTGTGTGTGTGTGTGTGTGAGTGTGTGTGTGTGTGTGTGTGTGTGTGTGTGTGTGTCTGATCTCACTCCATGTACAATTCGGTAAAGGTTATTCAGCTTTGCGTGTTTTGTTCAGAGGTTTGTTGAACGACTGAAGACAAGTCAGTTTTTTTTGTTTTATAACAAATGTTCTTTATATGAATAGCCTTTCAGTATGTCATTTCTTTCGTTGCATGATATGAATGTGATACGGAAGACAAACCTCTGTGAATCAAAAGTGTTCTTGATGTATTGTTCTCAAGTGCATAGTGCCCAGCACCTCCGTGAATCAAACGTGTTCTTGATGTATTGTTCTCAAGGGCATAGTGCCCAGCACCTCCGTGAATCAAACGTGTTCTTGATGTATTGT
>CM031603.1:71712659-71732659 GCA_018398815.1 Conus ventricosus
TGCATGACGTCAGAGAAGTTTTTACAACAGACAGCTGGAAAGATATCAGTCAGACAGTGCATGGCGTCAGAGATGTTTATACGTCAGTCAGTACCTTCTTTAAGAAATGTTCGTAATGCCGATGGCTGTAAAGATAGCCGACAATGCATGACGTCAGAGATGTTTGTGAAGCACAGAGGCGTAAAGTTAGCAAACAACACCTGGTTCAGACGTAGAGGTATCAGACAGTGCGTAATTCAGATGACATTAGAGAAGCGGATGGAGTGAACAATAACAGCGCTTCTTCCCAAGATCATGGCTAACAGAAAAAAAAAACCCAGACACAAACATGAAGCCGGTGTTTTGGAAATTACGCAGGTTTTCTTATGTCTATTGTTTCTGGGACATCAAAGAGGGAGAGAGAGAGAGAGAGAGAGAGAGAGAGGGAGAGAGAGAGAGTATACGCAACGATGTTGATGGAACGCTCTGAACCCAGGATGGGAAGGGCAGTGGCAAAGAACAATCGTGTCTGATGACGTAAAACATAACGGAGAGCATTGTCGTCCACAGTGTTATGGAGTAGTTTTACAGATATACAAGCACGCATATAAGGACAAGCAGTGCCGGCTAAATGACACACGGTTCTGGCGAATGAGTAAAGCTACTTTAGTGTTACAGAACTATGGAACAAATTCAAGGATGCTCTTGCTGAAGCGGTAGCGTCCGTCATCCCCCACAGAAAAGTTCGTCCAGAGACTAGCAAGCCATGGATCGCCCCTGGCATACGGAAGCTTATCAAGAGAAGAGAACGTGTCTAGGAGAGAATGAACAAGCTGGAGCTAGACGAGCTAGAATAAAGAATCAGTCAATATACGCTGCCATATTGAGCGTCGGGGCCGCCGGTCCTTCTGGGAATACAACCAACAATCGCTGAAGACCTCGAGTCAAAACGTATGCAGAACCATGCGCGATTCTGAATTTTCATTAAACATCTGAAATCCACAAATTCAAATGTCTCACACCTGAAAGTCAAATGACAGCTGATCCAAGGTCCAGGCATATGCGTTGAATCAGTTTTTACAGTCCGGGATCAGTGAGGGTCGAAATATGCTGCAATGGAATTCACGAACAAATTGCTAGATGTCTGCTGTTGCTCAGAGGTATATGTTTAAGGATATCACCATCATTAAAGACGGCATACTGAAGATTCCACGCAATCTTTACCTTCACAAAGGTTGTTGGTCAGAAACATCTGCCCTTCCGTGTCATGAGAGCCGGCAAATCAGATCGTCCCTACTCTGACAATGGTTTACAAGTCCTCTTCAACGATCTGGAGTCGTCCCATCCGACTGGCTCTTGAGCAACGTTGCGCCCATTTTGAAGAAGAGGGTGAACACCGCAGGCAGCAACCACCCAGTCTTAATGACATTTCATGCACAATCCTTGAACAAGTCGTAATCAGTGCTCTCAGAGACCATCTTTAGAGGAACAATGAACTCTGCCCGAAACAGCATGGGATTCGTAAGTTCAGGTTCTGTGAGACCAAGTTCTTGGACTTCACCGAGGAATTGTTTAGCGACATGGGGCAGAGGGATCAAGTTAACGCCATTATCATGGACTTCGCTCAAGCGTTTTAACCCAGTAACCCACAGGCTGCACCACACAGTCTTACGGGAGAAAGTCAACCAGTTTATAGTGCTTGTATACAGGATAGGCAGCAGACAAACGAGACCCTTAGCTTTATACGGCGCAGTCTTAGGTTCAGCGCAAGTCACTTAAAGAAGGTCGTCAAAAAACCCTCTTTAGTTTCATTCTCGAATATATCTGCACATAATTATCAGCCCTGCTCCTCCTTGGCTTAGAAGAAGTCATCCAAATTAGCTGTGTTGAATCTGGTGCCGATCCTGTATTAACAAGCCTTTGTTTCCCAATCACCGACAGGGACTAGCAAGAGTTGCCTGATATAGCTGTGGCAGCTGACACCCTTGGCTCCTTGAAGTCAAGGGTGGTACAAATCTAAAACCTCAATATTGCAGACAGTGGGAAGGCACAGCATCTCGCCCCCTCCCCCCTCCTCACACACACACACACACACACACACACACACACACACACACACACACACACACACACACACACTGTTCTGTCTCCAGAAAGTTTTTTTTCCAGTTATTTTGTACCAGTTGTAAGCTAGTGCGTGCTGGGATCAACTAGTCCTTCAAGGTGAAAAGGAGAAAGTAGCGGTCCGCTTATAAAACCCACATAGAGTACGTTTTTGTTATCTGCTTGAGGTAGGTCATTTACTTTCCTGTCAAATACGCCACAAACAAAGCAGCCGAATAATCAGCAGGGCGATTGTGTCCATCAAGTGGACGAAGTAGATGAAGAGGAAGGAAAAGTAGTGCTGGCCTAATATAGTATAGAGCATACAGAAGTAATGCTGACTGAATGAAACATGTAGAAAAAGAAGTGAAAGAAGTGTTGACTGAATGAAACATGTAGAAAAAGAAGGGAAAGAAGTGCTGACTGAATGAAACATGTAGGAAAAGAAGAGAAAGGAGTGCTGACTAAATAATCATGTAGAAAAAGAAGGGAAAGGAGTGCTGACTGAATGAAACATGTAGAAAAAAGAGGAAAGGAGCGCTGACTGAATGAATCATGTAGAAAAAGAAGGGAAAGGAGTGCTGACTGAATGAAACATGTAGAAAAAGAAGGAAAGGAGTGCTGACTGAATGAATCATGTAGAAAAAGAAGGGAAAGGAGCGCTGACTGAATGAATCGTGTAGAAAAAGAAGGAAAGGAGTGCTGACTGAATGAATCATGTAGAAAAAGAAGGGAAAGGAGTGCTGACTGAATGAATCATGTAGAAAAAGAAGGAAAGGAGTGCTGACTGAATGAATCATGTAGAAAAAGAAGGGAAAGGAGTGCTGACTGAATGAAACATGTAGAAAAAGAAGGAAAGGGGTGCTGACTGAATAAAACATGTAGAAAAAGAAGGAAAGGAGTGCTGACTGAATGAATCATGTAGAAAAAGAAGGGAAAGGAGCGCTGACTGAATGAATCATGTAGAAAAAGAAGGGAAAGGAGTGCTGACTGAATGAAACATGTAGAAAAATAAGGGAAAGGAGCGCTGACTGAATGAATCATGTAGAAAAAGAAGGG
Source organism: Conus ventricosus (assembly GCA_018398815.1). Lineage (NCBI taxonomy): Eukaryota > Metazoa > Mollusca > Gastropoda > Neogastropoda > Conidae > Conus > Conus ventricosus. Next base: position 71,715,801 of record CM031603.1, read on the forward strand.
AAAGGAGTGCTGACTGAATGAATCATGTAGAAAAAGAAAGGAAAGGAGTGCTGACTGAATGAATCGTGTAGAAAAAGAAGGGAAAGGAGTGCTGACTGAATGAAACAAGTAGAAAAAGAAGGGAAAGGAGTGCTGACTGAATGAAACATGTAGAAAAAGAAGGGAAAGGAGTGCTGACTGAATGAAACATGTAGAAAAAGAAGGGAAAGGGGTGCTGACTGAATGAAACATGTAGAAAAAGAAGGGAAATGAGTGCTAATTGAATGAAACATGTAGGAAAAGAAGGGAAACGTAATGTTGACTGAATGACATGTAGTAAAAGTTATGTAAAAGTAGTGCTGGCTAAATGAATGTAAACAAAAATAGGGAAGTAGAACTAACTGAATGATTATGTGATAAAAGTAGAAAATTAATGACTGAATGACATTTGTAACGGATGGTATTGCGGGCTGAACAACATTATCTAGTAAAGACTAGGAAAAGCAGTGCCGTTATCAAAGCCAGGAAGGATATTGCTTACACTCTTCAGAAGTTGGTCCTACTAATTTCAGTGCCGAATTTCAATGAGGAATCTGATGGGGATTTAAAAGATTTTCATCTCAATGTGACAAAAGTTGAGAGAGGATTGTTAAAGTGACGTTTTAGAAAAAGGGCAAGTTGGATACACGGCCGAAGATTTTAAAAGTAATCATAACCAGGGACGGTTTCTTCAACACTGGACTTAATATTTGCGGCTTTGAACACAGAAGGAAAACAATCAGACTGCAGGGAATCATTACAAACGTGCGTAATGTAAGGCGATAAGACATGTAGATAATTACATAGTAGTAGTAGGGTGCAGTTGGGGTCGGATGTGAGGCGACAAGACATAGACAGTCACACAGCAGTAGGGTGCAATGGGGGTCGGATGTGAGGCGACAAGACATAGACAGTCACACAGCAGTAGGGTGCAATGGGGGTCGGATGTAAGGCGACAAGACATAGACAGTCACACAGTATTGGGGTGCAATGGGCGTCGGAGGTAAGGCGACAAAACATAAAGACAGTCACACAGTAGTAGGGTGCAATGGGCGTCGGATGTAAGACGACAAGACAATCACAATGATGTGGAAAGGAATGATCTGGGTCGCAGGTTTGACGGGCTAGCGTCCAGACACACTTCTTTTTACAAACTGTTCTGTGACAGTCTTAAAACGCTGCAGAACTGAACCATCGCACAGTATGTCACCCCAACTGTTAGTGGCGGACCAGCAGCAGAATCCAAAAAAAAAAAAAAAAATTCCACGGATAAATCTTACCTTTTTAGTGAGGGAAATCTTTGTTGCAAACAAATCTTTATATGTAGTGAGCAGCGTGGGAAAGGAGCGCTGGCCTTTTAACATCATTTGTGAGTAATGTTGATTTCTTTCCAACAAGAAGACACATTTCATCTAATTTCACGGTAGATAAATGAGGTACTAAAATTTCATTTTCGTGAGTGGACAGCAGCAATTAAGCATGTAGCAAAATGGAAACAAAATAGCTGAAATGTATGTATGTGGCAGCCGACTGTGACGGTGTATTCAAAGCAGCGGTCAGTGAAACTTACAGAGGATAAATCCGACAGTTAGGAAAGCTCTCAGGCGGGAAAAGTAACGCAGACTAATGCCGCACGTCACCCTCGCCTTTCCATCCCATCTAACAGCGGGCTCCTGCATCACGTGGTCACGATGGTGTTCACAAGGAGATACCGGCACCGACAGGCAATCCGTCTTTGTCCCTTCCCTGAGCGTCCTGTCTGTCCTGGGAAACGTGTGTGTGTGTGTGTGTATGTGTGGTGTGGCGCGCGCGCGCGCGCGTGTTTGTGTGTGTGTGTGTGTGTGTGTGTGTGTGTGTGTGTGTGTGTGTGTGTGTGTGTGTGTTTTCAGTCATCAGTACTTCTGACTACCGTTTCCCGACCCCTCCCTGCCTGCATTGCCCCGAGTTTGGCTTTCTGTCAGACTCTCGCTCAGGCAACGTCAAGACACTCAACCAGTCAGACAGACAGAAAAGAGTTACTAATTTTAATTTAGCAACTGAACTTCACACTTTTTGCATCAAATACTTTCTTTCTGTAGTTTCACAGGGGGTGGGGGTGGGGGGGATTCCACGTTCGGAGAAGCAGCAAAAGAAAAACTTCCACCAGGTGCCTGTTTCATGGGAGATGAGAAAGGAGACCACGCACGAAACCATTATTGTTCTGAGCTCACGTCAATATGTACATGCTCAAAACACCCAAACGCACGAGCGCCTGTGTAGAACACACACACACACACACACACACACACACAACTGTCAAACCTCGGTGTAATGTCAGTGGAGGAAGGACTAGCGCACAGCCCAAACACACTCACAGCTTGCTTACAATCTCATTCATATATCATGCATTCGTCACATCAAACCACTAGTAAAGTCTATAACTTTACTATACATGATCATAGAAAGAACATCAATGCATATAGAATCAAATGAAATAAAACATTCTCTCTTTCCTGAACTTCACAAAATCATTTATCTAAAACATCATTAACTAACCGGGTATAAACAGATTTCTACTTTACCTGGCCAGGTGATCTTAACTATTCACGAATCACTGTCTTTTCTTTTCTTTCCTTTTCTTTTCACTGTCACTTTCACAACACGACACAACTGCCGGCACTGGTGTTGGTCTGATGGCGCCTGGTCAGGTGAGACTGTTGGCGTTGGTCTTGTGTTCTGCTTGGCGAAGTGACGCTGCCAGGTATGAGGTCGAACCCCCGGTTAGGTAGAACAGTGACTATCAACATCGATCTGTTCTCCTTTCTTTCTTCCTGCATTAACGCATTGCACTCTCTCTCTCTCTCTCTCTCTCTTCTAGTCTGCTCTTATCAAATGGACATGGTTGCTTTTCTTTTCTTTTTTTTCTTTTCTTTCTTTTCTTCTTCATAAATTAGCAACTCTTTCTCTCTCTCCACATCTCTCCTCAGTCCTTCCTCTGCAGACTATCTCATGCTAATCTCTCAACTTGGTTCTCTTCTCTTCCTCCCCTCATCTCTCTGCTTTTCTCTCAAGCAGACCTAGAACCTCTCCCTCTCTCTGTCTCTGTTCGTTTCTTCCCCTCGTTCTCTCCTCTCTTCATCTCTCTGCCTTTTCCCTCGTGCAGAGACTACACCTAAAACCTCCTCATCTCTCTGTCTCTGTTCGTTCTCATTCCCTGCCTTCCTGTAGGCGAGAGCCTACTCTCCCGAACTTCCCCTCTCTCTCTCTCTGTCTGTTCGTTTTCCTCCTTCTCTCTCTCTCACTCACACATTCCTTTATGCTCTAACCCCGTGTCCAAGGCCAGTACCATTGGTCAGTATTTTTAACCCTTGATCCCCGAAGTTGTCTCCCTCTAATTCCATTGGACGTTCAAATCATGACAGTCCCGTCTACACGCCTTACTCTCTGTGGTGGTCAATTGGTCATTTAATTGATTAGCTAGATTTCACCCCCACCACACACTACCTTCCCCCCTTTCCTATTTAACTGGTGCCGTGTGGCTTAAGTGGTGGACACTGGTCAATCTAAATGGCCAGCTGAGTCTGGGTGGGCACCACGACGTCTAAACTGACAATGACGCTGGTTCACAAATTGGCCGGATAAGGCTGGCCCAGGTACTGAGGTCCGTCTGGGCAGACATCGAGGCGTCGGTCAAAGCCGCTTAGTCAGTCTAGGTGGGTCGGACTGTCTCGGTGAAACCTCTCCACTAAGCTTAATTGGCCGGACCCGACCTATGGGCCCGTCTTCCTGACGCCTAGAATGTTTGAGTTAGGGCTTAGGTCCAACTGGGCTGGTGGCGATTGACCACGAATTTGGTTGAGTTGAATTTTGACCGTGACAATTTCCCCCTTGCAAAAGACTATGCTCCGCATTGTCTCAAAACAACGGTACAAAAAAGACAACAACCGAATTTGCTGACACACAGCTACACGCGCAAAGTAAAAAAAAATACTTTACAACAACGGTTCATAAGTTATAAAATATATCATTAGTGAATACCACTCCAATGAGTTATCATTGACGTGCGCTCTTGCGTTATTTCAACTCATTTTATAACGACCTCTGTGCGCACTTATGCAATTCCCCTACCTGCGGATTTGCCTCATCTTCTCTTCACAATTATTATGAAAAGCACAATATAATATGATCACGATCCATGACACTTCACTGAGGAATCTCCATCCTCACTCATTGCAAATAATGCATCACTACACAAGCGACTGTATGCTCCAAGCATAACTACATCCACATGAACAAGTCTCACAAAGAAAATATGAACAAGTTCACACCAAAAAAAATATGAACCATAGCCAACTGGGAATGAACCCATATCCAATCAACATAACTGGAATCAACACATATTATCAACAATGCACCCCGGATATGACTGACCTCCTCTGAGTTGCAGCTTGCTAGACTACACGGCTTAAATAGTCAGCTCCGACATTCTGTCGACCTGGGATGTACTGCACTCGGTACCTGTAGGGCTGCAGTGCCATTGCCCAACGCAGAACTCTGCTGTTTTTCAACTGCGCCTCCTGCAGGAATTTGAGTGGTTGATGATCCGTCTCGATCACGAACTCTTTCCCATACAAGAATTTGTGGAATTTCTGCACGGCCCACACAACAGCTAACACTCCTTCTCACCGTTGCGTACCCTTCTTCACACTTTGTCAACTTCCTGCTAGCATATCTCACAGGAAACTCGACCTCTTCATGCTCCTGCAACAATACTGCACCTATCCCACCACCTGATGCATCTGTCCGCAACAAAAATGGTTTGGACATATCTGGTAGCTTCAAGATGGGACGGGAACCTAGTCTTTCCAACACCGTCTGCAGTGCTTGCTCTGCAGCGTCTGACCATTCGACCACTGCCGGTTTCCTGCCTTGACCAAATCACTGAGAGGACTCGTGATTGCTGCGAAATTTGGAACAAACTCCCTATAAAAACCCAATAAAACCTAGCAGACTCCTGACTTCTGTTTTTGGTCTTTGGTCTCTCTGAATTCATCATCTTCTCCACCTTTCCTCTTTCCGGCTGCTTTGTGTCGCCTCCGACAACAAAACCTAGGAACTCCTACTGTCTAGCCCTTCATACAGTGACACATCCCTGTATGACTCTTCTGGAAACTTAGGCAACAAAATCCCCCCTTCTTCTGCTGGGTCTCTTTCACCTCATCAATGATTGCTGCTGCGCCTATGAAATCATCAAAGACTCGGTCAGCCGTTTTACCGGTGCCGAGATGACTCGCCATGAGCGACTCGTGACCCACTGACATGACAGTGTCACGATAACATGCTGGTACCTCTAACTGAGTGGTCACCTCACCTGTCTTCCCTTGGTGAAACACTCGGTACAACAGCCCGCCTTTCACAAGAAATTCTGTCTCACCTCCTCTAACCTCCTGTTTCTCTCCACCTCTTGCCAACTCCCAAGACTTCACGAGCGAAGGGTCTTGTTTCCTGTGCAGCCCTAAACTCATCAGGCGACACATCTATGCCCGACTTCCTTCCTGGAACAACTAACGGTTTAACAACTTTTCCTCCTTCTTGCTCCGTGTCTGAACTGCTGCCCCTGTAGCAGTCAACAACTCAGGATCCCCTGGATCCTTTGCACCTGGAATATTTCCAATGATCAAATCGTGAAGGGGTTTCTCCATTACCACGCAGACAACGCGCCTGAGAAGTAAAGGGTACGTACTTCTATCTTAGCAACTGGAAACTCCCTCACAGTGCCATCGACTAGAGTACAGGTCTGGATTTGCCCTGCCAAATCCCCTTGATCGACCAGCGTTGTCCGTACTACCCCGCATGAACAACCAGTGTTCGTAACACTTTCACCCTCTGCTGGCCAATCCACCCTTCTTCCACTGGTAACGAACCACTCAGCCTAGTGCCCTCCATCCCTGACACTGACTGCTGTCCAGTGCTAGCCATAGGCTGCACTCCACCCTCTTCAGACTGAATCCCTTTTGGTTCCACTGCAGGTCGTTTCCCTTGACGACCCTTATCCACCTCTTGCAAGGCTGCTGCCTCTGGAACCTCATGCGACAATCCCTCGCCATGTCCCTTCTTGTGACAAATGAAACACTAATTTCCCTTTGCCCTTCCTTCTGCCCCACCACTGGGTTTGCAGACTTTGCAGAAAACTCCCCTGGTCTCCTTGCACTCTTCTCACCTGTGCCTAGCACCTGTTTCTCCTGCACCTTCGTGCCCAAACGTGCCTCTCTATACACCTCTGCGAACTTCAACAACTCTCCTGCTGTCTCTGGCTGTCTCTCTTTCAAATGTATGGTTAACTCAGGGCCGCAACCTGACAAAATCTGTTCTTTCATAACTAGCTCTTTCAATTCAACGAACTCCTTCTTCGTACCACTCAACTTAATTGTTGTTCAATAGGGGTGTGTTCTTTTCTTCCGCCGTTATATCTCTTTTTTTTTTTTTTTGAACAAGATTTTATTACTACGACAGCCAAACTGGTGGTTTCCGACACGAGTGACGTAATAGCACAATCCTATGAATGATAATATTAGCTTGGGACAACGTAATTAGTTTTTATAAGACGCCCAGCGCTGACCCAACTATGAGAGCGAATTATAGGAAATCTGTGCGAAATGAGTACTCTGGGGCTGAAATGCCAAGCCTAGTATTAACTATCTTGGAAGCCATGCCAAGCCTAGTATTAACTATCTTGGGAACATACAGTAAGACAACCCCTTGTCTTAGGATTACAACACTTGAATCCCCCCAGCTTCCTCTCTGAGAAGTTGAACAATTATAATAAATGGGCCAGAATATCCTGGCAGGCTCGCCAATAAATTTGTCAACCTCGGTGTAATGTCAGTGGAGGAAGGACTAGCGCACAGCCCAAACACACTCACAGCTTGCTTACAATCTCATTCATATATCATGCATTCGTCACATCAAACCACTAGTAAAGTCTATAACTTTACTATACATGATCATAGAAAGAACATCAATGCATATAGAATCAAATGAAATAAAACATTCTCTCTTTCCTGAACTTCACAAAATCATTTATCTAAAACATCATTAACTAACCCGGGTATAAACAGATTTCTACTTTACCTGGCAGGTGATCTTAACTATTCACGAATCACTGTCTTTTCTTTTCTTTCCTTTTCTTTTCACTGTCACTTTCACAACACGACACAACTGCCGGCACTGGTGTTGGTCTGATGGCGCCTGGTCAGGTGAGACTGTTGGCGTTGGTCTGTGGTTCTGCTTGGCGAAGTGACGCTGCCAGTATGAGGTCGAACCCCCGGTTAGGGTAGAACAGTGACTATCAACATCGATCTGTTCTCCTTTTCTTTCTTCCTGCATTAACGCATTGCACTCTCTCTCTCTCTCTCTCTCTCTCTAGTCTGCTCTTATCAAATGGACATGGTTGCTTTTCTTTTTTTTTTTTCTTTTCTTTCTTTTCTTCTTCATAAATTAGCAACTCTTTCTCTCTCTCCACATCTCTCCTCAGTCCTTCCTCTGCAGACTATCTCATGCTAATCTCTCAACTTGGTTCTCTTCTCTCCTCCCCTCATCTCTCTGCTTTTCTCTCAAGCAGACCTAGAACCTCTCCCTCTCTCTGTCTCTGTTCGTTCTTCCCCTCGTTTCTCCTCTCTTCATCTCTCTGCCTTTTCCCTCGTGCAGAGACTACACTAAAACCTCCTCATCTCTCTGTCTCTGTTCGTTCTCATCTCCCTGCCTTCCTGTAGGCGAGAGCCTACTCTCCCGAACTTCCCCTCTCTCTCTCTCTGTCTGTTCGTTTTCCTCCTTCTCTCTCCTCACTCACACATTCCTTTATGCTCTAACCCGTGTCCAAGGGCCAGTACCATTGGTCAGTATTTTTACCCTTGATCCCCGAAGTTGTCTACCCTCTAATTCCATTGGACGTTCAAATCATGACAGTCCCGTCTACACGCCTTACTCTCTGTGGTGGTCAATTGGTCATTTAATTGATTAGCTAGATTTCACCCCACCACACACTACCTTCCCCCCCTTCCTATTTAACTGGTGCCGTGTGGCTTAGTGGTGGACACTGGTCAATCTAAATTGGCCAGCTGAGTCTGGGTGGGCACCACGACGTCTAAACTGGGCAATGACGCTGGTTCACAAATTGGCCCGGGTAAGGCTGGCCAGGTACTGAGGTCCGTCTGGGCAGACATCGAGGCGTCGGTCAAAGCCGCTTAGTCAGTCTAGGTGGGTCGGACTGTCTCGTGAACCTCTCCACTAACTTAATTGGCCGGACCCGACCTATGGGCCCGTCTTCCTGACGCCTAGAATGTTTGAGTTAGGCTTTGGTCCAACTGGGCTGGTGGGATTGACCACGAATTTGGTTGAGTTGAATTTTGACCGTGACACACACACACACACACACACACACACACACACAGGACGGGGGGTGGGGGTGGAAAGGCGAAAGTGGGGGGGGGGGGGCGAGAGGGGGGTTTGAAGGATGAAGAAAAAGCGAGAAAAACAGACAGACATAGTTTTCCCTATCTTTTCCTTTTCCTCACATTTTTCTACTTTTTATGCTTTTCCTCTTTTCGTGGCTTTTCTGGTTCTTACTTTGTTTTTCCACCTTTTCCTACCTAAGTAGTTACTACAAAACTTTACTGCCCAAAGAGGGAAGGAAGCAGTTTTTGGTGATGCATGCACAGCATACAAGGTGTTCCATATGACTGCTTGTTGACATTATGTCAACAATGAAATGCTACCATACGAGCCCAAACACTTATCACACATGTTCAGTTTCAAACGCTTAGGCTATGATCGATCTTGAAATACAGATTACAGACCAATGTGCGCACACGCACAACACACAACACACACACAACACACACACACACACACACACAACACACACACACAGAGCGAGAGAGAGAGAGAGAGAGAGAGTAAGTACGCAGTCTTTCAACTTTCACATTCTATTCACGCATAGTTTTCCAATTATGTCCTCACTTCCGATTTAGATAGTAGTAAGGGGTACACTACTTTTCTGTGATTTATGTCCGCGTAGTTGGATGGGGTAGGTGGAAGAGGATGTGGGCTGCCTTCCTGATTTTTCCATACTTTTTACTATTTTCCCTGTCTCGTTTTTTGCTTTTAACTAGTTTGCCTTCTTTAACACTCTCTTCCTGGTTAAAACTTGCCCGCTCGAAGTTTCAAGATAGCAGTTATTGGTAACACATGAACAACATAAATGAAAAGCTACTATCCCATCGAAAGCACCGATCACATTCCTGTATTTTGATCTTTGGATACAGGTGAAATGGACCAGTTTACAATGATCACTGCTCACAAGTTCAAATTATATGTTGTGCCCTTTCGCCATGTTCTGTTCCACATCTCGACATCTTATTTTTGTTTCTTCCATAAGTTTGTCGAGGTTAGCAAAACACTGGTTGAACGGCGTTTGTAGTAAAATATAGGAAAAATAACCGTTGGCTGAATAAACAAGTGGAGCGTTTAAAAAGCAGGAAAAGAAGAGTTGGCTAAACTCTGACCTAAGCGGGTTGTTAACGTCACATTCAACAGATGGCAGCATCACTTGGTCGTCTAGTCATATATCGCGACATAATGGTCAAAACTCGTGACTTAAATGTATAAATGTACTATTCCACAAATTATTCTGTCTAATAAGTTTATGCTGTATGAAAATGAAATGAAGCACGTATCAAAAATCAGTTAACACAGATTGAAACGTCATTTTTGACTATATAACTCGAACTTCTGTTTTGTTGAACTGGAGTTCGTAAGTGTAAAAGGGGAGTAGTGGTACTGATTGTAGACAACCGAGTCATATGTGTAGCTTTTCTTTTATGTGTGTGGCTTTTTCTTCTTTTTTCTTTTTTTTTTTCTTTTTTTTTGCACGAGTAAAGCTCGAGCAAGAGCTGCCTGCATCACGTTCTCGTCAGGTTGTATTCTCCGAGGAATCGGTCAAGACAGATGACTCGTCTCTGTTTCTTCCATTTGTTGTCCCATCTATCAACTCCCGAGTGTTTACCCTGCTTTTGTCCTGAAGTGGATTGGCGGTTTCTGTGTAGATTCTACTTTGACAGTGGTTTTGAATTATTGCAGTTTTGTGTTCAGATTTTGCGTTTTTTTCCCCCTTTTATAATAAGCTAGCTTAGTATCCACGTCTTTAGGAATCTGTACAGAGACATCTCTCTGTTCTGTCAATTCACTGTTTCGGTCCTAAGAAATCGTTTTGTGTCTTCCTCTACTTTCCCAGGCTCTTAACCTGTAGTTTTCCCATGAAGTCTTCACTTGGTAGTAGAATGTCCTCAGACAACAAGGTAGTGTAATAGTTTAGATTTGAAGGCAAATTATGCACCATATTTGCAGTGCTATTTACCACTAGAATATTAAATTGTAGTTATCCGAATGCTGCAGATTTGAAAAGAACAACCTTTTCTTTTGGTAATTCTGATGGGCATAACATTTTGTGCTGTGATTCATTATCTTTCATTTCTTGATGACCGTGTGTCCAACGTTTGATATCTTGGGAAGTCCCGTCGTTTTGGTCTAGGATTTTGATTTTTGAATGTTTCCCGCTTTTCGTATGTGTTTTGAGCCGTGGTGTGTCTTCATGGTGGATTAAAAACAATACGCAGGTGGCTCCACCTATTTTGATGTCACGACTGACAGAGGCGAAGACTCCGAGGTGTGCGTCCAGAAACCAGGTGTCCTCAGCATGGAAAATTAAAGACAGACTAGGGGAAACTAGGCCTGCCTCGTCAGCGAAGTGTTCCATCCTCAGCATGGAAAATTAAAGACAGACTAGGGGGAAACTAGGCCTGCCTCGTCAGCGAAGTGTTCCAAAGGAAAGTTTGTTGGGCACAAGTTTGTAAGGCAATCATTAAAATTTAAAAGGAGTTGATGTATTTAATGCCGGTCAATTCGCTTTTGTGTTGTATTTCATGAATAATTTTTATATGTATATTTCTGCAGGAAATGCAACACTGCATTGACAGTGCTGATGCATCGATGCCCGACTATGTGTTACAGTAAAATATTCGCTGGTTTAAGCAGAGACAGTCCATATCACCCTTAGTTTTTTGTACATTGTAAGGAACAAGTCTGCTCGACATACCATATCTCTCTCTCCTCATGTTTATAGCATTTCCATTTATTTCAAAAGTGTGAGGGGACGAGGCGTATGGATGGGGAGAAGGGGTAGGATGTGTGTATGGGGAAAGGTTTGACTGAGAAGCAATCGTCGCCGACAGTCCTCTTGGTGTCCTTGATACAATGGAAAGTAGTTGGACATAAAATGACTCGTCTTTCTCCCCCAGCTGTTGTATAAGAGGGAAAGGGAGAGAGAGGAGGGAAAAGAGAAAAAGAGCGGTAGGGAGGAGAGCGTGTAGGGAATGAGTATCTGACACGAGAGGCGGAAAGGGCCGCGCTTAACACGTATTGCCGATTCCCTGAATGCTAGGTCGTTTCGCAGTTACAGCCAAGTCCTGCATTGAGTCCTGTCTCTTCAATGCATCAAAGTGTGTTTGCTTATGTATTCATCGTGCTGAAAGCGCATTCTTGCTAACTGTGTGTGTGTGTGTGTGTGTGTGTGTGTGTGTGTGTGTGTGTGTGTGTGCGCATGCGTGTGTGTGAGTGTCTCTATGTGAGATTTTCCTCACCCATTCAGTGGCATTATTGCTACACCGTGCACTACAGCTCACCCACACACAGTCACACCCTGGTTCGTCCTGTCGCAGCTGCAGCACCGCAGTTTACAGAATGCTATCAATAGCCAGTCATGAGGCGACCTAGCACTGTTTTGCACCTGTGGTGCTTAGTGATGCTGATGTAGCACGCTGTATATACCACAGACAGAGTGGAGAGTGCCCTTGTGGTGAGGGACTAATGACAACAGACCACATCCTTCAAGACTGTATGACGCATGCAGCATCCAGAAGGAAGTACTGGCCAACACCGACAGCAGTGGAAGCCAAGTTGTACGGCACCCTGGAGGAGCTGCGGTGGACGGCAGCCTTCATCGAGGACACCGGGCTGCTCATTTAATGGGAAGCGAACGAGGAAGAATAAGAAGAAGGTATCGCTAAAAAGATCTGACTGCAGACTGATCCCCGGGTACTCTATAGAGGACACAAGCACGAGGGTATATCATGGAAAATGTAGCAGGATTGTTCGTTCAGAGCTTTCCTATAGGGGGGCGGGGACAGCTGACCGCACCTTTGTGGATGAAACTCCACGTCCCACTGTCTCTCACAGATCTCTGACTTGCTGAGATCCTCCTTGGATTTGCTGGGGTCGTTGGTTTAGCTGACAAAAAGGTAAACCGCAGTGTCGTCAGCAAAAAGTCTTGATGGAGAGGAAATATAGATTGCAGTTTGTTAATTGTACTTCACGAAAAACGCAAGCCCCTAGCACAGGTTGTTTTGGGGAGAGGTCTTGCTTTAGGGACTCAGTCTACCTTTTCATAGTCTCCCTGTTTGCTGGCCCATAGAAGACGATAGGACAATGCATGTTTCGCAGTAGGTCAGGTCTTGTCATGTACTTGAGGTACACAGTGCGGTTATGAGATATACCAGGATTACTTCTGCTCTTGGGACGAGGAAGGGTGAGTTTGTGATGACTTAGTCAAGGGTATAGTTGAGGCATGTGGGCTGATGTACTCACTACCTAGTCAAGGCCCGTGTCATGCTTGAAGTCAGTATATTTCCGGCAGAGAGTGGGGTGTAAGGGGCGAGGCTTCAGGGTCCCATTTCCAGTCCCATTATTTCTAGAGTCCCGTGACGGAAAGTTAGTCACTGGCATCGGATGGCGCAGCTGCATCCAGTCAGCAACAGTCCCCAATGACAGATGGTTATACGAAAGATGTTGCCTTCCTACCCGGGACATCAATTTGAATTGGTTGTTGAGTTCACGGAATTAAAAGTCTGTCTATCTATCTATCTATCTATCTATCTATCTATCTATCTATCTGTTTGTTGATCTGTTTTTCTACATATCTGCCTATCACTTTCTGTCTCTCTGTCTGTCTGTCTGTCTGTGTGTGTGTGTGTGTGTGTCTCTCTCTCTCTCTCTCTCTCTCCTCTCTCTCTCTCTCTCTCTCTCTCTCTCTCTCTCTCATTAAATCATAAGAGAATATTGATCAGTAAGTGGCCTGGACCAAAGTAAAAAGCAAATCCTTAATCGAACAGAAAACAAATGTATGGTTATAACTTCGCGACAGAAAAGACAAAATTTAACTTTGGTTATGCCCACCATGTACATCGGCGAAGTCAGCACTCGTAAGATTTTGGGAGTCACCATAGACGTAAATATGACGTGGTCACCCTAAGCAAATATGACGTGGTCACCCTAAGCAAACATGTATCGGTCGTTTTCAGCTCTCCAAAACTAAAAACTTTCTGAACATAAACGCACGTAAGCAATTTCATCGCGCGTATATCATGTATTGATTATGCGTCAACTCTTTTTGATAATTCTAGTGATAATTCTTTGAAACCTTTAGTTTGTATTCATAAGCGATCTCTTTAAACTGTTCTTGTAAAATCGTCTTCTTTTACGTTACAGGACAATGTGGAGGTAAATATTCTTCCCTTATCATATAGACTTCAGTGCAATGAAGCAATACTGATCTACAGAATAATGATTGGTTATGCACCTTCGACTCTAACCGCAAAATTTCCTCTCAGCCTATCAAGATACACCAATTATACTTATCCTTGAACCGATCACTTCGAAACGAGTCTTGTCTACTTAGGTGTAATACTTTGCAACTCTCTATAAGATACATTAACAAAAAGGTAGTACTGTTTCTTTCGAGACAGCGTATAACAAAAATAAATTCCTATTCCAAACAGTTTCAACACATTAACAAATCAAATGAAAATTTGATCATTGTGAAACAACGCTATTTCATATATATATATATATATATATATATGTGTGTGCATAAATTTGTGTACGTATGTGTATATATGTATACATCTATGTACGTGTATGAGGCACGCGCGTGCGTGTGAAATTGCAAGAAATACATCCGATGTTTTGAATTGTGATGACATTCTTTCTTTATCTGAAGCTATTCATGTTCTCACAAGTTCAAGGGATATGGCTAATCCTACAACAAAAAAGTAGTATAACCCCCCCTCCCCCCCCTGGACCTATCCCCAACCGTAACCTTATTCATAGGCTGCGGGTTAATGGATGGTTAGGCAGATATTTCAAACCGGCACCTGCTTGTGCAAGTAGTCAGATTCTCGATATTCCTTTTTTTTTATTTGACTGCACTAGTACAAGAACTCATTTTCAGCCTCTTCATGGTAAGATCAAATCTCTTAACCTTTCGCTGACTATGCCTAGTGTTTTGATTTCCAGTTATGAAACTAGATGGAGTCTGGCACTTTTGGCTGAATATCTTATTATAACTAATCTACTTGGAAGATACTTTAAAGACACCCACCACCCCACCACCACCACACTGCCTCCCTCCCCATGTTTTTTTTTTCTTAAAAAATTTAATGTATGAATGTTTGAAATGTTAACATTTTATTCTAGGTATATACCATACCGGTATGGTTCCGCGTCTAATTTGCACGTAGAACAAGGCTTTTTCATTCCCCTTCCCACTTCCTTCCCTTTCTACGGGTTAAGACAGATAACTCTAGGCCACAGTGAGGATGCCAAGCTGTTCGACTCTTACGATTAATATGTCACTTTGTCAGCCTGTTCCATACTCGATGACCTTGGACTCAGGTGTCTTTCATATACATGTGGTCACAAACAGTTCATGTTTCTGGATATCAGTGTATATGGATTCATGGTGTGTGTGTGTGTGTGTAGAAATATTCCGGGTATATATGTCAATTGCTTTGATGTTTGAAGAGTTGTCCTTGCAAATGATGAAAGTAAGGATAGAACTTAGGACAAACACTTAGAGGGAGAGGGAGATAGTGGCAAAGGTGCAAGGGATAAAAGACGGAATATAATGGGGAGAATGTCTCTTTCTGTTGTTTTTTTCTTCTTTTTTTTTTTTTTCGTGTGTGTGTGTGTGTGTGTGTGTGTGTGTGTGTGAATTATGTTCCTTTTCTTTAAATGAAAAATGTTTACATTCTGTTTATAACGTTTTCTTAAATGTCAGTACAACTGTGAGATAATCTGACAATAAATCAGTTTCAGTCAGTGTGTGTGTGTGTGTGTGTGTGTGTGTGTGTGTGTGTGTGTGTGTGAAAAGTTAGAAGGGGGGTGGGAGGAGGAGGGAGGGAGTGATTGACTTGACTTGACTTGGTCCTCTTCGTTCCGATTGGAACACAGGGCCCGCGCTGCAGATCTCCATCTCGCTCTGTCTTGGGCTGTTCTCTTGGCTTCACCTCAGGTTATGTTGGTGAACTTGAGTTCTGCCTGTAGAGTTCTTCTCCAGGTGGTGACTCGGCCCCTCTTCCGCTTCCCCTGTGGGTTCCAGTCCAAGGCGTGGCGTGGGATGTGGTTGAGGAGGGGATTATTCTCCAATGTCTTCCCCTACCGGCCTCAGAAACTCAGTTTCAGATAATACATCATATGAGATATATGAATGAATAATATGATTCATCGCATGTGGATGAGATCAGTAAGATACAATGTCATCATTTGATTGAGTGGATGGTCGAGTCAGTCTTACGTTTTTGTTTGTTTGTTCGTTCGTTTTTTTTTTTTAACCTTACTGCATTACTCCTGTGCGTGAGGTCATAAGGAAATGTTACGAATTTATTTGTTTTTGTTAACCTTTGATTTGATACACACTAGGAATGAATGTGTACTATTTGTTTGCAGAAAAGGAAGACGAAATATTATAGTTCTGTTACCCCCTCTCCCCTTGTCAAAAGACCTCTTGGTAATGACAATAAAATATCAAGTGTCTCTCTCTCTCTCTCTAAGAGGACCAATTCATCCCCCCCCCCCCCCCCCCCCCCCCGCTCTATCATGTGTGTGTGCACATGTGTATGCATGCAGGATTCTGTTATTCGCGTTCGCAGTATCAGTCCGTTTCTTTTTATAATCTAAATGTCGATTTGTGTATTCGCCTCCCCCTGGTTTCTGCTTATTGGCTTGCATGGTTTTCATGTGCTTTTTTCATCCCTTTTTTCCCAGGACTGGGTGGGAAAAAAAGCATGTATAATTTGCTTATCTAGTTACTCTGGAAAAATATACTCTCTCTCTCTCTCTCTCTCTCTCTCTCTCTCTCTCTCTCTTCTCTCTCTCTCTCTCTCTCTCTCTCTCCAGTGTTGTGTGTGTGTGTGTGTGTGTGTGTGTGTGTGTGTGTGTGTGTGTGTGTGTGTGTTTGTGTGTGTCTGTGCGCGCGCGCGCCTGCGTGTGCCTGCGTGCCTGTGTGCACATTCATGCATAGACGACAAATGGTCGCATATCGTTTTCGAGGTCCATGTTGAACTTCGCTTCATTACAAAGACAGTCTTAGCATTGATGAATATGAAAAGGCCATGTTTTATACCATTCATGCATTGTTCATGTTAATCTTCCTTTTTAATGTTTGCAAGATTTTTTAGAACATTTAAAAGTTCTGAAATTTTAGTCATGTCCGAATAGAATGATCAACTATGTCGAAAGTATGTGTTTGTAGGAAAAGGGCTTGAAGTGAACATGGCTGTTTTTTCTCTCTCTCTCGATCTCTTTTTTTTCTTTTTTAGCATGTTTACATGCCAGAATGTATTCTTTGTACTGTTGTTTTTTTTCTCTCTCTCTCCGATCTCTTTCTTTCTTTTTTAGCATGTTTACATGCCAGAATGTATTCTTTGTCCACTATCCCTGAAAAACGAGACTCTAGATAAGTACCGAACTGA
>CM031603.1:71740159-71745159 GCA_018398815.1 Conus ventricosus
ACGTACATTTCTTGACGACATTACGTGATTGTTCATCTTCAAATCAGAACACCGATTAATGGATGAAATGGAAAAGGACTTGTTACACGTCAAAGGCCCTTTTCTGGTCGTGCATTATCTTGATCACTGGATGCAACATCAAAAAGAAGAAATAAAGAAAGAAAATAAGAAGAAGAAAAAAAAAAGGAAAGAAAGAGCAGCTGAACCGCTTAATGATATAAAAGACACTGATAAGAGCGAAATGAAGACGAGTTGAAAAAGCAACAGGAACAACAAGGTCAATCTAGAACTCAGTTCTTAAAGAATGAAAGACCTTTGATGAGAACCTGCAGTATTTGTTATCCTCTGGAATCTGTCCTGCACTAAACTAGGGTGGCTTTCGAAGGTGGCTACAGGCAGAAATTGAAAACAGTATTACTGCACGGCAGATTTGGATTCCATCCTTCCCATAATTTGTATCCTCCTTCTCCTCTTTGTCCTTCCTGTCCTCCCCGTACCCCCCCCCCCCCCCCCCCACCTTCTCCTTTTTCTTCCTCCCTTCCCTTAATTTTATTAGTATCAGTATTAGTACTATCATTATTACCATTGCTATTATTAACATTTCTTTTTATATTTTGCATTATCACTTTTATCATTATTGATATTATTACCATTACCTTTACTGTTTTGTCAGCATTACAATCAGTATTATTAATACCAGTGTTATCATTGATATTACCATAATTGTCATTATCATCACCGTCGTCATCGCCGCGAACACTGTTGCCACGACAACTATGCTATTCGACAATCTCCTAATCCCGCTCCTTATTCCCACAATACAACTGCTCTTGTCATGTTATCACCAAAAGTGTAGCTATCCTCTCTTTAGTGGGTGTTTTTTTTTTTAATTTATAGCATTTTTATTATCATCATTTTCATTACTATTGCTGATATCAGTATTACTTTATCAGAATGACTATTTCAACTCGCATTTTCTCCTTAAAGACCGCCATGTTTTCATGCAACGCCCATGTTGCTGCCGAATTTGACAAGTGATTGCTCGTTCTTCATTTTCGTTGTCCTCGGTGTTGTTTATACTGCCTGAAGAAGATCTAAGAGGTTGAAACGCGTCGTGTTTTGTCTTGTGATTCGTTTATTCATGTTTGGCGGATGTAGTACATAAACGCTTTAGGATTTGTTCAGATTTCCGCCTTACTTTGCAACTAACTACAGGAGTAAGCTTCGGAACCGTCTGACCTGCACAAGCCTCCAATTTCCCGCGAATATAGTCTTTGTCACTATTAGAGGTGCGCACTCGCGCGCGTGTGTTTGTGTGTGTGTGTGTGTGTGTGTGTGTGTGTGTGTGTGTGTGTGTGTGTGTGTGTACGTGCGTGCGTGTGTGCGTGCGTGTGTGTATGTGTGTGTGTGTGTGTGTGTGTGTGTGTGCGTGTGTGTGTGTGCGTGTGTGTGTGTATGTGTGTGTGTGTGTGTGTGTTGTGTGTGTGTGTGTGTGTGTGTGCACTCTTGTATGTGTACGCACGTGCATGTTTGCACATCTATGCGCGCTAGAACCTGCACGCACTAATGTGAGTCATTACCTGCACAAAATGAAGACAGTCTAAGGACTTGTCCGCTCCCAGTGCACGCCTGTCTGGGCGGAACTGAACTTGAAACTGCCGAAATAGAATGGTTTTGAGCTTGGTGTGGTTTGACCATTTCACGTCGGTGACCATTCTGTCTGGTGCAGTAGATTCACCATTAAGACCTCCTTGGCACTCTTGCCGTGCGTGTTGACGGAGCGGCGCGTGGCAGACTTTTGCCTTGGGTTTTGTTTGTCTTGTCTGTATATTACACTGAACACAGCTTTGCCACGTTGCAGGGCAGACCGTCGACCGAAGCACCTTCTAAACCATTTCTTATTTTCTTTAACTCTTCCGTTGATAGTGGCTCGGGCCATGTTTGCTAGAGCCGACCAGCGTTTCCGGTGAAAGTAAAGGTCAGACATCTGGCAAGTCCTGTCCATAGGACCCTCGTCCCAACGCTGTCCTTGTTTATGCATTCACTTTTTTTCTGAATTTATCTAACTTTGACTCCTGCACATTGTGGTCTCATGTTTAATCAGTTGTGGTGTAGCGTATATGGATGAGTCTTCACGCAATGACGCTTGACGAAACTGAAAGCACCTGTCGGCTGGAAAACAGCTGTTTCGGGGCAGGGGGTCGGTGGAAGGGGGGGGGGTGTTAACATTTTACACAGGGTTGTCTGTTAAGGCTGTAGTTTCAATGAGAATGGAAAAGTATACGATGCATAGAATGTCTTCATTTTGTGCAGGTAATGACTTTAGAGCGCGCAGGGTTTGAGTCTTGCTCTCGGATGCAATTTTTATAGTGAAAGAGGTTTAAATCGGCGTTGTCTGTCAGTTTTGATGAAGCGCAAGGATTTGTTTCGGTGTCATTTGTCAGTGTTGACTGATGTTGGGGATTCGTTTCCGCGCTGTCTGGCAGTTGTGGAAATTTATGTCGGTGTCGTCTGTCAGTTTTCATGAAAGGAAGAGGTTTGTTTCGGCGTTGTCTGTTTTGATTAGTGTAGGAGAATTGTTTCAGCGTTGTCTGTCACTTTTGGTTAACAGGAGAATATCGGCGGCGTTGTCCGTTAGTTCTGGTTAACATAGAAGAATTGCTGCGGCGTTGTGTGTCAGTTTTCGTTAAGATAGGAGAATTGCTTCGACATTGTCCGTCAGTTTTGGTTAATACAGGAGAATTGCTACAACTGTGATTAGTTCAGATTTTTTTTCGGCATCGTCTGTCAGGTTTGATTAGTTTTAGGGATTTGTTTCGATGGTGTCAGTTTTGATCAATGTAAGAAATTTATTTCGGCGTTGTCTGTCAGTTTTGCTTCATGTAGGAGATTGTTTCCGCGATTTGTTTATAAGTTGTTGTGACATGTGAATTTTGATAATGGCACCACAAACAAATTTTCCTTGTATTCTATGAGGACAAATAAAAAATGTGTGTGTCGTGGTGTTGTCCGTCACTTTTGTGTATTTCAGGAGATTTGCTTCGCGGCTGTCTGTCAATTTTATTCAGTGAAAGACAATTTGGCATTACCTGTCAATCTTGTTTAATGTTGAAGATTTGTTTCGGCGCTGTCAGTCAGTTTTGATTGATGTAGGGGATTTGGTTTGGCACCGTCGTCTGTCCTGTGGATGAAGGCACTTTGGCCTGAAAGTTGTGTTTGTTCTAAGAAAAAACAACAACACACACACCAAAAAAACGCGATTGTCTTACAACATGTCACGAACATTGTGTTGGTCCTTTGGTCATTCAGTTTGAAATCAAAGCCATTGTTTGCTGTTCTTTGCTGTATATCAAGGATGTAAACCTGTTTATATGACATTTAATAGGGGGATGGTTGGGTCTTTTTTTCCCCTTCACATTGTGTTTGAGAGAGAGGGTATGGATGGGTATTTTCCCTGACTGCTGCTAATGCCCCTTATTATGTGCATTGTGCGCTTGCGTAAGTGTGTGTGTGTGTTTGTGTGTGTGTGTGTGTGTGTGTGTGCGTGTGCGTGCGTGCGAACGTGTGTGTGTGTGTGCGTGCGTGTGAACGTGTGTGTGTGTGTGTGTGTGCGTGCGTGCATGAGGGAGAGAGAGAGGAGTAATGGAACGGTATATCTCTCTTGCTGCTGCTGTGCTCCACATAATGTATGTGCATGAGTGCGTGTGGATGGATGAGTGGTGGGCATGTATGGGTGTGCTTGCACATGTGCCTACGAAGAGAAAGATTTCGTCATGTGATTAATGTGACTGCATATCCATTGTCTCTGTCTGTGTGCTAATTGTACGCTCCTGGCCCTGTGGAGGAGGGCAAAAAGTTTAGTATGATTACAAATGATAATAACAATAATAATAGTGGACATAAACAGAGCAAACTATTTAGGAAATTGCTTTGCAGTGATGATAATGATGATGATGATGATAGCCATAATAATGATAACAATATGATGATGATGATGATGATGATGATGATGATAACGCATGTATGCTCAAATGTTAGTCATACATTCATACACACGAAAATCCACACCATGGACTATGCATATGAAAAAAACAATCAATGCCCCCCAATATAATACATGCACACAAATCAAACACTTCATTCATACAATTTGAATGGACATACCACAACTAGACCTACTGTCGAGACAAGAGATTAGTTTCCAGGCCAGACTTGAAATGAAGCAAGGGAATCATAAAGCCGGAGTTTTGCAGGATGTCTGTATGACGGCGTTGGGGCTTGGAAAATAAAAAGATCATTGTCCGAAAGTCATATTAGTTCTGGTACTGAACGAAGCGGGGAACAGCGGAACTGACTGGATTGAGTCCAGATTTGGAGGAACAAAAGATATTCTGATTTTAAATATTAGTGTTAGCGCACCGCCAAAAAGAAAGGTGGACAAACAAATCACAAGACAAAGCACGACGCGTTTCGACCTCTTAGGTCTTCCTCAGGCGAGATACAAAACAATCAGTACAACTAAAATAAACAAGCAATCACTCAACGCGTATCTTGCGCTGAAGTGGATGAAAGAAGAAAAAAAGAAAAACGCAACACTTAAATCATGAATCAAAGGAGAACGAGGATGAGAAGGATGTTGAAGTTTTGTTTTTGTTTTTGTTTTGTTTTTTGACAGGCTAGTTAGCGTAAGTTCATCCTTATCATCATCATGTTGCAGCTTTTGAGAGCCATCCGGTCGTTTAAGTGAGAAATGCACTTCCGTGTCCGCGCATCAGTGCATTGATTTCAGTCAAGGAGGCCGACTGACCTTGCAAGATTAAAAGCAACAAAGAAACTACATCATTATCAAACGGAATAGAGCTGCTTTAGTGTCAAACAAGATGGACACAAGACATTTTTAAGAGTACATAATGACATGCAAGGAAATTTTCTGGAAGTTCTGATGGTTTGATGAAACATATGTTACCCAAGTTTAAACAGATTTCGCCAACGCCATAGTC
>CM031603.1:71750159-71775159 GCA_018398815.1 Conus ventricosus
CCAAACACTCACATACGCGGGCACGCGCGCACGCACCACGTACGAAAGCACACACACACACACACACACACACACACACACACACACACACACACACCTCTTAGGAAAAAGAAAAAAAAACAGAAAAAAACAAGTACCCTTTTCCTGAGTAGGTTTTCAAGCCAGTGAGTGATTTTAACTAAATTGTCAGCTTCGCGGCCGAACGCTCCAGCCACTCGAGCACAGCCGCCGGCCAACACCACCTCAATACCGGTAGTAAAGGAGAAGGGGGCTGCAGCGTAATTGTCTATATGATATGTGCCAATATATAATACAATATAATATGAATAAATAACAGTGTGTTAGACCATTAATCATGTATGCGATGTGAATGGGATGGAAATGGTGTCATCCGGGATGTTGTTTCTACACACGCCTTTCTTGACGCTTGTGTCTTTGTTGCAGTGAGCACGTCAGGCGTCACCGATCATCTGTGTGAGTACATTTGTCTGTCAGTTTCATGTCCTCCATCTCCGCCTCTTCCTCCCATTCCTGCCTCCCCAAATGCACTCCGCACTCTATCCCCCCCCCCCCCCAGACACACACACACTCACTCTCTCTCTCACACACACAAGAACACAATATTTATTCCTTTCCCTCTTTGGGGGTATGGAGGAAAGGTGAGTTTAAAGCAACAACAGGAAAAGGAACACATACCACCCAAAATAAAGCATAAATTGCTTGTCAATGCTGACATAGACCAACAATTCACAACACTTGAGATGATCTAATATACTTTGAAAATAGAAGCATTTGTTTTCGATTAGTAGAAGACATCATTTGACAAAAATTATAGACATATTTTGGGGAGAGAAATCATTTTGGCAAATACGAGTTGCGCAAAGTAACGTATGAAGAACATTCCATGACAAAATGAAAGTCACCATCTATTGCAGACATGTCACATTTATTACATAACCTTTCTTCTTTTGGAATAGCAAATCGACGATATACTTCAATTGGTAGTTTATGATTAGAACATCTGAATTTGATAAGAGGGTAAATATAAATATCTAGTAAGCTAGAAATATATTTCTCCCCCTTGAAATCAGACTTACAAAATTTGTAGAAAAAACACTTACTACTAGTTTCAATGTCATGTTGCCACGTTTGACGAAAAGAGCATTGCAAACTATTTTTGACATTCCTACATAACGTATAGACGTCTGTAATTGATTGATTGCTGCAAACACAGTCAAAACCAGATTGTACGAGTATGTTTTAAATGCACATTAACCAGGGGAACACAGTTACCACAATATTGTGCAAATGTAACATGAAATAATAGAATGTAACCGACAATTCATTCGCAGAAAATTGAACCAAACTAGCCCAAGATCGAATCATTCGGACATGGACAGTAATTGATAAAGGGCAACGTCCTGTTTCACCATAAATCATGTTTGTCATGGTGGTTCTTTTTAAGCGAAGTATACATTTCAAAAACTTTAGCTGGATTTATCAATAATATTTAAATTTTTGTATCCCCATATTTCACAACCATAATTTATATAATAATACTGGAACAATCATTTTATCAAATAAATCTAAAATAACATGAAAAGGTAAATTCTTTGTTCTTGCCTTTTGTACACACACACACACGCGCGCGCGCGCGCACACACACACACACACACAAACACACACGCGCGCGCGCGCGCACAGGTTAATACCCACGAAGACATACACTCAACGAACAGGCACGCACTTGTATGTACGAGGTACGTTTGTTTGCGCACATACATATATCCACATACACGCATGCGTATAGGCACACATAAATATGAAGAGGTAGATATGTAAATGCACACACACACATACATTCTCCCCCCCCCCTCTCTCTCTCTCTCCTCTCTCTCTCTCTCTCTTCTCCTCTCTCTCTCTCTCTCTCTCTTTCAGACTAACTTGTAATTCGTCCATTATCTGTTCCATGTTTGGTGCAGGTTTATGTTATTGGAATCATTCTTATTGTCGTGACGTGTAAGCAGAGGTAGACACATAGTAATATATGGACAACACATTGGTTACTGTCAGAGATCATAATTATTGTGCTCACAGTTGATTTGAAAGGGGGTGGGGGTGGGGGCTTGGGGGGGGGGGGGGTATATCTGTAAGGCATGTTTCTCTCGCCCTTCTGATACTTGTATACGTGCATACTTTTAAAACAAAGTTGTAATCATATCAGCCACCATACAAGCAAACAATGAATATATGCACAGCATCGTGCAAGCGCGCACGCACACAACACGCGCGCACACGCACACACACACACATACACACACGTCGCGCGCGCGGGCGCACATACACACACACACGCACACACACACATACACACACACACACACACACACACACACACACACACACACACACACACACACACAGTGTCTGTCGTGCGTGCGTGCATAAAACGCTTATTTGATAGAAGTGGACAGGGATAAGTCTGTTCTTGGGTGTGGTTGTTGTTGTTTTTTCCAGTTGAGCTCAGTTTTTGTATTCCCTTTCAGCTAACGTCATTCGATGTATTTTATGTTTTACCTACTTTCAGTTGTTTGCAATGAATGATGTATTGGCTGACGGATTTTGTTTTCCTTTTTTTCAGCTGATGTGATGAGGAATGCTGTTCAGTACAAACGTAAGATCTTTTAACAAGATTTTCACATCTCTCTCTCTCTCTCTCTCCTCTCTCTCCTCTCTCTCTCTCATCTCTCTCTCTCTCTCTCTCTGGGCTGAAACCGACTTGAAAATAATCTCTCTTCTCTCTCTCTCTCTCTCCTCTTCTCTCTCTCTCTCTCTCTCTCTCCTCTCTCTCTCTCTCCTCTCTCTCTCTCTGGGCTGAAACCGACTTGAAAATAATCTCTCTTTCTCTCTCTCTCTCTCTCTCTCTTCTCTCTCTCTCTCTCTCTCTCTCTCTCTCTCTCTCTCTCAAGGCTGCATCCTGAGCCCAGAACGTTTTTTCGATTTTATAAATGAAATTGCTATGGCTGTGGAAGAAAATGGAATACATGGTATTCAGTTGTTACCAGGTTATGTTGAGCTATGTATACTTTTGTTTGCTGATGATATAGTTCTGCTGTCCGACACCGCTAAAGGTCTACAGAATCAAATTGATGTACTGAACGAATCTTGCAAAAAGCTATTTCTGAATATTAACAAAGACAAAACAAAGGTTATGGTATTTCGAAAAGGGGGGTTTCTGGCAAGAACGACAAATGGAATATAAATGGAGATTCTTTAGAAGTAGTAAATGAATATAACTATCTTGGTTTTGTGTTTACAACCAAAATGAGCATACCAAAGTGTGTTGATGCTCTGGCGGTAAAGGGCAGAAGAGCTTTCATTGAATGTGTGAAACATATTGGCAGATTGCATGATATTTCAAAATCTTGTTTTTTCAAAATATTTGACACTCAAGTACAACCTATATTACTGTATGCGGCTGAAATGTGGGGTATGAATAGATCAGACAACATTGAAAAGGTTCACAGTTATGCATGTAAACGATTTTTACGAGTCCCATTAAAAGTACCAAATAAGTTTGTTCTTGGGGAAACAGGGAGGCACCCATTATATGTGAATAGTTATTTCAGATGTGTTAAATATTGGCTTAAAATTCTAAAGATGGACACGACTAGAATCCCAAGGATGGCATATGCAATGCTTTGGAAATTAGATGAAAGGGGCAAAGTTTGTTGGGCAAGTCAGATCAGAAACATTATGTTCAGAATGGGGTTCGGGCATGCATGGATAAATCAAGGTATAGGATGTGAAAAGGCTTTTCTCTCTTTATTCAAACAAAGACTGAAAGATAATTATTTACAAGAATGGGAGGAATCTATTATGAATAAAGATATATACAGAAATTATCGGCTTTTTAAAACAACCCTCGAAAGCGAACCTTATTTCCAGTTTTTAGATATCAGATGCTTCCGTGACGGACTTGTGAAATTAAGACTGGGGTACTACCAATAAATGGTTCTTCATTTAGGAGAATATTTAGTGAAAACCTAAACTTTGCTTGTTCAACATGTAAAGTAATTGAATATCAAAATCATTTTGTACATAACTGTCCTAGATATGATGAAATAAGAAACAGATATCTGAAAGGTATTAAACAGCCGTATACCGATACACTTCACAAGGGTCAGTAGATGCGATAAGAAAACTTGCCATGTATATTTTCCATGCTCTCCGTCAAAGGAATATTGTAACTAGTTGAAGGAGAAATTGATGAAAGATTTAAGTCCATTGTGTTGTAATTCTCAGATATTATTATTTACTGTAACAATTGCTTTATTCCACGTACATAACATTCTGTATATTTTGACCCTATTTCTATGGGCTAGTGGCCTAGAGAAATAAAGTTTTTGTTCTTGTTCTCGTTCTTGTTCTCTCTCTCCCTCTCTCTCTCTCTCTCTCTCCTCTCTCTTCTCTCTCTCTCTCTCTCTCCTCTCCGAACTTTTCTGACCCTGAAATTCATAGGGTTAAAAACTAACCATTCCAGTTGTGAAGGAAACCTAACTTCTGCCTGTCATCTTCAATATAAAACTGAACTTAAAAACTTATATCCAGCACTTCAAAACTTTTGTCCGAAAGTGAACTGTTCTCCATCTTTACAGTGCTCTGATGCGCACCAAACTGAACTAAAACTGTTGGTTTTTTTTAACGGTTTTGCAAGACCTCTCTGCCTGAAAACTCTGGATCCTGTCTATAATCCAGGGCTTCGACTGTCTGGTGCATTCCGTACCATCCCTGTATACATATGTATGCCGAGCCATGGAAGCCATCCCTCTCAAACCGTCGGCTGAAACTTCCTTTGACCAATTGTTTGAACCTCAAATTGAACCCCCCAAGCCATGCTTTTGACTGACTACTCCAACGTTACTGGAATATTTTGTTGAGTCTTCTTACATTTGAGGTTTTATTTTAGTTATTTGGGATTACCAAAGATTGGTATACTGTAACATACATGGTCAGTGTGTGAACAGTCTCACGTATGCGATTGTGTGTACATTTATGTGGCCGACAAATTGCCTCTGTAAATACTCCTCTCTGAAATGACCTCTCATTGGGACATTGACGAGGTCACCATAATAGAGAGGAGGAGTTGTGTACCTTAATTGCTTCTGCTGCTTGTTCCAGTGAGTACAGGGCCAACCTCATGACCATGGGCGGCATGGGAAGGAACAGTGCAAAATGGAACTGTAAGATTTTACCTTTGTATCGGTTTTTACCTGATTTTCCCATGAACTTGCTCCCCCCCCCCCCTGCCCTTCCCTCCATCACGAACACACCTGGCTCTGTCTGTCTGTCTCTCGTCATCCCTCCCTCTCCACCCCTCCCCCCCCCCCTTCTCTGTCTTCTCTCTCCCTCCCAATCCCCCCAGTCCTGCTTAACATGACAGCGTCTCGATTGACCAAACAGTTTCCTTTAGTTTCCAGAAATAAACAGATGAACGGAAGAGATATGACTGGAACAGATAGATGGAGGCACTGATAAACGGGCAGGGCTTTGTCATCAATGAAAGGCAACCGAAAGTTTTGAATTTTCGAGTGAAAAAAAAAAAAGAATTGAAGTTTAATTTTACCTATCAGAGCCCAACGCGCTAAAGAGCCTACAGGCGTAGGGTGCATCACAGAATAGAAAGGGAAGGTGGGGGGGGGGGGCGTAGAAGTTAGCCCGGGTCTGCGCTATCCCTAAGTGCGTGCGACGTGGATATATGGCTGCCCAATCAATAGAGGTCAAGCCGAGCCTTGTCCTAGCTGTAACTATGGTAAGACTTCACTTCACCTGGGAGGCCACGGCCTTTGGCTTCTCGGAGAATAGGAACCCACGGGTCACTGGGGATATTCATGATTCTGTATGGACGCGGGAGTACACAACGACGACCGATCTTAAGCTGAGAAACCAGGTATTCCGTGATAAAGTGAATGAGGGACTTGAGACGAAATTCCATGTCAAGCGGCAGGTGACAGATTTTAGTGTTAAGGAAGAATGGGAGAGCGTAAGTTTGTATTGACAGTAATAAATCTCGGTCAGATAAGTTTAGTTTATCGAAAATTATCCAAACATATAATTCAGATTAGTAGTATATCATTATCCGAACAGATAATTTAATTTAGTAGCATAAAACGTTCTTTGGAGAGAGAAAAAAAACTTGCAAACCATTTTTTCCACGCCTATATGCAAAGTGATGCAGATTCTGCCTTGGCTTATCCAGACTGAGCTCTTAAGACCTTTCAAATGTTAAAAAAGTCTGTAAAGAAGTGCCGTCGAACTCATTCTTCTGAAGTCATTTTCTTTGGAAGTAAATGAGTTTAAAAGAACTTGATATTTTTCACTTTAAATTCACAAGGTATCCACAAAAAGGTGAGTTTGTTTAAAACATGAATAACATTAAGCCATCTTCTGTGAGAATTTTTCAATGCGGCTTTCGAAGTAAAAGCATTGTATTTGTCCATCAGCCAAGTACTGTTCTCTTTCTGGCATCACTCATGTGGAAAACTGTTGAACGAAATCCAAGAAGACACGTGTATACATACATGTGCGTATTTGAAACCCCCGTCTCTCCTTCTAACAGTTTTTACCTAGTAAACGTTTAAACACTTAATCTAGATATTTCAGTATGGTTCGGCGTCTACTTTGCACGTAGAGTAAGGTTTCTCCCCTCATCCCCCCCCCCCCCCTACTTCCTCCCCTCACCACACACACACACACACACACACACACACACACACACACACACACGCGCGCGCGCGCGCGCACGCGCGCGCGCGTACACACAAGCTGTTCGACTTTTACGGGCACTAATTCAGCCTGTTTCATTCTAACGATCGCTGTGATCTCGTGCATTGCGTAAAATGTTGCCATGTAGAATTGAGGTTTTTGGATACTTGCATATGTGGGCCCATAAAGTGTGTGTGTGTGTGTGTGTGTGTGTGTGTGTGTGTGTGTGAGTGTGTGTGTACACGCACGCGTGCATGTATGTGTGTACATGTGTCTGTGAGCGCGCGCACATGCGTCTATGAATATTCCATGTATGTAGGCCTACGTCTTTTTTCATACATGTGTTAAATGCTTTGATATGTTGAAGTGTTGTGTTTGGAAACAGTGGGTGAAAGGAAGAACAGCACGCCAGGGAGGACAGCACTCTGTTGGAAGGAGAGAGGGAGACAGAGTGGGGTGGGGGGGGGAGTCAGGGCTTGGCGAGGGGGAGGGAGGGCAAGATACTAAAAAGCGATAAATGAATGCAAAGAAGAGGGAGACTGTCTTTTCCTGATTTTTGATTTATTAAATCTAACTTAAGTTTTTTTTTCTTTCATGTCTGTATACATATGTATATGTGTTCTCGCACGCGCGCGCGTGGGTGCGTGCGTGCGTATATGTGCGTAGCGTACTTCGATTTCTTCTTGTGACCGGGCGCGCGTGTGTGTGTGTGTGTGTGTGCGCGATGGTTTGTATGTGTGTTTCAGGTCTCATCGGAGCTGCAACAGGCGGATATTGTGAGTAAACAGTTCAAGTGACAACCTTTGGACGTATTTCTTCCTGTCTGTAGACAAGGGTTAAATCAGCCGAGCAGAAGCATTAAACGGTGGATTTTGTGAAATAGATGTCGGTTACCGCAAGAGGAGACTTTTTATGTAAAAATGATAACCAAACAAACAAACAAAAGCGCACACTTCTTGAGGGTTCATGAAAAGAAGTGTTACTGAACAAGCGCTACTTATTTCACTAACACTGTACTTCCCATGTCAAAATAATCCAGAGGCTCGAATTTCATCTAAATTTAGGCCTGGTCAGCCGAGCAGCATGCCTAGTGCCTATGCACTATAAATAAGTTTAAAGACAAAATTACAGAGAATCATGCAAAATGGTGAGAACAAAAAAGCAACGAACAAGGAAAATTACATAGTTTTTAAGGATCCACAACTCTCAGGGTTTCTTGTGATAGTTACGCTCTCTTTAGAAGCAATTCGACATCCTTTCATAAGCAACTTTGTAACACGGATTAACCCACCCAGAAGGATGAAGTGTACTGAACACACTTGGTTCTGTGCTGTTAGGTAAGTATCATTTCGTTCGTTATTTTTCAAATGCTGGCCACTCGAAGAGGCAGCCGAATGAAACTCTTACCCACAATACAGTGATCGCAGCACGAACAAAACCTCTCCCGATGAGGGCTGTTTAGCCCATTTATCACCAGCTATCCCAAGCGTCTGAAATCCAACCGTGCCACACTGCTACTGTGGGGTTAACAAATTGACAAAGTTGTATCTTCTGAACCACTCGGCAAGCTTTTCCTTTTCATTAAAAGATGACACTTCGCACGTTTATTCTGTGCACTATTCAAATATGAAGGAGACCTAAAAAGAAGACACAACGCAGTAGAACTGAAGCACACTGCCGTGGCGAAGTGGTTAGCGTCGCGCATGTCCGGCTTGCAGGTCGTTTGCTCGATTCCCATCAGAGCCATTTATATTTCATTTGTGGGACTTTTCTGCCCCGACCTGCTCCTTCCCAGAGTTCAGTAAGCAATGGTCTTATTTGGGAAGACTGAGACCATACAGTCGAGTTTCATTCACTTAATGGATGCATTATTCAGAGTGTTGCTCAAGTTTCCTGACAAGCACTCAAGTGTCTGTATCTTTCGGGCCTGTTCACGCCGGGTTATATCATGAAAGAAAACGTAGCACACGGCCCTGTCACACAGCCTCAGGAAATTCGTAGCATCATCTTCTTCATTATCATCAACATCCTCATCGATATCAGCATAAAAAAAGGTATCAAATTCCGTGGCCCTTTATGCCTCGCTGAAATGGTGGCCTCAGTGTAGATTTTCTCTCCACATTTACACCCTTGGTGAAGTTATGTCGGGGCCACCGGTATCGGCAAAATCATGGGAGCAGTCGCTGGACTATCGTGGCAGCGTCCTCCAGAAGGACCGCTCACTGATGCTGGTTCCACAACTAAACAATTATTATCGTCAATAGGGGCCTTAGCAGGAGGCGTCCTGTATATGCTCGCTCAGAATAGACACCACCGATTATCACCGAAGTCACTCGATGATAAGTCAATAGGGGCCTTAGCAGGAGGCGTCCTGTATATGCTCGCTCAGAATAGACACCACCGATTATCACCGAAGTCACTCGATGATAATCCACTGTCTCTGGTGGGCTGTCTCACAACGCTTGAAACTGGCAGCTGTCTGTGTATTGCCGGTAGTGTATTGCCACAGTGGCTGTGGATGGGGAACCAGAAGGAGCGGCGTAGGTGCAATGCCACTGAAATGGCATGGAAGGTGAAACAGTACAAAAAAAACCTGAAACACAGCATGTTCGTGGTGCTAAACGACTACTATGGTGTTCTGGCTGCAGCATCCGTGCGGCAACTGAGGCTATGAAAGTTGTAACTACGCACTGGAATACAAAGCTTACGGTTCAGCACTCTGAACATCTGGAAACATACAGGCAAGAATTTCTGGTTGACAGCTTATTTTCAAAGAATGTACCTATACATAATCTAATTGATGCTCATTTCTTTCCCGTGTAGATCTAAAAATGAGTAAGTAAGTATGTTTTGACTTTCGAGCGCACGCGTCGTCTTACATTTGAGCCAGTTATTTGAATTACTGGGGTTATGCTGCTGAGTCTGTAAGTCCCTTAAATTGATATTGTTCAAAGTTGGATTAAAACAGTGACTTGTGCTCGTTTGCTTTAATCAACTGGAGTAATGAAAAACAAATATACGATACGTGTAAGTTTTGCACTGATTGGTGTCATTAAGAAGCATCAACCAAATGTCTTAAAATCCGACTTCTTGCTTGGATTTCAAGTGGAACTGGAAGAGCACAGAGTTTCAGTTGATAGAGCTTGTAATCCTGGTGATCCTGCGGTTGCGGGCTCAAATCTCCGCCATGGCCGTTTCGGTATAAGCGGATTTTTCCACGGAGGTAACACTGGCACCAACTCCATATCCCGATGTATCCTTCAAATGAGACTGCAAACCGAGGTTTCTGTATGCACGCACGCATAACATTTTGCACACACGTAAAAGTTCATCACCAGATTTGGGTTTGGCTGTTAGATGACAAGTATATACATAGTGTGCTTCGTCTGCCCCCCCCCCCCCCCCCCCCCCCCCCAAAAAAAAAAAGAAAAAGAAAAAAAATAAGAAAGTCGAAAGAATGAGTGAAAAAGAGTGAGTAAGAATTTTTTTTGAAAAGTGACTGACATTCGACCGAATGACACATGAAATGACTGAATGCATCAGCAACAGGCAGCCCCAGGCTGGCTCAACTAGAAAAGCAGCCCTTTGTGTTAAACGAGGGTGCGGATTGCTAAGTACTTAGAGCTTTGTCTCTAAGTGAGGATAGGTGCTGTATAAGTACTTTCAATAAGGATAATAATGATAGCAATGATGATGATGATGATATTGTCTCCATTTGCCATATGCCACGTAGTTAAGTGTACTTTGATTTATTTGAATCTCATTAAACGAAATGTAACGTTGATGTCAAGTCAGTCATACCAGAGCATTGTACATTTCATCCATGTTACGATGTTAGATTAATGGTTCCGTCATACAGTTCTACCTTATTATCTAACGGTGCCATAATTTCCATCTAGTATCTTAAAATACTAAGCATAGTTCTCTACGCTGCATTATAAGGACGTTTGTGGGCTATATTGAGTCCAGCACGTTGTAATTGAAATAAAGGCTTGAATATTCAAAACCAGACGGTTTCAATATCACTTCCAGAGTCATCAGAAACTATGTTAATGTATATCGCGCTGGTATTTACCCGAGTTTCTGTTTTATTTCATTCATGTTGAGCGTTTTATTTTGTTCCGGTTCTCTTACTTTCTTTAACTTTTTTTTCACATATAAACTTAACAAACATGTGCGTGTTCTTAAGTGCATACTTACGCATGCATGTTTATCGAAGTGTTTTTATTTTTCGTTGCAGCAAACCCCGGTAACGCAGCAAGTAAGTACAACAAGCACTTGTTCATTTGTCCAGCTTTGCTATGTCTTAATGCTTAAGAGTGTGCGCATTCATACGCTGGTAAGGGGGAGGGGGGGGAGTAGTATGTGTACATGTTCGGGGAAGTTCATCAACTTTGTGTGTGAATGGCTGAGAGTATGTGTGTACAAGAGCTGCGAGATGCGTGCGTTTTCATGCGTGCATGTGTGTGTGTGTGTGTGTGTGGAGAGGCGTTTATGGCACGGCGGGTGAGAAAGTGGGTGAGTGAGCGATCGGATAGAGAGAAAAGAGAGGAGCGAGTTAGGGACTGATGACTTTAGCACCTAACTATATAAGCCAATAAAAGCTGTTTTCGATGAGTCTTCTTTTCTATCATTTGCAAAGGACGTTTTCTGTCTTTTGTTCTTTTCAGATGTGCGTGTATATGCTTGCATAAACGCAAGTGTGTGTGTGTGCGCGTGTGTGCGTGCGTGTGTGCGTGTGTGTGTGTGTGTGTGTGTGTGTGTGTGTGTGTGTGTGTGAAAATAAGGAATATGTGTGGGAATGAGGGGTAGCAGTGACAAGAACATACGTGTGTGCAAGTGACATATGTTTATAAAAAAAATGTCCCTGTAATTCTACAATAAATCTATATCATTTCCTACGTCATCAATGTAAGCAGAGCTATTGATTTTCTCCGGATACACAAGGCGCATTGAAGATAGGTGAAGAATGCTGGAACTGAGAATTCTCACACAACGCTGTTTCTGTTTTCTGTCCCACAGATGGAGTGGGTGATTACTTCGATACAGCAGCAGAACTCCGAATCCAACCGTTTCTACCTTTCAAATACAGTATGACTCTGTCTCGTCTGTCTGTCTGTCTCTCTGTCTCTCTGCCTTTGGCACTAAGGTCTTGTGACTTCAGACTTTGACGGTCATATAGAATGACTGTTCTTTTAATATAATTTTTTTTTCCTGACTGTTCTTTTAATGTAAAATTCCTTGCTGACATCGCGCTCACACTGTTCTTTTAATATAAATTCTCTTGCTTACATCGCACTCACTCAGAGCAACTTGTAAACGGCACAACAAAGTAATCCAGCAAGCGTAAGCGACTATGTGTGCAGAAGCCGGGCATACTAATGACCAAGAAAGTTGTGGAGTTCCTAAACTCTTTGTCTTTGTATACTCATCGATCATTATTATATCATCTTTCTGTCCTTGATTTGGTTTTTCTTTTAACAATGTGAAATAATCCTTGGGTTCTAAAAGTCGTCGAGGGCACCCACAGGCTGCTCTGCAAATTTCCTCTCAACTGATCTTGGATTTGATGCAAAGAAACAGTTTTTCATACGTTTTTTTTTTTTTTTTTTTTACTGATTTGACGTGTCATTATCATGTGCTAAGGTTAATCGAATCGCTGCGGTGAAGTTTAGATGTGGACAATATGCAAGTACACACACACACACACACACACACACACACACACACCACATACATACATACACACACATGTATATATCAACATATACACGGAGTCTGTCAAGGGAGCGAAACCTCTCACAAAGGGCCTTAAGCGCTTTAGACAACAAGACTGCCACGCGGAGAGAGAGGTAATCGACTAATTAGCCTAGCGCATACGGTCGAACTGTGTCAAGGAGGTTGAAGTGGTCAGGTGACAGGTGGCACCTAAGGCCCCTCCAGAGTTCGAACTTTCCCGATGGCGAAAGGGAAAAAGTTTCACCCACTAGGACCTCGGAGTATCAACTGAGTGCTAAAGATGCTGTCAGCTGGAGTTGCTTTGTAAACAGGCGTTGAAGAACAGGAGTCTTGGGCTTGTTCAGATGGTATTGCTGTGGGGAACTGTGTTGATGTTTTGTCAGGCTGGTTGAATGCGGGTTGAGGTCATTGTCGTAGCTTCAGTTTCAGTTTATCAAGGAGGCGTCACTGCGTGCGGACTAGTCCATATACACTACACCACATCAGCTAAGTTTCAAGACCACACTATGCATGATTTTAAGCTTCTACAGGATAATTACTGTGTGAAAGTGGCTCCCGAAGTTGGTGGGAATTTTCGATGTCCATTTGGCGCGAAGTGCTTGTCTGCTAAGTACTTTGGTAGGGATGTGTGTACATGCTGATGTGTGGAAGAATGTAACAAGAGAGGAATTCAGTATACGTGTGAACAAGGTGGTAGAGAAACAACACAAAGGCATGGCCCAAAGGGAAATCCTTTGTGTCCATCCCTATATAAACTGAGGGAGAACAACACCAAGGGATAGAGGTGAAGAACACCACGGTAGAGAGAAGAACAGAGGAGAGAGAGAGAGAGAGAGAGAGAGAGAAGAATGAACAGGACAGATTAGGGTCGAAAGAAACGTGGTCTGGGCGACAGAAGTGACAGCAACGTCTTAGGTGTAAAAGACAAGCTGAGAAAGAAAGACTGAGTTTGAAACCCAGAGGTGGGTGAAAGAGACAAAGAAGATTTCTACGTTGAGGCCCCAGAGACGACCACGGAGACCCAGTCTGAAACCTGGTGCAAGTCAACCAAGGGCGTCACCATCACCCAGTGCGGAACAAAACTTGAAGTGACTTGCTCGAGAACTGTGGTGTGTGCAAGTGTGTGTGTATGTGGAAACCTGGCCAGGTAAGAAGCCATATTGAGTACAAAAACCCAGGATTAGGAACCATTGATCTTTTATGTGTTGATTATTCAATTTTTTATGGTTGGATTTTTCATAAGTAGCATAGAAACCGTATTTCTTGGTCTCAGTCGTGTTAGGAGAGACGTGAATGCGTGACATCCCATCCCTAGAGAGAGGTGAATGGTTGGTGGGTGCATGAGTGTACATATGCGTGGAAGAGTGCAAAGGTAACCTCGGTGTGCTAAGCCTGACTAATGCATCAGCTTAGTTCACTTAAGGAATACCATCACGATTTCCCCCGTCCTGGACAAAGTCCATGAAGATGTCCTGGTTAAGAAAAACAAACACCCAGAGAACAAAATAGAGAATATTACTACAACTGTTGTTTCATGAAATTGATTCAGTAGACAAATGTGGATTAAAATTGTTCTTAAAACGTAATCTTAATAGATTTTGGAAAGATGTGTATAATGCTTATGAAAACATTTGTAACTCAAGTTGATTTAGTTAGTTATCGAGAATTATAGTGAAAGTTTTTAAGTCGGAAATAAATGTATTTTGTACAAAAAATAGACAGAGAATAATATATACCTTGTAAAATAAAAATAGACAGAGAATAATATATACCTTGTAAAACATTTACCAATTGAAAATCAGAAAAAAAAATTCTGCCCTATGTAAATGACAAATATGATTGAGTAACATTCTCATTAAACTTCCGTCAGTCAGTAACTTGCATGTTTATGTTTTATGTTTTTCAAGACAGTCTGTTCGATGGTGTGTTCGCTCGGCAGTTCCATAATGTGTGTATGGGGATACCATTATTCAAAAGAACGTTTTCATTTACATTTTTGTTTGTCTGATTGTTTGTTTGCGAAAGAATTGTATTGTATGTACAAAAATCTATGTGTGTGTGTGTCAACTGAAAAAGGGAATAAAAATGATTCTGCTTGCAGAGTTTACATCAGTGTCTGTTTCATCGGTACCTACAGCAAAAATAATCATGATAATGAATAAATGAATAAGTACATAAACTGGAAGCGATACAGGGCCAGCAAGCTGTGATATTATAATCAATAGGAACCAAAGTATATCTGAATGAATTAGTCCCAGTGTTGCCATCTGCTTCAACTTCAATACATGTAAAAACAAAAACAAACCAACAAACGAGCAAAAAGATTGCTGATAATGTCTGGCATGGAACCGTCAAGACTGGAACAAGGAATGGAAACTAGTGACCGTAAACCGTTACGAATATTTCATGTGCCTATGCTCGATTAACTTTACGACGTACTTAATATTTTGTTCAGGGAAAAGAAAAACACTCATAATTTTTTTTTTGTCCAAAGTAACTACAGTTTCACTGGACAATTCCACCAACTGTGAGCATCTTTTTGTCACAAACCCACCGTGTATTTTGTTTGTAATGTTTCTGATAACGGTCGATTTACAGCGAGTAAAAACAAATCGGTCAAATTCTTTCAGTTAATGTAATACACAAACAGTGCCTAAAGATAACATTGATCACAGTTATACAGTGAATTCAGAAAGAAAAAGCAAACATTTCAAACGAGTGATATTTACACACACACACACACACACACACACACACACACACACACACAACACACACACACACAAATGCGTGTGTGTGTGTGTGTGTGTGTATGGACAAACTGTATGTACTTATGCATGGTGTATATTCAGCATGTTTAATGATTGTTGGTTTTTCTTCCAGATCCCTGTGAAATGGTGTTCTGTGGAGGTAAGCAAATCTTTAATGGTTCACAATTCCGTCAAAACATCGCAGTCATATCAGAAACAAATGGATATGAAGCGGTATTCATGACTGTGGTCTCAGAAATAGAAGCGGCAGCAGTAGAAATGATTAAGATTTCAGAAATAGTAGCGGTAGCAGCAGAAGTGATGGTATTGGCAGTGGTAGTAGTAAAGCGGTAGTGCAAGTAGTGCTCAATTCATTTCAGTGTCTGTATATGTTGTCTGTAACCTATCTAACCATAGAGATAATATGAGGGATGAAAACATGATTAT
Organism: Conus ventricosus; assembly: GCA_018398815.1. Classification (NCBI taxonomy): domain Eukaryota; kingdom Metazoa; phylum Mollusca; class Gastropoda; order Neogastropoda; family Conidae; genus Conus; species Conus ventricosus. The sequence continues at coordinate 71,765,861 of CM031603.1, forward strand.
CAAGAACAAAAATGTGCACAATTTAAAGGTTAAAAACTAAAATTGACCACTAAAACTAAAAATATCGATCTAAAGCATTTTGCTTACAATCACATGTCGTAGTTGCAATGGTGGTGTAGCAGTTTTAAAAGCATCTACCAGATACGTTAATCGAGAAAATAATTTGTTTTGTACTAAATCAAAATGAGAACAAACACACAAAAGATGCAAAGTGATGCTTATTTACTACATGCTACTAAACAGATAAGCGGATTTTCGAAAGATGTAACTTCTTCAGACATTACAGACAACGGATCTAAAAATGCTCAAAATAGTATTTCCCAGGCCGCAGTCAGCATTAGAAAGACTCTGCCATCCTAGTTGCTTGTACTGACAAACACAGTTTGCTACTTTCGACTCACGAATGATAAATACACGATGGAATTAAGGGAAGGGAAAATCAATGTTAAGTATGGATAAACAAAAACATGGGGAAGGAGAGAGGCATTGGGAGTTTGTTTTGTTTCTTTAACAACAATCTTACACAAATGGCAGATGAAAACCTGTAGATAATCGACCAGTGTGGCCTTCATGGTACGCAAGGTCTGATGACTGCAATTTATGCTGGTCCCGAGGTTTCTCTGGACTCTGCTGATATACAAGATCGGCACTAGCACAGTGGAATCTCCACCCGAGTAATAATTTCAGTCTTGTTCGGGGATGCGGTACAACAGGTTTTGCTGCTTGTGCTTCGTTTGTCGCCATCAACATTACTGTTATTGCTCGCTGATTTTGACTGTCAGCATCACCACCTGACACCTCCACCACCACCACCATTATCATAAACGTCATTCTCCTCCTTGTCCCGATTTAGCGGTATGTAAACGTTGGTTCCGGTCAGTAACTTCGGAGCCAGTTCTAGTTAGTACCACATACTCCTATTTTTTGCCTGTTCTGACGGAGATGAGAGGCCAAATGTAGGCCCATCTTCATGTTTATCCTTCTTATGAGGTGATAACATGGGGAGAAGGGAGTTGTCGTTTACGGTGTGTGTGGTAGGGAAAGGGAAAGAGGGTGTGAGTTGGACCGGGGGTACGGGGGTGGGTGGGGGGGGGGGGAGAAGGGGCAAGTAAGTTAACTCAGACAGCGTTGAGTGGATCACTATTCAGTTTTTCAAGACGGTTTGTGAAGTCAGTATTTAAGAGTGGTAAAACTGGGAAGTCTTGAAGCATTGACTTGATGAAATACCAAAAAAGGAGAACAAAAAGATTTGCACACTATTCGAAAGAGATACTTGATGTGAAAATACAGATACCTTGAAAGATGAATACTGTGCATAATGGGAGGTAATTTGCATTTGTTGCGAGGTATACATCTTAGTGCTCATTTTTTTTAACCTAATTGCTGATGATTATCAAAACGTGTGTGTAATACTGTACTGAATTATTACAACATGCATATACTAATTGAACTAATACCACAAGTGTATTTTACTTGAATTATTGCCATACAAACATTCTCATGCACAACGTAAACTATCACCTATGTGGATACTGCTTGGATTATTGCCATCTGCATGCACAGCGAAAAATAACTAATGTGTCTGCAGCTTGATTCAGCATCACATGCACGTACACCTTGGATAACCACCACATGTTTGTGCAGTATGTGTTGTCACCATTTGCGTGTACAATTTGAATCATCACCACTGTGGTACGCCATTGGGATTCTATATTTACCTCCTCTCACTCCTCCACAGAGCAAGGCATGACGCCAGCAGCCATGGCTCGAGAGGTGATGATGCGGCTGCAGTCAGGAATGCCCTTGGGAAACCTGGCCAGTGCCTTTGGTTCACGCGCCTCCCAGCTGATGAGGGGCGGCGGCAGAGGAGGAGGGATGCGTCCTCCTATGCCAAACATGATGGGGGGCGGGGGCATGATGGGCAGAGGCATGAGCCCCATGATGCCACCCATGAACCCTATGGGAGGTGGGCACGACAGTTGTGTGTGTGTGTGTTTCTGTGTGTGTGAGAGAGAGAGAGAGAGACACAGAGACACAGAGAGAGAGAGAGAGAGAGAGAGAGAGAGTGACAGGCAAAGAGAGAATTCTGTCTCAGAAATGGTCCCAGTTGTGTTTGTTTCGATGGGAAACCAGTATATGGACATGTGAAAGAGAAAGAAGGTGGGAGGAGGGGGGTGGGAACGAAGAAAATTTGACTCCGATGTCACTTCAGTTACATGTTATGACCAGGATGAGAATTGCATACATAACACCCATCCCTGTCCGGACCCCTGTCGCCTTCTTCCACCTCCAACCCCAAACCTACCCCCCTGCTCCCCCTCCCCCCCCCCCCCCCCCCCCCCCCCCCCCCCCCCCACACCACAACCACCATCTCCCTGTTTTGGATTACCTCGGCAGCAAGAAGAATGGCAATAAAATGCTTGTGTTCCGCACCCTCCCCCCTCCACCTCCCTCTTCAGGAAGTACTGGGCTTCTGGAAAAATCCAGTTGTCTTGAGGCTTGGTCTACGTTCGTTTGTCTTTATAGTTTATCGCATATTGTTTTAGAGCCTGGGCGTGAGACATGACTGTTGATTCATTGATGAGTGTCGTTAGTTCCTAGCATTAATAATTGGACTCTTATTAGCGTCGTCTTAGACTACGTGTATGTGTGTGTGTGTGTGTGTGTGTGTGTGTGTGTGTGTGTGTGTGCTTATTAAGTGTGCTTTATTTACGTGTCCTTTTTCAGAGCTTCAGAGAATGAAGGTCGAGATCCTTTGGATAAAGGTTATGGACTACACAGGGAAGGTTCTTAACCACTCGGGAAGGTTATGAACTTCTCGGTAAATGTCATGGACCAGACAGTGAGAAGTCATGGACCACTTGATTAGGGTCACGGACCATTTTGGTGAAAGTCATGATCCACTCACTGAAGATTTCGGGAAATTCGGTGAAGGTCATTGACTACTCAGTAATCGTTATAAGCCGTTTGGAGAAGGTCATGGACCACTCGTGAAGGTCATGGGCCTTTCGGTGAAGTTCATGGACCACTTAGGTGTCACGGGCTTAACTCTTTAAGTCATGGAACACAATGTAAAAGTAATTAACCACTCAGAAAAGGCCATGGACTACTCAGTGAAGGTCATGAACCACTCGGCATCTCGTACTTGCGAGTCCAGAGGTGTCAAAGTGCTCCTTCGTATATGCACTGGAACTGAAGTTCTTAAACATTTATCAAACCCCAGTTACTTGAATCAACCATTTCTTGTAATATTAGATGTACTGCTGTGACGTATTAAACGTAACCCTTGTCTTCTACATTCTTGTACATTGTAACACATGTAATCACTGGTTTGACTCATTTGTCAGAATCTGACACCTTACGTCACAAGACGCACACAAGAAAGGGACAGCAAAAGCGACAGAACAGTCAGTGCGTTTTGGAATTTGACTTCAGCAAATCACAGGAAATATCTGACTTACTTACTTAGACTTAGATGCTCCCGTGTCTTGCGACGCATGAGGCAGTCAAGGCGCTCCACTGTGCACGGTCCTCAGCCAGTTTGCTAGTGTCTGTCACTCCATCCTCTGTCAACGAGTCTGAGGTCTCCCTCCACTGTCTGTCGCCAGCTCATCCTGGTTGTCCTCTTTTTCTCTGGCTGCTAGGGTCCATTTAATGGCCTGGTTTGCAGGTCTTGAAGAGGGTGATTCATAAGACATGACCCAGCCAGTGGAGGTGCCGTCTTCAGACGATGGTTTACACGGGGAGCTGTTAGCCTCTCCCTGATGTCCTCATTTGGTATAAGGTCTGACCATTTGATGCCCAAGATCTTACGTACGCACTTGATATCAAAAGCATCGAGTTTCTTCTCCTACGTGGTCTTCTCGACTTCAGTTGCCAGGTTTCACAGCCTTATAACAGCGTTGAAACCACACTGGAGTTATAAAATTTCAGTTTGATTCCAAGGGAGAATTTCTTGCTGTTCAATATTTTGTTCAGCTGATTGAATGCTGATTTTTGCCTTCCCAGTACGACACTTAAGTTCATGGTTCGAGGTCATTGGCGTTGTTGATGGAGCTTGCCCAGGTATGTTAAGTTCTCTACTTCTTCCACTTGTTTTTGGTCGATGAGAACGTCTGTTGGCCCTTGGTGTTTACCGGTAAGCAAGTTTGTAGTCTTTTTGGCCCTGATGATGAGGCCAGTGTTGCCTGCAAACTTACTGATATTGTCTACAAGCACCTGCAGATCTTGAGTGGTGCTTGCAAGAGCGGCAATGTCATCGGCAAAATCCAGATCTGAGAAGCTGTTTCCTTCTGTCCACTTGATCCCCTTTCCTTGGGTTGCGTGTTTCAAAACCCAGTCAATGGCAAGTGCAAAGAGGAGATGGGAGAGGATACAACCTTGCGTTACCCCGTCAACTTCAAACCAGTCACTGTAGCCAACTTCGTCCTGACTCTTCACTTGGAGTTTATGTAAATCTGCTCTATGGCCGACACAACTTTCTCTGGGATGCCGTAGGTTTTCATGATTTTCCACAATGATGGTCTGTGGACACTGTCAAATGCTTTGGTGAAGTCAATGAAACTGAGGATCAGGGGTACGTGGTGTTCTCCACACTTCTCGATGATCTGTCTTAGTGTGAAGATCTGTTCCGCACAGGATCGTTTCGGGCGGAAGCCTGTTTGTTGTTCCCTGAGCTCATTGTCCACTACCAAACCATTAGAAAAAAAAGCCACGTGAATAATCGCGTGCTTTAGATGTGTGCACAATATAACAATGGTTCTGATGAAACATGCAAAGATATCAGCATGCTATCACTAATTCGAACGAACAGAGCAACCGACGCCTAAAGCAACATCAAGTCATCACAGTGACCGAAGAACTAAGAAAGGTTACTAGTTTGTTTAACATCTTATGTCCTTATTTCCGTCGCAAACAGACCGAGTTTTTGTCACAAAATGTTACACGCCATTAACTTCATTACAATATTGTTCATGTTTGTGCTGCTTACGCTGTGACAGACTCGTGACCGTGATCTTGGTGACATTATGTTTCTCTCGTGTGTCAGGAGGAATGTTTGGTATGTCTGGCATGCCCAACATGCCAGGCATGCCCAGCATGCCAAGCATGGGCAACATGGGTGGCATGATGCAGAGAATGCAGAACATGATGAAGATGATGGGCAACGGTGGCGGGCCCTCCACGGGCATGGCCAAGAAGACCCCGTCCACCAACGCACTGTCCACCAACCCCGGCGCTGATCCTACTGCTGCCAGCCTGGACACCAACGCCACTGGCAACACCGTCACCACCAAGACCGATACGAAGCCCGCCCCTGCCTCATCCTCGTCTTCCTCGTCCTCCTCTTCAGGGGCATCCATGAGCAACTCTTTGCCTGGAGGGGCAGGGATGATGAGCAACCCTTTCAAAGCCATGGGCATGCCAGGGGGCATGCCACCCATGGGAGGAGGGGGCATGGGCATGCCCGGCATGGGCATGCCTGGGATGGGCATGCCTGGGATGGGCATGCCCGGAATGGGTATGCCCGGAATGGGTATGCCCGGTATGGGCATGCCCGGTATGGGTATGCCCGGGATGGGAGGGAGCTTGATGGGGGGCATGCCCGGCATGGGCATGATGGGCATGCCCGGGATGGGTGGTATGGGCATGGGGGGTATGCCCGGAATGGGGGGCATGGGCGGCATGGGCAACATGCTGAGCGCCATGATGACGGCCGAGTACCTCATGGACATGCCTGACCCACCGGCCTACGGCATGCGAGGCAGCGCTTTCGGCGGCATGGGTGGCGCACAAATGGCCATGGGTGGGCAGATGGGGGGCATGGGAGGGATGCCACCTCCTCCACCTCCCGCGCCTCCCATGTCGAGCAGTTACAGACACAGATCCGCCAGACCACCACCTCCTCCTCCTCCTCCTCGCCATCGTCATCGTCCCCCGATGTCGTCTTCCATGGGACGACCCGCCATGAGGACAGCGCCAAGTAGGTGTTACTGATCACTTGTACGAGGCTCTTTCCGTGTGTGTGTGTGTGTGTGTGTGTGTGTGTGTGTGTGTGTGTCTGTCTGTCAGGTTGTAGCTAAAGAAGTTGTGTCTGAATAGGTGCGTGTGTGTGTGAATGTGTGCGTGCGTGTGTGTGTGTGCGTGCATGTGTGTCTATGCGCATGTGTGTTTGTGTGTGCGTGCGTTTGTGTGTGTGTGAGGGGGGGGGAGAGACAGTGTGCGTGCGTGTGTGTGTGCGTCTGTGTGGTGTGTGTGTGTGTGTGTGTGTGTGTGTGTGTGTGTGTGTGTGTGTGTGTTCGGAAAACTGTAACCTTTTCTCAGCAGCAGCAGCAAGATATGTTTAACCAAACCTAGTGGAATGGGAGACATTGTATGGTTCTTCCTACAATCCTGTCTATAACTTTGTTGTAATTCAACCGAAAGCATGCAGGTCAAGGTTACACAGCAAACTATTTTGGTTTAGGGTACCTTGCATGTTGATGGTGTTTTCGTATAGCATGCCCGATGTTTTAAGTGGTCTGCGTATGTATTTTTGACAATTCAAAAACATTTTTTCAGCTGACCTCTCTCTCTCTCTCTCTCTCTCTCTCTCTCTCTGTGAGACTCCTTTTTGTTCTTCCTGTCTGTCTGGTGCACGCCTATGGTTTTAACACGCACACACACGCACGCGCACACACACGCGCACACACACACACACACACACACACACACACACACACACACACACACATACACACACACACACCACACACACACACACACACACACACACACACACACACACGTAATAGTGGCAAATCGGAGGGGCGGAAGAGACGCGAGTTAACATTATACAACTTCAGAGACAGAGTATGGCTTGTTCGTCGCCAAGCTGAATATCTATAGATGGAGGACCGTATTGTAATGCATTTCTTTATGCCTCAATGATCATACATTTCATTCTCCTTTCTCCACTTTCAGTCGGTTAATTGCCAGCGTTGGTTTCCAAGGGTAAAATCAGTGTTTTGTGTAGATTTTTTGTGCCTTTATGTAACCAAAGAATAAACAATCAGATGTTTTGTATTGGTATTTTTGTGCATTCTCTTAACCCAAGGAAACTGATGAAAGTTAATTTTGCACATTGTCCTGCTTTGTAATCCATATAAAAAGCGACATACTGCAAGGATGAAACTGTTACGGTCTGCTATTTTTTCTGTTTGTATGTCTTTCTATTCTTTTCCGTTCATTTGTATGTGCTATTTTTTGTTGATTTCATGCCTACTAATGTCATTCAGAGAAAAGTACATGTCATCTTGTGTCGCACACTGAGTGCCACTGGAGAGGGGAAAAAAAGGTCGAGACTCATGTACAGTCTTTCAGTTTCAGTCTCTGTCTCTGTCATATTCTCCCCCACTTTTCACACAACCTTTCCTCCAGACCCTCCCACCCACACCTTGCCGTTCATGCAGCTTCTGTTCTCTGTGTCACACACAGAGGAGTGTGGACACGGATGGTGCAGGCATTGACGGAAAAGTCTGAGAAAATTATGAATTTCGGAGCACTTTCAGTTGTTGTTGTTTTTTCACATCGGATTCCATTCAGAGCCTTTTTCCCCCTTTCTTGTTGGTTAGTTATTTCCGTCAAGGGGGTTATCTTTTCACTTGCGCCCGCTAATTTGTGTGTTTGTATGTATATTTGCCCGACAGCAAGATTTTAACTACACCTGAGCTATTTTAAGGAAAAGTCGTAGAAAGATGGAATGAATCCCATAGTCGAATCCAATGAAAGTTTGGTGGACCCTTCAGAAATGACACCAAAAATTACCAAACTGATTTGAACAACACCTGGTGAAAAGATCTTCGAAAAAGGTCTTACAACAGATTTCCTCTTACATGATAAGACGTTTCGGAGACGGAATATGTTAGGTTATTTTTTGACAATCGAATACAAATTCGTCGTTTACCTAAGATGTTTATGTTAGTCGTGCTGTCTTGATTTCCCATATTAACTGGATAACAGTCCCGATGTGGTCTGTGTAGCCGGCGGGGCCAGAAACATCATGAACTGATAGATCGTATGTGGCTCAAGGTCGAACCTGTTCAGTTTTGATGCGGATCCGGATGTGAGGACGGGTACCTTGGCGCAGGTCTAAGCTCTTCCGAGTACACTTCCTGGCTAGCGTTTCTTCGACTCTGTTACGAAGGGGATGGTCGGCTTTGTCTTCCATGTCTTACTTTACCTTGTTTAGACTCTTACAAATAGGACGGTCTGCTTTTGTCTTTTGTGTCTTACCGTACATTGTTCGGACTGTTACATATGGGATGGTCCGCTTTTGTCATTTATGCGTTACCTTACGGTGCTCACACTGTTACATATAGGAGGACCGCTTTTGTCTTTCATGTGCTGCCGTACGTTGCTCACACTGTTACATATAGGAGGACCGCTTTTGTCTTTTATGTCTAATCTTACTTAGTTCGGTCACTGTTACAAAGACGATGGTCTAGCCTAATTTTGTCTCTTCTGTTTTACTTTATGTTGTTTGGACAGTGTTACAAAGTAGACAGTGCAACCAGCCGCCATAGTGAAGTGGTAAGCACTGTGGATTCCCGCCCGTGGTGGGTTCGATTTCTATCAGTGGCATTCATTTGTGTGATTTTTCAGCCACGACCTGCTCCTATTCAGAGTTGTGTTTGCTATGGGCTCGACTGCCAAGACTGGGACCACACAGTTGAGCTTCATTCTCTTATTTGATTCTCAGATTTCCTGACCAACGCTGCAGGTATATGTATCTCTCAGACCTGGTTGACAGTCCTGTCATGCAGTCTCAGACCAGAATGAAAATTCGTGGCATCATCTGCATCATGCTTATCCTCATTGATCAGCATAAAAAAGTCTCAAACTCTTTGGCCGTTCATGCACTGCTCTCGTGGTGATCTTAGTTCCGATTGCCTCTCCACGTTTATCTGCTCTTAATTTGGTCCTGTCAAGGTCACAGGTATCAGCTAATTTGCGGAGACTGTTGAAGGACGAACTCGGTAGCCTTCTCCGGAGGGAGAGGGAGGGGGCGGGGGGGGGGGGGGGGGCGTTATGAACAACGTAGGTGCAGTGCACCGAGATGGCATGGAAGATAGAAGAGAGAAAAAAAGCAGACAGTCCGCTTTTGTCTTTTATGTCTTACATAATGTTGTTCGGACACACACTGCCACAAAGTAGACGGTCTGTTTTCGTCTTTCTTTATTTTCCTTTCTTGTTCAGATACTGGTTCAAAACAGGTAGTCTGCTTTTGTGCCTTTCGTGTCCTAGGTTATAGTGTTCGGATG
>CM031603.1:71780159-71792659 GCA_018398815.1 Conus ventricosus
CATGTTGTTTGTTGTGGAAGCTGTTCTTCGTGTCTTTCTTTTTCTTCCTTATTCCGTTGACCCTTTCCTCATCATCCTCACTTCATCCAACACCACCACTTGCATTCCCTTCCGCCGCTCAACCCATTCTGTGTGCTGATCCAAACCTGCGTCTCTTTCTGGAGGCTTTTTTTCTTTCAGTGAAAATTTCACACCCCACCTTCAGGAAATTATGTGCCAGTTCTTTCCCCTTTGCTGTCATTCTGTCTCAGCCAATTTTCTTTTTCACTCCTGTCTACTGATTGACTATATATCTTTGTAGCCCATTCTTCCGTGTCTGATTCAAGCCTTTGCATTTTGTTTTTCCCTTTGTTAAAATGTACAACACGCCAGTTTGTGTGTGTGTGTGTGTGTGTGTGTGTGTGTGTGTTTTCAATCTGTCGGTTACATGAAGTGAGACAGTACACACTGCCATGAGCAGACACCAGCTGTGCAGCATCCCCCGGTTTGTTTCGCGTGATTCTGCAGGTGTGCGTGTGTTCTCATTCTAGTGATTTTTGTTCGTTTTTAAATTTCCCTTTCAATCTGGTAGTGTAAAATTACGGGCAATGTCTGACCCTCCTAGCACAGCCTTTGACGTAAAGGATGTCGACAGATAAGAAACTGTGTTATCGTGATCTTTGTTGTGGTTTCTTTTTCATGACAGGTTTGTTTTGTTTCTGAAGGCCTAAGGGGTCAGCCAGGCTACAAAACATCTGAAACTCCCCCTTATCTTCTAATCCAGTTGTCTGTATGTAAAAAAAATAAATAAATAAATAAATAAAACTTTTTTTTTCTGCACTGCTGTCAGCAACAATGGGCTGATGCAGGGGGGGGGGGGGGGGGGGGGGCAGTGCATACAGTGGGACAGTCTAAAAGAGACTAAAAGAGACAATCTGACTTAACTCAATGTCACGTCCATCACAGGCTTACCAATAGGCTAATACCAAAAGGTGTACGCCGTTCACCAGTGTAATCATAAAGGGAGCTGTGGATATCCCTGATTTCCCAAACATTCACCACTGTAATCATAAAGGGAGCTGGGATATCCCTGGCTGCCCAAATATCCACCACTGTAATCATAAAGGGAGCTGGGATATTAGTACGCAAGCCAGCTAGGCCTGCCGTGCCCCCCCCCCCCCCCCCCGCCTCCCCCGCAGGGGGGGGGGGGGGGGTATCATGACTAGCGTCAAATGTTTCTTGGAGTGTCCTGAAGACGAATCCAAGATGTTTCCATCAAAAAGGTGGGATGCACAGGAGTTACAGCCCTTGGCGTAAGGGTACCCTCTAACAAACTCACTTGCGCCATTCAAATGCAATTTGAAATAGCTCCTGTAAATGAACAAGAAATCAGCTTTTGCTTATACTAGTTTTATTACTTACTTATCAATGTGCCTAATGGTAACTTGATCAGTCTTTTCTCATTCATTGCTTGGGTACAGTAGTGAGTGACTTTTATGTACCGATATTTTCACTGCAACGCATTTTCCCCAACTTTCTTGTAAGCAAACAAATTATTTCCATTCGACAATGTGCTATGGTGAAAATCTTGATACTGTTGTCATACAACATGTAAACTTAGACACAATGTCCATCTTCCTTTCATTTCATCACGCTCGATCTTTGTCGCCGACTCTGAACTGTCAAGAATTGTTTCATGTGATTTTGATTCAGGTGACTACCTAACCCAAATAACCTTTTGAAAAGTCTCTCTCTCTCTCTCTCTCTCTCTCTCTCTCTCTCTCTCTCTCTCTCTGTCACACACACACACACACACACACACACACACACACACACACACACCGACACACACACATGCACACACATACACGTACCCACGCACACATGCACATACACACACGTGTGCATATCAAACCAAAGTGACATTCTCTTCAAAACCAAGAGCTTCTATAACCCCTCTTTCTTTGTATTAAATTAAGAATGAGTGGTGAAGGGAGAGGGGAGTGCGCTATCATGCAATGGCGATGGATATTCAGTGCATGGTCAAATACTATAACATCAGAAAACAGGGGCAAAAACCTTGCAAAACATAGACTGATACGGCAAATATCCGTAAGGCTTATTTCAGTTACCATTGAAAGATATACACTTATTTTCAAAGGGTGAAATACAAATGAACAAATAGAGCTAGATGCACGGTGGCGTTGGTTTAAAATGCAATATAAAACAGACAGGAAAATTTGTCGTGTTCAGACACAACAAACAACAGACAAAAAACGCACAAAACAATATTCCCTAGTGACAGTCATATGGCAGTGGAGTATTCTCAAGTAGACTGCGATCAGGTGAATGTTATTTTGTGTGTTTTTGCCTCTTGTTTGTAGCGTCTGAAGACCTATTCATCAAAAAGTCACATGTCTATTTTGCAGCATGTATTTACATCTGTGTTACTTCACATCCTGTTTTGTCTACTCATTTGCATTTCACTTTGTTTTCAGTAAATGTGTACTCGGTTTCATATTTCTTACTTTGAAATTTCACCTTGGCCATATCTAATTTTCTATGTATTTTCCATTTTAGTTTCTCGGAGAGTAGATGAGGACTAAGGACAAAGAACCATTTTAAACATGATTGAAAGAAACAGATCAAGTGCTTTTGTCTTTCTATTTTTTTTTTAAATGTTTTAAAAATAAATCCGAATGGAATCGATTGACAAGAAGACACCCTAACACTATAGGGGCCCCTGTGGTTTGCTGGGCAATAGACAACATGAAGTGAATGGGAGTGTGTTCATTCCAAAAGAAGAACAATCATTAACCCATGGTTCAGTTAGTGATTTAACCTTTCCCTGCTTACAGGACATCAGGTGATTTATTGACTTACACGTCTGAATGATTATACTATCACATCTGAATAATTTTGCAGGCACAAAAGCTAACTAGATTACCTGAAAAGGGAAATAAATATTATCAGACTTGTTTGGTAAAAGGTCATATTTACACACACACACACACACACACAAGGGAACAAAATCTCCAATTACAATTCCATGCATGCAGAGATCTGCGGTACAGTTACCTGTATGGTTTCATCAGTGGTAACTGTGTTCATTCAAATTCAAAACCAGCCTTAACTGACATTTTATTAACTGCATGTCTGTGTGTGAACACATGGTGTGTTCTTGCCTCTGTGTGTGTGAGTGTGTGTGTAGTAGTAGTAGTAGTAGTAGTAGTAGTAGTAGTAGTAGTAGTAATACTTCAGTTGTACGTCTGTTCACAAATGTGATATTAGACGAGAATGCGAATGCAAATGCGAATCTTTATTAAGATTAAGGCCAAAGCCCCATACTGAAGGGGGTTTCGTACATGCAGTATATGTCATGAATAATACGAATCAAAATGTTAGATGAAATATTGTAAGTTAAGAAACAAACAAACAAACCCTGAAGATATTGCAGTCTGAATTCTCTTGTTTCTTCCATAAACATACTAAGCTAAATTCAATAGTGTGTTCTCATTACTTGACGTTTCTGTGTAGTATTTGGACTGGATGAGTTTCATTCTTAAATCACTCAGAGCAGGACAGCAAAACAAAAAATGTATTTTCTCTTGCTCTTTTACATAATCGACATGTTAAATCATTTTCAACAACATTGCTATACCTAGTTATACCTAAAGCGATGGCAAGCAATGTCAGATACACCGAATCTGAATTTTGTCAGTGCACACCTAACGTATCTATTCATTTTTATCTTAATATAAGGTTTTAATATATGTGTCGATTTAAACCGTTTGTACTGAACAAATCTATCACTATTATACATATGATCATGCCAGTCCTGCCACTTGCAATCAATAATCCTCTGTTTAAAACAATTTAGAAATCCTGATATATTTTCAACACCTTGGTTATCCCAAACAAATTCAAACCAATATAAATTTAAACATTGTCGAACATTTGAAGCCCAAGTCCTCTTACCATTATTGTCTAACTTTAACAACATGTTGTAAACTTTATAGGGTATCCTGCATTCGTCCATTCTCGTTTGTTTGAGCCAGTATTTTATACACTTCAAATAAGAATATAAATAAAGAGGATATCTTCCAAGTTCACCGAATACCAAATCATTGGGAGTTCTACTATCCACATTCAAAAATCGCTTCAGCGCATACAAGTGAACTTTTTCAATTAAGACATCTTTCTAAAAAAAGCCCATATTTCTGCTCCATACTTTAAGATTGGCTGCACCTGTGAATCTAATAACTTAGTAAAAACACTAAATGAATTGCAGTCCAACTTGCAGAAAATATGAAGAATAACTATGACTGCCGTTTTCGCTCTGTTTATTGTATCTTGACAATCAAACTCAAAACTAAGTTTGGTTGTAAAGTAAATACCTAGACATTTGTAAGCATTAACCACAGCAATTCTCTAACCTCCATAAGTCCATCTTTTAGCACGCCCCAGATATCCCCTTTACAAAACACGACAACATTTGTTTTACTCCTATTAACTTTTAATTCTAGTTTGTTTGCTGCAGAGTACAAATTATTTAGTTGTCTCTAGAGACCGACCTGCTAGCAGAATAATGTCATCAGCAAAAAGCAGCATGAATAATTCTAGAGGTCAAAAGTTACTCCATGTCGACCATTTTGAATTATTTTCAAGGCTAACTCATTAATGAATAGAAAAATAATACTGAGCTACATACGTCTCCTTGTTTGACCCCACTTGTATACATGACATACTCAGACAATTTGGCACCTGATCTTATTTTTGCTTTTACCTCACAGTATATACATTTTATGCAACGATACAATTTACCTAATATTCCATTTTTTAACAGAACAGGCCATAACAATCTTCGAGCAATTGAATCAAAAGCCTTTTCAAAGTCAGCAAAGGTAACATATAACTTTTGATTATTTACAAATTGTTTCTGAACAGCAGCAAGCAGGGTAAATATATGGTCGATTGTGGAAAACCCTCTTTTAAACCCTGCCTGATGTTCTCCAGTTTTATTGTCTTGACTTGCCCATTCATACAATCGACTATTAATAACAGAGCTATAAATCTTGCTACAAATATTACTTAATGAAATGCCTGAATAATTATTTGAATTGTTAGCCTCGCCCTTCTTAAATAACGTAAAATAATAGAGTCTTTCCTGCTGTCAGGATAAGTGCCATTATCGAAAAGAAAGTTGAATAGTTTTACTAAGAAATTCAAAACAGATTCACCAGAACATTTTACAAATTCGCCGATCAAACCATCAAGACCAGCAGATTTTCCATTTTTCAATTTTCTAATAGCTAACAATACTTCTTCTGAAGATATTGCTCTTTCATAAGGAAATTCTTCATCTTCATTATCATTGACTATGATCTCTGTTGAACTACTTCCGTTGCTTTTTCCTAGCAAGTTTTTAAAATATTCAAACCATTCAGGTGTAGAAATATCGTTTGATGGTTGACATCTTTTCTTTGAAATTTTGTTTAGTTAAAAAAAAAAAACAACAACTGTTGGCTCTTCATAGAATCGATCAGTTCATTCAGCAATGGCATATTGTGTTCTTTCTTTTTTCTTTTATTTAGATTTTCATATTCACGTCTTGAAACACAGAATGCGAATCGATCATCTTTGCCTAAAGTTTTACAGAATGTTCTCCATAGGCTACGCATTTTATATTTGATACTTTACAGTCCTCATCATACCGGTTATCATCAGGAGTTCCCTTATTTAAAGCTATCTTGTTCTTAAAATTTTCAGCTTGTTCTTTATGGCCATATCAAATCTACATATGGCTTCATTTACATCCACATCGAAAAGATCTTCTGCCACTGCCATTTTCTCTTTCACATCCTGAGAGTCCATGGAATGTGTAAATTCCTAGGCATAATCCTTATTCCAGCCATATTTAACAATAACCTGATTATTTTTAGCATTCTAACCAGTGCTAGTGTATTTCTTAGCATTTTATATATCAATACATAGTACAAGGGGCATATGATCAGATTTAAATCATTCCATAACATTAAGTGTTAACTGTTCACACAGAAACTCAAAACCATTACTGACATCAGAAAAAAAAATCTTTCACACTGCATCCTACATCAGAAATATATGAGAAACGACCTTCAAGGTCACCACTACACATTCCGTTTAAAATGTACAGTCCCAAAACAGTGCACATGTTCAGAACCTTCTTTCCATATGAATTTAATATTTTATCTTGAGAAATATTTCCACGCAGCTATCAATCTTATTACAGTTAACGTGCACTTCATATTCAACTAAAATGTCTGGGGTCTTATCAGAAGTTCTGGCGTTGATATCACCACATATCAATATTTCAGTGTCCTCCAAATGCAGCAGTTTACTACCAATACAATTTTCCAACAAATCAATGCCATTGTCAAAACCATTGATCAAGTAATAAGGCGAATTTTCGGGCGGAACATACACACAAGTAACAAGTTTTTATGAAGACAAAAAAAAAACCACCAAAAAAAAACTGCTTATCAAAAGTAAATAACATGGAATATGGACTCTCACAATCAACCTCGTGCAAATATGGAAGAAGATATTTTCGCATTAAACAAATTATTCCCCTGAACCTCTCCCTTGTTTCGTAAGTTTAACAGCTGGTTTGGCGAATATTTGATAATCGGTAGACAAGCTTGATTAAAAATTTTCTGCAAACGTTTCCACCAAACAAACAAAATCAAATGAAGAAATGAATTGAAGAAAATGCCTATCATCTAATTTATGAAACAATCCACATACATTCCAGTGAAGGAAAGAAATTCTGTTTACATGCTTTCTCATATCAAAATCTTGACCGCATAAATTATCATTATCATTTGAGCTAATACTCCCATCACTCTCATTCACTCTTTTCGTGTCTATTCCACACACTGTCACCGTCGCTGTCTAATTTACTGTCACTATCTGATTCATTCTCTACCTTATTTTCACTGTCATCTTCAGCACCATAACTTGTTTCATTAGCCATCATACTGTCACCTCCACTGTGTGCTTCATTCACCGTCACACCGTCAACACCTCTTTCTGTTTCATGCGGTGTCACACTGTCACCACAACTGTCTCTTTTATTCATCAATGAATTGCATTGACCACATTTATCTTAGACTTGAAATCATCACAATCTTCTTTTATAGAGTTACGCATGCAAATCATCACCACTGCTGCTGCACAGTCATCGCCATTGTATAAAAATTGTATAAAAATCCCCACACACATCATCTGCATTCATAACATTTACATTCTAGTATTTGTCGCCACTGTCACCAGTACTGGGAACCATATGGTCAACATTATATTTTTTCACTATCAATTCAGAATGCTGCGATCTATCCATTCCAATGTAAGGCGCATTAATATTCGACACCAACAACAAATAATCATCATTTACAATTCCCGATGAGTGACACCCACATGACTGTCAACATCATCAAGATCATCGCTATCAACGTAATCGCCAATTTATTCGTGACATTAATTTCATGCAAGATGTTAACAAATTCAACATTATCAACGTGATCTGAGACTGCCGTATACACACATCCTACACACGTGTCACGCACGAGATTTACGTAGCACGCTTGCTTCGTTGTCAACAGCGTTCACAATCTTGCTACTCCCCTCTTGCGAACTAGAAACATGCACTCCGTGCGGCGACGACATAATTTTTGCTCCCTCAACAAATTGGCAGCGGTAAAATCTCCAATCACGAGGCCGGCCTAACCTCTATCTACATTGGAAAAGGTTTCCACTATCATCTAGACTGTATTTTGTGCCCTCGATTACCAGATGGTCGTAAACCACCGATACTTTTTTGTTCTGGGATCTGGCAGACTTTAAGTGGGAGGGGTGGGGGGGGGGGGGGGCAAGGTTTTTTCCGGATCTCTCTAAAACGCTGAGAAAAGTCTTCACCTGTGAACATTTCACTTTCTTTCACCTTCTTTTTGGAGCGCAGAATTTTGTCTTTGTGTTAAAGAAGGTACACCTTGCAACAATTGGTGAATCTGGTTTAGAGTTAATGCGCTATACCCAGTCAAACTGCACATCATCTTCAAGTTCTATACTGTCAGAAATCATATTATGTACAAGGTTTTCACACTCTTGCCAGGTTTCATTTTTTCTGCGAGGGATGCCATGAACAATTATATTGTTCCTCTTTAACCTACCTTCTAAATCGTCCACTTTCCTATCCAGATATTTCACCTTCTCGTTCACACTGTCATTTTCACTTTTCAATCTACCATTATCTAGTACTAAGTCTGCCTCTTCCTGTCTCAAATTAGAAACATCTGCCTGTAAAGTGGAACTCGTGTCTTTCAAATCTTTCATATCATCACACATATTATCAAGTTTAGAGTTCAAACAATTCATTCCCGTCAACATGTCTTTCAAGGAAGACGTCACATCCTTCAGAGAGGGATTCGGTGAAGGGCACACGTCCCAGACGTACGTTCCTGTCCATTGGTACTGTCTCTGCGATTGGCTGCTCCATTGCCAAGCCGTGACTGCCCCAGACTGTCCTTCAAACCAGGACCAGGATTTGACTCAACATCCCACAACGTAGAATTAAATGTCAGTAGAAAAATAGAGCGAGCAACAGTCCCAGGGTTACACCGTCACTCCGCGTTCTCAACGTCAACATGGAAACTCTCATGGCGGTCTTCATCTTTGAACGCTTCAACATGAATGAAGCATACACTGCCGCAAATGTTCCACAAACAAGTCGAAACCTCAGCGCATCGGATGGCATGGTGCTTCACCGCGCTTTATTCCAAATTACACGACACCACACCTCGGATTACCAGTCAAACACAACCAAAGAACACAGAGCACATCAAACATGACTTCTTCTCTTCGTGTACTCCAATGAACCCCAGAGAACGGGGAAATACCAATCCTGGGCCACTTCCGCCCTCAAGCTTTGTGTGATGTCTTTTCAGATTTAAAGTTTGCCTTCAGTGTTGTTTTTTCTTGAATTTGTAGTCATGTTAAACATTTACTTTAAGATTATTTGCAGGTATGTTGTAGGGATGTTTAGAGGGACATTTATACACACTTAGATAAACATATTATGCATACACTTACATAGACACAGACATTTATGCATTTCTCTCTCTCTCTCCTCTCTCTCTCTCTCTCCTTCTCTCTCGTCTAATATTGGGGGTAGAGAACGGGGAAATACCAATCCGGGGCCACTTCCGCCCTCACCAGTTTCGGGCGAAAGTAACCCAGGATTGGTATTTCCCCGTTCTCTGACAAGTAAGACTTCAATAACCAAAAAATAACGATTATCTACAAACAAACATACTGTGTAGGTTATCCGTTTTAATACTAATTTACTAAACTTTTTAGATTTTAATTTTTGCTTAATCTGTGTTTTTCCTGGTCATTTTCAATAACATCATTTTCGCGCAACATTCTTCAAATGAGTCTCTGTCTTTCTGTGAAATAAAACTACAGTCTTTAACTGTTCTCTAAAGTCTTTTAAAACTGAGTTATATTTCTGACATAAAATCCACACACTCATCCTAGCATGGCCTTCCACTGAAAGCTAGTTTTTGACAAAGTGGGTTTTCTTTTTAACTATGTCTCTTTCTGCCGAACAGTCATCTATAATAAATAGTGTTTGCGTTCCTTCAAACAGTCTATAAAACTGTTCTAAACACTCACTCAGTTTATTGCTGGGATCAACTAAATATATGTCATCATCTGTCCATATAAACCTTCTATCATGATATGCTTTGTTCCATTTAAGTGTTGGACAGAAAACCACAATATGATTAAAATTATAACGATAAACTGTTTGTAACAGGTCGAGGATAAATATTGTTTTTCCACAACCAGTCTGCCCACAAATCAATGAGCAATGAGGAGTTTTTGTCATAAAGTTTAACTGCTCCATAGTTTTATAGAAGAATTTAATCTAATCCAGTTATTGTTTTTATCATGCCCTCTGTTAAAACTTGTTCAGTATAATAAAACCCTATGAGGCCTAAATGTGTAAGATTAATCCAATTTAGTTCTGTAAGATTGTTTCTATTTAAGTCAACATTGATTTTGTGCTTGTTGTTATGATCTTATATCCTCGCCATTGTGAAGAACGACGACAACAACGTTAAGGCGTTTAACGTCTAAGTTTTGCCAGCTAATATTAATTCCTTTTATAAGGTCATTACTAACGCCCACAACCCCATCCCTCTCCACATCTTTAAAGACAGAAATTTCAAATATCATTGTGAACGTGTCTCCAAATTTTTCTGCTTGGAAAGAACTGTAATTTTGTAGAAGCTTTTTTTACAACTGTTTCTTTTCTGTGGAGGATGTACTGTTTTTTCCCATACGGCGTTATTTCAATTTCTTTTCGACTATTGTCGTCCGGCATAAGACTTACATGTAAAGGGCCAGAGTTGAATGCTTTTCTGAAACTTTTTTGGCGGCTAAATATGTAAATGGGCTTATGAATTCAAATTTTATTTCCCATTCTAAATATGGTTCTAAGTGCCATTTGAGGTCAGGTTTTCGAACTATTTTATATTCATACTGGCCAACATTATTTGCCTCTAGATTGCGCAGTTGTTCTAGTTTAGGAAACTTTTTGCTGTCGCTAACCTCTTTGCGTTTATAATCACCATCTTTAGTGTACTCAAAACCATACAAAGCGCCTATCTCACCATTCTGTTCAAAGTCCGCAACGTCTGCAAGGTCTTTTAATTCTAAAGTTATACACCTTAAGGCGCTAATGTAACTCCTGGTTCTTCTGGCCCACGCGACATTATTTTTTAGTAACGTATTATTTTTTATTTCCAAAACAATGTGCAGGTTATCACATTTCACGACTTTCCCTGTTTTGTCTGCAATTTTTATATTAAATGATCCAACCCTCCCGCAAACTAATCTTTTAAACTGTAAATTAGGGAATTGTATAATTTCATAATCGCAATATGCAGCTTTCCCCTGAGGAAGAGCTCTTAAAACAGTTGAGGGCCTTCCATCATATAAGTTTTCATCAGTGCTTAGCTCATCCAAATGAACATAGAGAATAAATGTAATGCAAGATCGAGCGGACTTTCCCCCTCTTAAAGTAGTTTGGTCGGTGTAACTCTAAATCTATAATTGTTAGCCGTAAAGCCTAACATTTTAGCTAGCTCTTTATCAAAATAGTAAACCTCCTTCTTCTTCAGGCTTGAATGTTTTAAAATTGTTTTTAGAAATTTGCATTGTTAAGTTTGAGAGTAATGTCAAAGTTACTCATTGCTTCTTTTAGTGAGCAAAACCCGTAATAACCATCAGGGATTGTTAACCCCGCTAACTTTGGTCCCTGTTTTGTCACTTTTAGAACCTTATTATTCTCCCTTTGGGTTCGCTTATATTAAACCATACGACTTTGTAGAATATTTTATGGAGCGCGGACCATTTTGGCCCGCAAATTTTTTCAATAAACATGTTCTAAAAAAGAAGGGCGGTCTTGGGTTGTTATTGTTACAAACATTTTTTGAAAAGAAAAAAATGAGCGCGTTCAAATATACTGATGCAAAATATTCTGTTGGGCCGCCATACAACTTAAAAATTTAGCAACTGATACTCTGGGCATTGCGTGACCCCGACTGCCTCTTTTCATAAAAAGTTTAGTACTCCATTAAGCAGATATCTTAACCCCCTTTTGAAAACGACCAAAACCCAAAAAAGCGTGGTTAGTCATCCGATGCAGTTTTATCAGAACCATTACTTTGCTGTGTTTTGCGCATCAACGGGGGGGGGTGGCGTATGTTGTCATTTAAATCACCATGATCCTTTGGTGAGGTCATGTACAGATTTCATTTCTATTACACCTTCAACGTATTTTGACTGAACTGCAAGCTCCATTACCAAATGACAAAAACCGTTTAATCCACTCAGCAACATAATAGACATGAAGGCTTTTGAAAGGATCTGTAACGAATTCAATATTAACATCAAGACAGGCTTTAGACAAAAGTTGGATCATAATCATGGCCTAGGCGACCTTTATTTTCGGGGCACGCACAGAAAGTATAACTAGACTGGCATCCTCCTTTCAAATCTTTCTTTTTTGGCAAAACTGTTGAGCCCGGGTCCCTACGCAAGAGCATAAAACAGCATGGACAACATTTATCTTAGACACTTCTAAGGGCCTAACTAGGGGGGGAATAGAACGAATAAACGACTCTATTCGTACTTACGTTTGGTGTTTGCTAGGGGCGCAAGCACAGGCAAGATCGAGCATAACTGATCCTTCTACTGGCTTTGACGCGCAAAAACAATACTTAGCAAATTTAGAGGACGCCATTAATTCTACAGTTGATTTACTTCAAGTATTGAAAGATACCAAAATGTTTTACAATACGCAAGATCGAAAGTAGACTTTGCTGTTGGCACTGATTTATACATGCTGCCTTCTGACCTCAGACTCCAGATAAAGGGATAATAATAAACTATAATAATGAAATTCTTATAGCAGG
>CM031603.1:71797659-71802659 GCA_018398815.1 Conus ventricosus
TTTGTAAGACAGGCTTGCATGTCTTGATGGCATTACGTGATTGTTCATCTTCAAATCAGAACACCGATTAATGGATGCAATGGAAAGGACTTGTTACACGTTAAAGGGCCTTTCTGGTCGTGCATTATCTTAATCACTGGATGCTAAATCTAAAAACGAAATAAAGAAAGAAAATAGAAGAAGAAGAAAGGAAAGAAAGAGCAGCTGAACCGCTTAATGATATGAAAGACACCGATAAGAGCGAAATGAAGACGAGTTGGAAAAAGCAACAGGAACAACAAGGTCAATCTAGAACTCAGTTCTTAAAGAATGAAAGACCTTTGATGAGAACCTGCAGCATTTGTCATCCTGTGGAATCTGCCCTGCACTAAACTCGCACACAGGGTGGCTCTTACAGGCAGGTGACTACAGGCAGAAATTGAAAACAATGTTACTGCACCGCAGTTTTGGATTCCAGCCTTCCCATAGTTTGTAACATCGTTCTTCTCTTTGTCCTTCCTGTCCTTCCCGCACCCCCACCCCCCACCCTCCTTTTTCTTCTTCCCTTCCCTTGATTTTATTAGTATCAGTATTAGCACTATTATTATTCTCATACTATTATGAACATTTTTTATTGATATTTTTGTATCATTATTTTCATTATTATTGCTATTATTACCATTATCCTTACTGTTATTGTCAGCATTATAATCATATTATTACTATCAGAGTTACTGTTAATATATTACCATCATTACCATTATCCATACCGTCGTCATGGCCACTAACGCTGTTCCCACAACAACTATGCTATTCGACAATCCTCTAATCCGCTCCTTTCTCCCATACTACAACTGCTATTGTCATATTATCACCAAAAGTGGTAGTTATCCTCTCTTTAGTATTTTTTTCGATATTTCTTTCATCATCATTTTCATTATTATTGCTGACATCAGGAATATATTATCATCATTGCTATTTCAACTCGCGTTGTCTCCTTCCCGATCGCCTCGTTTTCATGCAACGCCCATGTTGCTGCCGAATTTGACAAGCGATTGCTCGTTCTTCATTTTCGTTGTCTTGAATGTTGTTTCTACTGCCTGAAGAAGATCTAAGAGGTCGAAACGCGTCGTGTTTTGTCTTGTGATTCGTTTATTCATGTTTGGCGGATGTAGAACTTAAACGTTTTAGGATTTGTTCAGATTTCCGCCTGCAGTCGCCTTACTTTACAACTAACTACGGATGAAGAGCTCACAGGTATATGCACACACACACACACACACACACACACACACACACACTCTCCTGGTGGATTCGCTCAAATATACTACTCAAAAGAATTTAAGGGCCGCATTCATTTTTTATATGGTTTACATAATACAGCGTAGCATAAAACATGAAATGTTTATGGCCAATTTATTCACTCTAAGTGTGACAAGTGCTTCACAGAAAACTGGTTTTGGCAACTGTTCAGTCGAATCTGTGTCAAAGGTGTTACACTGGTCCGCAAAAGAAGCTCAAAAACCACGAGAAAAAGGTCGCAATTTGAGTGCGCCTAGCTGGCGCAGCAGTGTTTGACTGTCTGAAAACTGCATTGCACATGCAAGCCGGACCTTTAATGAACACTTGTCAACCTGATTCGCTGACCAGTGGCTTTATTAAGGCCGCTTCTGGGGGGGTGTTCAAACATGCCACCAAGACGCAAACTTAGTGGCACTGAGAGAGGGATAGCTGTGGCCTGGCTACAAGGAGTGGCGGTCCGAGAAGTTGGCAGACGACTTAGAGTAACACATTCTGTCATTCAAAGACTGAGAGACCAGTACAACAACTATAGGACAGTTCAAGAAGCACGCAGACCTGGACGCCACAGAGCGACCAACAGACGACAGGATCGCTTCATCACCCTGGCGGCACTACGCAACAGAACCACCACCGCCAACATGCTCACGGGAAGCTGAGAGCAGCCAGCAACGTCCTCGTCAGCGACCAGACGGTTCGCAACCGCCTGTGTGAGGCCAACATGCGGTCAAGGCGTCGAGCATTGCGACCTCCACTGACCAGAGCTCACCGTGCTGCTCGTCTGGCTTGGGCTCAACGACACCTGGCCTGGACAAGGCAGCAGTGGTCCAGGGTGCTTTTTTCTGATGAATCCCGCTACACCCTGTCCTTCAACAACGGCAGGATTCGCGCCTGGAGGCGTGTTGGAGAGCGCTTCATTGACGCCACTGTTGCGGAGCACGACCGCTATGGTGGTGGGTCCCTGATGGTGTGGGGTGGCTTCAGTCTTCATCACAGGACACCCCTGCACAGTGTCCAAGGCTACCTGACCGGCGTAGCCTACAGGGACGACATTCTGGAGCCAATCGCTGTACCAGCATTGCAGGCCATGGGACCAGGAGCCATACTACTGGACGATGACGCCAGGCCGCACAGAGCTCGGGTCGTACAGAACTTTCTCCAGCAGCAGCAAGTCACCAGGATGGACTGGCTTGCCCGCTCACCCGATCTGAACCCCATCGAACATCTTTGGGATGTTCTGGGCCGTCGTATACGCAACAACCACCCTCCTGCACACACTCTCGACGTCCTGTTCAGGAATCTGGAGCAGGAGTGGCAGGCGATCCCCCAGAACCCCCTCCAGACTTTGGTCAGATCCATGAGACAGCGCTGCCTTGACTGCATCAACGCCAATGGCGGTCACACACGATATTGACTTGACAGTCGGTTGTTCTGAATTTGCAAAATGAGGTGTGTCCATGTCAATGAAATTTTTGCGATAATTGATTTCCACTTCTTGATGAAATTGTGTCCAATCGATGATTAAATGATTGAATTAAATATTTGTTGGTTGATTTCAGCTGTCGGACTTATGAGTTATTATTGGGGAGTGATGAACTGTGTGGCCCTTAAATTCTTTTGAGTAGTATATCAGAAAAGCAACTGCTGGATAGGCTGCAGATTTTTACCTGACAGAGATGGATGGAGGAGTTACAGGGGCTGTGAATCTGTTTCTTCTCCACCCCACCCCATCCCTCTTCTCCGTTTTCACCTCCCGTCCCTCTCTTTCTTATCCCCCTCTCCTCCTTACCCACAACTTACACACTTGCCATCCGTCCAAGTATCAACGATTATAACACATGTAAACGCACATGCACACATGCATTTAAACACACACACACACACACACACACACACACACACACACACACACACACACACACACACACACACATTCAAAACATACAGTACTATCATACACAAAGATTTTCTATCAAGTTGCTTTCCTTACCACACGTCAATAGTAATAAATATATATATATATATTATATATATTATATATATATAATATATATATATATATATATATATATATATATATATAATTTCAGTAATAAATCCTCCTCTAATGCCGCACCGACGTTTTGCCACGTGGTTCTCCTGTTGGTTTGTTTGTAAATAAAGAAGAAATAAAACAGGAACCCACTGTAGATTTTGGAGTTTTATTAGTCCAATATTTCGGTTTAAAGACCTTTCTCAGGGACTGCACTGTGATGTGCCAATGAAGAATGAAACAAAAATATATATATATATACCATTTCTATTCAACTTTCTTATTATGTTGGCGAATTCCTACCTTACTGTTATGTCTTCCTCTGGTGACTAGTCCCTCTCATACCATCTTGGAATGAAAAATGTCGAAAGTTCCCAAGGATAGCTACAGGACCAGCCAGCCAAGACCACACATGTCTTTGCCCTTGAGGGGGGTCCTTCCTCACTGGAAGAAGCTCCCCTCCAGACATAAGAGAAATAAGTAACTTATGTAAGTGTTCATACATACTTCATTCATACTGTTTGAATGGACGTGCCACCTACTGTCGAGACAAGAGATTAGTTTCCAGGCCAGACTTGAAATGAAGCAAGGGAATCATGAAGCCGGAGTTTTGCAGGATGTCTGTATGACGACGTTGGGGCTTGGAAAATAAAAAGATCATTGTCCGAAAGTCATATTAGTTCTGGTACTGTACGAAGCGGAGGAACAGCGCAACTGACTGGATTGAGTCCAGATTTGGAGGAACAAAAGATATTCTGATTTTAAATATCAGTGTTAGCGCCCCACTCCCCCCCCCCCCCCCCAAAAAAAAAAAAGTGGACAAACGAATCACAAGACAAAACACGACGCGTTTCGACCTCTTAGGTCTTCTGCAGGCAAGATACAAAACAATCAGGATAACGAAAATGAACGAGCAATCACTCAGCGCCTATCTTGAGCTGAAGTGGATGAAGATAAGTGATTGCTCGTTCATTTTCATAGTCCTGATTGTTTTGTATCTTGCCTGAAGAAGACCTAAGAGGTCGAAACGCGTTGTGTTTTGTCTTGTGACTCGTTTGTCCACGTTTGGGGTGGGGGGGTTGTTGTTGGTTGTTTTTTTTTCGGTGCGCTAACACTAGCATCTAAAATGTGTTTAGACTTCCGTCTGCAGTCGCCTCACTTTGCAACTAGTTCAAAAGATATTCTGGTCTAGTACTACTGACAGCCTGAAAATTTTGAGTAGATAACTTGCCGTTCGTTCGGCGAGAA
Source organism: Conus ventricosus (assembly GCA_018398815.1). Taxonomy (NCBI): domain Eukaryota; kingdom Metazoa; phylum Mollusca; class Gastropoda; order Neogastropoda; family Conidae; genus Conus; species Conus ventricosus. Next base: position 71,802,218 of record CM031603.1, read on the forward strand.
ACAGGTAACAGTGGAGAGAGTGAACAACAGGAAAAACGCAAATTAATTAGAAACTCTGCAGATGAGTATAGCAGCGTTGTTCTGAATTCGTTGTGGTCTAACGGATAATTTGGAAAGCAGGCCGAGAGAAAATTACAGTAATCTATTCTTGTGAGGACAAAAGCGCACAAGAGTGTTTTAGTTGCATCAGAGGAAGTATACCGATGGACAGAAGTGATCTCACACAAATACAAACAGGCAGCTTTGTAGATGTTTGAAATCCGCTGTTTCAAGGAAAGAGACTCGTCGAGGTTACTCCAAGATTTCGAACGAAAGAAGAAAAACAGAAAAACACAAGACTTCAATCATGAATCAAAGTAGAACCAGGATGAGAGGGATGTCGAAGATTTGTTCAGTTTTTGACAGGCTAGTTAGCGTAAGTTCAGCCTTATCATCATCATGT
>CM031603.1:71807659-71810159 GCA_018398815.1 Conus ventricosus
CCCCATTTTGACAACCACCCACTTGCCACCAGACCAGTGTACATGGATGACAACGCCAGGCCTCATCGTGCTCAACAGTAACAGGCTTTCTCCAGCAAGAAGCAGTGCAGACCCTGCCATGGCCTGCCATCAGGGCGGATTCACGCGCTACTGAACATTTTCATTTTTCTTTGGTTTATGGAGATTCATGGCAATGTTTTCAAATGAAATTTCCACTTTGATTAAGCACTATGATTTTGTAATGACCATACTTTTCATGGGTACTTTTTCATGGGAAAATGTCATTGATCTTTCTTTAGCAATACCACATTCTGTTTATGATTTTGTATATCATTTGTTGTGTTTTCATGTTGTCAATATCTTTATTGAATAAAAACAAAAGAAAAAAATGTTCCACATTAAACAGTTTAGTACAAAAAAGAATTTCAGTTTCTCCAAACTAAAAAACATTGGGGGGTGCTTAACTTTTTTCTTTGTGTATAGATAGATAGACAGACAGACAGACAGACAGACAGACGGATAGACAGATGGATAGATAGATAGATAGATAGATAGATAGATAGATAGATAGATAGATAGATAGATAGATAGATAGATAGATATAAATCATACATTACAAAATCCATTTTGTCAATCTATGTTAATGTGTTGTCGTTTTGGCGGTATCAGTTAAATGTCAAATAAATCCTCTGTTCCCACCTTCCTTGGATCGATAAAGCAAAGAGAAAAAAAAAGCCCACGGTTCTTCCCATCAATCACAGGACGTAACTATGTTGGATGTACTGCTTAATATAACCAAGATAAGCTCTGGTTCTCAAACACAGCATTCGTCTTCTTTGTATAGAAGATGACATTATTTCAAACAGTAAGAAGCTGAATCAGAAGTTGGGTCGAGTTTTTCAACTCGTGTCTCTTTCTAGTATAGACGTTGACATGTACCTCGGGTCACGCGGTTCGCTAAATCCTGTAGATGGGAAAAGGTTACAGTCATGTGGCCTGATGGCCTTACAATTCATAACGCTCGCACTATGAAACTGGAGTCTATCACTCCCCTTCCACTGCCTTTATCTTTCCAGAACTAAATCGTGTGTCCAAGGTGGCGGAGCGGTTAGCATCGTTGACTCCCGGCTGGGAAGTCGTGAGTTTGAGTCCCACCAGATCTATTTATTTGGGGGATTTTTCTTCCCCGACCGGCCGCTACCTAGAGTTTGTTACGGGGTTCATTTGGGAAGACTGGGAGCACACAGTCGAGTTTCGTCCACTCAGTGGATGCGTATCTGAATTTTCACACCAACACTGCAGGTGTCTGTATTGCTCTAGCCTGGTTGACGCCGCGCTGCGATGTATTAATGAAGTAAGCGTAGAGTACAGCCCTGTCATGCAGTCTTAGACCAGAATAAAGATCCATAGCATCCTCTTCATCATCCTTATATCATAGGTCAGCACAAAAAGTGGTCGTCTATACCCTGCTCTGGCGGTGACCTCAGTATCGCTAAAATTCATTGGAACTTCGTTGTACGGGCGTTGTGGCGCCCTCCGGAGGAAGAGCTCATTGACGCTGGCTCCGTGACTTTGTAATAAGTATCGTCAGTGGAGGAGAGGGGAGAGGCTTAGTAGGTGGTGTCCAACTTATGATAGTTAGATCAGAGCAGGCACCACTGAACACCATGAACGTGACTCCTCGGCAGCAGTGCAGTGTCTCCTGTAGTGGGTTGCCTTATGACGATTAACGTTGACGGCTCCCCGCGGCTTGCCGGTGCGGGGGCTGTGGCAAGACAATCCAGGCTGTGGCTCAGGACGGGGAACCGGAATGAGCAAGGTGGGTGCAACGCCACTGCGATAGCACGGAAGATGAGACCAAACACTCACACTCGCATACGCTGGGCACGTGCGCACGCACGCTCTCACGAAAACACACACACACACACACACACACACACACACACACACACACACATATATATATATATATATATATATATATATATATATATATATATATATATATATATATATATATATATATATATATATACACACACACACACACCACAGAACACCACTGAATTATGGACTTTGGTGTGTCTCTATTTGACACCAAGAGCACAGACACAATCAGCCGTGTCTCCCTGATGAGTCCGATCCAGCGGACGAAAGGCCTAGGAGCAGGCAATACAAATAGATCTGTCTTTGAAGGAGAGTACGATGGTTCCCTCAGGCAGCTAGTGAAGGGTTTCTCACATTTATAATATATTCCCCCCATTTTCTTCATTTTTTTTTTTTAATTCAAATCTTTGTCAAGTCATTGCTGTAATGACTGAAGAATTGTTAACTTGCACTTGTTTTCTCCCACTGTTTAATTGTTCAGCAGTATAATGTTTGGTCAATTGGTGGGAGATTGCATCTCTTAGGAGATCCAAGTAAAGGTTGTTCTGTACAATTCTTAGCCACTCACAATGCTTGGGTTATTGAACAGCAGAGCTGACCACTCAGACTGTTC
>CM031603.1:71815159-71937659 GCA_018398815.1 Conus ventricosus
CCTTTATATCTTTTAAACGACGGGAGAATAACACGTGTTCCCGATAATCCCAATCACAAGGCCAGTGCAACAGATTTAACCTTAACATCTCCAGATCTAGCACCTGTATGTGACTGGCAGACCTTAAATGACACTCTGAACAGTGATCATATTCCCATTATCACCACTTTTAAATCTATAAGGCCTGAACCAAAAGACATGTCGCAAGAAAAAGTACCAAAATATAACTATAAATTAGCTAACTGGGATAGCTTCACAAACTTACTTAAATCGTTCAATGTCGACATGAATGAATTCAGCTGCCTAACTGTTGGTGAATTGTATTGTAAATTTCAAAACGCCATGCTATCTGCTGCAAATCAGTCAATACCCAGAATAAAACTAATCAAGCCAAAGTTAAATAAACACACAGGGAATGTCTGGTGGAACGAAAATTGCGAACAAGCTAAAAAGGAGAAAAACGTAAAACTACGAGCGTACTTACGAAGTAAAGGAGAAGAACGTAATTCAAAACTGCTGGAGAAAAAAAAGGCCAAAAATCATTTTAACAAAGTGACGGCACAAGCTAAACGACAATACTGGTCAAACTTTTGTAAAAATGAAGTAAGTAGCTTCAAAGATTATCAAAAAAGGTGTGGGCAAATCTAAGAATAATGAAAAACGGAGTATCTCTACCAACATGTCCGATCAAGCTTCCTAACTCTGATTTCCCCTCCAACTCAGAGAAAGCTGAAGCATTCGCCAACATATTTTCAAAAAATAGCAGCACAGACAGTCTAACAGCAGAAAAGAAACAACACCGAGAGCAAGAGGAAAGAAAAGCCATTTACAACGACCCTGACCCTGTAATAGACCATTACCTGAATGTTCCCATAACATTACAAGAAGTGGAAGAATGTCTCAGAAATCTAGGAAATAAAAAGACATCAGTAGGCTTAGATGGCATTTCAAATGAAATGTTACATCATATCCCTCCGAATGTAAAACATTTCATATACCTTTTTATTAAAAAATGTTGGAACAAGGGAAATCTGCCTTCTGTATGGAAACATTCTATAATTATTCCAATTCACAAACAGGAAAAACCTCGATCTGATATAAACAGCTACCGACCAATCGCCCTAACGTCTCATATGTGCAAACTGATGGAAAAAATTATTCTAAACAGGTTAACATATTTTTGTAACAAACACCAAGTAATCCCAATCAACCAAGCTGGTTTTCAAAAAGGAAGATCACCAGTAGAACACTTAGTTAAACTAACAACTCAAGTTAAACAACAATTTGCGAGACGGAAAAACATCCTCGCAACTTTCTTTGATGTAAAAAAAGCATATGAACAAGTATGGCACAAACGGCTCATGTATAAGCTCAAAACCATTGGTATAAGTGGAACAATGTATAACTATATCAAAGTTTTTTTGGAAAATAGAGTGATTCAAACAAGAATAGTGCATACATATTCTAGCACTAGACCATTAGAAATGGGGCTTCCACAGGGATCAGTATTATCTCCGATTTTATTCAATATTTTAACTGCAGATATAACAAAGGATTATCAAAAGATGTAATATTAGCACAATTCGCCGATGACTTATGTTTGTGGATGAAGGTCACTATGAAAAGAAAAACTCCATTAAGATCTATCAATTACATAAAAATAAAATATCAACATGAACTAAACAAAATCAACGACTTTTTACATGAAAATGGACTTTCACTTTCAGCAGAAAAAACGAATTTAATGCTTTTTAACTCTGGATATGACCCTGAGAAACTTCCTCAATTTACTCTGAACGGGTCACTACTACAATACGCTAGTTCTGTAAAAATTTCTAGGCGTTTATCTAACTCCAAAGCTTTCATGGAATCTACATATTGAATACATTTTGAATAAAGCGAGGAAAAGTTTTAACTTTTAAAAATCATAAGCAAACAAAAGTGGGGACAAGACAAAGATAGCTTAACATTACTATCTTCTGCGCTTGTGCGGTCAAGATTAATTTACGCCCAAGAAGTATTCTTTAGCGCCCCACAACATTTACTTAATAAATTACAAAGTATAGACTGCAAATCGTATAAACTGGCACTTGGAGTTCCTATACATGCATGTAACTTGGGAACATACCATGAAATAGGAGTGTTGCCTCTCAATGAGTTTCGAAAAGCGTCTGCATCTAAATTTGTCTTAAAGAACTCTTCACAAAATACTTTGTGTGTGTGTGTGTGTGTGTGTGTGTGTGTGTGTGTGTGTGTGTGTGTGTGTGTGTGTGTGTGTGCGCGCGTGTGCGTGTGTGTGTGTGCGTGTGCGTGTGCGTGTGTGCGATGTTTTGTATGTGTGTTTCAGGTCTCATCAGAGCTGCAACAAACGGATATAGTGAGTAAACAGTTCAAGTGACAACCTTTGGACGTATTTCTTCCTGTCTGTAGACAAGGGTTAAATCAGCCGGGCAGAAGCATTAAACGGTGGATTTGGTGAAATAAATGTCGGTTACCGCAAGAGAAAACCTTTTTATGTAAAAATGGTTAACAAACAAAAGCGCACACTTCTTGAAAGTTTCATGAAAAGAAGTGTTACTGAACAAGCGCTACTAATTTCACTCACACTGTACTTCCCATGTCAAAATAATTCAGAGGTTCGAATTTCACTTAAACTTAGGACTGGTCAGCCGAGAACAGGCCTAGTACACCATGCACAATAAATAAGTTTAAAGACAAAATTACAGAGAATCATACAAAATAGGGGAAAAAAACAACGAAAAACGAAAGCTACATAGTTTTTAAGGATCCACAATTCTCAGAGTTTCTTGTGATAGTTACGCTCTCTTTAGAAGCAATTCGACATTCTTTCATAGGCAACTTTGTAACACAGATTAAGCCACCCAGAACGATGAATTAGACTGAACACACTTGGTTCTGTACTGTCATATAAGTATCATTTCGTTCGTTTATTTTTCAAATGCCGGCCACTCTAAGAGGCAGCCGAATGCAACTCGTACCCACAATACAGTGATCGCAGCACGAACAAACCTCTCCCGATGAGGGCTGTTTAGCCCATTTATCACCAGCTATCCCTCAAGCTGCAAGTGGCTGAAATCCAGCCGTGCCGCACAGCTACTGTGGGGGTAACAAACTGACAAAGTTTTAACTTCTGAACCATTCGGCAAGCTTTTCCTTTTCATTAATAGATGACACTTCGCACGTTTATTCGGTGTACTATTCAAATATGAAGGAGACCTAAAAAGAAGACACAGCGCAGTAGAACTGAAGCACACCGCCGTGGCGAAGTGGTTAGCGCCGCACATGTCCGGCTTGGATGTCGTTTGCTCGATTCCCATCAGAGCCATTTATATTTCATTTGTGGGACTTTTCTGCCCCGACTGGCTCCTGCCCAGAGTCCAGTTAGCAATGGTCTCAGTTGGGAAGACTGGGTCCATACAGTTGAGTTCCACTCACGTGATTGATGCTTTATTCAGAATGTTGCTTAAATTTCCCAACCAGCTCTCAAGTGTCTGTATCTCTCGGGCCTGTTCATGCCGGGATATATCATGAAAGAAAACGTAGCACACGGCCCTGTCGCACAGCCTCAGGAAATTCGTAGCATCGTCTTCTTCATTATCATCAACATCCTCATCGATCAGCATAAAAAAAAAGGTATCAAATTCCGTGGCCCTTCATGCCTCGCTGAAATGGTGGCCTCAGTGTAGATTTTCTCTCCACATTTACACCCTTGGTGAAGTTATGTCGGGGCCACCGGTATCGGCAAAATCATGGGAGCAGTCGCTGGACTATCGTGGCAGCGTCCTCCAGAAGGACCGCTCACTGATGCTGGTTCCACAACTAAGCAATTATTATCGTCAATAGGGGCCTTAGCAGGAGGCGTCCTGTGTATGCTCGCTCAGAATAGACACCACCGATTATCACCGAAGTCACTCGATGATAACCCACTGTCTCTCTGGTGGGCTGTCCCAACGCTTGAAACTGGCAGCTGTCTGTGTATTGCCGGTAATGTATTGCCACAGTGGCTGTGGACGGGGAACCAGAAGAAGCGGCGTATGTGCAATGCCACTGAAGTGGCATGGAAGGTGAAACAGCACAAAAAAAACCCTGAAACACAGCATTTTCGTGATGCCAAACGACTATTAAGGCGTTCTAACTGCAACACCGTGCGGCATCTGAAGCGATAAAAGTTGTAAGTCTACGCACTAGAATACGAAGCTTACGGTTCAGCACTTTGAACATATGGAACATACAGGCAAAAATTTATGTTTAACAGCTAATTTATACATTATCTAATTGATGCTTATTTCTTTCCTGTGTAGATCCAAACATGAGTGCTGTATATTTGACCTTTGAGCGCTCGCGTCATTTTACATTTGAGCCAGTTATTTGAATTACTGGGCTTATGCTGCTGAGTCTGTAAGTCCCTTAAACTGATATTATTCAGAGTTGGATTAAAACAGTGACTTGTGCTCGTTTGTTTTATTCAACTGGAGTAATGAAAAACAAATATACGATACGTGTAAGTTTTGCACTGATTGGTGTCATTAAGAAGCATCAACCAAATGTCTTAAAATCCGACTTCTTGCTTGGATTTCAAGTAGAACTGGAAGAGCACAGAGTTTCAGTTGATAGAGCTTGTGATCCCGGTGATCCTGCGGTTGCGGGCTCAAATCTCCGCCATGGCCGTTTCGGTATAAGCGGATTTTTCCACGGAGGTAACACTGGCACCAACTCCATATCCCGATGTATCCTTCAAATGAGACTGCAAACCGAGGTTTCTGTATGCAAGCACGCATAACATCTTGCACACACATAGAAGTTCATCACCAGATTTGGGAAGAGAAGGCCGGTTTGGCCGTTAGATGACAAGTATATACATAGTGTGCTTCGTCTGCGAAAAAAAAGTCGAACGAATGAGCGAAAAAGAGTAAGAAAGAGCGAAAAAAAAAAGTGACTGACATTCGACCGAATGACACAGGAAATGACTGAATGTATCAGCAACAGGTAGCCCCTGGCTGGCTCAACTAGAAAAGCAGCCCTTTGTGTTAAACGAGGATGCGGCTTGCTAAGTACTTAGTGCTTTGTCTCTAAGTGAGGATAGGCGCTATATAAGTACTTTCAACACGGATAATAATAGCAATGATGATGATGATATTATCTCAATTTGCCATGTGTCATGTTGTTAAGTGTAATTTGATTTTTTAGAATCTCATTAAACGAAATGTAACGTTGATGTCAAGTCAGTCATACCAGAGCATTATACATGGCATCCATGTTACGATATTAAAGCAATGGTTCTGCCAACAGTTCCACCTTATTATCTAATGACTGCATTATAAGGACGTTTCTGGGCTATATTGAGTCCAGTACATTGTAACTCAAATAAAGGCCTGAATATTCAAAACCAGGCGGTTTCAGTATCACTTCTAGAGTCATCAGAAACTATGTTAATATGTATCGCGCTGGTATTTCCCCGAGTTTCTGTTTTATTTCATTCATGTTGAGCGTTTCATTTTGTTCCGGTTCTCTTACCTTCTTTAACTTTTTTTTCACATAAAAACTTAACAAGCATGTGCGTGTTCTTAAATGCGTACTTACGCATGCATGTTTATCAAAGTGTTTTTATTTTTCGTTACAGCAAACCCCGGAAACGCAGCAAGTAAGTACAACAAGCAGTTTGTTAATTTGTCCAGCTTTGCTATGTCTTAATGCTTAAGAGTGTGCGCATGCATATGCATGTATGTGCTGGTAAGGAAGGGGAGTAGCATGTTTATATGTTGCGGAGAAGTTCATTTGCTTTGTGTGTAAATGGCCGCGAGTATGTGTGTACAAGAGCTGCGAGATATGTGCCTTTGCATGCGTGCATGTGTGTGTGTGTGGAGAGAGGCTTTTATGGTATGGAGGGTGAGAAAGTGGGTAAGTGAGCGATCGGATAGAGAGAAAAGAGGGAGCGAGTTAGGGACCGATGACGTTGGCCGCTAACTAGCTTCATAAGCCAATAAAAGCTGTTATCAGTGAGTCTTCTTTTATATCATTGCAAAGGACGTGTTCCGTCTTTTGTTGTTTTCAGATGTGCGTATATGCGTTTGCATAAGCGCAAGTGTGTGTGTGGTGTGTGTGTGTGTGTGTGTGTGTGTGTGTGTGTGTGTGTGTGTGAGAGGGAGAGAGAGAGAGAGAGAGAAAGAGAGAGAGAGAGAGATAATAAGGAACATGTGTGGGAGCGAGGGGTGGGCAGTGACAGGAACATACGTGTATGCAAGTGACATATGTTTACCAAAAAAAAAGAATGTTCCTACAATTCTACAATGAATCTATATCATTTCCTTCGTCATCAATGTAAGCAAAGCTTTTGATTTTCTCTGGATACACAAGGCGCATTGAAGATGGGTGGAGAATGCTGGAACTGAGAATTCTCACACCACGCTCTTTCTGTTTTCTGTCCCACAGATGGAGTGGCTGATTACTTCGATAACCTAGCAGGAATCGCAGTTGACAGTTAGGAATTCAGCATGACTCTGTCTCGTCTCTCTGTCTATCTGTCTGTTTGTCTGTCTGTCTCTCTGTCTCTCTGCCTTTGGCACTAAGGTCTTGTGACTTCAGACTTTGACGGTCAAATAGAATGACTGTTCTTTTAATATATTTTTTTTTTCGCTGACATCACGCTCACACTGTTCTTTTAATCAATATAAAATTCCTTGCTGACATCGCGCTCACACTGTTCTTTTAATATAAAATTCCTTGCTGACATCGCGCTCACACTGTTCTTTTAATATAAAATTCCTTGCTGACATCGCGCTCACACTGTTCTTTTAAAATAAAATTCCTTGCTGACATCGCGCTCACACTGTTCTTTTAATATAAAATTTCTTGCTTATATCGTGCTCACACTGTTCGTTTAATATAAATTCTCTTGCTTACATCGCGCTCACTCAGAGCAACTTGTAAACGACACAACAAAATTTGATAAGAGAGGGGGTTAGTTACCGCCAAGAACACAGACAAACAGAGCACAGGACTAGACACAATGCATTTCGACCTTTTGGTCTTCTTCAGGTGAAAGCAAGTAACATTTAGGACAGCGACAAGAACATGGAACCACTTAGCTGCGCTTCTCCTGTTCGTCTCCAAATTAAAAATGGCCGCCAGACGGAAACGAGAGGATTATGGAAGATGAAGTAGTGAGAGGGTTGGAGGGGGGAAAGAAGAAAAAAAGGAAAAAGAAAAGAGAAGGGGAAGGCATGTGAAACGATGGTAAATAAAATAAAGTAAATAAAGTAAACACACACACACACACACACACACACACATATATATATATATATATATATATATATATATATATATATATATATATAATATATATATAATCAGAGTTAAGCCACTCAGAACGCTAAAAGTGCTCAACCATGTAGGGAGCGACATACCAGTTTAAAATAGAATTTTAAAATGGAAAAAATTAAAACCTACAAGCTTGTTTCAAGCTCGATAAAACGCTCTCCTCAGTATATATATACTTAATTGTTCAGTATATATATATATATATACTTAATTGTTCAGCATCATATATATATATATATATATATATATATATATATATATATATATATATATATTATATATATATATATATATGGGATTGCATTCTTCTTAAAACTGAAAAGGCAGAGGAGTCAAATTACCACTTTCCGCGGTCACTGAGGAGAAACCACCAAGTTTCGAAATATCGGTATATGACCAGGAGTTATATGTTAGTGAGTTTCCCTCCCTATTGGAGGATGTCTCCCCCCTTTGGAGAATATAAGCTTGCTGAAGGCTCATTTTGAGAAGCATTTGTTTTATTTTTCCCCATCCACCCACTCAAGCACATACTGTTAGTTGGGCAGAATCCTCTACCACTGCAGGTATGAATGCGTATCTCCCCTATTTCTTCAATCTAAGACATAAGAGCAAGCTTTGTTTATAATTCAATATTTCTTGCAGTCATTGCAACACCAAGCTGCTCTGTAAGTTGCTGGAACGGTGCTCGGTACTTATCCTTGGAATTTATTAGTTTGTTGTATATATATTATATATATATATATATATATATATATATATATATAATATATATATATATAAAAGACGAATAGATAAATAAATGAATAGCCTAGCAAATACGGTCGAACTGTGTCAGGGAGGTGACAGGTGGCACCTAAGGCAGTTTGGGCCCCTCCATTGTTCGAACATTCCCTATGGCGAAAGGGAAGAAGTTTCATCCACGGTGACCTCGGAGAATCCACTGAGTGCTAACGACGCAGTCAGCTGGAGTTGCTTTGTAAACAGACCTTGAAGAACAGGAGTCTTGGGCTTGTTCGGATGGTATTGCTGTGGGGCACTGTGTTGATGCTTTGTCAGGCTGGTTGAATGCGAGTGGACGTCATTGTCGTAACTTCAGTTTCAGTTTATCAAGGAGGCGTCACTGCATACAGACTAGTCCATATACGCTGCATCACATCCGCTAAGTTTCGAGACTACACATGATTTTAAGCTTCTATAGGATAATTACTGTGTGAAAGTGACTCCCAGAGTCGGTGGGAATTTTTGATGTCCATTGGCGCGAAGTGCTTGTTTGCTAAGCAATTTGGTAGGGATGTGTGTACATGCTGATGTGTGGAACAAAGTAGCAAGAGGGGAATTCAGTGTACGTGTGAACAAGGTGGTAGAGAAGCAACACAGACAAAGGCATAGCCCAAAGGAAATTCCTTTGTGTCCATCCCTTTACAAACTAAGGGAGAACATCACCAAGGGAGAGGGGTGAAGAGCACCACGGTAGAGAGAAGAACAGAGAGAGAGAGAGAGAGAGAGAGAGAGAAGCAGAAGCGGAAGTTTAGTCAGTATAGGCCATAGCCCCTTCTGAAGGGGGTACAATACATGGACAATACACTTTTGCATAAACAGCGAATAGGTAGACAATTGTATCAAATGACATGACAGTTGAGCATTCTGACTGGAAGAACACACAGAGAGAGAGAGAGAGAGAGAGAGAGAGAGATTCACGATTCACGATTCACGATATTTTATTGTCATTACCATTACGGTCTGATGACAAGGGGGGTAACAATACACTCAAAAAGTAATATTGCTGGCACATGAAATCAATATAGAAAAATTACAAAACATATCTCAACAAAACTTCAATCAGTTATAATAATCATTTAACCACATAAATACATATCCCAAGCACTCATCCACCAGCCCACCCAATTTCACACACACACACACGCACGCACGCACGCACGCACACACACACGTACAAACACACCCCACACACACACCCACACACACACACACACACACACACACACACACACACACACACACACACACACACACACACACATCCGATGCAGACATACCCACGCACCTACACACCTGCCCAAACCCATGCATACACACATATACACACATGGATAAACACGCACGCGCACGCAATCACAAATATATGAAATTCGACCATCCACTTTATCATACGGTATCTGAACATTCACTTCTATCTTCATCATATTAATGGATTATGCATCATATTGAGTTAATCTTTTCTTTTCGCAATTTCTGAGCCTCTGCTATAAATTTTGCAACTGATTTGATAACCATGTCATCATTTGAAAGTAGAATAGATATAACATTATGAGTTTGAGCTAAATCCGTATGAAAAAAATCACATTTGTTCCGTAATGTTACATATCCTGTACAGTGGAACAAGAAATGTTTTTCATCCTCAACATTATAAGAGAGAGAGAGAGAGAGAGAGAGAGAGAGAGAGAAGAGGAGTGAGCAGGACTGATTTGGGTCGAAAGAAACGTGGTCTGGGCGACAGAAGTGACAGCAAGGTCTTAGGTGTAAAAGACAAGCTGAGAAAGAAAGACCGAGTTCGAAACCCAGAGGTGGGTGAAAGAGACAAAGAAGATTTCTACGTCGAGGCCCCAGAGACGACCACGGAGACCCAGTCCTGAAACCTGGTGGAAGTCAACCAAGGCCATCACCTAGTGTGGAAGAAAACTTGAAGCGACTTGTTCGAGAACTGTGGTGTGCAAGTGTGTGTGTATGTTGAAACCTGGCCAGGTAAGAAGCCTTTTTGAGTATAAAAACCCGGGATTAGGAAGTATTGATCTTCTATGTTTTGATTATTATTTTGATTATTATTTGTATCATTGGATTTTCCACGTGTAGTTATCAGTAGCATAGAAACCGTATTTCTTGGTCTCAGTCGTGTTAGGAGAGACGTGAATGCGTGACATACCATTCCCAGAGAGAGGTGAATGGATGGTGGGTGCGTGAGTGCGCATATGCGTGTAAGAGTGCAGAGGTAACCTCGGTGTGCTAAACCTGACTAATGCATCAACTTAGTTCACTTAAGGAACACCATCACGATTTCCCCCCTCTTGGACAAAGTCCATGAAGATGTCCAGGTTAAGAAAAACAAACACCCAGAGAACAAAAGAGAGAAGAATACTACAATCGTTGTGTCCTGAAACTGATTCAGTAGACAAATGTGGATGGAAATTGTTCTCAAAACGTAATCTTAATAGGAATGAAATGAGGCAGGGAACAGTAAACAATAAACAGTAAACAATTGGGGTAGCTTTAGCTCCCAACTTTAGTTCCCCAATTGTTTACTGTTTATTGTTTACTGTTCCCTGCCTCATTTCATTCCCAGTTTCGTTTTGATTAAATTGAGGTTATTTGTATTTGTTTCTGTCCGTCTGTGTGTTTGTCTTTTGATCTCCCTTGCATCCTTGGGTGGATCCTCAAGCGTAGGCTCAAAGATTATCCCCTACATTTTATACTGTTTGCATAATGTCTCTAGTTTTTCAGCAACTTTTTTCCTCCCCACACTTTTCTTTGGTTTCTTTTACTACCCTTCACTGGCTGCTTTTGGGGGTGTTATTGGATTCTTTCTTTGCACCCATGGTGGTGAGAACACCACGGTATTATGGACTGTGGTGTGTCTCTATTTGACGCGAGGAGCGCAGACACAACCAGCCGTGTCTTCCTGGTGAGTTCCGATCCAGCGGACGAAAGGCCTCGGAGCAGGCAATACAAACATATCTGCTTTCAAAAGGGCTTACAATGGTTTCCTTGTGCAGTTAGAGAAGAGATTTCATATCTGTAATACATTTTCTTAATTTCGTGTTCCTAGTTTCTCCATCTTCAAATTACCCCCCCCCCCCCCTTTTACTCCTTAAGTCCAAATCTTTGCCAAGTCATTACTATGAAGAAAGTTCAGTTGTTGGCCTGCGCTTGTTCCTTCCCCCACTATTAAATTGTTCGTCTATGTATTTGTCTGACTTTATTCAAGTTTAAAAGGCTGTGCCAGTCTTGAATAAAAGTTACTCTGTGTTAGGTTTTCTTATGGGAGATAAATTTACCCCAATTGTTCACTGTAATATTAATAGATTCTGGAAAAATTTGTTTTATGCTTATGAAAACGTTTGTAACTCAACTTGATTTAGTTAGTTATCACGAATTATAATGAAAGTTTTAGAGTCGGAAGTAAATGTATTTTGTACAAGTAATAGACAAGAGAATAATATATGCCTTGTAAAAAGATTTACCAGTTGAAAATTGTAGGTTATGAACATTATGCAACATTATCAAGAAAAGTCGGAGCTCCAATGAATTATTATTATTATTTTTTTTTTTTTACAATTTAAGTTTTTCGCAGTCAGTTACAGACGACGCAAGAAAAAGAAACACAGGCCTAATTATTGGTGACATGAATCAAATGAATGAAAAAAACCTGCTGCGTTACAAAAATACGTACTGTCAAAAAAGGATTAAAAAAATTGTTGCAATATCGTGATGGGTAAAATAGAATTCTCTAATCGTTCATGAAAAGAGAACAACTTTATATTCAGATAGGGTAGAAAGGTGCTTGAAAACAATTAAAGAAAATAAATGACATAAAATCTATATGATTTCAACTTAAAACATGCTACCGAATACTCGTAACAAACAGCATTTTGATAAGAATGAAAATTATGAACAGTAATAGGTGCAACTTCAGTGATAGCGAAAAGGATACAGTTAACCATTATTTGTGGGGGTGCGAATACGCTGTTTACTCGGAAAAGAATTAGAAAACATTTTGAAAAACAAAATGTGTAACTTGCAAAGCCGTACATCAAATGTGCAGCTAATCTTCCTTTGTTACGACGAAAAAACAAAAACTGAAGAAGTTCCCGACTTTATCTTGTTACATGGGAAACTTCACACACACACACACACACACACACACACACACACACACACACACGTGTGTGCCGAATAAAGAAAACAAAACCTATTTTGAATGTTTTTGTTTTTTCTAATCGAACCAATCTATAGATATGAAATGCAAAAAAAATATTCGTATCAGACAAAGATGCAACACTCTGAACATCAGAAAACATGTCTGCAACATATAAATGACAAATATCATTGAGTAACATTCACCCTAATGCTTCACACGTCAGTCAGTCAGTAACTTGCATGTTTGTGTATTATGTTTTTCAAGACAGTCTGTTCGATGATGTGTTCTTTCGACAGTTCCAAAATGTGTGTATGGTGATACTATTATTCAAAAGAACGTTTTCATCTACATTTGTGTTTGTCTGCTTGTTTGTTTGCGAAAGAATTGTATTGCGTGTACAAAAATCTGTGTGTGTGTGTGTGTGTGTGTGTGTGTGTGTGTGTGTGTGTGTGTGTGTGTGTGCGTGTGTGTGTGTGTGTGAACTGAAAAAGGGAATAAAAATGATTCTGCTTGCAGAGTTTACATCAGTGTCTGTTTCATCGGTCCCTACAGCAAAAATAATCATGATAATGAATAAATGAATAAGTACATAAACTGGAAGCGATACTGGGCCAGCAGGCTGTGATATTGTCATCAATAGGAACCAAAGTAAGTGTGTGTGTGTGGGTGTGGGTGTGGGTGTGTGTGTGTGCGCGCGCGCGCACGCTCATGAACAAATTGTATGTACTATGTATCGTGTATATTCAGCATGTTTAACAATTGTTGTTGTTTTTTTCCAGATCCTTGTGAAACGATAATCTGTGGAGGTAAGCAAATCTTAAATGGTTCACAATTCCGTCAAAAACATTGCAGTTCTGTCGGAAACAAATGGATATGATGCGGTATTCATGACTGTGGTTTCAGAAATAGAAGCGGCAGCAGCAGAAATGATTAAGGTTTCAGAAATAGTAGCGGTAGCAGCAGAAGTAACGGTAGCTATATTGGCAGTGGTAGTAGGAAAGCGGTAGTGCAAGTAGTGCTCAATTCATTTCAGTGTCTGTATAATTATGTTGCATGTAACCTATCTAACCATAGAGATAATATGAGGGATGAAAACATGATTATCAAGAACAAAAATATGCACGATTTAAAGGTTAAAAAAAACAACAACTAAAATTGAGCGCTTAAACTAAAAATATCGATCTAAAGCATTTTATTCACAATCACATGTCGTAGTTGCAATGGTGGTGGTAGCAGTATTAAGAGCATCTACCACATACGTTAATCGAGAAAATGATTTGTTTTGTACTAAATTAAAATGAGAACAAGCACACAACATAAGATGCAAAGTGATGCTCATTTACTACATGCTGCTAAACAGATAAGTGGATTTTCGAAACAGATATCCTCCACAGACATTACAAACAACGGATCTAAAAATGTTCAAGATAGTATTTCCCAGATCGCAGTCAGCATTAGAAAGACTGCCATCCTTGGTGGTTTGTACTGATAAACAAACAAGCAAGCAAGCAAGCGATGCAGTTTGCTACTTTCGACTCACGAATGATAAATACAGGATGGAATTAAGGGAAGGGAAAATCAATGTTACGTGTGGATAAACAAAAAGATGGGGAAGGAGAGAGGCATCGGGAGTTTGCTTCTTTAACAACAATCTTACACAAATGGCAGATAAAAACATGTAGATAATCGACCAGTGTGGCCTTCATGGTACGCAAGGTCTGGTGACTGCAATTCATGCTGGTCCCAAAGTTTCTCTGGACTCTGCTGATATACAAGATCAGCACTAGCACAGTGGAATCAATGGAGGCCAAAATCAACAAGTACACGAGGAAATGGATGGGTGTTCCGCCTGGCCTCACTAAACTTGCGTTCTACTGCTGCCAAGCAAAGCTGAAGTTACCCATCCTGGAGGAGTACAAAGTTGGCAAACCAAGGTTGTTAACCATGACAATGTTGTGAAATCAATCCAGTCCATGCTGAAGACTGGCAGAAAATGGAAACTTCAGGAGGCAGTGAAGATGGGGGGAAAAAACCCGCAAGATATGGTAAATAACAGGACACAATTCATACAAAACAATATACAGGGGGTGCGGTCAAAAGAAATGAAATGGTGGTGAAAAGCGAAAGGGGGGGGGGGGGGGGGGGGCATAGAAAGACGTCATGATACTGGAATTGAAGAGAGGTTAGGATGTGAAGCGAATCTAGAAAGCAGTCCAGCATGGTCAACAGGGACTGTGGATTAAATGGGAAAGCGCATCCTAAATAAATCTCAGCTGGAATACTATATGGTGCATGGCACCTTTCAGGATCAGCTTCATCCACAAATATGAGCTTCTGCCATCTAATTCAAACGTGGTGAAATGGAGGACATCAGCTGTCCGCCCTGTCTGGGCAAACAAACAGTGGAACTTGTTCCGAGTTCATACAAAGCAGCGATAATCCAGGGAAGGAAAACATGCGGATAGCACTGCTAGAGAAAACAACAGAAACCCCCAAATCGACATTCTGCATCAGCAGTGGGTCACAAATCATGGTCTGGAATAGCAGCCGTGACACCAAGAGCATGGAAGCGAATGGATGACTGTGAGGGCACAGGAGACCTTTAAGAATGGGATGACCGTCCAGACAACATTAGAACCGGAGTGGTATGAGACCGCGGATACTGTATCCCGCTCAGGTTCTTTTCAAAGTTGATTCTGATTCAATTCGCTATGCCGTATGAAAGTAGAATGGAGCAAGCTCACATCGACAAGACTGAGAAGCATGCCAGTCTAGCCAGCGCCTTGAAGGAAGCTGGCTTCTAGGCTGGAGCAAGGGGATTTTGAGCGTATGATCTCACGAAACGGCTCTGAAGTCTGGTAAGAAGAGTGACCAGAACACTAAAGGTAATGGCAGAGGCAGCTGGAGAGTTCCAGCATGATTTGGTCGAGGAGGAACTAAAGTGAACTTCATAAGTAACACATTTCCCAGCTTTGAACAGATTAGAGGTGTCCCATGGTGATGTGGGTGAGACACCCGCCTAAAAGGGCAACGCTTTGAGACGCCCATCCATCCAGGAGTTTCTGGTTCGAAACCGGCAGCGCCAGGGGTAACACTTTGACAGCAGATGACCATCCAGGAGACGTCACCTTGCATGATGTGCCCTGGTCCCGACAATCAGGGCCGAAACAGTTCCCTGGGGGGAGTTCTTCTCCGAAGACCACCCACTTACAAACTTTCCCTAGAGGTGTTTCCTACCAGAATCCGATGTACTAAAACAGCTACAGTGTATATCGAGGCCAGGACTGTGCGAGGATATTTATTGGGGATGAGGTGTTGTATTTTAGTCGATGAATCCAATTAGAATTCTCCTCAATAAACGGCGTGATATGTTTAATATGCGTTGCAAAGAGAAACATTGTACGAACCTATACTTTTGGCCGCTGTTGATGTGGAAATAACTAAGGCTGTTTAATTTGCTGCTTTCATGTGAGTTCACTTGCTTGATTCACCACAAATGATGCACTCAGTTAATCTTACGTTGCTGTATGGGCCAACCAGTGAGGTCAGTCTTTCGTCCACTTCTACTTAGATACTTACCTGTAATTGTTTGTCTGTTTGGCAAATACCACATAATATGAACTGATGTTAATACTATGTTAATATCTGTTGCAATATTTGCTAAAATGTGTAACAGTATTTTACAAATGCATACAGCAGAAAATAAGACAGGTCACGATTTTGAAATGAAAAACAACGAAAGTATTAACTTTGTAATGTTGAAACTGCGACTAAAAACAGCGATCGCAGATCTGAGGATTTACCAGTCGATGGCATTTCAATTTGAACAATGGCCAGAAAGTCCTAATCAATATTTATTCTTCTGCTACGTTTGAGGGTGTTAACGCATATGATTCAGAAGAAAATACCCGGTATTGAAACTGTGCACGGACTTACGCATATGTAAACACTTACAGACAACCAAAACAAGGTAAACATTTAGTTCCACGTGAGAAAAAAAAATGTGGGGAAAACAATTCTGAAACCCATGACTTTGGCGGGAGATCACTGAAGGAAAGAAAGCGAAGAACTTACCAAAATTTTGCAGGCCTACATTCACATTAACTTTTTCTTATGGTTAGCGTCACGAATCCCATCAGAGCCATGTGGGATTTTTCTGCCCCGACCGACTCCTACCCAGAGTTAAGTTTGCTACGGCACAGTTGAGAAGACTGGGACCACACAGTCGATTTTCATCCACTTAATGGATGCGTCTCTGAGAGTGTTGCTCAAATTTCATGACCCACTCTGCAGTGGCGTATCTTTCGGGCCTGGTTGACGCCGGATATATTACGAAAGGAAGTGTAGAGTACAGCCCTGTCATGCAGTCTCAGATCGGAATGGAAATCCGTAGCATCATCATCTTCATCATCCTCATTCTCATCGATCAGCATCAAAAAGTCTCAAATTCTGTGGCCGTTCATGCCCTGCTGTTATGGTGACTTCAGTTTCGATGTCCTCTCCACGTCTGTGGCCTTGGTTTGATTCCGTCGGGGTTACCGGTATCGGCGAGTCCATGGGGGCTGTCGTTAGACGGACGAGGGGGCGCCCTCCGGAGGGAGAGCTCACTCATGCCGGCTACGCGACTAAGAAATTATTGTCGTCAGTAGGAGGCTTAGTAGGTGGTGTTCTGCGCATGTTGGATCGGAACAGGCGTCACTGAACACCACCAAAGTGACTCGGCAGCAGTGCAGTGTCTCCTCCAGTGGGTTGCCTCTTGATGACTTGTCATTGACTGCTACCTGTGGATTGCCGGCGCCGGGGCTGCGGCGGGACTGACTGGGATGTGGCTGTGGACGGGGTGTTGGAATGAGCGGTGTGGTGCAATGCCACTGAGGTGACACAGAAGTTGGAACAGAAATAAAATGTGGTAAATGCCCGTGCAAATCAGCAAAACCTTCACCCTTCACCATTCCCAGCCAGAGGCAAAACTTTGACGTGTGATGTGTGACATTCTAGTAACAGTAGATGCTGAAGAAGGTGTTCTGTCAGAGGCAGGGCTGTCACGGACAAAAAAATGAAACAACCCAACTTGGGGAGTCGCCGGCCACTTCGACTGGACATAAGTCCAAACGCAGACATCTTGGCGCCACGTAGACCGGGCCCATGGTTCGGATCCGGCCAATTAAGCTTAGTGGAGAGGCTTCACAGAGACGGTACGATCCACCCAGACTGACTAAGCCGTTTTGACCGACGCCTCGATGTCTAGCGAGACGAGTCGTAGAGCCTGGCTCAGGCTCATCTGGCCACTTTGTGGAACCAGCGTCATTGTTAACCAGACGTCGTGGCGCCCACCCAGACTCAGCTGGCCAATTTACACTGACCAGTGTCCACGACTTAAGCCACACGGCGCCAGTTAAGTAGGAAAGGGGGGAAGGTAGTGTGGGGGTGGGGTGAAATCTAGCTAATCAATTAAATGACCAATTGACCACCACAGAGAGTAAGGCGTGTCGGCGTGACTGTCATGATTTGAATATCCAATGGAATTAGAGGGAGATAACTTCGGGTGTCAGGGCGGTAAAAATACTGACCAATGGTACTCGCCCTTTTTGGACAGATCGGAACGAATAAAGAGGATGTGAGAGGGAGAGAACGGGAGAACGAGGGGGAGAACGAACAGAGAAACAGAGAGAGGGAGAGGTTCTAGGTCTGCTTGAGAGAAAAGCAGAGAGATGAGGGGAGGAGAGAAGAGAACCAAGTTGAGAGATTAGCATGAGATAGTCTGCAGAGGAAGGACTGAGGAGAGATGTGGAGAGAGAGAGAGTTGCTAATTAATGAAGAAGAAAAGAAAGAAAAGAAAAAAGAAAAGAAAAGCAACCATGTCCATTTGATAAGAGCAGACTAAAAGAGAGAGGAGAGAGAGTGCAATGCGTTAATGCAGGAAGAAAAGAAAGGAGAACAGATCGATTTTGATAGTCACTGTTCTAATCCTCACTGGGGTTCGACCTCATACTTGGCCAGCGCCACTTCACACAGTCCACCTGACCGGCGGCCAGCAGTCCGCTTGACCGGTGCCATCAGACCAACACCAGTGCCAGCACTGTGTCGTTTTGTGAAAGTGACAGTGAAAAGAAAAAGAAAAGAAAAAAAAGACAGTGATCGTAATAGTTAAGATCACCTGGCCAGGTAAAGTAGAAATCTATTTATACCCGGGGTTAGTTTAATGATGTTTTAGACAAATGATTTTGTGAAGTTCAGGAAAGAGAGAATGTTTTATTTTGTTTGATTCCATATGCATTGATGGTTCGTTCTATGATCATGTGTATAAAAGTTATAGACTTTACTAGTGGTTTGATTGACGAATGCATGATATATGAATGAGATTGTAAGCAAGCTGTGAGTGTGTTGGGCTGTGCGCTAGTCCTTCCTCCACTGACTTTCACCCGAGGTTGACAATTTATTGGGCGAGCCTCCCCAGGATATTCTGGCCCATTTTTTATAATTGTTCAACTTCTCAGAGAGGAAGCTGGGTGGGATTCAAGTATTGTAATCCTAAAAAAGGGGGTTGTCTTACTGTATGTTTCCCAAATAGTAAATACTAGGCTTGCATTGCTTCCAAGATAGTTAATACTAGGCTTGGCATTTCAGCCCCAGAGTACTTTTTTCGCACAAAATTGCCTATAATTCGCTCTCATAGTTGGGTCAGGCGCGGGGCGTCTTGTAAAAACTAACTACGTTTGTCCAGGCTAATATTATCATTATAGGATTGTGCTATTACGTCACTCGTGTCGGTAACCACCTTTTTTGGGCTGTCGTAGTAGTAAAGTCTTGTTCAAAAAAAAAAAAAAGAAGAGATATAAGGCGGAAGAAAAGAACACCCCCATTGAACAACTTGTGAGGCCCGCTCGTGTTTTAGGCTACTCTGGAGATGAGTTGCGTGCATTCGTGGAAAACCAACAAAAGATGGAAAGAGATGAACGCGCGGAAAACCCGTGTTGCGTAGAAATAGCAGAGCAGGAAAGGACTAAAGCTAGCGCAGAGCAGGAAACAGAAAGATTAAAGGTTTCAGGCTAATGATAATCAGGCTAGGGAAAAGCAGGAAACAGAAAGACTAAAGGTTCAATTAGAGCTAGAGAAAGTGAGAAAACAAAGGAGACCACCGAGGATGGTACTCACTTTCATGACTCTGTGCGCAGCTATGCTCCCCGACCCAAGTTCCCAAAAATTTCTCTGAAGGAACCGATTCGATTGATGCATACATCAGTCGTTTCGAAACGTTTGCGACCAGTCAGGGTTGGCCTTCAGAAGAGTGGGCAGTCATTTTGTCAGCGTTACTGACGGGTAAGGCATTAAAAAATTTTCACTGCGTTACCAGCAAAAACAACACCCTGATTTTGGTGCTGTGAAGGATCTTTAATGAAGGGATTTGACCTCAAGAGAAGGATTCAGAAGAAATTTCGTTCACTAAATTACAAGCAGGTGAGACGTACACTCAGTTTGGTGCACGTTTAGATCACTATTTTGATAAATGGTTAGAGTTGAGTGGTACGAAAAAGGGAGTTCGCTGGTTGAAAGAGCTAGTTAAGAAAACAGATTTTGTCAGGTTGCGGCCCTGAGTTAACCATACATTTGAAAGAGAGACAGCCAGAGACAGCAGGAGAGTTTTTTGAAGTTCGCAGAGGTGTATAGAGAGGCACGTCTGGGCACAAAGGTGCAGGAAAAAACCAGGTGCTAGCACAGGGAGAAAAGTGAAAGGGAAACCCCAGGGAGTTTTCTGCAAAGTCTGCAAACCCAGTGGTGGGGCAGAAGGAAGGGCAAAGGACATTAGGTGTTTCATTTGTCACAAGAAGGGACATGTGGCGAGGGATTGTCGCATGAGGTTCCAGAAGGCAGGCAGCCTTGCAAGAGGTGATAAGGGTCGTCAAGGAAACGACCTGCAGTGGAACCAAAGGGGATTCATCTGAAGAGGTGGAGTGCGGCCTATGGCTAGCACTGGACAGCAGTCAGTGTCAGGATGGAGGCACTAGGCTGAGTGGTTCGTTACCAGTGGAAGAAGGGGGGATTGGCCAGCAGAGGGTGAAAGTGTTACGAGACACTGGTTTTTCATGCCGGGTAGTACGAACAAAAGCTGGTCGAGAAAAGGGGGTTTTACAGGGCAAATCCAACCTGTACTCTAATCGATGGCACTGTGAGGGGGTTCCCAGTTGCTAAGATAGAAGTACGTACCCCTTACTTCTCAGGCGAGTTGTCTGCGTTGGTGATGGAGAAACCCCTTCATGATTTGATCATTGGAAATATTCCCGGGGCAAGGGGTCCAGGGGATCCTGAGTTGTTGATGCTACAGGGGCAGCATTCAAACACGGAGCAAGAAGGAGGGAAAGGTTTATAAACCGTTAGTCGTTCCAGCAAGGAAGTCAGGCATAATTGTGTCGCCTGATGAGTTTAGGGCAGCGCAGGAAAAAAGACCCTTCGCTCGTGAAGTCTTGGGAGTTGGCAAGAGGTGGAGAGAAACAGGAGGTTAGAGGGGGTGAGACAGAATTTTTTTGTGAAAGGCGGGCTGTTTTACCGAGTGTTCACCAAGGGGAAGAAGGGAAGGTGACCACTCAGTTAGAGGTACCAGCAGGTTATCGTGACACTGTCATGTTAGTGGGGCACGAGTCGCTCAGGCGGGTCATCTCGGGACCACAAAACGGCTGACCGAATCTTTGATGACTTTCATTGGCCAGGGGCAATGGCAGACATAAAGCGGTTTTGCATGTCATGTGATGTGTGTCAAAGGTCAGCCACAAGAGGGGAGAGGAAGGCGCCTCTTAAACATCCCCTTTAATTGACACACCATTCAGGAGAGTGGCCGTCGATCTGATTGGCCCCATCTCGCCCTGTTCCAAAGGTGGGCACAGGTATGAGACATGTAAGGTTGCAAGGGAATTTGCAGAAGGCTAAGGGTCGTTCAGAAGAAGCAATATGACAGGAAAGGTGAGGAAGCAATCCCTCAAGGCGGGAGATCAAGTCCTGGTACTGCTTCCCCCGGGTCACAACAAGCTGCTGATGCATTGGAAAGGGCCATTCACCATCACTGAAAAGGTCGGTCGGGATTACCGAATTGATGTTAATGGGGAAACTAAAACTTTTCCATGCGAATTTTCTCCGCAAATATAATTCAGCGTGAGACTCAGCACATAGGCGCAGCAGCAATCATTGTTGAGGTGAAAGAGACACAGCAGAAGAAGGGGAGATTTTGTTACCCAAGTTTCCAGAAAAGTCATACAGGGGGTGTGTCACTTATGAAGGGCTAGACAGTAGGAGTTCCTAGGTTTGTTGTCGGGGGCGACACAAAGCAGCCAGAAAGGGGGAAAAGGGGGAGAAGATGATGAATTCAGAGGACCAAGGACCAAAACAGAAGTCAGGAGTCTGCTAGGCTTTATTGGGTTCTATAGGGAGTTTGTTCCAAATTTTGCTGCAATCACGAGTCCTCTCAGTGATTTGGTCAGGCAGGGAAACCGGCAGTGGTCGAAAGTCAGACGCTGCAGAGCAAGCACTGCAGACGGTGCTGGAAAGACTAGGTTCCCGTCCCATCTTGAAGCTACCAGATATGTCCAAACCATTTTTGTTGCGGACAGATGCATCAGGTGGTGGGATAGGTGCAGTATTGCTGCAGGAGCATGAAGAGGTCGAGTTTCCTGTGAGTATGCTAGCAGAAGTTGACAAAGTGTGAAGAAGGGTACGCAACTGTAGAGAAGGAGTGTTTAGCTTTCGTGTGGGCCGTGCAGAAGTTCCACAAATACTTGTATGGGAAAGAGTTCGTGATAGAGACAGATCACCAACCACTCAAATTCCTGCAGGAGGCGCAGTTGAAAAACAGCAAGAGTGCTGCGTTGGGCAATGGCACTGCAGCCCTACAGGTACCGAGTGCAGTACATTCCAGTCGACAGAATGTCGGAGCTGACTATTTAAGAGCCGTGTAGTCTAGCAAGCTGCAACTCAGAGGAAGTCAGTCATATCCGGGGTGCTTTGTTGATAATATGTGTTGATGACAGTTATGTTGATTGGATATGGGTTCATTCCCAGTTGGCTATGGTTCATATTATTTTTGTGTGAGACTTGTTCATATTTTCTTTGTGAGACTTGTTCATGTGAATGTAGTTATGCTTGGAGCATACAGTCGCTTGTGTAGTGATGCATTATTTGCAATAAGTGAGGATGGAGATTCCTCAGTGAAGTGTCATGGATCGTGATCATATATATTGTGCTTTTTCATAAGAATTGTGAAGAGAAGATATGGCAAATCCGCAGTAGGGAATGGCATAAGTGCGCACAGAGGTCGTTAAAAATGAGCTGAAATAACGCAAGAGCGCACGTCAATGATAACTCATTGGAGTGGTATTCACTAATGATGTATTTTATAACTCATAAACCGTTGGTTGTAAAGTATTTTAAAAACTTTGCACGTGTAGCTGTGTGTCAGCAAATTCGGTTGTTGTTTTTTTTGTACCGTTGTTTTGAGACAATGCGGAGCATGGTCTTTTGCAAGGGGGAAATTGTCACGGACAAAAAAATGAAACAACCCAACTTGGGAGTCGCCGGCCACTTCGACTGGACATAAGTCCAAACGCAGACATCTTGGCGCCACGTAGACCGGGCCCATGGTTCGGATCCGGCCAATTAAGCTTAGTGGAGAGGCTTCACAGAGACGGTACGATCCACCCAGACTGACTAAGCCGTTTTGACCGACGCCTCGATGTCTAGCGAGACGAGTCGTAGAGCCTGGCTCAGGCTCATCTGGCCACTTTGTGGAACCAGCGTCATTGTTAACCAGACGTCGTGGCGCCCACCCAGACTCAGCTGGCCAATTTACACTGACCAGTGTCCACGACTTAAGCCACACGGCGCCAGTTAAGTAGGAAAGGGGGGAAGGTAGTGTGTGGTGGGGGTGAAATCTAGCTAATCAATTAAATGACCAATTGACCACCACAGAGATAAGGCGTGTCGGCGTGACTGTCATGATTTGAATATCCAATGGAATTAGAGGGAGATAACTTCGGGTGTCAGGGCGGTAAAAATACTGACCAATGGTACTCGCCCTTTTTGGACAGATCGGAAACGAATAAAGAGGATGTGAGAGGGAGAGAACGGGAGAACGAGGGGGAGAACGAACAGAGAAACAGAGAGAGGGAGAGGTTCTAGGTCTGCTTGAGAGAAAAGCAGAGAGATGAGGGAGGAGAGAAGAGAACCAAGTTGAGAGATTAGCATGAGATAGTCTGCAGAGGAAGGACTGAGGAGAGATGTGGAGAGAGAGAGAGTTGCTAATTAATGAAGAAGAAAAGAAAGAAAAGAAAAAAGAAAAGAAAAGCAACCATGTCCATTTGATAAGAGCAGACTAGAAGAGAGAGAGAGAGAGTGCAATGCGTTAATGCAGGAAGAAGAAAGGAGAACAGATCGATGTTGATAGTCACTGTTCTATCCTCACTGGGGTCGACCTCATACTTGGCCAGCGCCACTTTCATCAGCAGTCCAGCCTGACCGGCGCCAGCAGTCCAGCTTGACCGGTGCCATCAACCAACACCAGTGCCAGCAGCTGTGTCGTGTTGTGAAAGTGACAGTGAAAAGAAAAAGAAAAGAAAAGAAAAGACAGTGATTCGTGAATAGTTAAGATCACCTGGCCAGGTAAAGTAGAAATCTATTTATACCCGGGTTAGTTAATGATGTTTTAGACAAATGATTTTGTGAAGTTCAGGAAAGAGAGAATGTTTTATTTTGTTTGATTCCATATGCATTGATGGTTCGTTCTATGATCATGTGTAGTAAAGTTATAGACTTTACTAGTGGTTTGATGTGACGAATGCATGATATATGAATGAGATTGTAAGCAAGCTGTGAGTGTGTTTGGGCTGTGCGCTAGTCCTTCCTCCACTGACATCACCCGAGGTTGACAAGGGCCCATCTTTATTTTCTTTGTCTTCGACTACAGTTTTTGTGCTTGTGCTTCGTTTGTCGCCATCAACTTTACTGTTATTGCTCGCTGATTTTGACTGTCATCATCACCACCTGACATTTCCACCACCACCACCATTATCATAAACGTCATTCTCCTCCTTGTCCCGATTTAGCAGTATGTAAACGTTGGTTCCGGTCAGTAACTTCGGAGCCATTTCTAGTTGGTACCACAAACTCTTCTTCTTTCTGCCTGTTCTGACAGACATGAGAGTGCCAAATGTAGCCCCATCTTCATGTTCAACCTTCTCATGAGGCGATAACATGGGGAGTAGGGAGTTGTTTACGGTGTGTGTGTATAGGGAAAGGGGAAAAGGGTGTGAGTTGGGGGAGTGAAGGAGAAGGGGCAAGTAAGTTAACTCAGACATCGTTGAGTGGATCACTATTCAGTTTTCAAGACGGTTTGTGAAGTCAGTATTTAAGAGTGGTAAAATTGGGAAGTCTCGAAGCACTGACTTGAAAAACCGAAAAAGGAGAACAAAAAGATTTGCACACTATTCGAAAGAAATACTTGATGTTAAAAATACAGATACCTTGAAAGATGAATACTGTGCATAATTGGAGATAATTTTCAGTTGTTGCGAGGTATACATCTAGCATGGCCTCTTTTTTTAAAAACTTAATTGCTGATGATTATCAAAACGTGTGTGTACTACTTGAATTATTACAGCATGCATACTCTAATTGAACTAATACCGCAACTGTATTGTACTTGAATTATTGCCATACGCACATTCTTATGCACAACGTAAATTATCACCTATGTGGATATTGCTTGGATTATTGCCATCTACATGCACAGCGAAAAATAACCAATCTGTCTGCAACTTGATTCAGCATCAAACACACATATACCTTGAATAACCACCACATGTTTGTGCAATATGTATTGTCACCACTTGCATGTACTATTTGAATTATCATCACAGTGGTACGCCATTGGGATTCTATATTTACCTCCTCTCACTCCTCTACAGCCTCTGGGGCACAACGCCAGTAGCCACGGCTGAAGTGGTGTTGGGGCGGCGGGGCTGAGGATTGCCCTTGGGAAGCCTGGCCAATGCCTCTGATTAACACGCTTGTAAAAGGGTTTATCCACAGAATCATAAAACCGCACTCGAAGTAAAGTCACACTTAAAAAGAAAACTGAAGATTAATTTTGTTGAAATAAAGTTGATGCCCGATTAAAGGATGTCGACAGATCAGAAACTGTGTTATCGTGATTCTTTGTTGTGGTTTCTTTTTCAGGACAGGTTCGTTTTAGTTTCAAAGTTTGGCGACAGCTCTGAAGGCCCTAAGGGATCAGCCAGGCTACATACATCTGAAACTCCCCCCTTATCTTCTAATCCAGTTGTCGGTATTTTAACAAAAATAATAATGAAAACTTTTTTTCTGCACTGCTGTCAGCATAAATTAGGCTGATGCGGGAAAAAAAGCAGTGCATATTGGTGGGAAAGTCTAAAAAAAGACTAAAGGGGACAATCTGATTCAACTAAATGCCACGTGCATCACTGGCTATTACCAAAAGATGTACAGGTGTCACCATTCACCGTGTAATCATAAGGGATGAGGATATCCCTGATTTCCCAAACATTCACCACTGTAATCATAAAAGGAGCTGGGATATCCATGACTGCCCAAACATCCACCAGTATAATTATACAGGGACTGTGTATATCCCTGACTGCCCAAACGTCCACCACGTAATCATAAAGGCAGCGGGAACCCTGACTGCCCAAACATCCCCCCAGTTTAATTATACAGGAGCTGTGGATATCCCTGACTGCCCAAACATCTACCACTGTAGTCATAAAGGGAGCGGGATATCCCTACTGCCCAAACTCCCCAGTATAATTTTTACAGGAGCTGTGGATATCCCTGATGCCCAAACAGCCATCGCTGTAATCATAAAGGAGCGGGGATATCCCTGACTGCCCAAACATCCACCATGACAAAAACTGTGATGAACTGTTGGAGCTGTAAATTTTTCTCTAAGTACCAAGACATCACCACAACACCGCTGATCATACAGGGAGGGTGGATTTCCTCAACTCCCCCAAATAACTGCCACGACACCACTGATCATATGAGGAGCAATGGACTTCCCCAACTGCACAAACAATTGCCACGACACCACGATCACATAGGGAGTGATGGAGATCATTGACTGCCCAAACATAAACTACACACCACTGTGAACCTAAGGGAGCTGTGGAGATCCCTGACTGCCCAAACACCACCACCAACACCTCTGCAAACCACAAGGGTAACTGTGATAATCCTAACTGCCAAACAACCATCACAGCACTACGTGACCACAAAGGGTTTTAGAAAGACCCAAACGCCCAAATAATCAACCATAACATCATGTGACCATTTGGAAAGCTGTGCATCTGACTGACCAAATCTCTTACCACACACCTCTTGACCATAAGGGGCTATGTGGATTCCTTGCTGCCCAAACACCCATTACCACACTACTGTGACCAAAAATGGAGATGTGCAAATTCCTGACAGCCCAAACATGCACCATGTTTACCACTGTGACCATAAAAGGAGTTATGGCAGATCACTGACATCCCAAACATGCACCATGACACCACTGAGCCCATAAAAGGAGTTATGCAGATCACTGACACCCAAACATGCACCATGACACCACTGTGCCCAAATAAAAGGAGTTATGCAGATCACTGACATCCAAACTTTCACCATGACACCACTGTAACCAAATAGAAGGAGATTGCAGATCACTGACATCCCAAACATGCCACCATGACACCACTGTAACCATAGGAGATTGCAGATCACTGACATCCCAAACTTTGCACCATGACACCACTGTAACCATAGAAGGAGATTGCAGATCACTGACATCCTAAACATGCACCATGACCCCACTGTGACCATAGAAGGAGATTGCAGATCACTGACATCCCAAACATGCACCTGAACCCACTGTAACCATAGAAGGAGATTGCAGATCACTGACATCCTAAACATGCACCATAAACACCACTGTGACCACAGAAGGAATTGCAGATCACTAAACATCCCCAAACATGCACCATGACACCCACTGTAACCATAGGAGTTTTGCAGATCACTGACATCCTAAACATGCACCATGACACCACTAGCATGCCTGTAACCATAAAGGAGATTGCAGATCACTGACATCCCTAAACATTGCCCCCATGACCCCACTGTAACCATAGAAGGAGATTGAGATTACTGACATCCAAACATGCACCATTGTCACGGTTTTGTCACGAGGCCTACGACGTTCAAACCCCCTAGGGTGGCGGAATTACTTATTTGTTTATTGTCGTTGCTGTTGTCGTGTATCCGTCCCTTAGGGTGGCTTGTGGTGCAGTTGCACCTTGGTGTGGTTCAGCTCAACTTCGGTTTGCTTTCTCTCTCTCTCTCTCTAATTCCACCGCCCGTGTATTCATCCTGCAAGTTAAACGGGTGGCCGGTACCTTTCTCTCGAACTTTCTGTCTATCGGCCTCCCGCCTGTCTTTTTACCTGTCGCCCGTGCTTCGTTTCTTTTAGTTTGAAGTATGCTCACTCTGTGACGCAGCATGGCATGTTGGCCGCCATTGCTGAAGGAGGTTAGCTCTTCACTCGAGCGGAAGATGTCTCTGGGGGGGGCCTGCTCCAGTCCTGGTTCTTTACCTTATCATCGAGAGTACAGTCAGTACTTTCAATTCCTGCAGTGGGCCCTGTAGGAGGGGGACATCACTTCTTCTGTTTCCGCATCTTCGCCTCTGTCCTCTCGACTGGACAGAGGGTAGAGAGAGTCTTTTGACCCGCCTCTTCGGGGTCACCCACGGTAGCTGGTAAGCATCAGTTTCGTGGTTGTTTGTCTTGATTGTTGTTGTTACCCGGCTTAGTCTTCTCTTTTTGCGCAATTTTCTTTTGTTTTCGAAATTGTAAGAGGAATATTTTTGTGAGACCTTTTCTCTGGTTAATTCAATCTTTAACCTGGCCATTCTAAATTTTTTCCCAAAAATTTCCCTTTCTCCTGTTTATGTATCTGGTGATGCGGTAGTCGGTGGGGAAGGGAGAGAACCTGGTGATTCGGGGTTTGGGAACTTGCTTGGTCCGCTCGTCCGCCCCTGTCACATTCGCCGGACTTTTATCCTTCGGCCACCGTCTGTTTGTGTGTGCAAGGAGAACGAGTTTTATGTTCACGAGCGTGCGTACGCATGATTTGTCGTTCGGATCGTGGTTGAGATTTGTGTTATTTTGAAATGTGTTTTATAAAATGTGACAATTATGCCATTGAATTACTATTGCAAATGTGGTGGCAGTATTAAGCGATGGTCGCTGTGTTGATTTATTTCCTAAGGAAGGAAAACGTTAAGCGTGATTTGAGAAAAGGGGTGAAGATAATTCATATTTGTTTTATAACCTGTTGATTTAATGCAGTCTTTTACCTGCATCGTGTGAGAAGACTTGATTCAAGGGTGTACTTGTGCGTTTAAAAACACTTCCCCCTCGCCCATCATGCGAGTGGCTGATAAGACTTGACAGCAATGGCAGAGGGTTTACTGACGGCAGGGTTCCAGTACCCTTCTTTCCTTCCTCCTTCCTTCTTTTTTTTCCTCCTCTCCGACTCTCCTCCCAGCTACGTCCTCCCCCCTCCCGGGGGCTTCACCTGGAGCACGAACGGGAAATGGGGGCCACGTGCTGGTCGAGGCCACGTCTGGCTGAGACCACGGACGAGATGGTGCCACGCGCTGGTCGAGGCCACGCCTTGGTCGGGCCCGTGGACTGCTAGGGAGCCCGCCGTCTCGACTGGCCGCCTGGACCCCCGCCAGGACCTCCAGTAACAGCTACGCCCCCCCCCCCCCCCCCCCCCCCCCCCGGGACAACGTCTTCACTGCCCGCTTGGGAGTCGAGGGTGTCGGCTTGGGCGACTCCCTGCGAGAACCCAAACCCGGCTCGGAGCACCTAGTGCGACAGGGTGCCCCCTTTCGGGATTTGGGACAGGGGCAGGGATGTGGACGCCTGTGGGTGAGAAAGGGTCCAATACGGGAAATATTTTTTTAATAATTGTGTACATGTCATATGTGCTGGAATGCTGAAATTGTGATTGTGTACGTCGTTGGTGAAATATTTATTTATAATCGTGCATGTTGTGGGTGTGGGGTGCTTGATTGTGATTGTGCATGTTTGTGTGCGTTGGAGTGCTTGATCGTGATTGTGCATGTTTGTGTGCGTTGGAGTGCTTGAATCGTGATTGTGCATGTTGGGGGTGCGTGGAGTGCCTTTATTGTGATCGTGCATGTGCGTGTGTTTGGAAAGTTTATTTTGCTGGTGTGAATAAATGGGGTGTTTGTATCGTAATCATTATTGTGTGGGGTCCTCTTGCGGAGCGTGTGAGGTCAGTCACTCCCTTCACTCCCACCTAGACCGATCCTGTCAGGCGGGACCTCCAGGGGTCCCCGGTCGTGAAATTGTGGGGGGCTCGTCCGGGATGTAAGGGCTCTGGCTGTCTCTCTCTCGTTTCGCAGAGTACCTGTTTTAGTTTTTGTCTGTTTTGTATATGTTTATCTGTTTTGTCGTGTTTGTTCGTGGGTGGTTGGCTGGGTGACTCTAGCGTGAAGGGAGTCTTGTTGTGCCTGAGGGAACATCCGCGTGATTTCGGAGTCAGTGAGACCAAGGGAGTCGACCGCGTCCAGACCTCCTTCCGCGGGTACCTCACGCAGGTACCCCCAAGTCTTGCCCTTCTGTTGCCGCTCATCTTCCATTCCTGTTTTGTAATTTAGCCAATTCTGTTTTTTTTTTTTCTTTTTCTCTACCGGTTGTGATACAGGGTTGCATCGGACGCTAGTGTTTTTTTTTTTTCCCCTCTTCCGGATCCGTCTGCTAGTTTTTTTTGGGTTTTTTTTTCGGCCAGCCCCACCGCACTGTGCTCGTGCTGTAGAGCGCGGTGTGCCAGAGTGGGGCAGCCGACATAAGTTTTTTTTTTTTTTTTTCGGTGAGCCCCACGCACTGTTCCCTCGTACTGTAGAGCGCGGGTGGCCAGAGTGGGAGCGCCGGAACTTGTCCAACACAGCACACACCACTTTTACCACATATACACAGCCCCAAATATTTTTTTTTTCCTAGTGGGTGAGGTTTTTTCCCTGAAATTGGAAAACTGTGGATATTGTTGTCATGGCGACGCCCCGGCGCTGGGGGTAGCGACGCGGCGTCGAAGAAGAAGGGTATTCAAAGTTACTGAGCCCCCTACTTAGACCAGTACCTTCGACTAGGTAATCTACTATCCATGCTGTAGCAGATCCAGTGAGTACTTTACTACCTCTTCGCGGGGGGTCTCCCTTGTTGAGCCCCAGACTGGCACTTCCGCTCGGAGGCGCCAGCTAGCGAAGCAACTGGGGCTTCTGTTGAGTCGCAGAGCCAAAACCCTTTTCCCCTCTCTAGGTTTTCCCCTCGTAGAGGGCATGACCCGAAGACTTTCTTATGGGAAAGTCGAGACCCAAGGAAGGGTCAGAGGGTCATCCTCCCGTGTCGGAGTGGTGAACCCGCTCAGATATACCTCTGTCCTTAGTTTCTGGAGCGTGCACGTAGTGAAGAGGCTGCTAGGCAGGAAGCTCTAGTGGGAAGAGGCTGCTAGGCAGGAAGCCCTTCGTAGGAAAGAACGTAGGGAAAGGAAGGCTCCGGGGAAAGGCTGCAGGCGGGAAGCCCTCCGTAGGAAGAACTAACAGATGAGGCTCTGCGTAGAGAGAACACCCGGGGCATGGAGGTTTTTTCTAGGAGAGGCTCGCAAGGCTAGGGGGCTCACAGACCCAGGGAGGAGGCTGCTAAACAGGAGGCTCAGCGTAGGAGGAGGCTGCCGGGAACAGGAGATGGGCGTAGGGAAGAGGCTGACAGGCAGGAAGCCTCCGTAGGAAGAACTAGACAGTTGGAGGCTCTGCGTAGGGGAGAGGGAACATTCTTTTCGCCCTCCCGCTTCTGTAAACCAGGGGGTTAATCACCAGGCAGGTGATAGAGTTAGAGCCCAAATAAAGCTTCCATGGTTTCGGGACCTAGTGAGGACATTGAAATTGTTCCTGGACATTTTGACAGGTTGCTTGTTTCATACAATTGTCTGAGGGCAAAAGGCATAAACCTTTTTTCTGGATTATCTGGTGCTGCAAGGGGTGTGTGCTCACCTAATGAAGGTTGTCTTATGCAGACATGCAGTTGCTCTACGTAAGCGTTTCCACCTTACCCCAGAGACCTACAGGAGGAAGTTTAGGTCCAGGGAAGAAGATAATGAGAGACCTTTGGCATTGGTGGGAAGGGCGCGCAAGACCTAGGGTACTGGCCATTTAGCTAGTGGAGCGGGGGATCATCCTCATTGAACACTCACCACACTGTGTCCCCCAGAGTTGAGGATCCGGATAGGCGAGACACCCACCTCAGGATTTCCCGCGCGCGATTCACACCGCAGAGGTGTTTGCTGAACCCGGGGGTTAGATCGCCCAGATACGGAGAGGAAGCCCTCCACAGGATTTATAGCAATAAGGTGCCGACAACTGCTAGTGGGTGAACAAGGCAGGCGCCATCGGGGACCTCAGCCCTCGATTTTGTTTTCTTTGTGGTCGTCCTGGCCACATCAGGAAGATTGCCCAGACCGCTGGTAGTCAGGGGCAGTCCTCTCCAGCATCCTCCGCCTCGCTACGGGGGTCCATCCACTTCTGGGTTTTCAGAGTGCCCATGTTATCTCTTTTTGTTGGTTCCTACTTGGTCGACACCCAACAGGGATTTCGGGAGCACAACGTCCCTTTGTGAAAGGATTTGGTTTCCCCTGAGGCCCGGGGGGGCGCAAAGCTAGATTGTGTCGGGTTGGAGGCTGGTTTTACTCCACCGTCCTTCTGTCTATTCCCTATCTCCCCCCTTACTTCTGTGGCGAAGTATGGGCCATTGTGGTGAGCGACCATGTTTTCCCTTCTCATAGGGAATACGTCACCTTTGCGACGGACGCAGTCATTCCGTGTCTACGGTTTGGCCCGTACAGCGTGTGTGGGAGTCACCACACGCGCCAAAGCTAAGAAGCAGGAACAGGAATTCGTCCCGTTCTTCACCAAATCCTGACGAGGTTCGGCAAGGCCGATCCTGCTAGCTACCCGTTCAGCCAGGATTGGTGTCCAACGCCTACGACAACTTTGGGATCGTCCGCTCACGGCCCGACACGCCAAGGTGAGCTCAAGTCCACAAGGGGTCCCCTTTAGGGTTGTACTCGGCAGATCGTGTGCCAAGCAGCTTGTCATTCCCCAAGTTTGGGAGAGAATCTGTTTCCGGCAGGCCCACGTTTCCCCCATGGCAGGTCATATGGGCTCCAAGGGGACTCTCGAGCGAGTAAGACAAGACTTCTTTGGCCAGGGATGAACTCGCAGGTTAGGCCGTACTGCCGCAGTTGCATGTCTGCAACGACAACGCCTAAGGGCGCTTGAGGCTGTTCCCCTGGGCAGCCAGGGTTGGGGACCATCAGCAAGTTGGGGTCTACCTGGTGGGACCCATTAATCCTCCATCCGCGGTCACCGCTACACTCGGGGTAATAGATCGGTCGATCGATCCCAGAGGTGTCGCTTAGGATATCGATGCCCCTACTGTTGCTGAATCTCCTCAGGCAATTTGTGCCGCACTGGCTGCCCAAGAAGAATACGCCGAAGTTTGTACGGAAGCGATCATCATCCTCTCCAGTGCTGGACGGATCGGCCATTCAGTCATCGACTCATGATTACAGTGGAACTGCAGAGTCATGCGTTCCTTTCCTTTGTAATCAAGGTTCCTGAAAAGGATCTGACACTTAAGCCGAGCTCCGTAGTTGCAAAATGGAAAATCAGTCAGGGGACCTTCCCCTAACCAGGGTTATCCCTTTGGGTCTCTGTATCAGTGTAGTGCGTTGTCATTCAGTGGGGTTTAAACGGAGTGAATCACCAATGGTGGTTTGGGTTACTTTTCGGTTGGAAGGTTTGCTTAATGTTGAAAAATGTTTGTATTTATGTATTTTCCCCCGGGTGATTTCAAACTGCAATTGTTTGTATGGATTCATCGTACTCTTCGATCACAGAGAGTGGGTTCGGTCCCATTGTTGTTGAAGTTGCACATGCGACAAGTTCAAGGAGCACTGTATCTCAGAGAAACGATCTTTTAGAAGGGGTTTGTCACGAGTTTGTCACGGGCTACTCGTTCGACCCACCTAGGTGGCGGATACTTATTTTTTTATTGTTTTGTTTTGTCGTGTATCCGTCCCTTAGGTGGCTTGGGTGCAGTTGCATTTGGGTGTGGTCAGCCAACTTCGGTTTGCTTTCTCTCTCTCTCTCTCTAATTCCACGCCCGTGCATCATCTGAAAGTTCACGGTGGCCGACCTTCTCTCGAACTTTCTTTATCGGCCTCTCGCCTGTCTTTTTAACCTTCGCAGTGCTTCGTTCTTTAGTTAAAGTATGCTCACTCTTTGACGCAGCATGCTGTTGCCCCCATTGCTGAAGGGGTTTAGCTTTTCACTCGAGCGGAAAAAGTCTTGGGGGCGCCTGCCCCAGTCCGGTTTTTACCTTATCATCGGGGTACAGTCAGTACTTAAATTCCTCTCGGGCCTGTAGGAGAGGGACATCACTGTTTCTGGTTTCTGGCATCTTCGCCTCTGCCTCTCGTTGGGAAAGGGTAGAGGAGGAGTCTTTGACCCCCTCTTCGGGTCACCCCGGTACCTGGTAAGGGCCCTTTCGGTCCGTTTGTCTTGATTGTTGTTGTAGCCGCTTAGTCTTCTTTGCGCAATTTTCTTTTGTTTTCGAAATTGTAAGAGGAATATTGTGTGAGACCTTTTCTCTGGTTAATTCAATCTTTAACCTGGCCATTCTAAATTATTTCCAAAATTCTTTCTCCTGTTTATGTATCTGGTTTGATTCGGTTAGTCGGTGGGGAAGGGAGAGAACCTGGTGATTCGGGGTTTGGGAATTTTGCTTGGTCTCGCTCGTCCGCCCCTGTCACATTCGCCGGCTTTTATCCTTGGGCCACCGTCTGTTTTGTGTGTGCAAGGAGGAAACGAGTTTTATGTAAAGAGCGTGCGTACGCATGATTTGTCTTTCGGATGCGTGGTTGGGATTTGTGTTTTTTTTGAAATGGGGTTTATAAAATGTGACAATTATGCCATTGAATTACTATTTGCAAATGTGGTGGCAGTTATTAAGCGATGGTCGCTGTGTTGATTTATTTCCTAAGGAAGGAAAACGTTAAGCGTGAGTGAGAGAAGGGTGAAGATAATTCATATTTGTTTTATAACCTGTTGATTTATGCAGTCTTTTACCTGCATCGTGGAGAAAGACTTGATTCAATGGGTGTATGGGGTGCGTTTAATACACTTCCCCTCGCCCATCATGCGAGTGGCTGATAAGACTTGCCCAGCAATGGTCAGACGGTACTGAGGGGCAGGGTTCCAGTACCCTTTCTTCCTTCCTCCTTCCTTCTTCTTTTCCTCCTCTCCACTCTCCTCCCAGCTACGTCCTCCCCCCTCCCGGGGGCTTCACTGGAGCACGAACTGGATGGTGCCCGTGCTGGTCGAGGCCACGTTCTGGCTGAGACCACGGACGAGATGGTGCCACGCGCTGGTCGAGGCCACGCCTTGGTCGGGACCGTGGACTGCTAGGGGAGCCCGCCGCTCGACTGGCCGGCCTGGACCCCCGTCCAGGAAACCTCCGTAACAGCTACGTCCCCCCCCCCCCCCGGGACAACGCTCTTCACTGCCCGCTTGGGAGTCGAGGGTGTCGGCTTTGGGCGACTCCCTGCGAGAACCAACCCGGCTCGGAGCCCCTAGTGCGACGGGGGTGCTCCCTGCGGCCCTTGACAGGGGCAGGGATGTGGGACGCACTCCGTGGTTGAGAAAGGGTCAATAACGGGAAAATATTTCTTTATAATTGTGTACATGTCATATGTGCTGGAATGCTGTAATTGTGATTGTGTACGTCTTTAGGTGAAATATTATTTATAACGTGCATGTTGTTGGGTTTGTGGAGTGCTTGATTGTGATTGTGCATGTTGTGTGCGTTGGAGTGCTTGATCTTTGATTGTGCATGTTGTGTGCTTTTGGAGTGCTGATCGTGATTGTGCATGTTGTGTGCGTTGGAGTGCTTTATTGTGATCGTGCATGGTGCGTGTGTTGGAATGTTTATTTTGCTGGTGTGAATAAATGGGGGGGTTGTATCGTAATCTTTATTGTGTGGTCT
This sequence comes from Conus ventricosus, assembly GCA_018398815.1. Taxonomy (NCBI): domain Eukaryota; kingdom Metazoa; phylum Mollusca; class Gastropoda; order Neogastropoda; family Conidae; genus Conus; species Conus ventricosus. Next base: position 71,850,622 of record CM031603.1, read on the forward strand.
CTTGCGGGGCGTGTAGGTCAGCCCACTCCCTTCATTTCCCACCTAGACCGATCCTGTCGGGGCCCAAAACCTCCAGGGGTCGGTCGTGACAACCATGAAACCACTGTAACCATAGAAGGAGATTGCAGATCACTGACATCCTAACATGCACCATGACCCCCACTGTAACCATAGAAGGAGTTATGCAGATCACTAAACATCCCAAACATGCACCATGACACCACTGTAACCATAGAAGGAGATTGCAGATCACTGAATCCTAAACATGCACATACACCACTGTAACCATAAAAAGGAGATTGCAGATCACTGACATCCTAAACATGCACCATGACACCACTAAAAACCATAGGAGATTGCAGACACTGACATCCTAAACATGCACCATGACACCACTGTAACCTTAAAGGAGATTGCAGATCACTGACATCCAAACATGCATAAACCACACCGCTGTAACCTGTGATCACGAACAAGGAGAGGATACTTGCTGGATTGAAGGCCTACTTCCCTGTGTACACGGGGTGTGCCAAATCATTTTCATTTGATGTTTTACAAACCTGCAGATTGCTGGGCCTTTCCACGTGGATACATCTATCTAAGTTTTTTTTTTTTAAACCAAAGACTATTGTTTGTGCAGTGTATAAAGAGAGCATGTGTGTGTGTGTGTGGTGTGTGTGTGGTGTGTGTGTGTGCGTGCGTGTGTGCGCACGTGCGTGCATGTGTGTGTGTTGTGTGCATGTCTGTGTGTGTGCACTGGAGCCTGGGACATTTATGTATTTGTGCCAGTATTAATCTTAATGGGATTTTCATGCATCAAAACTGTTTGATTACCGGCATGTATATCAAGTTTAATGAATATATGCATAATGGCAGAAAGAAACGCAGCATTTCGCACAGACTGTTTTCAAAGACATGCACATAGACGGGAATTCTGCCTGTAATGTTCTGGGATAAAACTATATTTAGCACTCAGCACATATTTAATATATCACACAGTCACCATCTAAATACCAAACCCCCCTTTAATACATTTTTCTTTAGTGTAATGTACAAAAAATACAAAAAAATAATTTTGCTGCAATTCCTTTTGTTATCCATGTGATTTTAGCCCATTACACAAAAACACATCATTTTATCAAAAAAGTGTCAACCAGTATTATATAAATTTTAAACCACACATTTCAGACTATAATTTAGTGGCAATACACAGGACACATTTTCTTGAAAGGGAGGGAGTAGGGGGAGAGGTGTATATTTGTCAGCTTTTCCCTCTATTCTATTCTTTAAGATAAAGTATGAACAGATCAAATCTATCCATCGTTTCATTATTCATATTAGAGGAAGGGGGGAACGACAGGAAATCTTTCAGAGATTTTAAATTTAATGCAAATGCAGATTCAGTCTACATATACATGTCAACCTGCAAATATAAGCTGTTCAACATTGCTGAAGGAGAAAACCTGATGCCCCTTCAACAGATAAATTTTCTGGTTTTCTGTTTTTTTCACTTTGCCTTTTAAAATCGTCAGCAGTTCACACCTGCACTTCCAATGTGAGACGCTTAATCTGCATTAACTTTTTCCCAAAGGTTGGTTATTCAACCCGCATTTTCTCTTTTGTGAACCAGAGCGAGTAGCAAAAGTTGTGACCTGCACAAAAAATTTCCGATAATCAGTTATGTACTACTCACTACAAAGCTTTAGTCATTGCTGATATTGAACAAGAAACTTTGCAAAAATACTGACGTCCACATTGCCGCAATGGGCATGATACAAATTACTGTTGTGACACAGTTTAGAAACAAATATACAATATCACCTGTCATAGTCTGCCAAATTTTGCTGACACAGGCACACCCTTTTCTAGTATGTTGTTATGTATACATGGCACACATTTGAAAGACAGAAAAAAAAAAGTAAAGTAAATTGACATATTAAAACAAAGCAGGGAATCATTCATCATCAACAGCAGACCGATAAAACACAGCAACTGATGAAAAGAAATGCACGACCGACAATGTACCTGTGGCACAGATCTAGAAAATGTTTCAGTGACCAGTGACTGAATGTAAAACTATCGCTGACTGACAGAATGTAAAGCTATCACAGACTGTCAGAATGTACAACTGTCGCAGACTGACAGAGCACAAAGCTGTCACTGGGCTGAGAGAATGTACAACTGGTGCATACCCACAGAATACAACTGCTGTCACAGGCTGACAGAACATAAGCTGTCACATACTGCAGAATGCACAGCTGTCACTGACTGACAGAATGTACAACTGGCACATATCCACAGAAATACACTGCTGTCACAGGCTGACAGAATGTGAAATTGTCACTGACTGACATCATGAACACTGTCAGGACTGCCAGAATGTAAATCTGTCATTAAACTTCAGGATGTACAGTTGTTACAGACTGACAGAACGTAAAACCCGTCACAGACTGACAGAATGTACTGATGTCAAGACTGCCTGAATCTACAGCTTCATAAACTGACAGAATGTATGTGTTTTCGGACTGAGAGAATGTACACCTGTCACAGATGACGGAATGTGCCACGCGCTGTTACTGACAGAATGTGAAGCTGTTAGACTGACATACTGTACAGAATGTAAAAAGCTGGGACACAGAATCACAGAATGGCACAGATCTACCAATCTTACTTTGTAAAGCTGTGATAGATGGAAATAATTTACAGCCGTCACAGACCCACAGCTGTAGCACACCCATAAAATGTAAAACTGTCCAAAAACTAACAGAATGTACAGCTGGGAGAGACCTATAGAATGAAACTAGAATCAAGTTGTCATGGACAGAATTTTAAACAAAGTCAAGGGTTCATGATACAACAATTTAAAAAAAATATATATTGTTCACCACTTTCAGATCAACATGAGATCTTTGCTTTAAAAAAAAAAGAGGAGTGGGGGAGATTGGGAGGGAGCATAAGCATATTCCCCAACTTTCTTTCAGCCTAACGATTCATTTTACGTTCAACAGTATGCTATGGTTGCAAATCTTTAATACTGTTGTCATGCTTAGCTCCCCTTGGTGGAGCTAAAAATATACATTATGAAACTTGGACACCATGTTCATCTTCTTTTCATTGAAAATCTTCACTCTCGGTCTTCCTCTATAATCTGAACTGTCAAAAACTGTTTTTACACAATTTTGATTCAGACGACTATCTAACCCCAATAATCTCTTGAAAAGTTTCTCTCTCTCTCTCTCTCTCTTTTCTCTCTCTCCCCTCTCTCTCCTCTCATGAAGGAAGCCTATCTTCTGCCCGTATCTTCAACATGAAACTGAACTTTAAAACTTCAGTTGAAAAAGTGGGAGAAATGGAAAAAAGTAACATCATAGTGTTTCGGAAAGGTGGTTTTTTGGGTACGAAGAGAGATGGACTTATAATGGGTTTTTAGTGCCGGGAGTAAACGTGTATAAATACTTAGGGATTTTGTTTTCCACTCGTTTAAGCTTTACTGCTGCTTGCAAGGATCTTTGCTAGCAGAGCAAAGAGGGGTCTGCTTGGGATCATGAAAAAATTATTGTCAATCAATAACAATTCGTTGAATTATTTGTTAAATATTTGATTGTCATGTGCAGGCCTGTTGTACTGTATGGCTCGGAACTGTGGGGACTCAACAGAGCTGCTTTATTTTCTGAATCTGTGCACTTATTTGCTTTAAAGAATTTTTAGGTGTAAGCATTGTTACACCTATTGATTTAGTTTATGGTGAAACCAATAGATACCCTTATATTTAAATTTCCCGCTGTTCAGTGCATTCGTTATTGGTTTTTAATTTGCTTCAAATGGATGAGTGTCGCTTAATTTGAAAGCATATAATATGTTGTTTGAATTAGTTTAAAAAAGAAAAGCAAAATTGGGTCTCGGATGTACGAATATGGTTTTGGAGAAGTGTGGGTGAATCAGGGCATTGGCAATGTTTTAAAGGGGTTTATATGTGTCTTCGTCAAAAGTCTAATTTATTGCAGATGGGAAAAATGGATGATCATGTTCAAAACAGTGAAAGATTTAATATGTTTAGGATGTTTTGTAATACACATGAAAAAATAAACACACTTTTTGTTGAATATGGATAGTCATTTGAAATATATAACAACGAGATTTAGGGCTGGGGATTTTTAGATCAGAGATAGCGGTGCATCATTACAGATACAGAGAATACAATGAAGCAAATCTGATATGTTTTTTTATATATAAATGCAAAAAGTCTAAGGAAGATGAGGTACATTTTGTTTTATGCGCCCAGCTCTTAGTAAAATTAGAGAAAAGTTTATTCCAGCAAATATTATCATGCCCTTGCATCTTTAAAACTCTGCTTGTTGATGGCATCCTCTAAATACAGTGTATGTTAGGAATTTATCGCTTTTCTTGTATACAGCTTTTAAGTTCAGAGAAATTAGACCTCATAATCATGTATTTCAAATGTCCTATTTCATGACAAGTTCATTGTTGATGTCTTGTGTTTAACCCCACCCCCTTCATAAGGGGCCATGGCCTAATGAATAAACCATTCGCATTCGTATTCTCCCCTCTCTCCACACACACACACACACCACACACACACACACACACACACACACACACAACACAAACACACAAACACACACCCTTCCTGTGTGCATACAACACCAAAGTGGCATTCTCTTGATAACCAAGAACTTCCATAACCCCTTTACTTTGTTACTAAATTGTGAGCGATTCTGGAAGGTGGGGGGAGGTTGGGGGGGGAGGGGGGGGCGTTCGCTATTGGACAATGACCCATAGGTAACTGGTGCACTGTCAAATACTATGATATTAGAAAACATGGGCAAAAACCTTGCAAAATACCGACTGATACTGCAAATATCTGTATGGCTTATTCCAGTTACATGAAAAGATTAATACACTTATTTTCAAAGGGTTTAAATACAAATGAACAAATAGAACAAGATGCAAGGTAATACTGGTTCAAAACGCAATACAAAACAGACAGGTAAATTTGTCTTGTTCAGACACAATAAACAACAGACCAAAAATGCACAACACAATACCTACCCCCCCCCCCCCCCCCCCCCCCCCTCCCCCCGGTGGCAGACAGGGGGGCAGTGGAGTGTTCCATGCTGATTGCCATCATATACTATCATTTTCTGCATTTTTGCCTTAGTTGTAGCGTCTGGGAAAACCTATTTATCAAAAAGTCGCATGCCTATTTTGCAACATGTATTTACATCTGTGTTACTTCACACCCTGTTTTGTCTACTCATTTGCATTTCACTTTGTTTTCAGTAATGTGTACTCAGTTTCATATTTTTAATTTTTAAATTTCACCTCGGCCATATTCATTTTTTCCCTGTATTTTCCATTTTAGTTTCTTGAAGACTAGATCAGGACTAAGGAGAAATAACCATTTTAACGCATCTTAAAACCCATTGAAAGAATCTGAAAAAGTGCTTTTGTCTTTCATTTTTTTCTTTTTTTCTTTTTTTATGTAAAAAATGAACGGAATCAATTTTGACAACAAGAAAATCCTAAAACTGTAGGGGTCCTGTGGTTGGCTGGGTAATAAACAAGATGAAGTGAATGGGAGTGTGTTCATTCCAAAGAAGAACAATCATTAACCCATGGTTCAGTTAGTGGATTAAACCTTTCCCTTCTTATAGACATCAGGTGATTTATTGGCTTACACATCTGAATAATTATGGCTTACACATCTGAATAATTTTGCAGGCACGAAAGCTAAAATGGATGGACTTGAAAGGGAAGTAAACAATTATGAGACTTGTTTAGTAAAAGGTTACATTTATCCCCCCCCCCCCCCCCCCCCCCCCCCCCCCTCGTATTACACTGTTAATAGTCTGAGAGAAAGATTCATTTAAGAGTCCTGGCATTAACCACCTTAACAACAAAGCACATGTGGGTATTCAATACGACTTATTGACTATGTTTAACTAACCACCCTAGAATTAATGAATCGCTGTATGAATTAATGTAATTAAAATCAACATTAGTATGGAAAAACATCTTTTAGTGTCATGGCTAACATCAATCAAAATATGTGTACACAAGGAGAAATTGAAAGCTGTAAACAATAATAAGTCATTAATACATTAAAACAATAACTGCTTAGTGAACACAGTTACGAAGGCAATGGAATACAAACCCCATCATTAAAATTCAGATAAAATTTTTAGCAGTCAAAAACTCAATCTAACTTTAGTTTTAAGCATTGGGTTTAGAAAATTTAAATGAAAAAAAATAATGACAACATGAAAATTCAGAGTCAACATTAATCATTTGTACAAAACATTTGCTCCCTTTATCCCAATGTTGTACAAAATGTTCATATCATTCTTGGCTACATGTTTACAACCGGCCACTGTTGAAAACAAAGCACACACACACAAACAACAACACACACATGTATACATCACACACACACCAACACACACACACGCACACCACGCACGCAAAGACACACAACACACACACACACACCACACACACACACACAACACACACCACTCACACAAGGAACAAAAACTCCAATCACAATTCCACACAAACCACTCAGAGACCTGTGGTACAGTTACCCGTATTTTTTCATCGTGGCAACAGTATTCATCAAGTTCCCAAAACCAGCCTTAGATAATGGTTTGTTAACCGACATGCTGGGTTTAATATCATACAACTCACTGAAAAGCTCTGGTCATACATGAAGTGTTTTGCCTCTGTATTGTGTGTGTGTGTGAGAGAAGAGTGTGGTTGTGGTGCGAGATGTGTGCGTAATGTTGTATGTGCAGGCGAGTGTGTGATTATATTCCTGTCACCCATACGGCAATAGATTTTTACATTTGATCAGGGGCCACACATGTGTCGTTGTAGAAACATCGTAAACAACAGATCTATGTGAAATGACCACATTCATGATCTTTGCCACATTTCTCACCTGTTTTCAAGCAAAGTCACAACATGGCTCAAAGAAGCATTCATCTCATCCTCTCATAAACACAACACACACCCAAAACCCCACACACACACACAAACACACACACACACAGAGAAAGTTACTTTTTGCTAAATGAAATAGCTGCATTGAAACCCGCAAGAATTTCCCTTCACCATTTTTACGGTTACCAAACAAATTTATTGGTCAGAAGCAATTTCTTTCATATACATCACCACCTAGGGTGGATGCACCCCCGTAAAGCTGCCATCATGCAATCATTCTCACCCCTTTAATCCCACAAGGAATTGGAAGTATACTATGTAATATCATTTCATAACAGCAGTGTGATGTAACACTATGCAATAAGACCACATCCTATCATGTGATATCACTGCCCTGTATCTGATTCACCACACGACCTAGCCAGCCATAAATCTAATCCAGAGATTTAAGGGTGAGGTGAAAAAGTTGCTATGCTATGAACCCCCAAAAGTGACCTCACAACCTTGGAATGATCCACTATGCACCCTGAATACATTATTTTGTTGTGAGAAATCAGGCCCCCTTCAGACAAAACATGCTTCAGTTTTAAAGCCAAACGTTGCGCATTTCCTGTTCCTGAACTGTTTCTTCTGAAGAACCCGCCAGTGGTCAACACCCTAAAAATGTGGCAGGTACTGTATCCTCCTTTCTATATGAAGGGGTGAAAATCTCTCCTGGGCAAATCTTAATAAATGTTAGCAAACCGCAAAAAAAAACAACAGAAGAAAAAAAACGTTTACAAACGAATCACAAGCAAAACATACACTTTTGACCTCTTAGGTCTTCCCACAGGCAAGATCTATAAAACAATTAAGACAACGAAATTAAATTAAAGGGAGCCTCGCTTTCAACAAGCCTATCTTGCGCTGAAATGATGAAGAAAGTGAACTCATCAATTTCATGTCTTAATTGTTTGTATCTTGCCCGAAGAAGCCTAAGAGTTGAAACGCATAATGTTTGTCTTTTGTTGTTTGTCCCCTTTTTTGGGGGCGGTTCGCCATTTATTTAAGATTGTTTACATTTCCGCTCAAGTATCTCACTTTGCACTAGAAGAGTTCTCCCGGGTTAAAAAAAAAAAATAAAAAATCAAGGGTATGGAAGCACCATGAAGTGTGGTCTGTAACTTACATAAGCAGCAATTAAAACATGAGAAGAAACTCAAAGCAAAAAAGAGAACCCCAAAGTATCAGAGATAAAGCTCCTTGTGATATCGAGCAGAAAAAAAAAAAAAAATCTCAGAAATCTGCTTTGAAATATTTTTGTTGGCAAGTTTATGATGAGGAGATGCTAACAGTGTGTGGGCAGAGAAAACTTTTATTCCCATGCCTCCTGAGCATCCCCAATACATGTTCATTTTCCTGCCAAACCCAAAAAATAAAAAATAAAAAAATATAAAAAATAAAAAAACGGCACTTGTTTCACTCTGCGCAAATTCAGTAATTGATTTTTTAAGCTAGTATATGGTACATACCTCCTATTTTGCATGTGGAAAAACTGCTAGCGATACCATGAACTCTGAACTTGCTTTGACCATCCAGTAAAAAGAATAATTGTCATTCGTTCACCACTGAAGTGGGGCAGTTATAAAACTCAAAGTGACCACAATTATGATGGTAATTAGAAATCATGAAACAGATATAATCAGTGAATTTGTCTTGCATACGATAAAAAAAACTTCTTAATATCAATAATTCCCAGAAAGATCAATGAATCGCCACTAATTCCTCCATCACCTATTTTTTGCACATATGGTACTCTTTTTCATGCTCACAAAATAAATCATTTTATCCTTTATGTTTTAGCAGTAACACTATATGGAAATGATCTAGATGCAAAGAAAGCCAAAATAAATCACAATTAAATCTAAGTAAGGGGAAAGCGATCTGGATGCAAATTTTCAAAACATCACAAAAACATCACACAGTTATGTAAAAATAATACTTTTGTCAGAATTACAACGGAATACCCAACTGAATATGTTCGGACAAATTCGTTTGAGCAGAAGTTCACGCATAAAATGTCACCTAACTCAAAACATACATTCATCAAATTTAATCCTGGAAAACAAAATGCATCAAAACCATTTTCAGAATCATCAGAAGGGGAAAGTCAGAATACAAAGAAATGTCAAATCCTACAAAAAGCAAATGAATTAATGCGACAGAACCACATCAGACACTCAATATCAAAAAACATGTGAAAAGTTCTGTCCTGATTTAAACAATTGAAAAAAATCTTTTTAGATCCATAAATTACATTTCCCTATCAAGTCGGCCATGCGTTAATGACCGCTATCAGGACGTAACTCTAGCAAATCAGCGCAAACTCTATTCATTCAAACCATGATCCACTGTCTCTCCCACAAAAGACACACACACTGCTGCTCTCTTTTCTCTCTCTCTTTGAACCCTAAAACTCTCTATATTCCCCTACAGTGTTCAAAGGTCACAGAAAAAAAAGCCAAAAAAACAACAAATTTTAACTTGGTTATTGTTTGAGGGCCTTCTGGGCTGTTATGCATTTGGCAACATTGACAATGGCATGAGAGCCGAGTGTGGATGCAAGTGAAACACCCTTTATCAAAATGTGCTTTAAAGTCAGAAAAGGTAAATGAAAAAGTTCCAAGTTAGTCCATGTATCAGATCACAAATCCTAAATCACTAATCTGTCATCAGTCATTGACTTCAATATTTGCTAACATTCAGTGCTTTCTTTGAATTCCCCCTTTGGTTCAGTTTGGTCTATTCATGCCAGATATGGACTAAGGACTATGCAAACTGTTGAGTTACAACTTCCCATCTGCCCTAGTTTGTCATCTGTGAAAAATGGTTCTCCTGATTTTTCTGGTGAAGGTTTTTCCCTTTTTTACTTTCTTTCTTTCTTTTTTCCATCACACATGCAATTCCACAATGAATTTGCCACTGCTTACTCCTTTTTCTATAAAACATCCCGCTATTCTAGACAGTCGACATCTGCAATAGCCAATGCTCCAAAAACAAAACCCACAGTGAAACTGAAAGATCTTTGAAAAAACTGCCCTATCTGTCAAACACTCAGATTCTCTACTAAATTAAAAATTGCCTAAAAACTTTTCTTTTCCTTTATTGCCTAGAATAAGAATGCCTGCATATTATCATATGTGGAGAATGTATGATGTGTAGACATGTTTTGGCAAAAGTGTATGCCATACCCGGAAGTATGAACCAATGAATGATTCCATGTCCCAAAAAATCATGACGCGATTTGTAAATGTGCTGTAAGTAGGTGTCCAGAATGTGCAAAGACAAACGTCAATATCAGTGTTAACAAAAACCAGATTCAATCAACATTACAGTCTGCAATGAAATAGCTCTTTTTCCACTGGCTTTGATTTTGATTCAGATATTGCTCATAATTTAATTTATTGTTGCTCAAATTCACCATGTTGTATAGCTAATATTTGTTCAAATACAATGTTTATGACTTATTACTGTTACTGGGATAACAATTTTATGTTACTTACCCATCATATATAGTATAATATTTCTCTTATTTCATTTCAAATTTCAGATTCATTCAGATCCTCTTCATAATTTAATTGGGATTGTTTAAAGAATGTGATATGCTCTTTCATTAGCTTGGAATTTTCTAATGCTAGTTTGTTTTTCACTGACTGACTTTACCAGTGGTGATTAAAAATGATTATTTCACATGACTGATGTCACTGTTTAAAAGCATCAGTTATACTCATTTTGATTATTTCACATGACTGATGTCACTGTTTAAAAGCATCAGTTATACACATTGTTTGGATCTTTTTCTCAAGGTCAAGTTATACACATTTTCAAACTGTATATTCAGTTTTCAGATTACAATCCCATTCTTTCATTCAAAATACATAAATACTCATCCATTCATTTCACTTCAGATCTGACATATGCTTCTTGCATATAATTCTGTCTTATCATCAGGAGGCATCAAAAACAAATCCTTAAAAATGACAAAACTTGCCTGCAATCATAAAATGCTTTTCAACACATTTCACCCAAAAATAAAGAACTCATACTCCCACATCTCTGTGGAGTAGTCTTCCTTGACGCAGCGTCTTAGGCCCGTCTCCTGCAGCCTGGACTCCATGAAGCTGAGGATGTTCTCCGCATCGTCCGACCCCAGGCTGGCCAGAAGGTTCTCCTGCCGGTGACTTCTCAGCAGAGGCAGCATCTGCAGTGCTGGCATCTGCTTCAGCAGGTGCGGGTTGTGCAGCATGAACCCTGGCATCCAACTGCTCTGCACCGCCGACCGCAGGAAGTGGACGCAGTCGGAGAAGCGATCCGGAAGACAGTGGAGGTTCCAGGAGGAAGGCGGGCTCTCCAGCAACAGGAAATAGATGACCGAGTCCAGAACACTGGGGTGGAGCTCTCCTGTGGTCAGCAGATTGTCTTTTCCGCTGCAAGAGAACACGGCGTGGAGAATCTGCTGGCAGACGACCTGGCAACCAGACACACCCGCAGACATCATTTTCCCCTCGGTTGACGACATGAAGGACTTGGTCAGCTCACAGCAGTTCAGCTGCCACAGCAAATCACCTGGTATGCCAGAATTGTGGCTTCGCATAATGCGTGACTGGATACGGTTCCTCACGTCATCAGTGCTGTCAATGGGTTTGGCATTCCATGGAGGAACTGCATAGATGGAAGGCAGAGGGTAAATTTCTTCAGACGAAACTCGCAGAGCAGGAGTCAGACGCAGCCTTATCTCAGACAGCCCAAGTCCCAAAGCGCTGACCATTCTGGTGTCTATGCAGATCTGGAGGTCGTTGTATTGATCGACATGAATGCTGAAGGACAGACGATCCAACAGTAATTTGTTCTTCAACTTAAGTCTATCCATGGCATTCAGAAACAGCTTCTGGGAGGCCTTCATGATCTCTTTGACAGACAGGAAAGATCCAAAGCAGTCCCCAATGCGGTCTTTTTGAACGAAGGGTGACACCCCTCCACCTCCTTCCTTCACTCCAAGGACCAGCTTGCCAGCAGGGATGTCGTCACAAACCTCACAGTCGTACACATTCATCTCGCTGCAGAATGGAAGCTGTAGCACCAACAGTACGTTGAAACGGTTGGCTCGGCCGATGCATGTCTTGTTAGCAGCGCTGCCAAAACTTTGAAGTTCCATCACTTTGAGGGGACTCCTGTTAAATACACCTGAGGCCAGTTCTTGTTCCAAAAGCGTCAAAACATAGTTAACGATAAGGCAAGATGCATTCCACTGTTCCACACTGACTGGACATGTTTGCTGATAGAACTGCAGGATGGTGCTGAGACGACTGTCCTGAACAGCACTGATGTCAAGGTCATTCAGGTCTTCTTGTGACCATGCCATCCTCCTCTCCATGTCGGCCACTTTTTGCCACATACGCACCACACTCTTATCATCCGGCGTCAGTTCTGCCGACTCCAGGGGGAGTGAGGTCAAAGTGCGCCACCGAGGACGCCTGATGCTCCCTTTGCGCTGAAGTCGAGGGGTGAGGAGGGACGTTGCCGTGGCAGACAAGGTCTGACCGACTGGGCTGGACTGATCACCGCTGGCGGTTACTCCCAGCAGCCAGTCCAGCTGCACTGACAGGTGGTCCACGGTGTGTCGCAGGAACAGGCTGCTGTCGGGACGAGACAGGAAGCTGTAGGGTTCACCGCTTTGGATCCCTCGACCACCACCTGCCAGTGGAATTACTGTGGGCGCTTTGGCTTTGACACCTGCCGCTCCGCTGCCTGCATGTGCAGTCACTGTCTGTTCTGACCCCACGCTACCGACACTGCTCACTTCAGTCTCTTGTTCCTCTAGGTTATCTTTGGTCTCTTTCGTCATCATCCCTCCACTGGGTATTTCCTTCTTTCCCTGCCCACAGAGTTTCCTCCACGGGTAAGGGAACAAGAGCGCTGACAAGCCCAGAAAGACTAGCACACCAGTGACTACTTTCAACACTGTGGCAGTGTACATGGCACCACCAACACTCGAGTGAATTAAATCCTGACAGTCATCACCAGTCTCCAATCCTATATGATGACCCTTCTCCCCTCCCTCCCCTACCAACCAGCTGACAACGTCACTCAGGGAGAACGAGACATCACCGTCCTGCTGGTCTTCAACATCCTCCGACTCTATGCCCTCTGTGGAGGTAAGAGGAGGAGTCTGCCGTGGATGGCATGAGCGTAGAAGGAAGACCAGAGAGATGTTGATGTAAGTGTTGGAGGCCAGGACGCCTGACGTCCACAGGCCTTCCATCTCACAGCTTTGCTTTGCTGACACAGCCTTGTCGGTGGTCCACCTGAAATCAGCAAAACTTTGTGTGATTCATTGTTGCTGGGTCACGTCTACGTTTCTTGCATTGTTTTGGAATATTTTTGATTTTTTTTTTCTCCTATGGGTTAGCGTATGTCAGCAAGAACAAATAAATGAAGATCACAGACTTTCAGTTTCTTTTGAGTAAAAAAAAAAAAGCTCATTTCTTACTCTTCAATAGGAATACATGTGTACACATGTGCAAATATTTTCATATTTCAGCAAGTTTACAGATTCCTTTGAACCTAGTTTGACGAGGACTCGAGTACATGAATGCCATATATGTCCATATCTGCCATATTATGCGCGCTTCCAGCCTGCCTTTCTCTTCTCTTCTCCACACTCTTTCAGTTTCTTTCAATGGTATCATCATCATCAGTTACAAGCTAAGAAAAAATTTGAAAGTATTACAACAACAAAGATGTCATTCGTAATTTTTACTGCCTAATAGAACAGAAAGTTTTACTATCTCAGTATACGAGAAGAAAACACAACATGTGGAACAGACAGAGAAAACAGTATAGTCACACACTTTGTTAAAAAAAAAAAATCACATTTGATTGCTGTTGAGTTCAGACTTTGTACTGAATATCAAACTGAATCAACATGTTCAGTGAAATATTCAATTTAAAGCAGAACAATAAACGTTTTGTGACAAACAACTCTAGAATCTTGTCATTTGAAACAATTATTTTTTCTTCTTTGTTGTTGTTGTTAATGGTTCTTAGCATTTTCTTCTTTAATTTATCCTTGCAGATAGAATATGATTATAAACAAATGGTATGAAGGTTTAATTAAATCATTGTGAATTCATTCTCAAATCACAACATTCCAAGTCAGAACAAAAATGAAAAGAAATACAAAATTTAAACAGGATTTACCAATCACAGTCTGAGGGCAATTCCCTGAAGGTGGTTTGCAGAGGCAGAGGACAAATGCATTCCCTTTTAAGTATAAAAACATGCTCAGATAGGAGCAGGTTCACAAAATGAAATGGATGAGGCATACCAACGGCCAAACTGGCCTTCTCTTCTGAGAGTTGGTGATGGGATTTTACATGTGTGCAAAATGTTATGCGTGCGTTCACACACAGAACCTTGGTTTATAGTCTCATTTGAAGGACTGTTTGGGAAATGAAGTCAGAACCAATGTTAACTCCGAGGGAAAATCCCCCTGTACCGAAACGGCCCGAGTCCTGTGCTCTACCACTGGGCTATGCCGGCCCCCTTTAACAGATATGATTTACCTCATCTGGTTCAGAAGTATGAAGTCTCTGAAGTGTGACAGATATACATAAACATCCGCGTCTCTCGTATATATATATATATCCCTTTGCCTCTAGAAACTGCCTTCCAGAAAGCTTTCCAATTCTACTTGTAAGTCTCATAAATCTATGACTTTTAAGTGTTTGGTGACACCATATTGGTTTACTTTTCTAAACCTGAGCTTGCTGGCCTTCCAAATGTTCCAAATAAATTACCTCCCTTTTTCACACACAAGTGGGTGAGACAAAGTCCCCAAGTAAAAAGAACAAACAATGCTATTCCTCAAAGCTTTTTTTTCTTCTTGCCTTTATGAAGGTTTTCATATCATCATGCCATATATAACTTGTTGACAGATCTGTGACCACTACGAACATGGTCCAAGAACGTGCTCTCACCAGTCTTGTAAAACATCGCAAATCAGAACTTTTTTTTTAGTGCAACCATGAATGTATGCTGATGATACAAACTTATCTCGTTTTCCTTTTTAAATATAACAAATTATTTTTAAAGAAATATATGATCAAGTTTAAAAGTTTTGAAAGCTGTTGACTGCAGAAGTACTGTCAACTGGAAGTGACATCCAGTTTTTCATAGCATTTCAATGTCTTAACAGCCAACAGGACAATTTATCAATAAAAACTGGGTTTCATATTTTCAACAAACTAAAATTGGTATCAAAAAGCAAGAAATACAGTGTCCTTTAAGACCCTGAAATCTTCCATGTTATATTTTGTGCTTTTCAAAACTCTACCAAATGCATTGATCACCATACTCTTAGTACCTTTCTTAAAAAATACTGTATACATGCAAGTACGAAGAAATTCTAGGGAGAGCTAGAAGACTGAAGGTCTTCATAGAAGAACCCCTCCCCCTCCGACAAGTTCATCCAGGTCATGACTCCTGGATGCCTCTCTGCTGTCAATACTTTTTTCCTCTGGCACTGCCAGCATTCAACCCAGCAGCTTCTGGACGGGTGGGCATCTCAAGGCACTGCTTTTTTAGATGGGTGTACTACCCAAGTCGTAATGGGTCACCTACTCTGAGTTGGGAAATTTGAGCCACATGAAGTTTACAGAGATTCATTCTGTAAAAAAACAAACAGGATCAAAATCTCAGTAAACAACAAAACTATCATATTCTCGAGTACTCGGTTATCTACCTGAATTTTCGTTTTACTAACCAATCTAGTAAAATAACACTATCTAGTAAAATAAATACTATCTGGCCAAACACCATATATGTTCAATTTGAATCTGGTTTCAACTGCAAAATACACTTCAACCAAATTCTGTACAAATGTTGACTCTGCTCTCTAAATAGTACAGCCTAGAACAAGTGTCTAAAATCTGTGTGCGTTCTTTTAGGCTCTATGGCAATGCGTCAAATATGCATGTGTGTAGAGACAGATTTGCGTGTGCATGTGTGTGTTCATGTGTGTGTGTGTGTGTGTGTGTGTGTGTGTGTGTGTGTGTGTGTGTGTGTGCGTGTGTGTGTGAGTGAAGAAGGTGACTGTGTGTGTGGGCTTACTCATTTGTATTGGTGTGTGTGTGTGTTGTATACATGCATGTACTAATAGTAGCTGTAGTCGAGCTAGATCATTCGTAAATACACACGAAGACTTCGTTAACGAACAGCAAACTGTAATCTGTAGATATGGTAAACAAACGTTAAGTCGCCAAAACGAGGTTGGCGGAAATGACCTTTTCAATTCAAGAACGAGGCTCGTGTAGTCTGCTACACGATATCATTACACCTTCCCCTTTTACATGGACAATTACATAACGGTAAATAAATCTTATTTTTGTTAGAGTCTTCTCAACAACCTGGGAAAAATGTAACACGCTATGTTATCGTTAAAGTTCATGTCAGGTTATAATCCTGAAATCGAGCAGGCATCTTCACAGCTCGTCCTGAACGGGTAGTCAGGGTACTGGTAAGTGGTGTTGATGAGTGTCCATTGCTAGTTGTCTCTGGAACTTCCAGTGGAAGCTGTCTGGACTCAGGTTGCACTGAACTGGCGTTGGCAGCTGATGCTGGTCTTCCAACAGGTGTAGGCGTGCTGGCAGCTTCCAGACCTGAAGGCGGAGAGGGGTTTGGAATGAGACAGACTGGCATGGGACATGCTGGGACCAACTGGTGAACTGAGGTGTAGCTGGATGGAGCAGGAACAAAGTTTCTGTTGTTGTGACACCTCAGTGGTTTCAAATGTCTTCGGTTTCTTCGCAGAAGACCAGACGACGTTTGGACGATGTAGGATCTTGGATCACAACGTCTCTGAACTGTTGCTGGATCACTCCACTCCTTCTGGTTGTCGAGTTTCTGTAGAACGACTTCTCCGGGTCTGAGTTCTGGCAAAGAACGAACTCCATGGCGTTGATCAAAGTAGTGCTTGTTTGCTTTCTTCTGTTTTCTGTCTCTGTCATGGATTTCTTCCTTTTTCTCAAGCTTGGGTTCTAAGTTTTCTGGAAGGGTAGGAAGACGAGTACGGAGACGTCGACCCATGGCAAGTTCCGATGGACTGAATCCTGTTGCTGTTGATGGTGTCGATCTGTGAATGAGTAGAGCCAGGAAAGGGTCATCCTGTGAAAGGATCTTCTTAGCTTCACGAACAGCACGTTCCGCCTCCCCATTTGCCTGTGGGAAATACGGCGAGCTGGTAGTATGTCTGAATCCCCACTGCTTACTGAATGCTTGAAATTCGTAAGCAGTAAACTGACGGCCATTGTCAGTGATGAGTAGTTCAGGAATACCGTGATGAGCAAATATGTTCTTCAGTTTCCCGATGACAACTTCTGTTGTGATGCGAGGGAGATGGCTGATTTCCAAGTATCTGGAGTAGTAATCAACCACAACCAGATACTGCTGGCCCTTGTGTTCACATAAGTCTGCTGCGACTTGCTGAAATGGGCGATCCGGTAGGTCTGTTGGGATGAGGGGCTCCTTTCTTTGTGATGGCTGCTTTTCTTCACAGAATTTGCAGTTTCGGACTGTCTCAGCGATAGCAGATGAAAGTCCAGGCCACCACACAGAGTTAGCTGCACGTTCACGGCACCTAGTTATGCCGGTGTGTCCTTCATGGATCCTGCTGAGAACATCTTCTCGCATTTTCTCAGGGATCACTATGCGTTGCCCTTTTATGAGAAGTCCTTGGTTCACACTAAGCTCATTTCTGACAGAGAAGAATTCTCTGACTGCTGGATCCACTTGACTAATATAGTTGGGCCATCCCGTCAAGGTGTAAGTCAGTGCAGTATTCATGACTTTGTCTTGAGCAGTTTCTTTTGCAATTTCTTGTAGTTTTTTATCCGAAGCGGGCCAGGTCTCTTTGATCATGTTGATGTGGGCCCTGATGTCCTCTTCACATGATGAGACAGTGTCAACTTGCTGAACTAAAGCTTCGTTTTGTGGACTCCTAGAAAGGGTGTCGGCTACAACAAGCTTTTTCCTGGGGTGAATTCTGCTTTCACATTGAATTTCATGAATCTCATCAACATTCGCTGGCAGCGAAGAGGTGTTTCGTTCAGATCCTTTGTGTTGATCAGGGGTATGAGCGGTTTGTGATCAGTCTCTAATATAAATGACTCAAGGCCTATCAAGTATCTCTCGAACTTTTCACAAGCCCACACTGCTCCCAGACACTCTTTTTCGATTTGAGCGTACCCACGCTCAGCAGTGTTGAGAGTTCTGGAACAGTATGCCACTGGTTTCTTCACTCCATCATGATCTTGAAGCAGCACTCCGCCAATGCCGTAGCTGCTAGCATCTGTGCTCACCGTGGTTTTCCTGTTGAGATCAAAGAACGCCAGTGTAGGAGTTGAAGATAGAGCTTCCTTGATCTCATTGAATGCGTTTGATTGAGGTTCTTCCCATATCCACTCTTTGTCTTTTTCTAACAATTCTGTTACAGGACGCAGAATGGATGACATGTTTGGATAAAACGACCTAGAAAGTTCATCATGCCAAGAACACGTTTCAGTTCTGTCACGTTCCTGGGGTCAGGCATGTTTCTGATTGCCTTCACTTTTTCATCTTCTGGGCGTATGCCATCAGCACTGATGCGATGTCCAAGAAAGGTGATTTCTGTCTTGTTGAACTCTGATTTCCCCTTGTTGAGCTTCAGACCGATGTTGAAAAGTTTCTGCATCACTGAGTTGACACTCGCACTATGTTCTTCTGGGTTTTCATTGAAGACAAGTATGTCATCATAAAAGCAAATGACGTTTCTTTCTCCTTGCAAGATGTTTTCCATAGTTCTCTGAAAGATCTCGGGAGCAGATGATATCCCAAAAGGAAGTCTCTTATAGAAGAATCTGCCGAAAGGACTGATGAAAGTAGTCAGTTTTGCAGTACTTGGATCCAGTGGGATTTGCCAAAATCCAGATGTTGCATCCAGTTTTGTAAATATCTTGGCATCTTTCAGCTTGTACAGGATGTCTTCAATGGTGGGTATGACATACCGCTCTCTTTTGACTGCGTTATTCAGTTTCTTGAAGTCTGTGCAGATGCGAACAGCTCCAGATTTCTTCATCACGGCGACTATTGGGGCACACCAATCCGTAGGTTCAGTAACTTCTTCGATGATATCATTTTTCTTCATTCGATCAAGCTCATCTTTGACTTTGTCGAGAAGCGGAATTGGTATCCTTCTTGCTGTTGCCACACTGTATGGTTCAGCATCCTCTTTCAGATGGATTTTGACTACAGGCTTATCATCCAGTTCTCCGAATGTTGAGTTCATCATACTGTCTACTCGCTGTACAAGACCCATGTGACTGGCAGCACCGCGTCCAAGAAGGTTGTCTGTGTCAGAGTTAATGACAAATATTTTCAGTTTGAATGAGTCCTTCTTGACGTTCACGGTACTCATGAAGTATCCTCTGCAACTCATTTTGCCTCCTGGACTGCGAAGTGTAGCGTTGGTATGCTGAAGTGGTGGGCGAGATTTCATGCTTTGGTACTCTGCAAGAGAGATGACTGATACATCGGCACCAGTATCAATTTTGAAGCGAATCGGTTTCCCGCAAATGTTCAAGTCCACAAACCAAGGAAGGACGTTAACATTGCTGTCAATGGCACCCAGAAAGTACATTTCCTCTTCCTTTACCGCACTCACTACAGGGTGTTGCTGACGACAGACTGACTGGAAATGTCCATATTTTCCACAGTTGTTGCAGATTTTTCCACGTGCAGGGCATTCTTGTCTGTTATGTTGAGGCTGTTTGCCACAAAATCCACATCTTGAACTGTTGCCGCTGTTTCGGTTTCCTTTGTGTTGATGGTAGCCAGCAGAAACATGACCACCACGACCATTTCCTCTGGAACCTCTTCCTCTGACTGAGTTGAGGTGAGATGCAGGCTGCTGATGATTTCTGTTGCCTTGGAATCGAGCTTGTGTATTGCCACGTGAACTGCCCACTGCAGGACGTGAATTCACGGCATCAACTTGTGTTCTTTGTTCCAAAAGCTGTGATTTGACTTGCTCATACTGACGGGCTTGCACGATTGCTTGCTGCAAGGTGAGGTCAGCTTGTAGTTGTAGCTTTTCTGAGAGTTCTTTGTCTCTTAATCCTACTACAAGGCGATCTCTAATTGCGCTATCTTTGTCAGCAAAGTCTGCATGTTCAGCTAAGTCATAGAGTGAGCGAATGAAAGTTTCCACATTTCTCTCCAGCACCTTGATATCTTTGATGAAACACAGTTCTTTCATGAATGACGTTGACTTTGGGGTTAAAGTGCCTATTGAACATTTCAATTATGTCTTCAAATGTGTGATTCGGATTGTTTTCTGTCTTCAACTTCGTTTCTACGAACATTGAAAGTTCCAAAAATCTTCTCAGCTTCTTCCCCCATCGAATAAATTAGTGCACTCACTTGTACATCGAAGTCCTCAGTCGTAAGTTTCGCTGCAGTTCGATAACGAAGAAATCGTTGTCTCCATGTTGGCCACACTTCAGGCCTTGAAAAATCAAAATTTTCTGGTGGTTTGAATGCCATACTTCTTTTCATGAATTGAATTCCTCCGGAGGAAAGTTCTTTACCGCTGCCACCAACTAATAGTAGCTGTATCGAGCTAGATCATTCGTAAATACACACGAAGACTTCGTTAACGAACAGCAAACTGTAATCTGTAGATATGGTAAACAAACGTTAAGTCGCCAAAACGAGGTTGGCGGAAATGACCTTTTCAATTCAAGAACAAGGCTCGTGTAGTCTGCTACACGATATCATTACACATGTCATTGTGTCTCTAAGAGTGTGTGTTTTCTCTCTCTCCTCTCTGTTTTCTCTGTGTGTGTGTGTGTGTGTGTGTGTGTGTGTGTGTGTGTGTGTGTGTGTGTGTGTGTGTGTGCGCGTGCGTGCCTGTGTGTTAGTAAGCACGTTGTCAGTGATGGTGTATGTATGTTAGTATGTATGTATATTGTCACTCTTCATGTGTGTGCTGGAGGTGGGCAGTGAATGGGGAAGAAGGAAGAGGGTGGAAGAGAGGAGAGGTTATGTGTGTGTGTGTGTGTGTGTTGTGTGCGTGTGCGTGTGCGTGCATGCGTGTGTGTGTGTGTGTGTGTGTGTGTGTGAGAGAGAGAGACTTCTACGCTAGTTTGTCATTACAGTGAGAGAGAAAGAGAGAGAGAGAGAGAGAGAGAGGAGAGAGAGAGAAAGAGAGAGAGAGAGAGAGAGAGAAAAGAGAGAGAGAGAGAAGAGAGAGAGAGAGTGTGTGTGTGTGTGTGTGTGTGTGTGTGTGTGTGTGTGTGTGTGTGTGTGTGTGTGACAGTGTGTGTGTGTAAATGTATGTGTGTGTAGTGTGTGTGTTTGCATACATGTGTGTGTGTGTGTGTGTGTGTGTGTGTGTGTGTGTGTGTGTGTGTACCTCTGTGTGTGTGTGTGTGTGTGTGTGTGTGTGTGTGTGTGTGTGTGTGTGTGTGTGTGAAATGGATGTTCTTGATTTTACTCAGGGTTGGTTTTTCTTTGTTTCTTTTTAGAAATCTGTGGCAGTTATCTCCACAAACCATTTCAAAATAAACATATAGGCCTATAACACAATACGTGTTGATGATTGGTTGATCTTGATGAATATCTGAATGTTTGATATTCAATGATACTCGATTTAAACACACACACACACACACACACACACACACCTTTTAGCCGCCCGCACTAGCTAAAATAAGACAGATTTAAATAGCACCAGTTGGCACTCATATAAATGGTTATTTGGTAGTAGGCCTAAAGATTTAAAGACAATGACTTTATATAAAAGCCAGCTGGTCTACATAATTATGCTTAATAAGCATGCGGAAATAAGGTAAAACAAAATGATTAAACACCAAACCAAGCTGCGAAGAAATATAAGATTCGGTAGTACTTTTTTAGTTAGTAAGTACGGAAGCAAAAAAGGAATTGAAATTGAACCACATGCAGGTCCAGTATTATGTAGGTAGGTAGGTAGGTAGGAGCTATTATAGCCTCGCGGCTTTCATGTGCTCCATCAATTGAAATGACAGTACTTTTCCCGGTGTATTATCCGTCAAATTATAAAAGAGAGAGGGAGAGCGAAACAAATAAGAAGATAGTATGAACATGTTCATCATACCTTAATGGGCACCAATTCCAGTTATACTTTTGAAAACAAACTGACGGTCTTTACAGGAAAAAAGAAAAACAATTTTTTTTCGTTTGACTTTCAGTGGAAGAGGGGAGATCACTGACAATTTAAAGGCCTTTCTCGGGTAACTCGGGTTGCAATGGTAACTTCTTGTATAGAATACAGTTATTTCCCATGTTCTGTTTCCCTTTTGACGTTCGTTACATCATTACTTTATTATTATTGCTATCATTATTATTATTATTGTTGTTGTTGTTGATGTTGTTGAAGATTTATTCATTCATTCATTTTATAGATACAATTGTTATCATTACATTTTATCATACATCATTGCTTATCAATAACAACTGTGCCATCTCCTGAACACCCATTCCAAGCACACGCGCACACACATGTGGCAAAGTGGACTTAGGGCAAAGGCAAGAGCTCGATCGAAACAAGGATTTTCAACTTCAATCTTATATATGTCGGATGCTCCAATCTCATCTTCGTGCCTGCCACTTTGCACAGATTAATCATGCAGACTAAATCTGCTGGGTGTTGTGGATCATAGAGTAGCAGAAGCAAGCACCACGCTCAGATCAGCCAGGAAACAATCTTAAGACCAGCCCAGAATCGATGCTTCTTTTTTTTTTTATGTCAGAAAGGGGTGGCAGCAAGCATCTGTCGGGGCCCCGTCAGAAAGAACAAGAAAGAAACCGGGAAAAGAAAAAACTACCTGAACACAAAAAACACATTTCCCCTTTTTATACATGCTCGTCGTCAATTGATCGGACGACCAACATACCACTACCCTAACAACAAAACATCGAAACAAATCAAACGACAACTTAGACATCATCCTCCCAACTTGACATCGAAGAAAAAAATAATACTAAAACAAACTATCGATAAACGCAATATAAAAATCAATTCAAACCAAAAAAACTATTAAAAAAACTTAACAAGTTCCGATGATTTGCTTGTTTTCGTTCCTAAAACGAAATGTAAAACAATAAATCATCTAGCCCAAACCCCTTAGCAACGTATAAAAATTTTATTCCCAAATAATTGATTTTTTCTTCGTTGATATTTTCGTTTTTGATTTATGATTTATTTTGAACTAAAAAAAAGCTTAAATGTTTTGCTTGTTTCGATATAATTATATTTGGGCCGGTGTTTGCGGCACGACACGGGGCGATAATACGACTCGCAACCCAGCCCGGATTTGGCACGACTAGTCGTGGACGAAGAAAACTGGGGGGGGCCACACACACACACCACCACACACACACATATATATTTATTATATATATAAAATATATATATATATAAAATATATATTTTAATAAATGTGTAGGCTAACAATTACCGTCATTGTAATGACTTGAAAAGAAAATTAAAAAAAAAAAACGAAAAAGGGGGGGGGGGGGGGGAAGATAGTGTCCCAATAGCCGGACTGGGTTTGGGGGAAGTTGCATTACGCACGCATCGTGACGAAACCCATTTTTTGTTGGTCGCACGACTAGTCGTGCCAATAGCCGAACTCGGTTGGGAGTTGTTTTTATCGACGACTGTCGTGCCGCAACACTTCCTTATATTATAGGCACCTATCTTCAAAGGAAAAAATATCTTTTTGGGATCTACAACTGATCTTTATGATTAAAGAGCGTTTGACGTCATTCGTTTTTTAAGGTGTTTTTCTCTTGAAATAAGGCTGAAAAAAAATCGTAAAAAACTTTTTTATTCTCCACATTCCCCCCTACTCTTGTTTTTCAATGCCCTCATTGAATCGAAAGTTGGGAAAGGGTTAGGATGGGTTTTAATAACCCCCTTTCCCTATCAATTTCCTGTTTTAGGGTTAGCCCCCCCCAAAAAATTTAAAGAAAAATTTAAAAATATTAACCTTTTCCCCCTCCCCCCTCTCGATTATTAAGGTCCCCCCTTGTGAAAAGAATGGGTTAATTTGATACTTTTATTTTTTTTAAAAGAGATTGGGGACAATTTGTTTCAATCGCTATCTTTAATGGGCAAGGGAAATTTAATATTAAAGAAGGGGAAAACCCCCGATTTTTCAGTACATTTTTTTCATTCAGTTGCGTTGTTTTTTAAAAAAGCAAACCAAAAATGAAAAAAAAAAATGAAGGATGTTCAAACGCGTTATTTTATAAATAAGGGCAGTTTAAATCAGGGGAAGGGGGTTTGTTATGAAATTATAATTAAAGGGCATTGATTCAAACTGCGTTATTTTATAAATAAGGCAATTTTAATAAAGGGGGTAGAGGAATTAATATTTTAAAACAAAAGGGCTTTAGGGACTTTGTCATTTTTGGGGGTATTTGATTTTGTGCGTTATTTTATAAAAAAGGCACTGAGAATCAAAAGGGGAAAACAGGGAGAAAAAAATTTTTTCTTTCTCAGCCATTCTGTACCAAACTACAAGGGGAATGAAAAATATCTTTGTATTTTCCATGGAAGTTCTTTTAAAAAATAGACATTGTCAAAAG
Source organism: Conus ventricosus (assembly GCA_018398815.1). Lineage (NCBI taxonomy): Eukaryota > Metazoa > Mollusca > Gastropoda > Neogastropoda > Conidae > Conus > Conus ventricosus. The sequence continues at coordinate 71,875,294 of CM031603.1, forward strand.
AAAATAAAAATTAAACTTTTAGCAAAGTAACTTTTAAAAAATTTAGTAAAGTTTGTTCTTGCTGATTGTTTTTTGCTGACTTTTCCTTTTTTTTTCCAAAAATGTCTTTTTTCTGCTTTAAAAAAAAAGAAATGCCTAACTTTTCTAATTCTAATCTTTAACTTTCTTTCTCCAAACGTTTTCTCGGGGAAAATGCCAAAACTTTCTATTCAAACCATATTTTTAAACAAAAATTACGGGATTCTCAGAATAAACTTTTCTTGGTTTTTCTGGCGTTTTTGGGATTTCTGGGACGGAAACCGGGTTTTTGTAGGAGGGAACGGTTTCTTCCGTTCAGGAGTCGGGGAATGTTCATCATTACAAAGTCTTCCTGGATACGCTTTTGGAGCTTCTTCCCGTGTGGAGGTGGTATTGGGTCTTGTCCTGCCTTCCCGAGTCTTCCCGGGTTGGGCGGCCAGCCCTTCTTGTTGCCGTGGGGGTCGTTTCCTCCACCAATGGCGACCACTAGGCGGTTGTTATAGGGCCCGCGTGACGCCGGGAATGTTGGGTTCCAGGCATCTTGCAATTCCCTCTCCCCCGGTTTGCAAAGGTAGACAGGCCCCCTTCAGACAGGATGGAGGGGACGTTTTCCCGCCTGGTTTTGCCCTTCCTGGCGGCGTTTTTTCCCGGGACTTTTTGGTGGCTTGCTTTTGGCGTCTCTCGGGCGACCTGGTGAAGTTGACCCCAGGTGTCGGTTCAATGGCGGTTGTCGTTCCCCAAGAGTCATCGAGGGAGTCTTGGGGGTTTTTGCCGAAAGTAGGAAATGTGGTGCGAAACCCCGTGGTCCGTGGGCGTTTTTATTGTGGGCCTGGACCAGTTCGGCAGTGGACGGGCCCAAATTCCCTTTTTCTCTTCATGGGTAGGGAAGAAAGGGGCTTTAACTGGAGCGGTTTTAACCCCTCGCATTGCCCGTTGCCTGGGGATGGGGGGGGTGTGTGGGGTTTTTTAATGTTGTACATCGGCCGAGCTCCGATCAGGTTGGACTCTAAATTTCGCCTTTGGGGCCCGTGGTTTCGTTCTGGAAACCCCTTTTTTCAGGAACCATTCTTTGATCAGGCTTTTTCCACAGTGGAGGTTCTTGGTTGGGGGGTGGGGACCGCTTGTGTAAACTTGGGAGGGACGTCTGTCATTATCAGGGCGTTTTCTTACCTCGCTGGGAGCTTTTAATTGGTGAAAACTATGGCCCCGACTTTTAACGGGGGCGATGCTTGAAGGTGTCCTGCGTGGTGAAAAATCTTGGGTGTTGCCCCCGGGGCATCTCTGGCAGTTTTGGGGTGTGCGTCCACGCCCCCGGGTGCCCGGCCAGTACGTCGTGTGCGCAGGAGCCCCATATGCGGTTGATTCCCTGGTGGCCCTGTGTCGTGAAAGGGGGGGTCCCGGATTTTTCTTTTATCGTGCGGGCAGGCCAGTTGTCGGGAGGGCCAGTTGCGATCTTCACCTTCCTGTAAGGACCCCTCTTCCCAAAAGAGTCGTGAGCGCTGCTGGGAAAGGGGTTTGAAAATCCGGTTTCCCCTTGTGGGGGGTTTTCGGCCTACGCCAGGCTGGGGCGATGACTGGATTGTGCTGCTTGCTCGTATTCAGCCCCGCCTTTTCGCATAGGGGGGGTGTTTTTCGGTATAAGCGGACTCTGCAGTCTGTCTCTTGGATGGGGCAATCTGGGGTGGGACGGAGTAGCAGCGGGCTTTATCTTCCCTGGTGGGGGCAAATTGGAAAAGGGCGTCGCGGTTGCTTGCCGGGGGTACTTGATTTCGAAGTCGAACTGTGTAACCCGAGCAGCCCGCGTTCTCTAAAGGGGCCCGGAAGCTGTCTTGAAGTGGGGAAGGGGGTTGTCGTGAGCGACGAAATTTGGAGCCCAGGAGGTAGTCTCTGAAATTTTCGGGGACAGCCCATTCATGGCGAGGAATTTAGCTTCATGTAGAGTAATTTGGCCCGATTCTTTTCGTTTGGGCGTACCTTCTGCTTGCATAGGGCCGGACCTGGCTCGCCCATCTGTTCTTGAGAGAGAATGGCGCCCATCCGTCGTGGCTGGGGTAGTCTCCAGGGGTGAAAGGCTTGGGTGAAATTGCGAGCCAGGCGGTGTGAAATCATGGCGGTCTTCAGTTTTTTGAAAGTTCCTCATGGTTTGGGCCCCGCGTGGGGTTTTCGGCGTTTTTTTTTTTTTGCTTTTGTCGCTGGGGACCAAGTGTGGAGGGGACCGGCTATCTTTGGAAAATTTCTGTGAACCCCCGGAGACTGGGGAAACCCCGGAAACTGCGGAGCTCGAGGTTGTATGGAGACTGGCCATTCCTTTCAACCCCTACCTTGGAGTCTTGCAGGATACCCTTTAGCAGGTTGGGGGCCCCCCGGGAGAGACTTGGCGTCGCAGGAATTTTGACATTTGCTGCCCTCAACTTGGCCCCTTTCTTTTTTTTTTTCGGGCAGGGGTTCCAATGTTCAGGTGTTCTTCAAAGGTCTTGAGTAGTCGGGGGCGTCAGTAACCAAGGGAAATGGACATGAATTTGGACATCGTAGCTGCTCAGTCGCTGGAACGTGGCTGGTGCCGTGCAGAGGCCCCTTGGCATTTGGTATATTCAAAGAGGCCCATGGAGTGGTGAAAGCCTCTTATGTTGTCGTCAGGGGGATGGTATCGGGGGAAGCCGGGCCAAGGCAAGGGTGGGGGGGAAAATACTGGCCCGACCAGAGCGTCAAAAATCTTGGGATTTGGGCAGGGGAAGGCATCCCCTGATGGTTTTGGAGTTTAACTTGGGTAGTCACCAAAGCGGATGGACCCGTTTTCTTTCCCGACGATGACATGGGGGAGCGTGGGGGTGTAACCCCCAGTGTGATGCCCTTTTCAGTAGTTCTTTCAGGTGGGCTCTAATTCTTCAAAAATTTATGGGGAGGAATTCTACATATGGTTTTAGCCATGGTTTTTATCTGTAGTCTTCGCCCAGTGTCAGCATCGTGTCCCAGATCTGACATCAGTCTGAAAAGGGGTCGGAGACTTTTTAAGGGGGTTTTTGGCTTTTTTTTCTGTCTGTCATGCTCGAAGTTGGAAAAAAGGATGTTGGACTTTGTTTTCTGCTTTTCCCCTGTCTTCTCTTTTTTTTTCTTCCCCAGTGATTTGAACGATAGTTCGTTGACGTTTAGCTGGATCAAAGGCCCTTTTTTTAGCGGTTGGGCCCTTCTAAGACAGCTACTGGAGTTTGGCAGGGGAGTTTGTCCTCATGTGTCAGTTTGCCATCCCGAATAGCTGATGCCAGGGGTTTTTGACAAAGTGGGGGTAGTAGCAGGGTTGGGGGGAAATGGTTGCGTCATGTTGAAGCCCAGGGAAAAGAAGTCAGTCTTCGGGCTTGAACTTTGATTTCGCAAAGAAAGGCAGGGTGTTTGACGGGAGATCGTACGAGCGGCCCCCCGGTAGACATCTTTTCTTTTGATTTCTTGCGCTAAGAGTTGAAGGGTTTGGGGGAAGGTTTTTAAGCATTGTTCAGGCAGGGTTCCAAGACTTCCCCCAGCAGACTGGGTCGTTCCTTCTTCTCCCTCAAAAAGGTCCCTAGGGGTTTTGCTCGAAACCGGGGTTTTGACAGGGGTATTGAAGATTTATGTCGACCAAGTAGATCGGGTAGGGGCCCCCTTTCCCAATTCATGCTGTATTTTTTAAAAGGGCCATTTCTTTTTCGAAATTCTTGGATTTTTGCAGCCCAACTTCGTGACAGTCGTTACTTCGCTGCCTGTGCCCGAGAGCCTTGTCGTCCCGCCGTTAAACTTGATTTTAGTCGTCGGACATCTTCCGGGAGGTTTGTCTTCGTTTCTTCCCTTTGATGCGCAGCCTTTTGTGCGAACTTTCTTTTTATTGTTGTTTACTGCTTCCTTTCCCCCCCCCTGCCCGGTTTTCCATAACGCGGGGGGATCGTTTCCCTGTCCGTAGCCCCGTTGATTTTGTCTTTTCTGCCTTGGAGATTTTGTCTTGTCGGCAGTTTGCTTGGACGTGTCCTTTGGCTGGACCACCGCATCGTGTAGAGGGGAACTGGGGGGGGGTAAGGGAAAGACGTTGGGAATGCATTCGGGGGGGGGAAAACGTGGTTGCCCGTTTAGGGCTTTGCTGCCTTTTTTGCTTGGGTTTTTTCTTGGGGTTCGTTTCTTCAGCCCCAAATTTTTTCCCCAGGTGCGTTCGGGGCCGGTTGTCTTTCTTTTCTCGGGGGGATTTTTCCCCATATGGTGTTTTTCCTTTGTCTTCTTAAGGTCCCCCGGGGGGCCCTTGGGGAAACGTTCGCCCCCCAAAGGATGGGGTGAGGGGGCTTCGAATCGCCCAAAAGAATTGGGCCCAAGGCGGGGTGGATTCCCCTTAGATTTTGCCCAAAAGCTCCCCCGGAATTTTGGAGGGTATTCCCTTGTCCCCCCACTGTCCCAAAGATTCTTTTTTTGAGTGATCTTTTTTCCCCCCATTCGTTCGAATTTTGAAAAAGTGGGTTTCTTTGGGATTTTGGGGTTTTATTTTTAAAATTGGGTTTAAAGGTTATTAAGTTAATTTGAGGGATTGGGGGAATTTAAAACCCCATTGCAAAAATTTTCCCCATTTGGAGGCGCGGGGGCGGGGGCTAAAAATCGCCACTCGGTTGTGGGGCGGGGGTTCCCCCAGGGTTATCTTTTGAGGGTCATTTTCTTTTTTTAAAAAAAAGCTGGTCGGGGCCGCAGCCCTTATGTTTTGGTTTTGCTGTAAATATGGGCTTACTTCTATATTTTGATCCACAACCCCACTTCTGCCCCCAAAAATCTTGGAAAAGTGGACTTAGGGAAAGTGGACTTTTATGTCGGATGTCAATCTCATCTTTGTGCCCGCCACTTTGCACAAATTTAAACATGCAGATAAATTTCTGGGGGTTGTGGTCAATAAAGTAGAGAGACAGCAAGCAACCAGCGCTAATCCCAGGCAAACAAATTTTAAGGGCCAGACCAGAAAACGTGCTTCCTTTTTTTTATGTCGCAAGGTGGTACAAGCCTGTCAGCGAGACCCTACAAAGAAAACGCAAGAACAAATGCGCAAGAAAAATATTGAAACACAAACACACTTCCTTTTTTAATGCTGCGTAATTTTATCGGGGCGACCAAAACTACCACATCACCCCCAACAACATAAAAATCGAAACAAAACTAACGACCAACTCTACGACTCATCCTAAAAGACATCGAAGCAAAAAAAAATACTTAAAAAAAACTATCGATAAACGCAAATTAAAAATTAATTCTTAAACCCCAAAAACATTAAATGAAAAAATCAAGTTTTTGATGATTTGCTTTCTTCGTTCCCCAAAAAAGAAATGAACAAGTAATCATGTAGCAACCAAACCCCTTTGCAATGATCAAAAAAATTTTATTCCCCCAAAAAATTTATTTCTCTTCTTCTTGATTTTTCGTTATTGATGTATGATTTATGGTTTTAACTAAAAAAGCTTAAATGTTTTTGGGGTTTCATATAACTTATATTTACCTATCTTCCATGGAAACATATACTATTTTGGATCTACAATCTGATCTTTATGATTAAGAGCGTTTGACGTCATTCGTTTGTTAAGAGTGATTTCTCTTGTAATAATGGCTGAAAAAATCGTAAATAACTTTTCTTCACTTCTCCACACACAGACACACACAACTACAGCTGTAGGGCAGTCAATAATGAATAGGTACCCAAGGTCTGATCACCTCATGGGGCTAATGCGTAGGTCAGGGATCTGCTTAGTCGTGTTCAGAGATCCTTCTCTTAAATCCTCTCATCTTAATTCTAGATGTATTTGCCTGTCCGCTGTAAATCCTTCACACATTGATCTTGTAGTTTAGCCAGATGTGATGTAACGTATGTGAACTTGTACGCACGCAGTGACAACTCTTTGAGGAAACTGAAATCAAAATCGAATACATCATTATGCTGATGATTTCAAGGTTTTATGAATTATGTCATGCTGTTGTCTATTTTCATCATTAAAGTTAAACATTACTTATTGTGCCCTGAATGCATGAGCCTACAAGTTGGATTTGATCAACATGTTCAGTACAGGGAAGAGATGTGGAGGGTGTTGGTTTCAGGGAACAGTGACGATGACATCAGCTTTTGTGTTGACCTCCCCCAACTCAGTCACCCGTCTCCGCTTTAATTCCCACGCTCCACCACTCCCCGCCTGATTCCTTGTAAAGCGCCATGCTCTACCTTGTACATCTTGGAGTCGACTTTCGTCTCTGGGTGAGAACTCTCAGAGTATACGGCTGGTCTTGGTTGTGACAGCCAGTCTATCAATGTCATGTTTTGTTTTGTTTGTTTTTTAAGGAAAGAAAAAGAATGAATGAATGAATGGAAAAAAAAAGGGGGGGGGGGGGAGGAAAAGGGCTATTCTCAAGACACCAGACAATATTCCCCAGGCTGTTGAAAATACCACAAAATTATAGGTACTGCTTTATTTCAGATACTGTTGGTAGACTGACACAACTAGCCAGCCATTTGTACTGGAAAGTTGTCACCCAGGGGACATTCTAGACAGGCATCAACAATTGGTTCGGCTCACAATCTAACACAAGAACTCAATTAGTCACAATTCCCATTGCTGTTAGTGATGGTTTCATTGATAAAAATTAAAGTCATCTTTTTCATCCACCTCTGCTTCTCTGTTTCCTCTCGCCCAACTCCCTCTTTCAATCCCCATTAATTGAGTCATTTCTCATGTGGACTAATGGTTTGTTTGTGTTTGTTTTGTTTTATTTTGTATAGCTTCACCTGCTGTTAATTCATTTTCATCATCAGTTACTGTTTATTTATATCTTGCCTGAAAAGACCATGGGCTGAAGTGTTTTGTTGTGTTTATAGGGTAGTCAGTAGACTATTTCACCATTTATGTTTTCATGCTCTGTAACATGAGGGTTGTTTTGGTTATTACAGTATTGACATTATTCATCTTGATCTTAAAAAGGCTTTTGACTTTATACCTTATGAATGACTTCTGAAAAAAAGGTCTCAGCCAATGGGGGTTTGTAACAGGTAAAACATATGCGTGAATAAGGATATTTGTTTTTTGTGTTGTTTATGGGCAGACAGACAACAGAGGGTGCCCGGAATAGCTCGGTTGGTTAGAGCGCCGGACTCGTAATCTTGGTGATCCTGGGGTTGCGGATTCGAATCTCCCCCAGGCCCTTTGGTACAGGGAGATTTTTTCCTCAGAGTTAACATTGGGTTTTGACTCTATTTCCCTATTAGTCCTTCAAATGAGATTATAAACCAAGGTTAGTGTGTGAACTCACGCATAATCTTTCACACTCGGTAAAATCCCACATCAACGTCGGGAAGCCAGTTTGGCCATTGGTAATGAAGGAACCGTTACACATAGATGGACCCTGTGTGAAAAAAATCGAAAAGGAGTTGTTTAAACTGAATGATACCATATCGACTGGGGAAAATGAAACTGAAAGGGACTTGCTTGTTGAAGCGCAGTGGGCAGATATTCAGTCGGCTATACACCAGGTAGGCAGCCGTTGTGTAAACATGTGAATGCGGATTGTATGCGCTTTGTGTTGGTCTCGGCAGGGGCAGGCGCTTTTCATAAGTACTTTAATAAAATAAAAAAAAATAAAATAAAAAAGTGGGTCATTCTACCCAGGAGTGCTGAGTTTTAATAGTATTCCTCAGACAGCATACTAGGTCCAATCCTGTTTACTATCTCTTTAAAATGTTGTACTGACTGTATTCTGGAAATACATATTATTTTGTGACAGGACATGAAAAAATATACAATGCGTTTTCAAACATGACCAAGATTACGAAAATGATATCAATGTCTTGACAGAATGGGTTGGATGCATGGAACAGTTGGTTTTTAGCCCAATAGTAATGTAAGAAACAAATCTAATTACCGTTAATAAATGAAGAACACATTATATATTGAAAAGTGTGCTGTGGTTTATGAACGTGATAAATGAAAAGATTTGGGTGTTCACTTTTGAAGCACATGGCGTATTTACCCTAGACAGCAATATTAAAAAATGTAACGGAATAATTCATATGTGGTCTTTGCCCAATTATGGACAAAGGGTTTCTTATAATGACAGCAAAGGTAGGCCCCATCAGCAACATAGAAAATGCTATCATGGTTGCCTGCATTTAAAAAGTCAGTCCGCATCGTTCAGGCTAAGAGTTAAATTTTTTTTTTTAAAAAAAGCAATGAAATCAGTTGATGTCATAAGACGATTAGACTCATCATACAGAATGGTGTTACTGCGGTTTACCTCCATTAAAAGGAGGTTAAGCAGAGGTGTGTGGTGTGGCATTATTCCAAATTCTTACCAAACTTGTTATCAGATAGATGTAACATTCCATTCACACACACACACACACACACACACTGCTAACACACTTTTTAAATATCTTTTACTCCATTTCATTTTGTTTTCTAACATTTAATTTGCTGTGAAGGTCATGACTGTAGATTGTTGGTTCAAATTTTGCTTGCTTGCATTCACAAAGCCTTTTTCAGGCGATGGAAGAAGTCATCACCGTGATACTGTATCTGATTTCTTCAGCTTCATCACTCATGGGCAGGAATGTGGCTACTTTATAATGGATCTACAACAAACAAAAAAACATATAGGCTAAAATCTTATCATTGGTCTTTGGAGAGGGACGAGAGACAGGACTAGAGAGAGAGAAAGAAAGAGCATACAACTAATATAGAGATAAATCATCAAAACATGTTTGTGTTTATGCATGTGTTTATGTGTGTGTGTGCGCAGGCATGCATGTGTGTTGGTGATAAATGTATACACATATATATATGTAGAGAGAGAGAGAGAAAGAAAGAGAGAGAGAGAGAGAGAGAGAGAGAGAGAGAGGGAGAGAGAGACAGAGGGACACACACACATACACGCACACACACACACACACATCAAAAACAGAAATGAGGGAGATTAAATCAAATTTTGATCCAATTTTATTTTCAAATAAGACGATGATTATGGCAATGTCGCATTCTATGTACATCAGCTCACAATATGCATTCTGCTTTTTTTTCTTTTTTTTTTAAAGTTGCACAAAGGTCCATGCCGTGCCCATTTTTCTCCATTAGCAGGTGGGCACAATAAAAAAAATAAAATAATCATCAGCCTTCTGCCCTCCTTTAGATAACGACATCGGACAATTTGAAGACCACAAGCAGAGGAAGAATGATGCAGAATATCAACCGATCCACTCCACACCGATAACTCACAACGGTCTCCTCACAACACCTTTGAGACCAAAGATAATACCACTGACAAAATCAAAATATATAGTTAAAGTACAAACAATAGATAAATAAACTTTTAATCAATCGAACGATTAAAAAGAAAAACACAGGCACTGATAACAGATACTTCATCAAAATAATAGAAAAGAATACGTTTAGCTGAAAAGTAATAAATAAGTAGTAATAATAACTAATAAATCAAAAGTAATAAACACCATAATTTAGTTTAATTTGAGCTCACCAATTTTACACCATGAACATGCTCAGGTAACTTGCTAACTGTTGAAGTTCATGTTTCCAGGGATGGAACTTTCTCAACATAGGAAAATAAATAAACCAATTAAATATTAAATGAGTAAGTCATGCAAAAAACAAACACAGGGAAACCCAGCACAAAAAAAAAGAAAAAAAAAAAAGCCTTGAATCTGGATTTGATAAATATATGTCCCCATCCAGTCCAATTTCATGTCAACACTTCTACCTCCCTCCAACCCATCGTTATCCGCCTTTTCTGTCTCTGGTTGTTATCCAACAGTGCTACAGTCACGTTCTTTCTTCAGACTTCATCCTAATCTTCCATCCCCTTCTCCCAAACTCTGCCCTGTCAGCCAATCCCTCTCACCCTCCTCTCCCACAACCCAACCCTAAATGAACTGCTTGCCAAACTCGCCGCTCAAATCTTAGCACAGGTGCCCCCCCCCAAAAAAAATGTGTAACTAGTTCAAAATCTTAACATTACGGTCCCAGTGTTATTCTTTCTTCCTTTTTTTTTCTTTTTCTTTTTTCAACTTTTGCCAAGGTTAGATTTTCATCATGTCTGTTCATTTGTCTGTTCATCTGTTAGGAAGATCCTGCAAAAACCTACCGAAACGATGTTAAAATCAAACTAGGTGGGAAAATATGTGGCCTGAGGACGAACCTATAATATCTGAGAGAGAATCCATACAGTGAATCCAGATGAAAGGGCAGATCATCTAGTCGAACTTGGTAGAGGTCTGTATCTCCTAAGAACCATTCTAGTTATTCTTCAGGTTCTTGAGAAAATAAATTAAAAAAAAAATAAATAAACGAACAAGTAAAACCAATATCCCCACCCCCACCCCCACCCCACCCCACTCCCTCTGAAATTATAAAAATCAGAACATTCATAGTTTTGAGAGATTTTAACTTTTGGTTGGCATCGGGAAAATTAACAATATAAATGCTGATTTTAAAATATTTTATCACGAAAAATATACCTGTGGTATGAACTGTCGACATTAGAAGGTAAAACAATGATAATGCTTATGATAATTAGAATGATACCAATAATAGTAATCAGAAGGAACCACACAACCACAATTGTCAATTAGCAGTCAGAATAAACTTTTAACTTTTAAGCAACTGTAAAAAGACCACAAAAAGAACAAATGTGAAAAAGTCTGCTTTTCTCCCTTTCTTCTTGTACACTTTCTCTCTGTACGTCTGTGTTAGACAGCGAATTCAAAAATTTATGTAAAACTGGAGGTTTCACCCTATATCAATGGCATGAACTTCTTATGTAGTTTTCGACCCAAATTTAACACCGAGTTTGGCTTCAGATTTAATCAGTAACTCTAGATTGTAACCTTACATGTTTTGTTGTGTGCATGGAGAAACAACTTTTCAAATCATGATGCTAAAACCAATAGATCTCTTGAAGCTGGCACTTTCAACGGTGCTTACAGTTTTGGACCCAAACTGAATACATACAATGTGGCTCCACTGTGTGATGTGAACCTGTGTGTATGCATGCGCATGCACATATACGCATGCAAGCACACAAATGCACACACACAACACACTCACATGCATGCGTGTGCAGACTCTGCATATTGTTTACCAAAATAGGAATATTATGGGGGTCCAACAACAATGCAAAAGTTTGGGTGAAAAACTACTGCAGACGCTGGCAAAACTGACCTAGGATTCAATCATTAGGAAATGACCAATTTTCCTTCTCAAAAAGAATAATTCTACATTAATTCACACATTTTCGTTTCATGCACATACACATACAGAGCATCGGTTTGTCCCTTTAATTTGGAAAAAAAAAAAAAAAAAAAGTTGAAAAAAAAACAAAACACAGAAACAGCCTCAAGTGAATTGGTTTGTAAACTTGTCCACAGCAGACGCAGAAACTGAGTCAAAGGGGAGTGAATCTTATCAAGTGCAGGCTTATGCTGTTTACTTGTTTTTTCCCTCCCTTTGGCCATTCCTTTGTTGATCAGCTCTTTTGCATAGGTTTGTTCAGCTTCTAATTTAAACTACTGCTAGAACTGCACACATAAACATAGCAGCACATAGAAAAACATGATGCTCTCAATAACTCTGAAATTCTTTAATCCCTGTGGTTTTCTTATGCTTTCTTTTCATAACCAGCAGTTTGAACAGAACTACACTCATCTTTTGTAAGTCGTAAGGAAACAAAGCCTTAAATAAAAAGCCAACACTCATGCAACAGAAATCAAACAAGCAAGCAAATACAACTTCTTCACATTTGTTCATTTTGTGATCCAAATTCAACAAACACATGATGTACATTTTCAAATAAATCAGCATTACATTCATTATACATTCTCATCTTGTCTTTTTGTTTTAAATCAAAATTCATTCAAGATCAACATGTCATAGACTAAAAACAAAAAATACATGATAAGATAAGATAATGTTGCTTATAGCCCAGCCGACCGCAGAGGGCCACATCAGGGCTGTCACCACGTTAAAATCAACTCACCAGTACAAAAAATACATGTCAACCTTTAGAATTTCAAGTCTCTTAAAACACTGCCGATATACCCCCACACGGTCAATTATGCTGCTTTTGATAAAAGACGCTTCATTCACCATCTCAACAAGTCTCAAACTCCAACACTTCTAAAGCATATAGACATTCCCATTGACTGTCAACTTGATCCAACTCTCCAGTACCGATGCTGACTGAAAAAGGGTGAAGGTGGGGGAGGGGTGTGTGAAGAAACTACATGGAAATATAGGGGGAGAGGGAATGGTCGAAGACAGTGGAGACAGGAACAGTATCTTCGCCTTTCGCAAGCAGCAGCGCCACAGCACACACTGAAGACATTCCTCACTTCCTGTTTGATCTGATTGTCTCTGTGCTTACCTCCTGTTCACCATTTTGGCTGTGTGCTCACCACACATCTCAGACGACACTGTCAAACAGCAAGTTTGAAGCACATGCACGGTGGTTCTGTAGGCAAAGACTACATGCAGGCAGAAGGCCAACCTTACTGAAGAACAAGAAACTGGACTATGAGGTTATTTGAGGAAAGCCAGCCGGTAGACGATGTTCAGAATTCTGTGAAGATGGTAATCTGTGTTAGAGCTCGCATTCAGTGACAGTGAACTTGCCGTTTTCGTAGGACAATTAGTGCTGGTGGGCCTGCCCAAAGCAATTGGACACCATCAGTCAGCTTAGTTCCATTTCAGAGAGAGAAAATGCCAAAACATGGGTGTGAAATAGTGTACTTGTAATGCAGACAGTCGATATTCCAATCATTATCCTGCCCATGTGCTCCAAATCAGAAATTTGAGACTCTACAGCTATTTGCTTGGCCCATAAACTTAGAAAAGGTGTCTCTTATTTGCTATAAAAGAAAACATGTTATCTTCCCCTGATCTTATTCCTAAACAGGTCCAGTTTGCTGTTCCTCTTATTTGGAACATTCAACTATATGTGTTATCTTCCCCTGATTTTCTTCCTAAACAGGTTCAGTTTGCTGCTCCTCCTGTTTGCAACATTAAAATACGTGTCATCTTTCCCTGATTTTCTTCCTTAACAAGTCTAGTTTGCCATATCAGTCAGCTTAACAGTTCAATTAAATGAAATGCCAAAACATGGGTGTGAAAGTGTGCCTGTAATACACACTCTGTATTGCAAACAGTTTGACTTCACTTATTATCATCATCAACGATCAATACATGTTTGGGGTCTGATCTGACGTTAGTTTACCACATAACGCACGCAGAAATTGCATAATGATTTCGACCCATAAACTGAGATGAGGAAACTCTCTTTGCAACAGAAATACAGGCATCATCTTTCCCCCTTCTTTTTTTCCGGTCAGATTTATCAAACAATTTTCTCATCTAACAGAGATTGGTTCCCTGTATGAGTGAACAGGAGTCCAGCAAAGATGATGAGCGGAAAGCAAGGCATAATACCGATCCTCTGCCCACTACATCTTTCCAATGGTTTATTTCTGGTCAGTCCTTCAAACATCCAACAGCATCATAACTGCCCAAATTTGAAACTGTGTGAGTCATTGATTAAATGTTTTTCGTGGATTCAATTTAAGCACACATTGAAGACATGTGTGCAGACAAGCATACATACCCACATATTCTCTTTCTTAATGTGCATGTGAACGTGCACACACACACACACATGCGCACATGCACATATGAACACAAACACATGCGCACATGTATACAAGCATTCATATTATGAAACCCGTCTTGTTTGACCAGATCTGTAAATAGGGAAAAAACCCTCACTGCTACAAGTTTTTGCTTTTCTTTTTTTTTTTCAAACTTGTACATGAACCAAAAAAAGTAAAATAAAACAATGTCACAACATGAAGGGCCAACACAAAAGAGAATTCAACTTAGACAGTGAGATTAATCCAGGCATGAGAACATCGTCAGCATGATTTTGTCAGAGTGGTCAACTTATGTAACATAATCCTCTTCATCAAGAATATCCCGACAACATGCACACCCAGAATATGATGTACAATCTTCAAAAAACAAAACCCACAGACCTGTACACAAACAATACACACACAGATAATTATAATGTCAACATGTCAAAGTAGGCCATCGAAAACCAAAGGCAAGGCTGGAAAGGAATCAACTATATTTCAATGAGCACTGTGAACCGACTGTTTTGTGGCCAGCCACTTCCACATTCAAACTCTTCTGACCAACATAATAATAACGAAGTTGCAGACCTGTTTCGCATGGGTGACACCACCTCACCCTCTCACTGAATAATCATGCATGCCTGTTTCCAACAGACAACAGTCTCTCTTGCCGCTTTCTCCTCGCCCTCTGCATCCGCCCTCACACAACATCCATCACTCTCATCCTGAACACCAACCAACAATTTGCACACAAATGCCAAACATACACACTCACGCACAGTCTGGGAAGAGAGGTGGTCCTGTTTCAATCACCTGATGGGATTGCCAACTCTTCTCAGGTCTGTCCCAAGTCCGTGATAGTTTTCATGCACACAACATTAGCATAACAGAAACCAAGAGAGGCAATCAACACATCTAAACAAACGACTATCCCTGGTTTAAATTCAGAGTCAAAATTGCTTTAGGCCTTTTAAATCAATACAAAATGACTATACGTTGAGGTATGATTAACCCACCACGGTTAATGACAACGTCACCGGTAAGTCTGTATTAAAAATCTGGTTCAAACAATTCTTGTAACCAGCCAGTCCGCCACCCCCTCGCTTTTCTCCCCTCAACTTAACATGCATAGATAATACTTTTAAGTTCCAAATGGTGCAATTTTTTTGCTTCTTTGCCTTTTCATGGAATGCTCTTTCTCCCTCCACTTCCTTTGTAGTAATCGTCATAATTTCATTTGTTATTTTCATCTTGGGATGGTTGTGTGAGTGACTTCTCCTGTTGGCTCGAGTTCATATAATAACCGAAGAAACAATTTCCATCTTTGTGTGTGTGTGTGTGTGTGTGTGTGTGTGTAGATAAGTGAGTCTGTGTGTTTCAAAGTACATGGACGCAAAGCCGCCTGATCTTATGTTTATTTAAATTCTACAAAAAACATAAGCGAATCCCTGGGAACTGAAGAAACTTACTTAAACCGAAAATGTGTTTTATCTCACACTACTAGTGTGTTGTTTGCTTTCTATACTGTGTTTATCATCTATTATTGTGTTGGACATCATTAACTCTGTTGTTTGATTTGGAGGTATATTTACAGAAATGACCCTGTACAATTACATTACACTTTTGTTTTTCACAATAGTTCTTTCATGTTGTGTCACCAACTGACTTGACTCAGTGTCAAAAACTCATCAAAATGAAATCATTGCTACTCATAATGACAAAACTATTTCTCATATTAACAAGCTTATTATTCTAATTATTGACAAAGTCTTTCTCTTAGTTCCCTGCTTGTTATTTTCAATGAAAAACTTTACATTCCTAATAAAATCGTTCATGTTAATGACAAATGTTACTTCTAAAATGGTGGTGTTCTTAATCTTAACAACAAAGTTCACTTATGATGACAAACTTTCTGTCAACAACAGAGACAAAGAAAAAAAAATTCTGTAAAATGATTACTAGAATTAATACTTGTCTCATTCCATAAAATGATTATTAGAAATTAACATTGGACACTGTAGTTAGTGAGGTGGAGATATCCAAGATACCGACTAGTGTACACAAAAATGTACCCTGTGTGCGTGTGTGTGTGTGTGTGTGTGTGTATGTGTGTGTGCATGTGTGTGTTATGTGTGTGTGTGTGTGTGCGCGCGCGCGCACACGCACGTGTGCATATGTGTGCGTGTGTGTACTGTGCATGTGTGGGCGAATGTGTGCGTGTGTGTACTGTGCATGTGTGTGTTATGTGTGCGTGTGTGTACTGTCATGTGTGTGTTATGTGTGCGTGTGTGTACTGTGCATGTGTGTGTTATGTGTGCGTGTGTGTACTGTGCATGTGTGTGTTATGTGTGCGTGTGTGTACTGTGCATGTGTGGGCGAATGTGTGCGTGTACAACGCGCATGCGGGCGAGCATACACATGAGCAAAATGTTCATGCAATTGTCCCCTGTGCACCAAGTTTGATCACGTTTTGAGTCGGCATCTTGAATGTTCCCACACACTCTACATGTACAGACTAAAACACATCACAGCAGTTTTTTAAAAAAAGTTTGCATTCACACATGAACAACCCAACACTCTGCTTCAAAGTATCTTTCGTGGTATGTATCAACACTGTTAACAAAATGCCACAATACACACACACCACAAACATGCGACCATAATCCACACCCTCATATTCCCGAACACTCTTTTCTTCCCCTGATTGTTAACTTTGGAAAATCATTTCTACTTGTGCTGTTTTTGATAACATGACATCAAACTTCTAAATGTCTACCCCCATTCTCTCTCCCTTTCACACACACACACGCACACATGCACACACATACACATACACCTTTAATTACAACATGGTGCAAACTGTGGTTCATTCCAATGTGAATCTGGTGTATCGACCATTGTCACGCGACCTTTTCAGCAATGTTTGTCCTTCTACGACAACACACACACACACACACACACACACTCCCATGCTTCGACACAAGGTTTCACTGCCAGCTATGTCCTCACACACACAGTCAAAACATTAACACAAACACAAATGCACACACACCAACACCTCATCATCTGATCAAACCTGAACTCATTCTCCACATTTTCTGAGGAAGAATGTGGCAGCCTTCAGCCTTTGTCACACATGAGGCAAGCCACTCTTCAAGCCCAAGAAAAACCTTTTGTTCCAACACTCGCTCTTTCCCTCGCCTTGCCATTTCGTGTGTTCACATTGAATGAGTTCGCAGGAAAGCAGTATGCAGATCTATGGGTCACTCGACTTGGATGAGGTACTCTTTCCTCACTTCCAGAAACGACAGAAAAATCACGCCCAGACAGATGGTAGGTTGCAGAGCACATGATCTTTACCTCTGCTCCGATTAGCTGACTATCTTCGCTGACTATCTTCGGCTTCGCTGAATCATGTGAATGAGTGTTTCACCTGTCAAGTTAAGCATGTCCGGCCTCCCTGCACAAGTACACATTTATTCTCTTTCTCCCACTATCCAAAGTGGTCACGTTTGTCACTGCCAAAACATGGGTGCAATGAAGACAGAGACTTGCCTTGTGTGACACAGGATTCAGGTTGTATGGGACAGAGGCTTCAGAGAGTGCTCAGCCCAGCCAAACTCCCTTTCCTCTGTAGTCTATAGGCAACCACACACACACACACACACACACACACACACACACACACACTGCTGAACACATTGGAGATTTTCAAAACAGTTCATACCCAGCAGTATGATGTAGTAATCTTTTGACTAACAACATGCAAATATCGGACTAATCTTACCATGCTCCTTCCATACAGAATATCAACCAAAGATTCAAAGAATACATGCCCCTGAATCCATGTTAAAGATCTGACCAAGTTGTAGGATAAGACAAAAAAAAAAAACAGAAAAAAGAAACCAGCCATGGAAGAGAGACAGCAGTGCACAGCAGCTATACACAGCCACATCTGTTCTTGAGCCGATTCAAAACAGGGTTTCACATCATAAAAAACCTCAGGGTTTTCATACCCCCAAGTTAAATGCTGTGTGGAGTTTCCTAACCCCCAAAAAATAAATTCTGGGGGATTTCACTTGCAAAGGATTCTGCCATATTTCACTATTTTCGAATGATTGTGGCTTTCATCAATGACATTTGTTATGATGGCATCTATGTATCTTTTGTAGATGCGGGTCATTGTTTAGTGTGGAAGTGTTGTCGCTGTTAATGGTGATGATGTGTTTTTTTTCATATCATGAAATGGACTGTGTTGCTCACAAGTCTCCACTATGGAACTGGCCAAATCATAGCAATTTGCATGGTAAATTTGCCGACAACCATCATCACAAGTTGATTTGACTCACAAAAACAACTGGTGTTCGATTGATTTTAGATGGTGAATGAATGCCGACTTCTGAAAGTTTCCAGATCCTTTTCACGGTGAAAACATGACAAATCTTTCTGCTGTGTGCAGATTTTTGCACAACTTTCTATTCAACCAGTTCAACATCACCCACTGAAACCCTGTCAACTGCTGTTGAAAAGCTTCATTGTTGATCACCTCTGCTGACATCACATCAGCACTCATCAGTACTTGTGGTTTCATCAGCCTCTCTCGATGTCAGCCACTGAAACCTAATCAATCGCTGTTGAAAAACTTCGTTGTTGGTCTCCTCTACTGACTTCTGGTAAACACAAGAAGTTAAATCGGTCTCTCTGGGAGATATTTCTGGATGTGGTGCCTGAAAAAAAAAAAGCAAATTTCAACAAAGTATTCTGCAGTATTTTTTTTCCCATCTTCCATTCGATCTTTACATTAAACTTCTGCCATCATTGACAAGTGCAAACAGCAAACACCAATCAGCTTTTTATTTCCGATGAACTGTCTGTAAGGCCTTTGCTGAATGGCAGGTTGATCAATCAGGATATGTAAAGGGAAAGCTCTATTCAGAGAGCTATGTGCGTTTACTTGCGTTCATCCCTTTCAGTTCTTCAAAATCATCTTCTGTAACAGGACTCCTTGCGAACTCAGTACATGTCCACACCCCTTGATTAATTTCCCTTATACGTTCATATACTTTTGCTTTTTTTGCAGTGCACAATTTTCAATTTCAGTGCACGATTTAACCCCTCATCCCCTAGTGGTACGTGATGTGAAACCCTGCATAATATCCTGTTCGCCAGTGATTAAGAAAAGGTCCAGCCACTGCACAGCTTTTAATAAACATTTGTGTGTGTATGTGTGTGTTTGGCTAAAGCCAACTTGCAAGAACACTGATCCACAAACACGATTTGTCCAACCACAACAATTTTACAAGATGAATGCTGAGAACACAATGAATACTGAGGACAAGACGAGCACAACACTGACTGACGTCAAGAACCAAGCAGGTGTGCCTGAAGAGTCCGCTCTCTCTCCCCAGCACATTGGCAGCACACACACGGCTGTCCTGGCTATGTACACATGGTCTGGAGCACAGACCAGCCCATGGCTCCACCCTCACGAATCCCTGGCGCGCAACACGCTACTGTACACATGCAGTCTCCGTGATCGTTTCTGCCATCAAGTTAAACCTGCCATGAAGACACAACCTGCTGCAGTGCGCAGCGGCTAATGTGTAGAATTCCACTCCTGAATCCATCACATCCACAGTTTATGCAGGCGATTCTTTGCCTTCCACCAAACGGTTTGTCCGCTTCTCCTCCTTTCCCTCGCTCCCTCCTCCTCCTGTCTGTCCCTCAGCCTCTCAACTCCGCAAGTGTCATCCGCAAACCCGTGCTTCTCCTTGTGTCTGTGACTCCCATGTCTAGGGAGCAGACCACAGTGTGATGATGGCACAGCATTCTCTTCAGTCACTCTGTCCACATGTACAGCGACACGCGTCCAGGAGCCCAGACACTCTCATGGTGCTCTCTTCCTGATCCACCGCTAAACATCCACACAGACTTGCGTGCAGTGAACATCCTACGACACTTGTCACTGTCCTGGTTGAAGGCCTCAGCTGCCAACCCTGGGCAAAGGATATGGTCCTCATACACTCTCCCTCTCTCACTCACGCACACACACACACACCACACACAAACACACACAAACACACACACACTCGGCAACACACCTCAGAAACAGAGACAGAAATCCGCCTCTCCCTTTTCTCCCAGCAGCAATACATACAGACACCTCCCTTACCTCTCCCTTTCACACACTACACCCTCTCCTCTCACACACACACACACAAGCAAAGAGGCAGGTGGCACCCTTGAGGTCAGCACGGTTTTGTCCGCTGTGAGTAGGGCTTGTATATATGTCCATTGGCCAGGCCGTTCATGTGGGAGAAGCTGCCCGTGCTGCTGCCCTTGCTGTCGTCGCTGGGCAGATTGACGGAGGTGGGCGACGAACACCGGAGACACGGTGACCGTTCAGCAACTCCTCCAGCATCATACACTCCACCGGTGACCCCGACCCCGACCCTGCTCCTGCCCCTTCCACCAGACTGCGGGGGGCCGCGACTGGCTCCTGCCGCACGGGCCCACGAGGAGGAGGAGGAAGCTCCGCGGTTACTGTTGGAGGGAGAGTGCTGGGCCGCCGCCGCCTGTCCCCCCGAGGCCTGTGCAGCGGGGGGCCGGTGAAGCTGGTGGCTCAGATCCTCGGCCGCCATGAACGGAATGCGCGAGTCATCGTGGGAGTCCAAGCCCGCGAAGCCCACATTATCAATGTCGTCGTCATCCTCGACGAAGAACTCCTTGTCCTCGCCCTCGTCTTCCACGTCGTCGAGGCCAGCGTTGTGGGACGTGAGCGTGGTGTACCGGGCGTTCTCCCCGTCTTTGTCGCCGTGGCTCTCCTCGCTGAAGAAGTAGGACACGTCTGGAAGGAAGGGTCCAGGTCTGGGACCAGCTCCTCGATGATGGACATGAAACGTGGGTCGGTGCTTGGCCCGGTAATGCCAGCACTTCTGCATGATGCTCCATCTGCAACCATACACACAGGTCAATACACATCAATCCTGAACAGCAAAAAAGCAAAATCAAATAAATAGATAAATACACACACATACGTAAGAAAATTTTGAGATCCTAGGTAAAGAGAAGGCTTATTTTCCCGACAAAATGCATTGTGAGAAGATCTTTACACATAAATATGAATCTTCTCAAGTGGCATGGTGAAATAAGGATGGGTAGGGATAAGGTATGAAGGAGAAAGGCTGATCCTAAATAGAGTAACAAAGCTTTCGGGTTGGGGTGGGGGAGAAGGGGGCAGTGGAAGGATCAGGAAGAAGATGGAGAAGGGAAGAAAAAGCCTTTCTTGAAAGCATCAAGAACCTCATGCCTCAAGGACGTAAACAGACACCACTGATACTGAACTTGATTATTCTCGTTCATACTCTCCACATTTTACTCTCCACATTTCTGCTGCACATTCACCTTTCTCCATAATTCCTGTCACTGACACTGTTGTGTATCCTTAAAAAAAAAAAGTGTGTAAACATGCATACAAGCACATGTAGACACTTCAGTGACGGCACACATGACCAAGTACATGCACGTGACTGGCAATTCTTTCAGCACACAACAGATGAACACCAAACCTTGGGGGGCATCACGAGTTCCAAACCAATGAAACCACTCACAGTTTGGGCGGACATCCAGGCGGCTGCTCCATCACTTTGCCATCGCCGACAAACTTGACCACCTGTTCGTTGGACAGGCCTTGATAGGGCTGAGCGGCCAGCGTGGCCATCTCCCACATCACGATGCCATAGGACCTGTCGAAACAGGCCTCTTATCAATTTGTCCTCGCAAGTATGCCTTGTACCAGTCGAAACATGCCTCTCAGGCTTATCAATCTACCCACACAGTCATGCCTGAAACTTGTCACAGCAAACATGCCCCTTAGCAATCTATCTACTTCACCATGCCTAATGACCTGTCAAAACAGCCCTCTTATCAATCTTCCTAACGACCGTGCATACGGACCAGTCAAAACATGCCTCTTCTTTGTCTGATCGATCTTCCTACTTAATAACGCCTGCAACCTGTCACTGCAAACATGCCCCTTAGCAGCCTATTTACATCACCATGCCTATGATCTGTCAACACAAACATGCCTCTAATTGATCTGTCAACATCGCCATGCCTGCGAGTTGTCAAATGCAAACATGCCTCTTAGCAAATCTTTGCACATCACCATGGCAATAAGCTGTCAAAACGAGCATGCTTGTTACTAATCTGTCCTCTTCGCCATGCCTACAGCCACTCGAAACAAACACGCCTCTCATCAATCCATCGTATCACCCTGGCAAGGGACATGTACGTGCAAAGACTACTTACGTATTTGAATCATAATGTACTTATTTGTGCAAATACCTCATTATCTACCCAAAACACACCGCCATACAAACTTGTGGGTGCAAAAACAACCT
Organism: Conus ventricosus; assembly: GCA_018398815.1. NCBI lineage: Eukaryota > Metazoa > Mollusca > Gastropoda > Neogastropoda > Conidae > Conus > Conus ventricosus. The sequence continues at coordinate 71,897,377 of CM031603.1, forward strand.
ATCTATCTGCATCACAACGCTGTGCGACCTGTGTGCAGTTACCTCTTATCCACCCACATCACAACGATGCACCATCTGGGTGTGCAAGTACATCTTATCTACCTCATCACAACGCTATGCAGCCTCTATGCAAATACCTCTTAACAACATACATCATGTTGCCATTTACTTCACCAGCTTCGAGGAAGCACATAATGATCTCCCCCCCCCCCCCCCCCCCCCCCCCCCCTCCGCCCCCCCATCTTCTCTCATTTCTACTCACACCCCCTCCCACTTTTTGTTTGTCTCCCCTCTTACCAGACATCCGACATAGTGGTGAAGACGCCATATATTAAGGATTCAGGGGCCATCCAGCGGACTGGTAGAAGGCCCTTGTTGCCCTTCCTGTAGTAATCTGTTTCATAAATATCCCGCGTCATCCCAAAATCTGAAACACAGCAAAGAGACCATTTTCACTTCATCCGTTCAAAAACGTCATCACCATCTCTCGGGAATGTCAAAGTTCATCGTCATTTCCTTGGTTTGTGCCGACGGAATCGCACACATAAACATTCAGGTCGAATGGCATTAAAAGGCACACACACAGCTTGAATTCAAGACAGGCACCACACACCACTATATCTATTAAAATATGCACACAAACCACAAAAAAAACACTCTATCAATGCATGCATTGAATTCATCAGCCCCTTCTTACCATACACACACACACAGATGTGCGCATGCACACACACACCCACACAGATGTGTGCATGTGCACACACACACACACCACAAACACACAGACATGCGTGCGCATGCTCGCACACACACACACACACACAGATGTGCACCTGCGCACGTGCACACACACACACACACACACACACACACACACACACACACACACACAAAACAGTTGGAACAGCCAAAGAGAACCCCCAACTTTGACCCTTTTCTGAGAAAAGGCGCCAATTTCCGGAACAAATTTTCCGCAAAGGCCAGGCTTTCTGGAACCACCATCTGGGGAAGCCTTACGGGGAACCCATTTGCCCTGGAGCAGGAATACAGAGAAAAATTTGCCCTAGAGCGGGCATTCAAAAAAGAAAAACTTTGACCCTGAGAGAGGATGCATTAAGGTACAAAAATTTGTCTGAAAGGCAGGCATTAAGGAAAAAACATTTGTTCTAGAGAGGCGGCATTCGAGAACCAAATTTATCTGAGGCAGCATTAAGGGAACAAAAGTTGTCTGAGAAAGGCCATACAGAAACACATTTTTTTTTTGGAGAGGCAGGGTTACAAAAAACATTGACTACCAGAGGCGGCTTACAGGAACCCAAAACATTTGACTGAGAGAGGCAGGCATTACAGAAACCCAACATTGACCTGAGAAGCAGGCATTACAGAAACAAACATTTGGGACCTGAGAGAGGCAGGCATTACAGAGAACAAACATTTGATCTGAGAGAGGCGGCATTACAGACATAAACATTTGACCTGAGAGAGGCAGGCATTACGAGAACAAACATTGATCTAAGAGAGGCAGTCCATTACAGAGAACAACATTTGATCAGAGAGGGGCTGGCATTACTGAGAACAAACATTTGATCTGAGAGAGGCAGGCATTACAGAAACAAACATTTGATCTGAGAGAGCAGGCATTACAGAAACAAACATTTGATCTGAGGAGGTGGCATTACTGAGAACAAACATTTGATCTGAGAGAGGCAGGCATTACGAGAACAAACATTGATCTGAGAAGGCAGCATTACGACAACAAACTTTTGATCTGAGAGAGGCAGGCATTAACAGAAAAACCAACATTTGATCTGAAGAGGCAGGCATTACTGAGAACCAACATTTGATCTGAGAGAGGCAGGCTTACGAAAACCCAAACTTTTGATCTGAGAGAGGCAGGCATTACGAGAAAAAACATTGATCGAGAGAGGCAGGCATTACTGAGAACAAACATTGACCTGAGAGAGGCGGCATTACGAGAACCAACTTTTGACTGAGAGAGGCGGGCATTACGAGAACCAACCATTGATCTGAGAGAGGCAGGCATTACGAAACAAAAATTTGATCCTAAAGAGAGGCAGGCTTACGAGAACAAACAGTTGATCTGAGAGAGGCAGGCATTACGAGAAAAACATTTGATCGAGGAGGCGGGCATTCAGAAACCCAAACATTTGATCTGAGAGAGGCAGCATTACAAAAAACCCAACATTTGATCTGAGAGAGGCGGCTTACTGAGAACAACATTTGATCTGAGAGAGGCGGCATTACAGAAAACCCAAACTTGTGACTGAGAGAGGCAGGCATTACGAGAACAAACAGTTGATCTGAGAGAGGCGGCATTACAGAACAAACATTTGATCTGAGAGAGGCAGGCATTAAGAAACAAACATTGATCTGAGAGAGGGGCATTACGAAAACCCAAACATTTGATCTGAGAGAGGCGCATTACAGAGAACCAACATTTGATCTGAGAGAGGCGGCATTACGAGAACCAACATTTGATTGAGAGAGGCGGCATTACAGAGAACCAACATTTGATCTGAGAGAGCAGGCATACGAAACAAACATTTGATCTGAGAGAGGCGGGCATTACGAAAAAACATTTGATCTGAGAGAGGCAGGCATTACAGAGAACAAACATTTGATCTGAGAGAGGCAGGCATTACAGAAAAAAAACATTTGATCTGAGAGAGGCAGGCATTACGGAGAACCAACATTTGATCTGAGAGAGGCGGGCATTACGAGAACCAAACATTTGATCTGAGAGAGGCAGGCATTACTGAGAACCAACATTTGATCTGAGAGAGGCGGCATTACGAGAACCAACATTTGATCTGAGAGAGGCAGGCTTTAAACAGAGAACCAACATTTGATCTGAGAGAGGGGCATTACTGAGAACAAACATTTGATCTGAGAGAGGCAGGCATTACAGAGAACAAACATTGATCTGAGAGAGGCAGGCTACAGAGAACCCAACATGATCTGAAGAGGCGGCATTACTGAGAACAAACATTTGATCTGAGAGAGGAGCATTACAGAGAACAAACATTGATCTGAGAGAGGCTGGCATTACTGAAACCAAACATTTGATCTGAGAGAGGCGGGCATTACAGAGAACAAACGTTTGATCTGAGAGAGGCGGGCATTACGAGAACCAACATTTGATCTGAGAGAGGCAGGCATTACTGAGAACCAACATTTGATCTGAGAGAGGCGGCATTACAGAGAACAAACATTTGATCTGAGAGAGGCGGCATTACGAGAACAAACTTTGATCTGAGAGAGGCGGCATTACGAAAACCCAACATTTGATCTGAGAGAGGCGGCATTACTGAGAACCAACATTTGATCTGAGAGGCAGGCATTCCCTTTCAAACAACATTTGATCTGAGAAGGCGGCATTACGAGAACAAACATTTGTCTGAGAGAGGCGGGCATTACGAGAACAAACATTGATTTTGAGAGAGGCGGCTATTAGAAAACCCAACATTTGACTGAGAGGGGCGGCATTCCCGAGAACCAACATTTGATCTGAGAGAGGCAGGCATTACGAGAACAACATTTGATCGAGAGAGGCGGCATTACTGAGAACAACATTGATCTGAGAGAGGCAGGCTTTACAGAGAACAAACATTTGATCTGAGAGAGGCGGCATTACTGAGAACCAACATTTGATCTGAGAGAGGCGGCATTACTGAGAACCCAACTTTGATCTGAGAGAGGCAGGCTTACGAGAACAACATTTGATCTGAGAGAGGCGGCATTACTGAGAACAAACTTTGATCTGAGAGAGGCGGCATTACAGAAAACCCAAACATTGATCTGAGAGAGGCAGGCAAACTGAAAACCCAAACATTGATCTGAGAGAGGCAGGCATTACAGACAACAAACTTTGATCTGGAGAGGCAGGCCTTACGAGAACAAAACATTGATCTGAGAGAGGCGGCATTACTGAAAACCCAACATTTGATCTGAGAGGCAGGCATTCAGAGAACCACCATTGATCTGAGAGAGGCTGGCATTACGAAACCCAACATTTGATCTAGAAGGAGGCATTACGGAACCAACATTTGATCTGAGAGAGGCAGGCATTACGAAACAAACTTTTGATTGAGAGAGGCAGGCTTTAAACGAAAACCCAAACATTGATCTGAGGAGGCGGGCATTACTAGAACCCAAACATTTGATCTGAGAGAGGCAGGCATTACGAAACAAACATTTGATCGAGAGAGGAGGCATTACAGAAACAACATTTGATCTGAGAGAGGCGGCATTACAGAGAACCAACATTTGATCTGAGAGAGGCAGGCTTACTGAGAAAAAACATTTGATCTGAGAGAGGCAGGCATTACAGAGAACCAACATTTGATCTAGAGGGCAGGCTTACAAAACAAACATTTGATCTGAGAGAGGCGGGCATTACAGACAAAAACATTTGATCTGAGAGAGGCAGGCATTACAGAGAACAAACATTTGACGAAGGGGCCCAGGCATTACAGAGAACAACATTTGATCTGAGAGAGGCAGGCATTATGAAAACCCAAACATTTGATCTGAGAGAGGCAGGCATTACGAGACCAACATTTGATTGAGAGAGGCGGCATTACTGAGAACCAACATTTGATCTAAAGAGAGGCGGCATTACTGAGAACCAACATTTAAACTGAGAGAGGCAGGCATTACTGAGAACCAACATTTGATCTGAGAGAGGTTGGCATTACTGAGAACAAACATTTGATCTGAAGAGGCAGGCTTTTACAGAAGAAAAAACATTTGATCTGAGAGAGGCAGGCATTACAGAGAACCAACATTTGATCTGAGAGAGGCGGCATTACTGAGAACAAACATTTGATCTGAGAGAGCAGGCATTACAGAAAACCCAAACATTTATCTGAGAGAGGCTGGCATTACTGAGAACCAACATTTGATCTAGAGAGGCAGGCTTTTACAGAGAACAAAAGCTGATCTGAGAGAGGCTGGCATTACTGAGAACCAACATTTGATCTGAGAGGGCAGGCATTACTGAGAACCAACATTTGATCTGAGAGAGGCGGGCTTTAAACGAGAACAAACAGTTGATCTGAGAGAGGCTGGCATTACTGAGACAAACATTTGATCTGAGAGAGGCAGGCATTACGAGAACCAACAGTTGATCTGAGAGAGGCTGGCATTACTGAGAACCAACATTTGATCTGAGAGAGGCAGGCATTACGAAACCAACATTGATCTGAGATAGGCGGGCATTACAGAGAACAAACATTTGATCTGAGAGAGCAGGCATTACGAGAAACAAACAGTTGATCTGAGGAGCTGGCATTACAGAGAACCAACATTTGATCTGAGAGAGGCAGGCATTACCGAGAAAACATTGATCTGAGAGGGGCCCAGGCTTTACAGAGAACAAACATTTGATCTGAGAGAGGCTGGCATACTGAGAACCAACATTTGATCTGAGAGAGGCAGGCATTATGAGAACAAACATTTGATCTGAGAGAGGCAGGCAAAACTGAGAACAAACATTTGATCTGAGAGAGGCGGGCATTACTGAAACCAACTTTTGATCTGAGAGAGGCAGGCATTACTGGAACAAACATTTGATCTGAGAGAGGCAGGCCATTACTGAGAACAAACTTTTGATCTGAGAGGGCAGGCATTACAGAGAAAAAAACATTTGATCTGAGAGAGGCTGGCATTACTGAAACCAACATTTGATCTGAGAGAGGCAGGCATTACTGAGAACAAACTTTTGATCTGAGAGAGGCGGGCATTACAGAGAACAAACATTTGATCTGAGAGAGGCAGGCATTACTGAGAACCAACTTTTTGATCTGAGAAAGGCAGGCATTACAGAGAACCAACATTGATTGAGAGAGGCTGGCATTACTGAGAACAAACATTTGATCTGAGAAGGCAGGCATTACAGAGAACCAACATTTGATTGAGAGAGGCAGGCATTACAGACAACAAACATTTGATTGGGGAGGCAGGCATTACTGAGAACCAACATTTGATCTGAGAAAGGCAGGCATTACAGAGAACCAACTTTGATCTGAGAGAGCAGGCATTACTGAGAACAAACATTTGATTGAGAGGGGCAGGCATTACAGACAACAAACATTTGATCTGAGGAGGGCAGGCATTACAGAGAACCAACATTTGATCTGAGAGAGGCAGGCTTACTGAAAACAAACATTTGATCTGAGAGGGGCGGCATTACAGAGAACAAACATTTGATCTGAGAGAGGCAGGCGTTACAGACAACATTTGATCTGAGAGAGCAGGCATTACAGACAACAAACATTTGATCTGAGAGAGGCAGGCATTACAGAGAACAAACATTTGATCTGAGAGAGGCAGGCATTACAGAGAACCAACATTTAATCTGAGAGAGGCAGGCATTACTGAGAACCAACATTTGATCTGAGAGAGCGGCATTACAGAGAACAACAGTTGACCTGAGAGAGGCAGGCATTAAAAAGAACAAACATTTGTACTGAGAGAGACAGACTTTAAAGAAAAATGATTTTATCTATAAAGAGGCGGCCCTTTCAAAATCAGTCATGATTTTGTTCAGAGAGAAATAGGAATTTCAGAAGTAACCCCTGATTTTTTGTTGTGTGAGAGACAGGCATTACACAGTCAGTCACGATTTTGTCTAGAAGAGACAGGCATTTTACAGAGACAAAAAAAATGCTGCACAAGAAGACATGCATTAAAAAAGTCAGTCATGGGTGAATTAGCATATCACTTGGATCCGAGGATTTCCATTACAGGGAAAGGATGGACGGAGTCCATTTATCTGTATCCTAACTGTCTCTGTGCAAATCTCGAGCGTATGCGCATGTATGTGCATGCCAGCATGCATACATGTGTATTTATGTGTTGGGGGTGTGTGTGTGTGTGTTGTGTGTGTGTGTGTGTGTGTGTGTTGTGTGTGCACGTGCGCATGCACCAGATCACAATGTTGATCTCCAAGACTGACTTTATCAATGGCACCTTTGTATGAGCATACGTGTGTGACTGCACCACACATGCAATTTGCTCTCAATCTTGCCTTTCTTTACTACCCCGTCGCGACTCTCTTCACAGCACATACAACAGTCATTCTTTTCTCGCCGTCCAAGTCTGTCTCCCATTTACCTTCCTATTTAATTTAGAGCTTTAAACGAAAAGAACATGCACACACAAAAAGACAAAACAAAAATGTCTCTTGCTTCTCTCCTCTCTCACTGCCTCACTTACCGTCTCTTTCAGACAGACGGAGAGAGCCTAACCCTGAACCATTTATAACTACCAATCTCCACTCCCCCTTAACAAAAAGCGTAGCTTAAAAAAAGAGAACCTCTTATACCCAACCAAATTCACTCCCTTCATGAAGACAAGTATAGAAGAAGAATACAGGAAGACAGAAAGAGAAAAAAGGAAAGTAAGGGAGAGAATGGGCAGGAACCTCTTCATCGGGGCGATGCATGCGGAGGTAGTTCTTCAGGTCCCCGTAAGCCATCAGTTCCATGATGACCAGAGCCGGCTGACCGCGGGATACCACCCCAATCAGCTTCACCACGTGGTAACAGTCGAATGTCCTACGACACATACAAGAAAAAAAATCATACATCCTAAAAAAAAGTGTCCTGTGACACAGTAACCATCAATATGTCCTGTAAGGAGAGAGAGGGAGATTCTAAGGTGGAATTTTGAATGGTAGCTGTGTTTGCACGTACATCTGAACCCATCATTCTTTCTCTCAAACAGTCATCCTATTATCATCCAAAACGTACACACAAATATACTAATGTACATGTACACTTTTTGTTTATACTGCCTGATTTTGATGTTGTCTTCATCAAAAATTAGTTTTACAGAAGCTGACAAATAAGTTCTGCAGACATTGGTGGCCGGAATAGCTCAGTTGGTAGAGTGCCCGACTCATAATCTTGGTGATCCTGGGGTTGCGGGTTCGAATCTCGCCTGGCCATTTCGGTACAGGGGGGATTTTCCCTAAAGTTAACACTGGTTCTGACCCCATTTCCCAAATAGTTATTCGAATGAGACTATAAACCGAGGTTCCGTGTGTGAACGCACGCATAACATCTTGCACACATGTAAAATCCCATCAGTTTAGCCGTTGGTATGGACGACACGTTGCACACAGCATGCACTCTGAGAGAAAAAAATCGAAAGAATGAAAGAGTTGTTAAACTGAATGAACGATATTGACTGAATGACACGGGAAACAACTGAACGAAGCGCCAGTAGGCAGCCCTTCGGTCAGCTCTAACCAGGTAGGCATCCCGTCGTGCAAACAAGAATGCGGATTGCAAAGCACTTAGAGCTTGGTCTCTGGCTGGGAACAGGCACTATACAAGTACACCCTTAAAGAAAAAAACAATGAAATGCTTCATTTAAAATACATTAACTTGCCACAGACTTGCTGTTCCCCAGGGTCTATTTTGTGATCTGAACATACCATGTTAGAGTGACTTTGCATTTCCACACCTTTTTTTTTTCCATGAGCCTATGTGGAGATAAGATAATGTTGCTTATAGCCCAGCCGACCGCAGAGGGCCACATCAGGGCTGTCACCACGTTAAAATCAACTCACCAGTCATAAAAAAAAAAAAAAGAAAACCAACTTTCACACATCTCGTTAAATGACATCGTCTAGGCTCTACAAACGCACCAGAAACTTTGTTAAAAATCTTTCTGCCGTAAAATCTTAAATCAGATGAAAAATGTTAATCTCTCTCAAAAACTCAAGGATCACGTCAGGCGGGACATCCCTGAACAGGATCTTCATGGACTCCGCTGTAAAATGTTTGTGTCTCACATCATGCAAGTCCCAACACTCCAAAAGAACATGTTTCATTGTGAGTGGCGCATGACATGGAATGCACCACGGAGCTTCTTCACTCTTTAAAAGGTAAGAATGGGTAAAATACGAATGGCCGGTGTGCAGCCGGCACAGAACCGTTTCTCTTTACGACCACCCGACGTAGATGGGAGGAAGTTCTTAAGGTTTGGACGGATCTGAAAGAGTTTGTTATTCGTCTGTGTGTTCCAATCCCCCTGCCAGAGGTCTCTCACATAATCGTTAATTTTGGGTTTCACATCTGAGCAGGGGATATAAGTGTTGGACAGTTTCTCTCTTGTGGCGTTCTTGGCTAAACGATCAACCATTTCGTTCCCGCCGATGCCAACATGACCAGGAACCCAAGCAAGAGTAATGTTGTAACCGTCCGCCTTCAACTTGCTAAAAAGTTCAAAAAAAAGTAAAAGTTCTGGATGCTGAAGGTTGCGGCCAGCTATGGCCTCCAAAGCTGACAGCGAATCAGACAGAACCAGAAAGTCCCTCTTCGAAGAATGTGAGATTATCTTCAAAGCCAGAACCAGAGCAGTAAGTTCAGCAGAATAGACAGAAGCATCTGAATGGATATGTTCCAACAGTATCTGAGAAGGAGCCCCAGGGCAGTAGGCTGCACAGGCCACTCCATCTTCAGACTTGGAACCATCAGTGAAAACTTTTTGACAGGATGGGAATTTCGAACAGAGCTCAGCATACAATGCCTTGTACGCCAGAGAGCTGGTAGACTGAAGGACTTTTCTAGCTAGGCAGTCTGTATATCAAGCCTAGGTCTTTTTTCATTCATTCACCTTTGGGAACTATGCAAGTGGTTCCCCGAGTTCCTGTTCGTGTCGATGCTCAGTCCTGTTTATGTATGTATGCTAGTTCTGGTCCATAGTAGGCTTCTCTATGCTAGATACTGTCTACATACAAATGCTAGGTCTGGTCTGTGCTAGGTCCGGTCTACATTTATATGCTAGGTCTTGTCTATGCTAGGTCTAGTCTGGTAAGTGCGGAGTCCTGTCTATGCTAGGTCCTGTCTATGCAGGGTGCTGCTGTCACGACAGGAGAAGAGACTCACTTCATTGTGGTGGCCTCCTTCAGGAAATTCATCCTTTCCTGGAAACCTGCGTTGTCGTTGACAGTCTGCACACCCAAGCATCACCTCAATCAATCAATCAATCAATTAAACCTTTAAGCTACATCCACATTTACTCCTGCAAGAGAAGATATGCAATTGATAGGAAGATGCCTTCGTAATTATACGCTGAGCTTGAGATGAGAAACTATCTTTTTTTTAATGGGATGAGAGTTCATGTTATCTACATTTTTTTTGTGACATCTGTATTTATTCAAGGAAGTTTGTCCCACAGTCAAGGACTTTAACATGAATACAACAAACAATGTCCATGAAACAAAACATTTATGAAACAGTGCTACCCAAGTCCATCTCCCCACCCCACCCCTCTTGAGGAAAGAGTTGGCTGAAACAAAGAAAAGAATTCACAAATGAATTAAAAATAAACAAAAAGATTAAAAAAGAGAAAGAAATAACGAATGAATGAAAAGGATGGCTGAAGAAATAAATATTTTATAATGAGTCTCTTGACAGAGTGACACAGTCTGGTAGTATGCAGAAAGTATGTGCGTTTTGTTTCAATGAACTTGTTAACCAAGTGTCTCTATGCAACCCCTAATCCTTACTACCCCGCAAAAGAGAGTTATGTCAGTTGTTTTCTTTTCGTTTTGTTCTGGTTTGCATCTTATGTGTGGGGTGTAGGTGTATGTGTGTGTGTGCTATGATATGACACTTAAAACATATTTTGTGGTTTTAAAAAAAAAAGAAATTAGGGTATACATGTGTGGGTAATCACATGAGTACATACATTGTGTGTGTGTGTGTGTGTGTGTGTGTGTGTGTGTGTGTGTGTGTGTGTGTGTGTGTGTGTGTATGTGTGTGCAGGTGTGGGTGTATGTGTGTGTACTCTGATATCACACTTTCACATATTTTGTGGTTTCAAAAGGAAAAAAACATTAGGGCATACATGTGCAGGTAATTAATTATACAGTGTGTGTGTGTGTGTGTGTGTGTGTGTGTGTGTGTGTGTGTGTGTGTGTGTGTGTGTGTTGTGCGCATGCACGTGTGCATGTGCGTGTATGTGCCCATGCGCCACATATGCATATATGTGTATATACATAATGCTATTTGTTTGGCCATTTTGTTCCCTAGCGACGACGATGTCACTGTCCTTCTCACTACTGCAACAACCCTGAAACACCACGGCCACACCAACCTTAATGGCCACTTTGTACTCAGAGTGGCCTTCCACCAGGTCGTACGCCTTGCCAGAGTACACCATGCCGAACGACCCCTGACCCAGCTCCTTCAGCAGCTCTATCTTGTCCCGCGGCACTTCCCACTCGTCAGGGATGTATACTGTCACACAGATGTTGAGCATGTGCATCGAAGTTCAATCGGAATCAACAGTGACAAGAAAGGTCTACAGCCGCTCCGTTTCTACACTTCCACTGTTTTCATTCCTTCACATATTCCACGCGTACTCTATGGCTGGTTGTATAATCGACTAATCATATGGCATATTTGTGTCAGTGTCTATGTGGTCTTGTTAAGATGTGGGCAAATGTGTAGCTGTGAGTGGATTTTTAAAATCTATATTTCTTACTCTTGTAAGCACAGTTATATATATTTTGTTTGTTTGCTTGTTTGGGTTTTATTTACATGCACTTACCTTTAGTTCTTGTTTGTTTGCTTGAATTCTTAAGCCTGCGTGCTTTCATACTTCATTTTCATAAACCGATTCACATACTTCTTCTTTTTCTCTTCCTTTTTTTTTTTTCATATGGTGTTGGAGTTGGGTATGAGGGTGTGTGGGATATATTTGTATCTTCTTTTAAATAAATCAAGATCCTATGAACCGAATTTGCACACATATATCCATACATATCTATTGTCTACACACTTGCAGGTGTGCAGGTGTTCTCATGCAAGCATAGCGTGCAAGGTTTAACACCTGTGTAACACTCTTCATCCCTTCGCCATTGGCCTTATCACTAATCACTGTGAGGATGTAAAGTGACACAGGTAAATGGTGTAAACTCAAAAATGTTAAATTAAACACCGACATTCACTTATTGAATAATCCAGAAATGTGAAATCTTATTAGACTGACAATAACCTGTAAAATTTCAATGTTGACATCAGGTTAGATGAACCACACCATACATGAACTATAGTATCCATCTTTACATACCTATGTTCTGTTCCCCTTCACACACACACACACACACACACACACACATGTGCGTGTGCAAAGGGGCCTGCATACACGTTCCCACCTCCCATTCCTAACCTACTCGCCCCCACCCATTCAAATGCCTCACACAAACCTTAATGAAATATATGGACAGCACACAGAAAACTCACAGTCATCTGACGGCATGTAGCCTGGATTCTGGGAGATGACCGTCATTTCATGGTTCTCAAACCTGTCAACACAGATCACAGTCACTTCATGATTGTCAAACCTGTCAACACAGATCACAGTCATTTCATGATTGTCAAACCTGTCAACATAGATCGGTCATTTCATGATTGTCAAACTGCAGATCACTTTCATTTCATGATTGTCAAACCTGTCGACGCAGATCACAGTCACTTCATGATTGTCAAACCTGTCAACACAGATCACAGTCATTTCATGATTGTCAAACCTGTCAACACAGATCGGTCATTTCATGATTGTCAAACCGCAGATCACAGTCATTTCATGACTGTCAAACCTGTCAACACAGATCGGTCATTTCATGATTGTCAAACCGCAGATCACAGTCATTTTATAATTGTCAAACCTGTCAACACAGATTGGTCATTTCATGATTGTCAAACCGCAGATCACAGTCATTTCATGATTGTCAAACCTGTCGACGCAGATCACAATCACTTCATGATTGTCGAACCTGTCGACGCAGATCACAGTCACTTCATGATTGTCAAACCTGTCGACGCAGATCACAATCACTTCATGATTGTCAAACCTGTCAACACAGATCACAGTCATTTCATGATTGTCAAACTTGTCGATGCAGATCACAGTCACTTCATGATTGTCGAACCTGTCAACACAGATCACAGTCACTTCATGATTGTCAAACCTGTCAACACAGATCACAATCATTTCATGATTGTCAAACCTGTCAACACAGATCACAGTCATTTCATGATTGTCAAACCTGTCAACACAGATCACAGTCACTTCATGATTGTCAAACCTGTCAACACAGATCACAGTCACTTCATGATTGTCAAACCTGTCAACACAGATCACAGTCACTTCATGATTGTCAAACCTGTCAACACAGATCACAGTCACTTCATGATTGTCAAACCTGTCAACACAGATCACAGTCACTTCATGATTGTCAAACCTGTCAACACAGATCACAGTCACTTCATGATTGTCAAACCTGTCGAAGCAGATCACAATCATTTCATGATTGTCAAACCTGTCAACACAGATCAACAGACCTTCCAATACCTAAATGGCTTGTCAGTATCTTTTGCAACTGTTCTCAGTATTTTCAAGCAGTTGCCAGTATTTTCATCGCATGCACGGCATAATCATGTTAGATATTTATTATATTATTTAAATGAGAAAAAAAACCTATAAACATAACCCCTGCATATAGTATAATGTACATGTACACACAACATACACAGACATTATTAAAACTATAGCTAAAAATCATTATAAAAGAACCATGGTTCACTAGCAGTCATACAGACACACAGAAGAGATACACAGGGGGAAAACATGATGTCGCACAAAAACACAAACATACAAGCAAAGGAGTAGGCCTACCTAATTGTAGATTAATGTTGTACAAGTAATCCATTCAGCTTCAGTTTCTGGTTTAGTCACAGGGAAGGTCAGTCTTTGTTGCACAAATAATCCATTCAGTTTCAGTGTCACAATAATACTACTTCATAGGCATAGCTTTCGGCAATTTTATTGCCTGGAAACATAGCTCTGAACAAGGGCCCAGCATGGTCGGAAGCACTCAGTGGAATGTTGTGCTCCACGAGGAAGTGAGTGAACAGGATTTCAGCACGAATCACATCCTGCTCATCACATTTGTCTTTGGAAGAGACAGAGTCGAAAAAATTGGTAACTTTGGACGATTGCACCAGAGCTGCTCCTTTTTTCGTATGTCTTGCCGACTTCACGTGCCTGCCAACATCGTTGGCGCCACCGGCACTAATTACAAAGTCGAAATCGCACACCGTGCATCTGGCAAAAGTTGATCCAACTTTGGATTCCACTATGCACGGGTACGTCTTAGTGTACGACTTCAGGAAGTGCTGATCTCGTTTCTGTTGCTTTTTTCCTCCACTGCCTGATGCCGTTGACTCCTCGATTTTCCGCTTTTGCAAAGTTTTCTCCATTTTTCCCCCTCGATTAAACTTGGACAAACTCTGGATAGTAGAACTTTCAACCGGAAAGCAGAAGCAACTCAAAAGTTTCGTTGATTGGACAAAAGTTGGAATAGCTTAACCCAACAGCTAACGCGATTGGTCGATGGTCGATGTTGAGCAGAGCTGCCAACCCCCCTGATGACTTGACCTTAAGATTTTGAAAATTTGACAGGAAGAAATGCATTTTGACAGGAAAATCTGGCGCGCGCAAGAAATTCATAAAGAAATCAAATTTCATTCATCATTTATAGAAAAACAAGTAGAAGTGAATGAAGTTGAACTCACCAGTATGTACACTATATACAAGAAGAAAGCTGTCTACAGGGACTTCTTTGTTGCAGACTTGCAGGTCTGCAACAGTTTCTCAGATAAGGCAGTCTGATGGCACGGCACACGTTCACCAGATTTGAGGACCATGAGGGCACTTAAAGTGTCAGAAGTCATGGTCCCCCTGAAATCAGTCTTGTTCTTCCTCACCATAGAGAAGATGCGTTCACATGCGCAGTTGGAGACAGGAATCAGGAGTATTCCTTGCATGACTGCTGCCAGGTTCTTGAACTTGAGACTTCCATTGTGATCTGTTATTTTGGCCATCATCTGCCACTGGAGCTCAGCACATTCTTGATCCATCACATCAGGTGGCACAGAATCCTCAGACTGGTACTCAAGGTATTCACAGAGGAGATTATCTTGGGTAGCACCATCTTGTAGCAGGCAAGGAAAGCGATGAATGAAGTAATCCAGGGATGCAGACTTTGCTTGGTTCCTCAGCCTGATATCTGCAACCTCTGCATGTCTCCACAGTGGCTGATCTGTGGGGTTCATCTTCTCCACCATGTATGTACAAGTCGCTTGGAAGAAGGCCTTCACATTCTTGAAAAAGATCTCCTTCTCCTTGCTTTGAATGCCCTCCTTCAGATGTTGTCGGGTCTGGTAGCCAATGAAGAGATCATCATCACCTTTGATGTTGTAACTAGATTTGAAGTCCACCTCCATCAGAGCCCCCTGATTCAAAGCACATGGTTTCACGAATGAAAGCAGCAGCTTCTTGAACAGACGTTCCAGATCCCTTTTGATGAGATGGATCCTGGCATGATCCGTCTGGAGCTGTTTGTTGGCTTTGTCAAAGATCTCAATGACTGCTGCATAGAAATGCACATACAGCTTCGCTGTCCGTCGGCAGAAGAATTCCTTCAGCTTTTCTTTGATGGACGATGCTTCATCAGATGATCTGTCTGACGTCTTCATGGAGCATTCCTGCTTGAAGAACATCTTCAGGGCCTCCCACTGCTCAAGGACTCTGGACAGAGCGGCGCCAAGGGACAGCCACCTGGTGGGAACGTGTGAAATGACTTGATGCTGGGGAACACTGCACTTTTGTTGACAGTCCTGAAAATGCTGCTGCCTTCCACTGCTCTTGGACATGTACCATGATAGCTGCCTCATGATGTCATCCATGTCAAATTTTCCGCTGGCCTTCATGCCTCTCTTGAGTGCCAAACTGATGAGATGACAAACACATCCAGCCAAGAAAACATCCGAATGTTTCTCGCGCACATACGAGATCACACCTTTGTGGGCCCCTGTCATCACGTATGCGTTGTCACACACTAATGCTAAGCAGTTCTTCCATGGGATGTCCAGAGAACTAAGCTCTTTGTCGAGTATGGCGAAAATGTTCTCCCCTGTTGACGACTCGCTGCAGACTGGATTACACAAAAGCTCCGTCTTGATCATGCCATCACAGACAGTCCGAACGACGATGGGATAACATTTGTCTCCACCCTCCTGGCTGCCGTCTGTTCCGATAACAAAAGGCCCTTTCTTCATACTGGCAGCGAGCTCTAAAGCCTTCCCTCTGCTGCAGGCTTTGACTATCTGAGTTGTTTTCGTCCTTCCACTGCTGTACTCCTTAGCAATTTTGCTGTCCGGAAACATGGCTCGGAACAGGGGCCCTGCATGGTCAGCAGCACTGATAGCGATGTTGTGCTCCACCAGAAAGTGAGAAAACAATGTCTCAGCCCGAATCGTCGACAGCTCTGAACTCCCCTCTGAAGTGCTGGATGAGAAGAAATTACTCAACTTGACCGTCTTCTTCAGCGCCTTGCTCCTCTCCACATGGCGATCAGAGGAACAATGGCGACTTACATCATCCAGCCCGCCATAGCAGATCTTGAAATCCAGTTCACATGGAACGCAGCGTGCATGATTGGTAGAAACTTTAGAAGCGATGATGCATGGATACTCCTTCGAGTAGTGCGGCAGGAATTTCTGATGGTACGAGGTCTTCTTTTTCGCTGGCCCTTCATCATTCGTGCCTTTGCGTTTTGTGACAGCGCTTTTGTCCGCCATAGTCTGATAGAGAGCAGTGAAAATCGCAAAGTCTCGCGATAGGCTAGACACTCCTGCCACACGCAGCTTGTGTCGCCTGCTACAGTAGCAGACGACGCATGTTGAACACAAGTGTTAGAGACTGAGAGACTGTCAGACTGAGCGTTCAGTAGGCCAGTACATCGGCTAGCTTTGTCTCAAAGCGAGCGACTTGAGCTACTCGCACTATTATTGTGCAAGCTGAGCGCTTACTTTTGGAAATGGATGGTCGGAAGATTTCAGATTTTTTTTCGCCGGAAGAAATACCGATTGACCAGAAGATCGGAAGAAATTAATTTGACCGGAAGAAAATCCGGCGAAACCAGAAGGGTTGGCAGCTCTGGTTGAGGCAGGCAGAGGCTAAAAATAGCCATTCCATTGCCATGTTCGTCGCACACAAGCCAAGCCTTCCTTTCCCTTCTCTCTCTCTGTCTCTCTCAACCAGTGTCTGTGTAGTCGAAACACACGACTGAGCCATTCCATTGCGATGTTCGTCGCACACAAGCCAAGCCTTCCCTTCCCTTCTCTCTCTCTGTCTCTCTCGACCAGTGTCTGTGTAGTCGAAACACACGACTGGAACGGTTTTATTATGCCATTCTCGAGCTTATTTTTGGGAGATTTTATCTCCGTATTGATTTACAGTCGATCGTATTTTCCGTATTTTTCTTCTTCTCCGTACGAAATACGGTGGGAACGGGACGGTTGGAAGGTCTGGATCAATCATTTCATGATTGTCAAACCTGTCAACACAGATCAGTCACTTCATGATTGTCAAACCTGTCAACACAGATCACAGTCACTTCATGATTGTCAAACCTGTCGACACAGATCACAGTCATTCCATGGTTCTCAAACCCATCAACACAGATGATGCCCATTTAATGATTTCTAAACATATCGACACACATCAAGGTCACAGCATGATTTTTAAACCTGCACAAACAGACCATTGATCACTTCACAATTTTCAAACTTGTCAATGCAGATCGTGGTCATTTCTACGGTTGTCTAACCTCTTAAAAAGAGAGAGCCCATACCTAACGAAGTCACAGTCCATTCAAACCAACCACGAACAACAGACACAGAATGATCCATGGCTCAGTCACTGTCAAGTGCAAAATGATTTGCAAAGAGTCTGGTTTTATTCCCAATGTGAAACACACATACGTCAGTCTAAGTGAAAGAAATCTATTGTCATGAAGACTCTCTCCATCTCTCTCTTTCTCATAATAATAATAATAATAAGGAACATTTAGTGCGCTTAATCTTAAACAAAAGCCCTAAGCGCTTACAGCAATAAGCCCTAACACACACACACACACACACACACACACACACACACACACACACACACACAAACACACACACACACACACACACACACACACACACACACACACACACAAACACCACACACACACGCACACACCCACACACCAGCAAAGGAGCAGAAAAATTATGTTTTGAAGAGAGTTGTTTTGAGGGAGGACTTGAAAGAAGAAAGACTGTTTGAGTTTCGGAGTGCAGAAGGGAGATTGTTCCAGCAGGAAGGAGCCTGAAAAGTAAAAGAACGTTCACCAAGTGTTCTGGCCCGAAAACGAGGGATCTGCATAATGCGAGTGTCAGAGGAAGAGCGAAGCTGTCTGGAAGGAGTATAGGTCGACAGAAGTTTAGAGAGGTAAGATGGAGCGAGGCCATCCAATGCCTTGTAACAGAGCAAAGAAAGTTTGTACTTGATGCGTTTTTCAACAGGAAGCCAGTGCAAAGATTTAAGCAAGGGAGAAACATGAGAGGTTTTCGGAGATTTCGAGACAAGGCGAGCAGCATTATTTTGGACTTTCTGCAATTTTGCAAGAAGATTCTGTGGACAGCCAGCAAGAAGAGAATTACAGTAGTCAAGTCTTGAAAGAATGAAAGCAGAAACCAGAGTCTTGGTGGCTTCTTCAGACAGAAGGTGGCGCACAGAACTGATTCGCCGAAGCTCCAAGTAGCAAGCACGACAGATAGAAGAAATCTGATTTTGAAAAGAGAGTGTCTGATCAAGTACAACGCCTAGATTTCGCACAGTGGTAGAGGTCTGAATGAGAGAGGTACCAAGTTGGACAGAAGAAGGAACAGAGATTGTAGACATGAGCCGTTTTGGGAGAATGAAGATCAGTTCAGTTCTCATCTAATTCTGATTATTCAAGCCTAGCTGACATGAGGGCTATCAAATTTTGCAATGGGGAAAACAGGTCACATCCTGAAAAGGTCAGATTCTTTAAAAGGTCACATCCTGAGAAGGTCAGATTCTTAAAAAGGTCACCCTGAAAAGGTCAGATTCTGAAAAAGGTCGCATCTTGGAGAAAGAAACGCACGCAAACAACTCATCACTTGGAAGCTGAACTACTGACACTTTTACCGTGGATACAACTAGGCCATGCAAGGAACACGAGCTGTTCCCTTGATTTATGAAACCCAGTTTTTTTTAAGTCTTTTTTTTTAATCATTAAAAAATAAAAAAATAAAGACAACATTCTGAAGCAACAAAAACTACATCAGAACAGATATATGGGAAACAGACACGGCAGAACAGACAGCTGGCATCCATTCTGGTCAGAGAGTACGATTTTGACCACCTAGTCGCAAGATCATCAACCAAAAAGCTGATGTAAACAGTCTGAAGAAATGAATGTAAAAGAGTTTCAGGAACAAAGACAGAAAGATGGTCCACAAGGCACAGAAACGGTAGATGACAGTAAAGAAAGAAAGAAAGAAAGAAAAAAGGATGGCTTAGATAAAGAGAGTGACAGAAAAAATAGAAGTTACCATCACAGAACTTGCAAAAGGCAGGAGAGCTATTTTCTCTCTCTCTCTCTCACACACACACATACACATTCACACATACACACACAATCACATTTTACCTGTTCTTGGCGATAAACCAGACCACAACGATGATGATGATGATGATGATCACGACGCTGATGACCGTGACAGCAATCACAGTCTCACCTAGGGCTTGCTCCGTTTCTGAAATGAAAGACAATCACTTCAATTTCACACTAAATATGAGTACAAAAGCAAAACACAAAAGCAACAAACAAAACAAAATTGCATGACTAGAACACCTTGATATCAAAAGTTGGAATCAACAAGCTATTGAGAAAAAATTCTGAGTCAAAATTTTTTTTTAAAAGGCGAAGTCAAGCAAGACACTCAAATGATGTTTACTTTAGGTGCAGGACTTATAATGGTGGTAAGTGGTTCAGCACAGAAGGAAAGCACTGACTGGCTGAGATTCATTTGGTCTGTGGGTACTACTGTCTTAGCCACAAAATTTGGCCCAAAATAACATAGTGGATGCAGCTTTTATACACTCTCACATGGTACGGCATATTACAGAAATCTTTCTTCAACGTCACACTGATCCAAACACTTAATATTACTTTTTGTAATAAATCACTATCAAAAGCTGTGAAATAGTAAGTCATGAAATGAATCAACCCATTATTTATTTAAAAAAAAAAAAAAAGCGGTGTGTAAGTCTTGTGTTAACAAGTTACCATGTGGTGGACGAAAGGCAAAGTATGTAAAAGGCGTGTAAGCCAGTACATTTCTGGTGTCTAAACCCCCTACCTTGTCATGGAGGGACCACAAAGTATGCAAGTGGTGTGTAAACCAGTTACCTTGTAGTGGAAGGACAACAAAGTACATTAGTTGTGTGTAAACCAATTCCTAAATAGAAGAGGAATGACAAAGTACATAAGTGATATGTAAACCAGTTACCTTGTAGTGGAAGGATAACAAAGTACATTAGTTGTGTGTAAACCAATTCCTACATAGTAGAGGAATGACAAAGTACGTAAATGATATGTAAACCAGTCATCTTCTAGAGGAAGGATAACAAAGTACATTAGTTGTGACCAGCCGCCGTGGCGAAGTAGTTAGCGTCGCGGACTCCCGGCTGGGAGGTCGTGGGTTCGAATCCCATCAGAGTCATGTGGGTTTTTTCTGCCCCGACCGGCTCCTACCCAGAGTTGAGTTTGCTGCGGACTCAATTGGGAAGACTGGGACCACACAGTCGAGTTTCATCCACTTAATGGATGCGTTTCTGAAAGTGTTGCTCAAATTTCCTGACCAACACTGCAGGTGCCTGTATCTCTCGGGCCTGGTTGACGCCAGGATATATTATGAAAGGAAGCGTAGAGTACAGCCCTGTCATGTAGTCTCAGACCGAAATGGAAATCCGTAGCATCATCTTAATCATCCTCATTCCCATTGATCAGCATTAAAAAAAATGTCTCAAGTTCTGTGGCCCTTCATGCCCTGCTCTCATGGTGACCTCAATTTCGATGTCCTCTCCACGTCTGTGGCCTTGGTTTGATTCCGTCGGGGTCACCGGTATCGGCGAGTCCATGGGGGCTGTCGTTGGACGGACGTGGTGGCGCCCTCCAGAGGGAGAGCTCACTCACGCCGGCTCCGCGACTAAGCAATTATTGTCGTCAGTAGGGGGCTTAGTAGGTGGTGTCCTGCGTATGTTAGATCAGAACAGGCGCCACTGAACACCACTGAAGTGACTCGGCAGCAGTGCAGTGTCTCCTCCGGTGCGTTGCCTCTTGACGACTTGACATTGACTGCTCCCTGTGGATTGCTGGTGCCGGGGCTGCGGCGGGGCCAGCCGGGCTATGGCTGTGGACGGGGTGTCGGAATGAGCGGTGTGGGTGCACTGCCTCTGAGGTGGCGCAGAGGTTGGGACAGCAGGAAAAAAAAGAAAAAAAAGTACATTAGTTGTGTGTAAACCAATTCCTACATAGTAGAGGAATGACAAAGTACGTAAATGATATGTAAACCAGTCATCTTCTAGAGGAAGGATAACAAAGTACATTAGTTGTGTGTAAACCAATTCCTACATATACATAGAAGAGGAATGACAAAGTACATAAGTGATATGTAAACCAGTCACCTTCTAGAGGAAGGATAACAAAGTACATTAGTTGTGTGTAAACCAATTCCTACATAGAAGAGGAATGACAAAGTACATAAGTGATATGTAAACCAGTCACCTTCTAGAGGAAGGATAACAAAGTACATTAGTTGTGTCTAAACCAATTCCTACATAGTAGAGGAATGACAAAGTACATAAGTGGTGTGTAAACCAGTTACTTGTAGTGGAAGGATAACAAAGTACATTAGTGGTGTGTAAAAAAAAAAGTCACCTTGTCGAGGAGGGACGACAAAGTACATGAGCGGCGTGTAGGACCCGTTCCCTGCCAGTGACACAGCGGCGATCTTGAATGTGTAGTTACCCGGGTCGATGTTCACCAGACGATGACCTCCCACCTGACGATACTTCCGCTGACTCACGCAGATCGTTAGAAACTCATGCTGCAATTTGAACAAACGAAATTGGTTTCTAGCTTTCGGTATAAAATGTATGATGATCTTCAACTTTATTTTCATGTCACGCACTAACATGTAACTTTTACTGTGCACAAATCTGACAATAACACAACAGATTTGTCTTTTTTTCAAAGTCCCATACAACAACAGATTTTGGGTTTTCTGGGGAGGGGGGGGGGGAGGTTCAAAGCCCCCCTCTTCTTGCCCCTCGACGGCAGCACTGCGCCTCATTCTGGGCCGTCTGCCTTGCGACGACAACAACAACATTCTGGTCAGTTCGTACACAGCCACACTCGGCATGTCCTACTGAAACTCTGGCACCAGCAGCCATCAGGGAGCTGATACAATGGTGTCATGGGGCAATCCATTAGAAGAGACACTCATGGGTGGGAGCAAACATTCTTCGCTAGACTGAAGAAGGAATGGTGTACAGCCCCAGATTCAGAAGGGAAAAAGGTCCTATTTTAGCCCATTTAATAAAAATGCACACTCTTCTTCACGTTCGCTTACATGATAGAAACGGGTCAAACTTGAAGAGCATTGAGGAGAACACAGACAAAAATGCACACTTTTCTTCATGTTTGCTTACATGACAGAAACAGGTCAAACTTGAAGAGCATTGTGGAGAACATAGACAAAAATGTACACTTTTCTTCATGTTTGCTTACATGATAGAAACGGGTCAAACTTGAACAGCATTGTTAAGAGAACATAGAAATCTGTCACGGATCCTTGCCAAGATACAATGAGTTTGTTTGGGGACCAGAGCTGCCAACCCCAAAATTTCTTCCCAGTACTATTCCTGGCTTTTCACAGTATTTTTCACCATCTGACAGTATTTTCCGACCGGAATTAAATTTCACGCGGCGTTTTGATTTCTTTTTTAACCAACTTATTTTGTATGCACTTTTCTTTTTATAATTAATAGTGATTAAAAACTATTAGCATAAGAGATTGATCAAGACTTACTCTTTGACAATAACATACAATTTACTTACTTAGTCTACTTCCGCTAGAAAAAAATACTACTACTATCACACACACATACACAAATTGAGACACAGAGACATATATATAAAACCACCACAGTGACAATACACATACACACATATGTATACGAAGAAAGAAAGAGCAGACCAGCATAAGACAAAGACAAAACTGACAATTACACACAAAAAATAATCTTAAAAGGCTTACCTTCAACTTGATAGCTTTCTTTCACACTAATTTGAGCAAAGTGAATTGTCACTTGACTTAATCAGTTTTTGTCAATGATTTTAAAAAGTGAATCATTAGAATGTCTCTTTGCATTTCTCACTTGACACTCAATTAATTATTGTCACTATTTTAAAAAAAAGGAACTAAAACTAAATATATAAATTATTGTCACTGTTAAAAAAAGGAACTGCAGGTTTGTTTTTTAGTTGGACTTGGAGTTGGCCTCTTTGGTGTCCAATTGCAGCTCCTTTCTGCTTGTGCCTATTTGTTTTGATGTGGGACGAAACATCGTTGATTCCACCATGACTTATAACGAAGTCTAAGTCACAGACGGTGCACCTCGCATACAGTGGTCCTAGTTTTGAGGCAACAATGCATGGAAAGTCCTTGGAATATGAGGGACGAAAGTGCTGTTGTCTTGCTGGTTATTTTTTTTTACTCCCCGAGGGTTGAGGCTCTTCACTTTTTCTTTTATTTGCGCCGTTGTCCATTTTGATGATGAAAAACGATGATGAAATTCAGAAAACCAATGTGCTTCTTCTGCCGCTCAGTGCTTACACGACGCTTAGGGTTCGCGGGCTTTCTTTCACTCGAGTCAGCACATGGTCCATCAGACCTATCACGTAACTGAGTGGAGCTTTTGTTTCCACATTCGGAAGAGGGGGGTGGGGGTGGGGGGGGGGGAGGGAGGTTGGCAAGCAGGGGGGTAGGATGGGCATACTACTTGCCATCCTCCCCCTCCCCGCCCCCTCCCCCCCCCCCCCCTCTCCCCTCCCTCCTGCTCGCCACAGCAGTTGCTGCCTCAGCTGCTAAGGGCCAATCCTTAACACATGTCGTCTGCTACAGGGGTGGGGAGAGAGAGGGAGGTTGGCAAGCAGGGGGGTATGATGAGCATACTAAAAATAGCCACAGCAGTTAAGTCGCTGCCTGGGCCATTCCTTACCACATGTCGTCTGCTACAGGAGAGCTTAACAGTAAAAGGACAGATGGAATTTCCTGCCCTGCTAGTGGTCTGCTAAGGCGAGAGCTACACAGTAAAAGGATGGATGGAATTTTTTTTTCAGCTAGGGCCTACCTAGTCTATCAACTATATGTGGCTGGCAGAGGCCTTTTTCTTCTGTCTCCTTGTAGGATCCCTTTTAGCACTACAAATCTGCTGCCTCGGTAAAGCAACAAATGGCCGTACCATTTGCGCAAGTTCGTCACCGTATTATTTTGGCTCGACCGTATCACCGTATTTTTGTAAACTCGCCGTGACAAAATACGGCCGGAACGTACTGGTTGGCAGCTCTGCGGGACCATATTCTTTCTTCCGGGTTTCATTAAAATCAGTTCTGTAGGTTTTTTTCCCAAATCAACAGCGGCGAGTGAAAGAGTATCATCATTAAGGAATTAATAACAGCCGAAATAAAATGAGATAAAGAAAGAAAAAAAATGACTAAAATAAGTAAAGTTTCAAAATGGCGTGACTGACGGCAGAGGACGAAGCAAAATTTAGAAAGAGAGGGTGTTAGTTACTGCCAATGACATTGACAAACAAAGCACATAGATTCTCCGTACCACATGGACAACAACAGATGAGTCACTCTTCGTTCTTTGTTTGTACTGTCCTAAATGTTAAATGTGATGTGTATTTTTTTGCCTGAAGAAAACCCAAGAGGTCGAAATGCATCGTGTTTTGTCATGTGCTTTGTTTGTCAACTTCACTGGCGGTAACTAACACCCTCTCTTTCTAAAATAAGTAAGGCTTTAAGTTAAGATATGTTTCTGGGTATGGCACTTTTTTCCTTTTTCGGTTTATTTTTTCTTCCTATAGTGAATTCAGCATGCATACTGAAAGACTCAAACCCACGGACACAGCACTGCAGCCAAGTCACTTAACCCTTTCAGTGGCGTCTCTTCTGATCCAACAGACAGGCAGTTTACGTGAAGAGGCAAGTGTGAGTTTCAAGGAAAAAAGGGCTGGGGACCATGGAGCAGCACAGGTCCCCTTGGTGGGATCAAGAAGCAGCACCATGTTTCGGAGTCTGGGAGGCCAAGTTCCCAGAAGGTGGTTTATGCATTTTATCTACCTCGCCTGCTTTACAATGTGCTAAGATTTCTTTTCATTTTTTTTTCTTTTCTTTGTTTCATATATCTATGGGTTGTTTTTTTTCCAGTAGAATTAAGCATTACGTTTAATTTTCAGTTCTAGATTTCTTTAACATTTTTATATGAAAATGTTAATAACACGACTGTGAAGGCCCTACCACGAGCAGTTTCTCCTCAGACTTTCAAATTTACGCTTCACATTTCATTAGTGCATTTCAAGATGGCTGAAAGAGGGAAGCAAGATACGATTCTATAACCTCGAGGACATACGATGATAGCCTTGTCATTGCATTCAGCAAGTACCAGTGGCCATCACATTGCAGAGGAAATGGGTCAAAATTGTTGGCACAAAAAATTAAAGACAAGAACCTTTTGGTTCATCATAGCATGGAAATGGCAACGTGCGTCCAGATTCATTCTCTTTCCATGTACTGCCCTGTTCGGTACCGCTTCACAACGTCAATTCTTACTCATACAGATTCCCTGCCTTCTACACGATATCCCAATCCCATCAGACCGCAGATTAACTCGAGAAACTTACGTCCTGGTTGGTGCGGCGATAGCGGATCAAGTACTTGATGATCAGGCCATTGGCTGTTTGGGAGGCTCCCATCTGATGAGCACATCTCCTGTGCTGTTGGTGATCAGCTTGGCTTCCACTGTGGTGGCGTTTATGTTGTCCGCCTTGTCTGCACATCAGACAGCAGCAAGTCCTTTAATGGGGTTGGTGTCGATGGTGGTGGTGGTGGTGGTGGTAGCAGTAGTGGAATTAATTCTGTAATTTTTTGTTGTTGCAGGTTTGGGAGTGTGTGTGTGTGTGTGTTTTGTGTGTGTGTGTGTGTGTGTGTGTGTGTGTGTGCATGTGTGCGTGTGTGTGTGCGCGAATGTGTGTGTGTGTGTGTGTGTGTGTGTGTGTGTGCGAGTGTGTGTGTGTGTGTGTGTGTGTGTGTGTGTGTGTGTGTGTGGTGTGCATGGGTGTGTGTTTACATACATGCATCCTTGTGTACGTACGTCTATGTCCATGTGTGCGTGGGTGTTTTTCGTTTACTGAATTTAAAGATACAGCATTTTGACCAGACAGCTTTAAAACCTGCCATTGCAGTGATTTGAAATAAACCAGACTGAACTTAAAAAAATAAAAACACAAAAGTTTACAGTAACTTTTTTCACCTTCTGTCAAGATGTAAGAAACTGTAACAATTCACGACAATGAAAGGGATATCACAACAAACATGATATCACATCAAACATGATTCTGGACAAACTGAAAGCTAGTCCACAGACTCACAACACTAGCGTACATAATACACATACACATATTGACATAGATTATACAGGAGGCACTAGATCGATCCGAAGTTCGACTACACTGACTTCAGAAATCAAGGTGTGGTGAGTGGGTGTGAATGCAGAGAAGAGGCAGTGATCACAAGGTCAGTCATAAACGTCAGCAACACACACAGGCACATCAAACCACACCCCTACATGCACAAAATTCTGTGCGAGTTGGACTTGCAGGGTTTTTTTTTTTGTTTTATTTTAACAGTATATCAGTTTGTCCAACGCCACAAAATAATTTGACAGGTACAATCCCGCTCAAAGCTACTTGGTAGTGAAAAGGTTCGGAGATGCTTTTCGCCCACTCTGCCCAGGTCACCTTGTCATCTCACCAACTACACTGGTTGGGGCGGCCACCAGTGCCGCAGCCCAAGCCCCATCTACATCTGTGCGACTCCGCCTGAAAGCATGCATTGACCAGTGTACATCTGTCCCTATTCTGACCACAATTTGACTGTGTGTCCGCTAATCCTGCTCCAGCAAGAGCAACTGCATAGTCTGGTGCATCAGAATGGACAGCATGAAGACTGCATGGCACAAGTTTCTCATCTTTACTTGGTACTTGGACTAGTATTTGGAAGAATGCATGATTGCAGACACTTTCTACATATGACTGATGCTGACTTAATGAAGATCATGACTCTTAACTTCACACACCGATCACAAAATGTGGAATTAAAACCTCAGCGCTTTACGTAACTTGAAATGCCTTGTAGTCCGAAAATCAAAGTATGCGGATGTTATCATTCTGACCAGTTGGGGGACGAAGGAAGGAAGTAAAAAAAATTACCCAGAGGTTTCGTCCTGGCTACGGTGATGGCCCGGTTACTGCACAGCTTCTCATTGGTCTTGGGATCCGTCTCCTGACATGCCAGTACCTGATGAAAACATCACATGTTCTTTCACAATCAACCGCTTTATCTATCAAATGACCCACCCATCTAAGAAGCATACAGAATTGGCTCTTGTAGTCTTTTGATCCATCCCCCTCTCTCCTCCCACCCTCACTTACAATTCTATAAACACACACACACACACGCACACGCACACACACACACACACACACACACGTGCGCACGCATGCACACCCACTCTCACATATGCACATATATTACATCAAGCTATCTAGAGCTTTCATAAAAAGGATGATCCCTGATAAAGCTCGTTTTAACTGGAGAATAGATTGTAAAATTTAAGACAAGCTCAATATGTCTCTAAATACATATTTCAGCAGTTTCTTCCTTATATCTTGGGGTGGGAAGGGGAGGGGGAGGGGGGGGGGCATAATGGAATTCACCTCATTTCATCAGTTTACTTTTCACATTCTGTATCACTTCTAGAAATACCTTGGGATCTCAAAATATCAACAGGCAACATGGTTTTTCTTTTTCATCTTAAATAGACTAAAGTAAATAGCTCAACAATAACGAAGTGTATGTAAACATTTTTTCCCGGCAACATCCCATAATTCACACTTGCATCATGCATATCCTTTACAGAAGATCATCTACGCTTGAACTGATCCCTAAAATCACCTCTTTGAACCGAGCAAGATTACAATTGAGAAAGCGCTGATGAAGCCAAAATTAACTCATGCCAATTTCAACCAGCGTTTTTTTTTTTTTTTTTTTTTTTAAACAAACAAGGCACTGTAAACAGTATCTCTTGCTCAGTTTCTCACTGTATTCTTCACAATAGAGTCTGAAACAACGACACAGCTTTCTTGTTTTCACATCAATACAGACAAGTGATTTTCCAACTTCTCAAAAAAAATCATGTATGTCAGCTTTGTCCATTTCAGCCACAGAACAAACTTACAAAACTTAAATTGCGGTTTCAAATTCGAAGCCAGGTCAGTTATACTACCTCCCAGTACCTTACCACTATACGCAAAAAAAAAATTGAAGAATGTTCTTGTTGATTGTATAAAAAAAATAAAGCTAAAAGGTAATTCTTATCAGAAAATTGTGATCCAAAATATACAAAATAAAATTTCAAGGCAATGATTGTAATCTTATGCATACCTCTATGCTGTATTCCTGAAAATGGCCGAGATTGGTCAAAGGGATCTTGGTGTCGTAAATGGTCAAGTGGAGGTAGGTGTTCTCCTGGTCTGATTGGACTGACTGGCAGCAGTGGTGTTGGACGAGACAGTGGTGGTGGCGGTAGTGGGGGCTCCGTTAGATCTGGCATCATACTTGTTAGACTTCGGGTCGCTTTGCCGTTTGAGGCGGCTCAGATGATCCAAGTTGTAGTTCATGGTGTCTGGCAGCGCGTCATTCCTGAAAATGGGACAGAATGTTCATGCTGCTTCATCTTGCACTGATCACGGCAGATCCTGCTTCAGAAACTCGATTTGGATCTCTTTCTTTTCGGAAAATGGAAAATTCGTTTTATTTGGTACCAAAAGTATTAAGCAGAAAATTCTAAATATAGGAAATTTCTTCACTGCCGATCTATTCAATAGCATTCCCTTGTTTTTGTCACACACACACACACACACACACACACACACTCAGACCTGTAATTTGGAAAAAATAAAAAAAAACTTAATCTTCACAATACTTTCACAACTTTTGAAGATTTGGAAGAGCTGGCCGCTGTCACATAAGACCGCTTCGTCGCCATCTTTGACAAGGTCAAAGACGTAAGCCAAACTGGGAAATGTCTTCTTACTGCTTTTGACCGAAACAGTAGCAGACAAAACTTCACATTTAACAATTTTCTTTCTTTGGTTTTTTTTCCCCACATAATTTTTTGGGGGGAGGGGGGGGAAGAGGCCATAGTTCTCGTAATTTCGATTTTTTTCCATGAAAATTACAGCACCATCGTAAAGGTAAACAGATCTGCACAATGCATGCACACGAACACCATTCCCATTATTCTGAAAGAGTGGCCAACATTCCATATCCCTGGGACTCACTTCAGTTCAAATCAACAGCACCTATCCACAGTGAAATTCAATTTGTACATGGCCTCACCTTTTGCAGTAGACGTGGTCATGGAGGTAGTTCTCAAACTCAATCTCGATCTGTCGTTCCCTTTCCTCCTCCTTCAGCTCCTCCTTGGACTTGGGACACTTGCAGCAGTTCTCTCCCCCTAACTCGGCATTGTTGTTGGGGTCCTCGTCCTTCACCGTCTTCTTCTCCTTTGGGGATGCAATGGCTGCACAGAAAATCCATCGGCCATCGTCAGCTCCGGGGCACTGGGAAGCTTGGAACTTCCTTGTAAAGGTCCCTCAGGACTTCTAAAACGAATAGGTCTGGAATCAGGGGAGTTTTTGAGATCACACATTAAATATGTCAAATAACTCTCGACAGAATACAAAGATCGGCTCAAAATTTAACAGAGTAATGCATCTTCCTATTTTGTACATGCCTTCTCTTTGTAACGTTGTTTAAATGAGAAATATAACGAAAACTGGAATGGGACATTTTGAATCAGAACATCTTAGAAATGCATCAGGCGAAGCTTACGTGCATGACGCAAGTGTACTGCTCTAGGGTTGAGGTAAAAAATAGCAAAGCATGCGGGAAGTCATTCCAAGCTATAAGTAATGTCTGCCTAGCCACACATCAAAAGGGGCCATGCAGATGGTACAATTATCACCATGTACAAACAGATGTAGAGCAGAAACGAGCAGAAGTTCGTTCATGATGTTTATTGCCACTTTTGTTGAAGGGACAGGTTCAAATGGGTTTGGGCTTCAACTTCCTAAAAAATCTCGATCACACTCTGGTATGATTTTAGAACTAATGGTAAAAAAAAAAAAAATCTGATCATAATAGAATTTGGTCTTTTATTTAAAAAATGAAAAGGAAGGTGTATGTCCCAGCTCCATGTCTACCAGCTATTCGCTGTAAGTGACGGCGCATGCTGTCCTTAAAACCAGCAGCGGGTGGATAGATCTTCTATTTTCCATCAACATCAGCCTGGCACACAAGACATACTGTGCACAGAAACAAAGCTGACCCCTTTCTCCCATCCCTCCGCTCTGCTCCTCACCCACCCAACAACAACAACAACAACTGTAACATCAGGAACCGGAAACTGAACACTGACTGAAAAAGACTCAGATTAGGGACCTGATAAGCTCCTGGGATTCTCAGCTCAGAGGCTGGACTTTAAAAAAAAACCAGTGTCCCAGATGGAAATGGGTTGACGTTGTTAGAAGCAACAAGCCATTACTTAACCATTTCAGTCAGTCAACACTGCGTGACGGGAACTACTCACGATTCTTGCAGTAGTCCCGCTGGTCGAAGGGCTTCTGATCCAGCACTTGAAGCTGCCAGTAGA
Organism: Conus ventricosus; assembly: GCA_018398815.1. NCBI lineage: Eukaryota > Metazoa > Mollusca > Gastropoda > Neogastropoda > Conidae > Conus > Conus ventricosus. The sequence continues at coordinate 71,928,405 of CM031603.1, forward strand.
CATAGTAATGTGTCACATTGCCGTTGGGGATCTTCGGGGGTTCCACGTGACCAGCAGTTCTCCTGGCTGTTCCGCCACTGCTCGCAGGTTGGTAGGGCTTGTGGGATCTGCCAACCAGGGAAAAGATCCTCTGAATGTCTGTGTACTATGTTTACTGCCACACACACACACACATAGATATAGATATATACATACACAAAGTTCTGGGCCAACACCGTGTGACCACACACACAAAGGCACGTACACAAAGTTGTCTCTATGTTTTCTCGAACCGCATGTACTTACAAAACACAAGCATCCAGACATGCAACATACACTTCAAAGAAGTTCACATGTTCACACACACACACACGCACACACACAGTGACACAATTCAGTATCAAAATTATGAGGGGGGAAAAAAAAAAAAAATGGCTACAAGCAATCCATCCCAACCTCCACCCCTCCCATCCTCCCTCTCATTTCTCTCGAATCCTTTCAATCCCTTTGCTCAAAGACCCACCACTTGCCCCACCTTCCTGCCCCACACAGACATACAGACAGGACAGGTCAGACAGAGGGTCACTCACAGTCAGGCCTGGTGGTGAAGATGTTGATGTCCGAAATCGCCTGGCTTGTGGCAGTGGACAGCATTACGGCCTCCACGTACACAGCGTACTTGGTCCACGGCTTCAAGTTGGGGATCAGAGCCACGTTCTCGCTGCTCTGGTTGTCGGGCTCCGTCTCCAGGGTCTTCCAGCTGTCCACGCAGATAACAACCACGGTGAGTGACAGCATGGGGAGGGGTGGGGGGTGGATGGTGAAGAGGGATGGGGGCTGTTGAAGGAGGGAGGGACTGGAAGCTAAGAGGATGTGGGGGGTGTTGAGGCATGTAAATGGGACATGGTTTGTAGACATTCTCCATCTGAACATATATAGGGTACGACGTCAGGGAACAGGGGTGGATCACCAGGGAAAGGCATGTAGAGCCATTTTCAGTTACATGATAAAGAGGCATCTGCGCTCAACATGTGAGGAGCAAGCAAATGAGAATGCATACTGTATCTCAGTTGGTGGGTGGACGAGCAACTGTGTGTGCATGTGCGATTGATTCATGCCCCATGAGGGTCACCGTCACATATCCATACTCACGTAATGCGTACACGCACCGTACTTATACACAGCTATGGATGCAAGCACTGCTATGTATACACCAGAAAAGCTTGCACACAATGCTCACGAACGTGCACACATGCACACACACACACATCTGCATACACATATGCACAAACAAATTCACAGACATACACACACACATTTACACACAAACACATACAAGCAAAAGCTCATACACATGAGAACACAGACACAGACACAGACACACACACACACACCACACACACACACACTCACACCACACACACACACTAACACCACACCCATCTACTCACATGTTTTCTGAACAGGCATCTCTCCCTTGGTAGATACTGACAGAGTCCGATGTACTGTAACATTCAAAACCACACCACATCAAACCAGTACAGTCGACATTATAAAACCAATCCATAGTCAATAAAACCCTTTCATATGAAACCAACCCATAGCAAATTTAAAAAAAAAAACAAATCCACATCAAATAAAAAACTATTACCTTTAAGACCAAGTCGTATCAAATAAAACCATCCACATTAATTAAAGCGATCCTAATTAACAAACTCAATCCATATCAAACAAAACCAATTCTCATAAAATAAATCCAACCCATATCACATAAATCCATCATTAAGTGAAATCAAGTCTATCAACAACAAAAAGGGAAAAAAATCCTGTATCAAATGAAACTACTCCATATCAAATCAAACCAATCCATATCGAATATAACCAATCAAAATCTGATTAAATCAATTAAAATCTAATAAAACCAATCCACGTCCAAAAAAATAAATAAACCATACACCATGAAACCGATCCCTTCCAAACTCTAAAAACTGATGCTTTGTCACACCCATGACCCCTTTCACCTTGGTGTATCAGGCACTCACGCATTGCTGGGTGGAGAGAGATGATTTTCAAGCTGTAAAAATCCGACCCTGCAAGAGGTTTCAGCTCCCTACCATCAACTCTGAAGCCAAACAGTGGGACCACATAACTGCAGCCTCCACTACAATTTTGGGGTAAAAAAATTAAAAAAGAAAAAAACACTAATCATAAATAAAGATTGCGCACAAGTTAAGGACAAAATCTTGCATAAATTCTTCACATCCTGACACAGAAGAAAATTATCCACCTTCCACCCAACAGGACTTCATGTGTATACAAATGTTTTTCGGCATGAAAGGTTAAAGACTGTGTGTTGTGTGTGTGTGTGTGTGTGTGTGTGTGTGTGTGTGTGTGTGTGTGTGTGTATGCGTGTGTGTGTGTGAGTGAGCGAGTGCAGACGATTTTCGCAGGGTTCTCGGTACTTACACCTCCCTGTAGTTGATGATGTAGGTCAAGGTCTGACGCTCGTCTGAGGATGTCACTCTGGGCCAGACGAGGATGACTACGTCTCTCAGGATGCGACGGAAACTCAACTCCAACTTGGTCACAGTGCCTGAAAAATGGTCACTTCAACAATCACCTCCTGAGACAAGCTCTGTATCAATTCCACACAAACACAGATGACTAAAGAAAAAAAAAAAAAAAAAGAAAAAGAAAGAAAGGAAAAAAGCTTCTAGTTACACACAATGAATGACTTTCTCTTCCTGACATAGCAGCAAAAGCAGTACTGCTGGCACAGATTTTATTATCATTTTCCTTCTTTCTGAACAAACATAGTATACAGAGTCGCCTGTTAAATGTTTACATCTACTTTCCTAAACCATACACATCCATCCATTCTCTGGTCAATCTTCATAACACGCATGCGCACAAGCTCTCTCTCTCTCTCTCTTCTCTCTCTCTCTCTCTCTCTCACACACACACACAGTGGATTAAACATCCAAACTCAATACATACAGACGACTGCTTGTAAGTGTATAATCTTCAGTTCAGATATTCCGCTATTCACTTCCAACACTCTCAGCAGAGTTCATTCATCACGATGCTACTTTTGTTTTAGGTCCAATTTTCCAAAGTACCTCCAAATAACTAAACTGTTCCAGCAGTCTACCTCTGAATCCATGCAGGAAACTGAATTCACTTGCAACAACAAAATCATTCTCGTATGAAGGGGTGAGGGCAGGACAACATCAAACGATTTTTCAGACTGCCAAAATCAGTTTTTAACATCCTCTAAGGTCTTAAAAAGGTTACCTCAGTTCCTCCAAACTTTTCCAAACCTCTTAAAGACCTTGTAGATCTTCTCACACATACACACACGCACACGCGCACGCACACACACACACACACACACATATGCATGCATACACACACACACACACAACTGGCAGCTCCATACTGACCCATACACACACACGCTCACGTGCACACACACACACACACACACACACACAACACACACACACACTTACATGGCACGAGATCCCCATTCATGGAGGGACTGACTTCCGCGTCAGAGGTGGTGTTGGTCAAGCCCAGGTGTTCCACCAGGTCCCGAATCTTGTACAGACACAGCTTGCGGTTGCCATGGAAATGCACTTTACCCTTGCGAACCACTAGGTTGTTGGTGACCTCCTGGGTGAAGAGTTCCTGCAGGTTGCTGTTGTCCCTGACAGCAAGACTCGCTCTGCCGGCAAAACAGTGTCGGGAATGGAAGATCCACGAATGAAGTCTCAGAAACATATTGACTAGAAGGATACATGGGTGAATGTCAACCTCTGTCATAGTCAAACAATCCCCTTGCTTTCACTCAAACTGCCCCCCACAGCTTAAACCCTCCCTGGATCCTCCTCTTCACCTGGATCCACACTAAACTTAATGGTTAGATCTAGCTGCAGAGTGAGGCAACTGCAGGCAGAAATCTAAAATTTGAAAAATAATTTGTAAGGCTCCACCTGAAAACAACAGACTAACGAATCACAAGAAAAGACACAACGACTTCAACCTCTTAGGTCCTCTTCAGGCAAGATACACAACACTCAGGACAGCAAAAATGAATGAGCAATCACTTGTCTTCATCCCATTCAGCGCAAGATGGGCGTTGAATGAGACAAGTGATTGCTCGTTCATTTTCCTTGTCCTGAGTGTTGTGTATCTTGCCTGAAGAGGACCTAAGAGGTTGAAACGCGTCATGTTTCGTCCTGTGATTCGTTTGTCTACGTTTTTGGGCGGAGCCTTATAAATCATTTTTCAAATAAACATAATGGGTTTGTTCCCTCGCCATGTTCCATCTTTCCTACTAACCATTCAAGTGGGCTCAGCAATGTTTGCATTCTCTTGGGCAGAACATGGATCAATGAATCAACAGAAGCAGGTGAAGACCTCACCATGCTGGTTGAAATGATACTGATGAACACCTTCATAGCACAACACAATGTCCAATCATGCATCTATCTATGTGTGCGTACAAGCTTCCGTGCCTGTCTGACTGTGTGAGTCAAGAGCTTTTGGTGAAAGTGTTTTTCTAAGATTTTGCACCTGAAATTACTCGCATGACAGGGTAATCCAAAATCATTCTTTAAAGCGAAAAAGGTTTTATTCCTTTTTTTTCCACTCGTGGTATCTATTTTGTTTTCCACCATGCTAGTCAAACAAATTAACAAAGCACATGAACAGAAGACATTGGCCAAATGTCCAGGCACCACCAGAAAGACCCCCCCCCCCCCCCCCCCCCCCCCCACACACACAAAGAACATCCTGCTAATTCGTCAAAAACCTTAATGCAATCTTGCTGATCCAAAAATAACCAAGTCTATCCCAGAAGACCAGTACCCCATAAAAAAAAAAAAATTTTAAGCGAAAAACCAACATGAGATCAAACATAAAGGACAATTTCAACCCTTGACCCCTTGCAGGTCACTCACTTGTTGTCGGCGATGTTTTCTCCTCCGATGATTCGCAGACTTTTGAAGAAGTGAAGAGAGAGAAGTGCATAGGATCGAACTATCTTGATGTAGTGGGTCACCTCACGGATCTCTCCCAGACTCTCCTCCAGTTCCACACCGATGTTGCCTGACAGGTAAAGCCAAACAACTCATTGTACAAACAAGAGAAGTGTGAAGAAACCTAATGAATCAAAAATTTGAATGATAAAAAATTGGAATGATTTCCAACACATGCTCACGAAAATATACTCTTACACACACACACACACACACACATCCTCTCATCTATATCAGTTTAAGTAATCAGACATTCAAGATAATACACACATGCACATACCTACAAACATACAGGCCTTTGGTTTTATGCTTGAAAAAGGTTTTAAAAATAAACAGAAAATTTGCACATAGATAAGAGAGTGTTAGTGCTTTTACTATTCAATACATACATTCAGACACACACACACACACACACACACACACACGCACACACACACACACACACACACACACACACACACACACACACACACACAAGCATGCAACAAGGAAATGCCAAATGCGACTTACTGCCACCCATGATCTGAATTTCCAAAGGCCCATCAATCTTGTTGCAGCCTTTGAGCTGTTGGGCCGAGTCAATGCTGTCCACCACCTTCGAGGCACAAACTGCACACCACCAAACATTGTCAGGCATAAGCTTATCAGTACAAATCATCGTACCTCCATCATCATCATCATCATCATCATTTCAGCTGTCCGGCAGAGTTAGCACACACAGCACACCACCAACATCCACACACAAATTCAATGTCAAGTCCTTCTCTTCCACCATTAGTAATAGCACGGCTCACACTTAAACACGTTTGATGTGTCCTGACGCACAAAATACCCTTCAGAAATCAGTCATCCTTAGAAACAGACCTGGTCTGGAATAAATCAGGGGAAGAAAACACATCTTTCCACTGCAAATAGAGTTACTTTTGCTCAGCTTATAGGTCAAGATCATTAAAATACCCTTGAGGAATCATTCACCCTTAGAAACAGACCTGTTCTGGAATAAAATCAGGGAAGAAAGCATGTCTCTCCATTGCAAATAGAGTTAGCTTTTCTCAGTTTATGGGTCAAGATCATTAAAATACCCTTCAGGAATCATTCACCCTTAGAAACAGACCTGTTCTGGAATAAAATCAGGGAAGAAAGCATGTCTCTCCATTGCAAATAGAGTTAGCTTTTCTCAGTTTATGGGTCAAGATCACTAAGCCATCTCTGTACGTATCATTTGGTAAACAAATGTCATATCAAACCCAAGACATGCAGATCTGAACTGACAGAAAATAGTAAGTAAAGTCGAACTGCTTTTACCAATGTCTACATAATAGGTGCACATATTTACATATATGTTCTGGCATTTTCTCTCTCTGATTAAACTGTTAAGCAGACAGATCATACAAAATAGATCTGTTCCAGAAAAAAAAAAAAAAAACAGTGAATATTAACATATCTTTCAAATGCAAAAAAAAAAAAAAAAAGAGTTACCTCTTCTCATTTTATGGGCCAAGCAAACAAATGTGAAATCAAATATTAAGTTTTGAAGCGCATCTAATGATAACGATCTGGATATCAACTGTCTGCATTACAGGCAGGCTATTTTACACCCATCTTTTGACATTTTCTCTGACTGATGGGGCCCTGATCGGAATCAGGTACCCATTTATCATTGGCCAGGTTTTCCATCCTAAAAAATCTACCTCCAAACAAGTGGGGCAAGTATTCGTTCCGCAGGCAAATCCTCTAACCATTTCATCCATTTGCTCCGCAGGCAAATCCTCTAACCATTTCATCACGTTGCAGTTTACAATAATTCTGATGTATCTGTATGATTTACAATCATTCTTTTTCTGTATCTTGCGATTTTTTTTAGCTCTGGTTTACTTCACACAATAGCAAGAGGAGAAACAAAAACAAAAGCAAAAAAACAACAACTATAAATTGCAAGGAAGTCCTTGTCAGTATAAGCATACCGTCTACTCCCTTTCAGGGTTTTACATCCTCACCGTCTGTCAAACATCTCACCTTTGGGGCAAGAGTTGTTGCACTTCACACACTCTGTGTCCAGCTCGTTGGCCTGGTAACCCGTCGGGCACTCCATGACGCACTCCCATGGCAACTCTGTGGACTCTGGCTTGTAGAGCTTCCACTTCTCCATGGGGGCGCGGAATCGGCGTGTCATGTTCCGGCACTGCTGCGCAGTCAGGCATCGACGCTGCATGAACTGAAACGTAACAGGTCAGGAAGATTAGATGCCGTAGTTTTCACTGCAGTTCCCCTGATTCTAGAAACAACTTATCTATAGTTGCAAAGTGAGGTGACGGCAGGCGGAAATCTAAACAGGACTTATAACGTTGAAGTACTATATCCGCCAGACATGTCTTGCGATTCATTTGTCCATGCTTGGCGGATATAGTACTTCAACTCTTTAAAGCTTATGCATACCACACATTCATTCAAGATTAGGCAACTTAACCTTTCCACAACCTATCCATCCCAATCTCCTATGGCTTGAAAACTGCCTGTCCACCCTGCCTGCCAGGTGTAACTTTCCATTACTATGCTTGTTATTTGGAGCGAGTTGAGCCTTAAGATTTGGCAATTCAACAAGGCAGATTTCTTTCCTGCAGAATCCACTTACATTGCCCCAGAACGATCTTCTTCCTCTGTAATATTTTAAACAAACGAAGAAAATCTTGAAGAGATTAGGATTAAAAAAAAATCAAAATGAACACACTGTTATGCAAGACTTAATAGGGGAAGACGATGATTAATACAAATAATTTCTAGGATGATGCTAGTTGCAGTAATTACAAGAAGAAACGATGCACACAAAAAAAAAAACAGCCAGTGTTTCGCTTTGAGTGTTCTTCTTAAGGACACAAACCTGGGTGTGATGTCAAATTATTTCAAGAGTAACGAGTGGGCACGTAATTACCATCAGCACCGTCATTCTCAAAAATATTTGAATTAATCATCGCCTTCCCTAGGGAAGTCTCAATTACATTTCTGGACTACCATCAATCAGGTGTTAATAACATGAAAACTTCACTGATGACGAACATGAGTAAACCAGGATAACAAGAATAAGCCGATTTTTTTGGTGTTTTTTTTGTTTGTTGTTTTTTGGGGGGTTTTTGCTGTCCCAACCTCTGCGCCACCTCAGAGGCAGTGGACCCACGCCGCTCATTCCGACACCCCGTCCACAGCCACAGCTCGGTCGGCCCCGCCGCAGCCCCGGCACCGGCAACCCAAAGGGAGCAGTCAATGTCAAGTGGTCAAGAGGCAACCCACCGGAGGAGACACTGCACTGCTGCCGAGTCATTTCGGTGGTGTTCAGTGGCGCCTGTTCTGATCTAACATACGCAGGACACCACCTACTAAGCCCCCTACTGACGACAATAATTGCTTAGTCGCAGAGCCAGCATGAGTCAGCTCTCCCTCTGGAGGGCGCCACCACATCCGTCCAACGACAGCCCCCATGAACTCGCCGATACCGGTGACCCCAACGGAACCAAACCAAGGCCACAGACGTGGAGAGGACATCGAAATTGAGGTCACCATGAGAGCAGGGCATGAAGGGCCACAGAATTTGAGACTTTTTTTTTATGCTGATCGATGAGAATGAGGATGATTAAGATGATGCTACAGATTTCCATTTCGGTCTGAGACTACATGACAGGGCTGTACTCTACGCTTCCTTTCATAATATATTCCGGCGTCAACCAGGCCCGAGAGATACAGACACCTGCAGTGTTGGTCAGGAAATTTGAGCAACACTCTCAGAAACGCATCCATTAAGTGGATGAAATTCAACTGTGTGGTCCCAGTCTTCCTAACTGAGTCCGCAGCAAACTCAACTCTGGGTAGGAGCCAGTCGGGGCAGAAAAACCCACATGACTTCCGATGGGATTCGAACCCACGGCCTCCCAGCCGGGAGTCCGCGACGCTAACCACTTCGCCACAGCAGCTGGTATAAGCCGATTTGTTAAGACCTTGGCAGAGTCATGCTGCACAAATTTGTTGACAAATTAACATAAGCCGATTTGTTGACAAATTAACATAAGCCGATTTGTTAACAAATTTGCGCAGCACGACTCTGCCAAGGTCTTTCCTTCCTTGTTTTGGCCGAAGGTTTGCAGCAGGACATAGTAAATGCGCTCTAATTCGATCATCCAACTGCAAAATCCAGACACACATCTTGGAGAACGCTGCTGACATGCTGACCTTTCTTGTGCTGTGA